>CM060361.1:77375552-78575552 GCA_030545235.1 Helianthus tuberosus
TTTTCCAAGCCTTCAGTGCTGTCCAGCTGGCTTCTATTTGGCTTTCACATTTTGTTACCTGAAACGCGTTTTAAAAACATTTGTCAGTGGGAAATACTGGTGAGTGAATCCCAGTTTAATCAAGTTTAAATAAAAACCATTGTACAGTATTGAGGGCGATCTCGCAATTATATTTGTTTCCAAGTTATACCAATTAACATCCATGGTACTGTCAGACCCGACTTGTGGAAATGTTACTCCTTGACCAGGTGGTAACAAATTTTGTATACAAAATCCCAACATACTCATGATAATTGTTTTCTTACAAATACTCAATAACTGCTTAATATATAATTAATTAAGTGAGGTTTTGTAAAAACAATTTACAAAAAGGTTTACAAAAAGCGGATAAACTTACATTGTTGTCTTAGATTTTCTGTAAGGGTTCCCTGGGAATTATCTATAAATTACACAAATGCACACGTGTTAGTATAATAACCCATTTTAACATTAGTAATACCCTCCCCGAGACGGCATTCCAACGACTACGTCGGGCAGAACCACGACAGCCGTTACGGAACCCTAGATCAATCGGGCAGAGATCTAATACGTATCCAGGGGTTATGATACTTACAACGGAGCAGAACTTCGTTATTTAGGGGGTATTAAACCTGTATATTGTGCCTACTATCAGATTTTCGTGATTGAGAAAAGAAAGTGAGCGAACAGACTGAAGATCCGATGCCCTCTATATATAGTGCTGATTTCTGGTCCTCTCGCGGCCCGCGTAAAGGAAGACAAGGGCCTACGCGGCCCGCATCAACCTTGGTCAATGCTGTACCTGATCCGGGTCATCGACTAGACCTGCCACGATGATGACACGTGTCATCACCGGGCTGCCCACATTCTTGATCTCTAGCGGCCCGCGTAAGACCCTTAAGAGGTTTACGCGGCCCGCGACAAACCCAAAAACATTATTTTTAATTAATTTTAATCATATTTAAGGTATTCGGGGCCCGTTTTCACGTATGGGGTGTATTTTAGGGACATATTGGGATATTTTAAATATTTTTAGGGTGTCAGAAATTATTACGAGAGTGTCGGTTTTCTTTAGGGTTGTTATATCTAGACCCCTCAATCATCTCTTTTAACTCCTCAATTTTACTAGTCATCATAGCATCTACCACCCCTAAGACACGGCTTTCGACTTCTTGTGCTAACTTGGGAACGTTAGCATGTATCACTTTTTCTGCCGCTTCCATGACTTTATTATCGAATGCTTCCTGTCGTGCTACTTCAGTGTCGTCCACATTTCCTGTATCTGCCATCTACATAAAACGTTCATCCTATTAATTTGAAGTTCCCTTCATACTTTTACTTCATCATGTTTGAACTCATGTTATCATATTACATTCAACTTACAACGCATACTTATACATCATCATATTTTCATAATATGTATACTTTCCCTCGTTTTTTCTTAATATCAAAATTTCCTTTAAACGTTGATTACAAGGCTTTAAAAATCATTTAAAACAAGTCCCATATTCCAAACAAACAAAACAAGAAAAATTGCCAGCATTTGTGGTCCTCGCGGGCCGCGACGGATCGCGCTATAGCTATCGCGGGCCACGACAGATGTCGCGCGACCCGACGGTGAGATCGGTTGGGTGTCGCGTAACCCGACGCCCTCTTTTTCACAAAAGGTTTCGATCTAAGTTGCAGCAGATGCCTAGCTCTAGCCTTTTCTCAAAATACTATCTTTAAAACCCCATATCTCAAGTTTTACTAATCCGTTTTACTTGATTCTTTTTCCTACGTGTCCGAAATTTAAATACGGACCCGTATAACGTTATCATATGCTTTAAAACTCAGCTGTAGGTAGTTGTCTAAAATTTTCCTTTTTACCTTAGCTACAAATGTAATCGAAATTTACAATTTACTTACTTGCACGGCGCTCCGGAACGAACACACCTTCATTTGAGCTTTCGGTTTGAGTTCAAGCACTCTATCGTGTTCGAATCCCTCAAACCTAGGCTCTGATACCAACTTATTAGGCCCATTCCATTATTTCTAAGTCTTAGAAAAGTATAAATGATCATTTTAGAAAATTTCGACATGACCCGTTCGTAAAATAAGCATAACCATGTTTTTACCAACTCAATAACAAGTAAATTATTACTACTTTCGAAACACTAAACAAAACCATTACATAGCTTTTAAATACTACCAACATCTAGAAACACTTAAAAGGTCCATTAAGTTAACTTCAAAAGTTTAGTTAATAAACCAAAACTAATTACAACAAAACACTTTTTGACCATAGACATAGTTACCAAAAGTAGCGGAAGCGCTTAAAGGCAAGCTTCATATGTGTGTTCGCTCCAAGTCGCCGTTGCCGCCTAAGTCGAGGACTTACCTACATCAAACAACAAAACTTTAAGAAATTAGTCTTATTAACTATTTCACTTTAAATCACTAAAATTCTAGCTTCATCCTTTTACATGCTTTCCTTTCATTTTTACATTCGACTACCCATTTAAACGGGTCTAGCATATATTCTCATAAATGAGATAGGACAAACCATTCATAACCCGTTAACATCGGGTTATTTACTTGCAACATACAACATTCGTTTGAACCGTATAACGGATTGAACATCATACATTCTACATTCGTAATTGCATTCATAACCACCCATACATGGCGGGTCGAACAATTGTTTTTACTTGACTTGTTCAACTTGAACCGGTCAATTTACATAACTTATTATGACCTTCATTTACATAGCCAAATCCACAAGGGATTTGCTATCTACTTTTTAACCACCGTAAATCAATGTAACTAAGAATTGTATTTCGCGAACATTAGCAAAATTTAAGTAAAGTTTTGTATGCAAAATGGAACATACCTCGATCTTGTACGCCTTCCGTTTTCCTAGTGTTCGTACCTTCTTCCTTCACGCCTACATTAACACATTCGCTCACTTATTTAGTTCAACCAAATCATTCAATCATTTTCCATATTACACATATATTCATCTCTTAAGCATTTTATCAAACACTTGGCGGGTTTCGCACTAGTGGAACGTTATACACCACATTTTAAATCATGATTAACACTAGTTCTCCAAGCAACTCATCAACAATCAAACTAACCTTATTCTACATCAATTCATTCAATATTTACATATCAAAATCAAGGTGATTCATTAATAATTCACATACATATCAATACTTAATCCTCCTACTTATACTAACTTTTTATCAAATGGGTTTTTGCTACAAAACAATCAAAATGCTAAAATCAGCCATTATTCTGATCCTACTCTGTAACCCTAACTTAATTTCACGATTTTCATGTCATGCACTCATGATTGGGTTAAAACCCACTTCCTACAATTTATCAAATCATAAAATTGAACTTACCCCCTTCAATAAACAAGTTACGAGCTTGCAAATTACTGTTTGTGCTTTCGATTTCCTTGAAATTCCTATTGAAATTGATGGAGTTGATGAAACTAGGGTTTCACCTCCCCTGGCTCCTGTTCGATTGACCAGACCCAACACACACCCATTGTGTGTGGGTTTTTGATCTTTAATTTCTTTTTATTATTTAGTTTTTGGCATGTTGCATCTTTGGTCCCTTAAGTTCATTTACTTATTTAATTTAAACATTACCCATTTATTACTTGATATTTGCATCATGTTCCATTAACCAAGTTAAGCTTTTTAATCAATTTTTAACTTATGTTAAATAAACATTTTTGGGGTGTTACATAAAACGTGTAGGAACCCTAGGACTTCAACTACCGAACCAGGTGTGAACCTTGTTCTCACATATTGTTTAAAATCGTTAATTAAGTTTTTGTGTAATTATTCAAGTTCTTAGTAGTTAAGTAATCAAAAAAACTTGTCGGTTCATTCCAACACTCTTTCAAACAAACAAACAAATTAATCAATTTCATAGCATGCTTCATAAAAGTCAACAAACATTTAAAAATCAATCAAGTTCGTACACAAACCACAAATTCTTCGTGGTTCGACCCCTTACTACCACTAACATATTGTTAAGGGTAATTTGGGACTATAAATTTTATGTTTGATCGGAGTGCGACACTCCAATCACTAATTCTCTATCATCCCCAGCTTTAAGTGTTCTTTGGTTTCTTCCGAGCCTCCGGATTGTAAGGAATCCCTTAGTAGAGTTAGTGACATGAGTCATAGCACCAGAATCAAACCACCAATAATTATTAGGAACATTAATATTATAGGACCCAAGTATCAATTGAAAAGATCATTACCTTTCTTAGCCAACCACTCATTGAAGTCAGGGCATTCATTCTGCTTATGTCTTGTCTTTTTTGTAGAACTTGCAGTATGGTTTGCCTAAGGAGTTCTTAGAGCTGGAAGGTGCACTTGTCTTAGCATTAGGATTAGGCTTTTGGACTTTCAAAGTACCCTTCCTTGAGTAAGTGTTCTTCCTCTTCTTAGAGCTGGAGGTAGTAAAGTTTGCAACATCAGTAGTTCTATCCATCTCCATACGCTCTTCCTCCTATATGCACAGGGCGATCAGCTCACTCATCGTCCATTTGTCCTTCTAAGTGTTGTAATTGATCTTGAATGCTTCATAGGTCGAAGGAAGCGAAGTTATGATGAAGTGTACGAGAAAACCATCACTGATATCCATGTCTTATCCCTTCAGCTTATGGGTCATGTCGTTCATCATCATGATGTGTTCACGGATGCCACTCCTCCCATCATACTTAGTAGTCATCAACTTGAAGATCAAAGTACTATCATGCGCCTTAGACGTCCCTTTGAACTGCTCCGCCACAGAAGCCAAGTAGGTTTTAGCATCATCCGAATCTGGAATGGCTCCTCAAATTGCATTGCTTATGGATTGTTTCATGAACATGAGAGACATGCGGTTGCACCTAGTCCACTTTTCCATAGTCATCTGCAGTGGTACTTTGAGGAGTAAGGTCTACATGCTTATCCTCTCTTAAAGCATAGTCAAAATCCAGCAAAGCAAGAGTAAGCATGGGAGCGTCTTTCCAGACAGCAAAGTTATCACCAGTCAATGGTGGAATCCTGCAATTGGGTCCTGAATGTGGAAATAATATGAACGAATTATGATACTAAGATCGAAATCTTAATATGATCTAAGGGCATGTTACACTAAGGCAGTCATAATTAATGACCATTTTAGTTATGAAGCTGTGATATTGTCGATTACTAACATCAAAATAATAGACTAAGTTATTAGAAAATTCTACTTAATTGAAGATAAATCACCTTTGAACAAAAGTGTAATCATCTAAGCATGTGTGCAAAGTAATTGTGACAAATCAGCTTTGGCCAGAAATGAGACAATTACCTTAGTTATGCATGTGTTAAGTATGCTATACATGAATAAATTAAATAAGTTTTGGCCAGAAATGAGACATTCACGTATTTGAGGCATAATTAACATAGCTTCTTATTATACTTGAACAATAAATAGATGTATCAAATTACCTTTGGGTAGAAGTGATACATCAGAAGCTCATTCAAGTTAAGCTATTTGGGGTGCAAGGGGACAGCGTGCCCCCGCATGGGGTTCGGGGCGGAGCCCCCGAGCTAAAATTTAGTTCACAATAACAGCTTAATAAAGTAATGAGATTTCAAAAAAAATTTGATATTTCGAGAACATTTTTTAGATTTCGAAAAAAGCTAGATTTCGAAAAAAATTTGAGTTTTCGAAAAACAAGTGAGGTTTCGAAAAATGAGTATTCGAAAAAAAAAATTCGGAACAAAGTAAGTTTTCGAAAAACATAAGTTTTCGAAACAGTTTCGAAAGAAAAAAGTAAGTTTTCGAAAAACATGAGTTTTCGAAAAAATTGTGATTTCGAATTAGATACGAAAAATTGTTATTTTGAATTAGGTGATTTCGAATTTTATGAGATTATGAATTTTATTGAGATTTCGAATCTTATGAAATCTCGAAATCTCTTATGGTTTTTCGAAAACTTGATCTCTAAGACTCGAAATCTGCTGTTGAAAGTTGTTAATTGTGATAAGGTTGAAAATCCGAAAATTTAGGGATCATGATATCATGTTTCCTGTTTTAATGCTGGTTTATGTTTATCTAAATATTTCGAAAATTTTATCCATTAAATTATAACATATTTCGAAAAGTTTTAATAAATAAAACTAGATCAAAACAGGAAAACACCCTTTGATCCTGAATTCATTCCAAAGTAAGGGAATTTTTTCGAATTTCTCGTAAGAACATGATGAACCCTAAAATACTAAACTCAAATTCTGGAATCCGAAAACTGAAAAATTTAGTTCTTTATTTAGATCTAGAAACAGTGATTATTTAGAATGTGATTAAACATCCGTTTAGAACATAAAATCCGTGAATTCCAAGTTTTAAACGAATTTCATGTTTTCGAATTTTATCAGGTTTTGATAAAAGTATGTTTTCCAAATTTCATTCCATATTCATGGAAATAAACAGGACTTATTTATCAACATATGCTCTGATACCACATGTTGATCAGTTATGTATAAACATAATGGAAAACATGTAGAAATACCTATAACAGCATACAGGCTAGCAGAAAATCCAGTCAGAGACGCAGCCATGGAGTTCGACATAGTTGTCAGAATGATCTGCTTCCTCCTTAGGGTGTAAGTTTTTGATAGTGACACCGAATTCTATGGTTGAATTCGTATGGAGAGAGAGGTGTAGAGAGGGACGAAATTAATGTTATGATAAATGATAAGTTGTGTAACCCTTTACCTCTCTAACTATCTCCTTATATATACACCCAAAAGGAAACCTAATTAGTTAATAAGGGTAATATGGTCCATCAACAATTACCAACTAATTACATAATAGGTATAATATATTTTCATCTATATATCTCTCTTTGTTAGCTGGTGGTGCATTATCTCTTCTCTTTTAATATTCAACATAATTTGCTTCAGGTTAAACGGTTCAACGTTCCTCTTTCCCTCCGTACACCTCAAACCTCCATACACCTCCAACCCTCGGCAAAGCTTAATCGCAAGAAACCAACCAACCATCGGTAACCCACCGCAACGTCACAGGTAAGTAGGTAAACAACCGTCAGAATCACAGCAACTGGGTTTTTTTCAGCGACAGGTATGTAGGTAACTCCGGCGACAGCAACTGGGTTTTTTTCCAGTGAAACTTTTAGGTGGCGTGTAACACCTCGCAAAATCATGTCCAATATAGTGATGCGTGTCACAAACCCTGATCATGTTAAAAGATAACTTTGAGGGACTAAAGTTGTCAAACAGTGTAAAATGTATGTGGAAGAACTAAAAGCGTCAACATGCCAAACTTGTGCCTCTGATTGACCTCACACGATGTTCGTATTCCTTCTTGAGTAAATTATCGGACACAAGAAGCCGTGTGTGCTTAAAGATCAAAAGTTTATAAAACACAGGGGTTAAACGTGTCAACATGTTAATTCTTACCTCTGAGTGACCTTTTAACGATCCCGAGGCTTTGTAATATCTTATTATACTCTCATGAATATCGGATAATGATTTCATGAGGTTTCGGTTCAATTAAACAATTTAATTTGCAAATTTCCAAGAAGAAAGGATTAAAAGCGTCAACGTTTGAAAATAGTGCCTTTCGAGTAATCCCGTAACTGATCGGAAGCTTAACGATATTTATTTTATGACCCAAGACACTTAAAAGTTAACTATGGGGGTTAATAGTGCAATAAATGAAAGTTATTTCAAATTATAAAGGACCAGGGACTGAAAATGAAAAGTTTGAAACTTGTTTACCGGAATTAAGGATTGTCGCAGGCCGCGTAAACCCTCCCTTCATTTCTATGCAGGCCGCGAGAGCACTGCCAGTGACAGAATTCTGGACAGCTGCATGTTGCAGCTCTTACACCGCCATTGCATGGCTTCTAAGCGATACCAGGGGCTTGTAAACAGTTTTTACTGCCACATTAACACTTGGGATCATCTGGTAACTCTTAATAACAGCTGGAATGATCCTAGGAGCTCTCAAATTTCTATATAAAGGAGCTTGTTTCGTTCATTTGAACTTGGATTCTCAAACTTTAACTCTCAACTCTTTCTTTGGAGCATCCTAGACCTAAAGGAAGCTCTCTCAAGTTAAATCTTCGTGCTAAGGACCTTTGTAAGTGTTCTTAGCTTCAGTAGTTAAGTTTTTATTAGTATAAGGACCGAAAGTCAAAGATATCGTACCTAGGCTTTGACTTTTTGATTAATCATTAACGGTCCAGCCATGATTCGAATTGAAAGTGGCTATGTGTTGGTAATTAAGTAGGTGATAATCCCTCAAAAGGGCACCTCCTAATTATCACGTTTACTTAGTTAATTGTCGGGTCAAAGTAATTAAAATAAAAGTCAAACTGGTCAATTTTTAAATAAAATTCATAACTGATAATGTAGAAGCTATAAAATCAGTTTTATCACTTTAAAAACTTGGTAAATATTATAAGAACATATTTAGACATGTTCAACCCGACAATTATGAGTTTAGGCTCGGTTCGCAACCAAAAGTCGCAAAAGTTGACTTTTGCTTTGACTTTTAGTTCTGACCCGAATTAGCTTAGTATCTTCATGCCTTAGGGTTCCTTTGTGACCATATTATATGTTAGTATAACCCTCTAAGGTCATACTACATGGTCCCTTAGAAATCAGAGTTCATTTGCATGTTTCCATTATTTGCTTAAATTTGACTATTGTGCCCTTATAATGTAAAAAACGAGATTTTTGGAAATATGAGTATACAAATATCTTTGTTACTGATATATAAGCATGTCAAATAAATTTGACATCAGTTTCTGGTCTCAAACTAAAGTTATGCAACTTTTTATTTATTAAAATAGATATCGTAAAATTAAACCTTTTATTTATTAAAATACGCTTTTTAGCATAAATCATGTTTAAACCCAAATTTTGGCTCCAAACTCATTACCTACTGTTTTGGTATTATTTTTAGGGATTTTTGGAATATTGGGTCAGATTATAAACTGGCCATATCATTGAGTTCTTGTATAATTCGATAAATGACGATGATACCCTTTTTGTTAATAAAATGAGATTAACATATGATTAACATGCCAAACCTTTCCTTACTGATTTTATATGAAAAATAAAATATTTTAAAAATTCAAGACTGACCAAAATCTCAGAATTTCATAAACATCTCAAATATCGTCAATTATCGACTTTTACGATAATTAGGTGCATAGTATGGTATAAAACCATATTTAACACCTAAGACTTGTCACCTACTGAGTTTACAATTAAATTTTAATATTTTTACAGTAAGTACAAGTCATGAACTCAGACTTCCAAATTTGTCCTTAAAAACATATGTGAAATGACCAAAATGCCCCTACGGTGCATAGTTTGACCATAAATGGTAAACCACACATATGTATGATATCTTACTGATTTAACATCATAAAATAATTTTTTTACAGAAGGTTTTAGACCAGAACCTCAGTTTACTATTAAACCTCCTTTATAAACTTTAAAATGACCAAAATACCCTTACGGAACTTAAATTGGTTTTAAATCTTTTTTTGACATAATTGTTGGTATCCTACTGATATCATAACATATTTAAAGCATAATAAGTTATGGAACTTGTACATGACTCATCCGACTACCCGTTATGCATATACGCGTTCAGTACGGTTTATGTAACTAGTTTGCATAAATTAACCGAAACGGGTCAAACCTTATCATTTTAACTTCAAAATCCAGAATGTATTTAGTTTACCCATTTTATACAAGTCTCCATACTTGTCGGGTCTAAATCACATTCCAATCCGGTCACCGCTTAATCTAGTGTTTCGTGCCGTAAACCTTTCGTTAAACTAACCGGTCTAAGTTTTCTACTTAAATAAGACCCGCTAGTAATCTCATAGGTTAATATAACCTTCGTTCCAGATTAAGAGCCCCAGTAAAAGATGCTTGCACTTGTTTGAGTAAATTGTACGGCTGAGAATACTAAACTTTCATTTTAAGCTCAGGTAAATACTTTTAACTTATTTTCCCTTATACGGGCTTGGGATACGGTAAATTATTATCGCTTGGTCGGGTGTAGAAACCTTTTAATCGGATATGGTTAAATTGCATAATCCCATTTTAATCAGTATTTCTTGATAACAAATAACATTGGGGATTAACGACCGTGTCCTGGATATCCTTGGCTCATTTAAAAAGCGTAAATGGCCACGACTTAAGCATGGGGTGTAGGCATACACCTGTCCGTTGCGTATGTAAAAGATATACTCATTTGCTGGGGTGACCCGCCGTGAGTTTATATTTGTAGTGTGTTGTTTAATCTTGTTCGGTTTATTTATATCGGCCCCTAAATGTTGGACAAACATGTAAATCTGATACAAGATTGTTATTAATATAATTGTCCCAAGTTATAAAAACATTTGTGCCTTGTGCATTTAAATCAATTTTCATAAATGCTTTCAAAAGAGTCGGTTAATTGTATTTACCAGTGTAAACTAACGTATTTTTCAAAAAGACTAAGTGACAGGTATTGTACGTAATTGGCTAGGAGCTCTGGGCGTTTGTTAAAGAATCTTGCAAGTTCTTGATGCTTATAGTCTGTTGAACAATATTTTATATTATGTTTTAGATCCGCCTGTGGATCCTCTTACAACCGTCTGTATAATATTTATTTCATACTTTATATTTTGGTTTGTAATAGTATTTTCCTCCATGACTTCCGTTGTGCATTAAACTATATATAATTGACTATAACGATATCAACTACGTCACGATACTCCCCGCCGGGCCCACCGGTAATATGTGGAAATATCACGGTGTGACACCTTGGTATCAGAGCCAAAATTGAGTGAATTAAACACTAGCCTTTTGTGTTTAATCTCAATGACACAGTAGCACATTCCTTGACTTCCGAGTCTAGGCAAACAACCTAGGATTAATCCTAATCTTGTTTGGTTATATTTTGTTTGTTTTTGTTTTGATAGGACTTCAATTAATCATGCCGCCAAGAGTTATAGGCAGAAGTGGACGAGGTAAAGCCCCGATGAGGGGTAGAAATGATCATGAAGCAGGGCCATCACACTGGCGCACACCCTCAGCTTCACTCGGCTCTAGCCCGCATGAAGACTGGAGGACCTACCTTGAACCCACGAGACGCTCTGTCTCGCTTAGCTCCTCGCCGTCATATCATAACTCCTTCGGGTCGCATCAGGATGACGAGCCCCACGACTCACACCACTCATTCATACCTTTGCAGCGATCCGACTCTCACCATTCCTTCCAGAACCCAACACCCTACTTCCAAAGCCAGTTCAACCCAATGAACCAAGTTGAAGAACCAGTGGGTCCTAACCCACTAGGACCCGCAGATCACTATCATGAGTTTCAGGACATGGATGTGGACGAAGATCCAGATCCCGATATGCCACCATCTGGGACGCCCACGTATCCCATCGAGGTTTCTAGCGGATCTTCTTTTCAGGGTTCGCCATACAGAGGCCCTGATATACGGGCCGAAAGGTGGAGCACATATAAGTGGGAGTTTACTCCCCCTCACCACAACTCACCTCCACCTCAGCAGGTTCCTTCCGAGGACCCACACTTTCAGGCGGTCACGCCACTGCCAGCACCGGAGCAACCACCGCCGCCAGAACCGTCAAGGCGGAGAAGAAGTGCACGGATGTCCGTGCGAGGGTGTCATACCCCCAAAATACCACATGCGGAATTACCGCGGGGCGTGTGACGTACCAGGATCCAAGCCACTAATCACATTGAACTTCGCATAATATAATTAAATAAAACTTTCATTTATTGACATTAAGTGTTACAACGTTACAACAATTCACAGTATACAGCGGAAGCATAATTCATTCGTTAAGTGTTTATAAACCATTTGTCTTATGTTGCGATTCCATGTACCTCGACCCATGACCACTCCAGCCTCCCAGACAGCAAGTTCCAACAATATGCATCTAAAGGCCTGCAAGGCATGTAACAACGAATCAATAACAAAGTTGAGCGAGTTCACAGTTGGTTGTCCATCTTATAGTTTTTCCAAAAACCATGAGTTCATTAAAAAAAACCATGAGTTATCCAATCCATTGTTTCCCAAACCATAACCAGTGGGGGCTACCCCATGTTGTAAACCACTAGAATAGTTATATATATATTGGCGTCCTTCCCAATCCGAGGACGGAGGTACGTATTCTACCCAACCGAGAATACGCAGGTTAAATGTAATCGTCCTTCCCAATCCGAGGACGGAGGTACGTATTCTTCCCAATCCGAGAATACGCAGGTTTAGTGTAGGCGTCCTTCCCAATCCGAGGACGGAGGTACGTATTCTTCCTAATCCGAGAATACGCAGGTTTAATGTAGTCTATTAGTGGTGAATATACAGGTTTCATCTTAGCTTCTTAATCCCATTCCCAACCCACCGGGAATCCCATGCCTTAAGAGTGTTAACACACCTTGGTTTGCTCGGTAAGATAATAATGTTTATCCTAAACTTGGTCAACCGCGTCCTATAACGGTTACCACTTTTTAGGACCGTATACAAGTAGTTCACGTATTGTATACATGTATCAAGTAATCACGTATAACACGTACTTCACAGTAGCGTATAAATAATGAGTAGTTCACACATAACACCTATTTCCAAATGATATAAGTTATAGGGACATGAGTTCTTATATATAACAACTTAATACAACTTAATTCAGGTGTGCGATTGAAACCATTTTGTGCGACCCAGTTGTAGTGGTGGGGCCAAACATTCTATATGTGCGATCAATTAGTCAAGCCACAAATATTGACCAATCAGTTGCACATGCAACCCACTTTCCATACTATCTTTCCAGGAGCATTAATTCATTCAATAATTACTATCACTAACATGGACTCATTATTTGGTCATCAAAAGAATTCATCATTCATAGCTCCTCTTAATACAAACAACAATAACCGACAAAATTAATGCTTTAGTCAAACACATGGGCTGACAATCATACAATCAAATCTTTATTGTAATTGGACCACAATATCCACTAACTCTTAGACCTTTTAACATCAAGCATTCACAGAATCATCATCATCATGTGCAAACTTACCAATTTATGGCAAGACACTAATATAGATTTATCAAAGCTATTATTTAAACACACAATTATACAAGCTCGATCAAACAGTAACATTACTTGAAATTCATGAACCCTAGTCTTCATCTTTTAACAGTTTCATACTTTAGTCCCTGTTCGACTCACAACATAATTCCAACGGGCATTCATTATCATATTAGACCAGATTTAATCATGCAACAACCACATCATGATGACAGATGATCCCCACTCGTTAATCACCACTAGTTTAAGTACAAACAACCCTAAGTCATTCATTAACACTATGCATACTTCTAGTTCAGAATGATATATCCACTAACATGCAACCCTAAATTCTTTATACAATTATCAATAGTGTCATGCATCCGAACCAAGAATCACGTTAACACAACTAACATGGCATCGCTAAATCACATAATTATATTAAGGTCAATCCGCACAATCATATTAATCATCAAATCGTACCAAGTGAAACTGATGTTCATCACTATTGTTTCATTTAACAATCACTATTATGATCTTGCTAGTTTTCATGCATTCCTTTAAACGATGATACTAACTAGGGTTACACTTTAAACGATGATACTAACTAGGGTTACACATGTTAATTATCAAACTCACATATAAACCATCCTAATACATTCATTGCTATCAAACATATCCTAGATCGGTCATACAGTTTGCCATAGTTCTCATCAAAGTTCCTACTAACATATCCTTCTAACCTATATCTCGAACTCATGTAGACCATATACACCAACACATAACAACACTTTAACATATAAATAGAAACGACATACTAACCAAGTGTTCAACTAGATTAACTGATGTCTCGATGATGAGGAGGGGAGATTCTTCGGCCGTCGCGATTCCAGGGGGTTTGTTTAGGGTTTGCTTATGTGTGTTTAACAAGGAATCGTATAAAGGTTATAAGCATATAACAACTACACATGCATAAACAAAGGGGTGGGGTTTGGTTCGAATTATTTTGTGGGCTCGGTAAAGTATATGGGCCGAGGGGAGTAATCCATTAGCCAAGAAGTGTGTGGTAAACTAGTTTTCAACCCAAGTGTATCAAGTGTCAAGTAAGCTCATAATTCAAGTTAGTTAATCTCCTAACTAAATTAAATACACATAAAAACATTTAATGATTCCTAGCACAATTTGCAACTCATACCCACATAAACATTCAACGACTCCACTTTAAATAACCAATACACACATAACATTTAATGGTGCAAGAGTGTAATATGTTGGTAATTAAATGTAGAAACACGCGCCAAAGATTGTGGAATTTAAGTAGCGCTAACCGTAGAGATTCGGGTTGTCACATCATCCCCAACTTGAAAGAAATTTCATCCCGAAATTTGACACGTAGTTACTGAGGAAGCTAGTTAGGTTGCGTGGTTTCCTGGTTTTCCTGGGGTGTCACATCATTCCCCCGTTGGTTTGGAATTTCGTCCTGAAATTCCGCAGTAGCTTCAGCCTCAGTAGTGGTTTCATTGTTCTCGAACAACTGGGGATATTTGTGTTTCATTTGGTCTTCACGTTCCCAAGCAAACTCTGGGCCACGACGGGAGTTCCAACGAACTCGAACAACAGGTATCCTGGTGCGTTTGAGAATCTTGACCTCCCGGTCCAAGATTTCCACTAGTTCCTCGACAAAACGCAATTGATCATCGATGGTGAGCTCCTTGAAAGGAACTACGAGGGTTTCATCTGACAGACACATGGAATACGATGTGTACTCCACTGAGTTCTTCGGGTAGATTCAATCTGTAGGCCATCTTGCCAATTTTCTCCGTGATTTCGAAAGGTCCAACATAGGGTTGAGTTTGTCTCGTATACCAAAACGAACTACACCTTCCCAAGGTGAGACTTTATGTAGTACTCGATCCCCAACCTGGAACTCGAGTGGTTTCCTGCGCTTATCAGCGTAGCTTTTCTGACGGTCACGAGCTGCCGCCATTCGTTGTCGTATCTGAGCAATCTTCTCTATTGTGTCTACGACGAGTTCTGGGCTAGTGATTTGACTGTTTCCAACTTCTGCCCAACAAAGAGATGATCAGCACTTCCGTCCGCACAATGCCTCGAACAGAGTAGCCTGGATGCTGGTGGGGTAACTGATGATATACGAAAACTCCACAAAAGGTAGATGCCGCTCCCAGCCGTTACCAAAGTCGATTACACATGCTCGAAGAATGTCTTCAAGAGTTTGGATGGTGCGTTCAGTCTGCCCATCCGTCTGTGGATGATATGCTGTGCTCATGTCTAGACGTGAGCCAAAGGATTTGTGCATCGCTTGCCACAAATCAGATGCAAATCGTGGGTCGCGATCAGAGATAATAGAGGTTGGCACCCCGTGCCTAGTAACCGCTTCTTTCAGGTAGATGACTGCAAGTGTAGAAAACCTATCTGTTCCCTTTATGGCTAGAAAGTGTGCTGGTTACGTGAGACAATCAATGATCATCCAGGTGATATTGTTTCCATTTCGAGTTGTAAGTAGACCAGCGACCAAATCCATGGCAGTCTGTTTTTGCTTTCCATTTAGGTGTTTCTGGTTGCTAATCCTCCACCTTGACTTTCCCACAAGTCAAACATCATTCCCATACCTAGCTAGGTGGGCCTTCATGCCCGATTACCAGTACAAGGTTTAAAACCCTACTGTCCCTCTTCAAAAACCAGACGACTGGAATATCGAAGCCGGTGTGCTTTGCTCAACACGAGTTCCCTACAGTTGCCGTATAATGAGACCCACATTCGTTCCATGAGTATCGTCCGACCTGTCCAAGGTTGCTTCTCCATGCCCCGCATGAGTTCAACTTGATAATCCTCTCCCTTCAGTTCTCCTATTTGAACAGGGCAAGTCGGATTAGGTAAGTTAGAGTCGATAGCGAGCTGCAGAGCTCGTGCACGTTCAGGTTTCACAGTCGTACTCTTTCAGAAGTTCCATCCAGCGATGTCATTGCATGCTTTGTCGAAGCCAAGGTACACGGAAGGCCCTTGCGATCGGTCTAAATAACGCAACTGGTACCGTCCAAGTGATGCCCCCATCTAAAATCCCAATGCCACAGTTTTCACCGCCAGTTGTGTGTCGTGTAGTTCCTCTTTGTAACTCCATCATGTAAGTCATCCATCTCTCGTGTTGTGTCGGTGTGTAACTGGGACTCTGATTCGGACCATCAAGGTATACCACTAAATCACCCGCACTCTCAGGTAAAGGCGATGCTCAATGCATTGCAGTGTTGGAATTCGAAAGCTGAAAAGACGTCCTCCTGTTTCATCTTTCACGGACACAGCACCCTACTGTGCTAAAGAGATTTAAGCTGTGCGACCTTCAAAATCCTGTGGGTAAGCTGTGATAGTATCTAGAAAAACCAAGTAATTGCTGCATCCCCGAAGGAATCATTGGTGTCGATCAGTTTCTAACAAGATGCATCCTAGCGAGATCCACGTGTATTCCCACTCCGTTGGTTACATGATCAAAATGCACCTCTCGAATCTAGATGTGACATTTAACAAGACTTCGCACGTAATGGCTCCTCCCACAGAAGCGCTGAGATAGGATACATATGCCACCCCTGGTGTTCCTTTCTCCTGGTCATGATTCAGAACATCATTGACAAATACGGTCGATTCGTATGATCCCTGGAGCTGCTGGTGTGCTGATCAACTCAATAATCATGGTGTACAAAGTTGAAATGGCTGCATTGCATTTGACATGCTGTTCTAAGAGCATTCTCCTCTTGGCCTTCCATCTGATGATAGCTCGTTTACTAACCAATCCTCAAATGGAAGCTTATTCCTCGCAACTGGTCGACGGGTTGTCAATACATGGTTGAGGCAAACGGTTCTTAACTGTCACCCTGTTGAGTTCTCGATAGCCAGTACGCATACGAAAAGGCTTCTCTTCATGGGTATAGCGAGGGTTCCTTAAAGCGAAAACTCATGTCCAGCAGTTCCTGTAGTTGGTTAAACAGCTCCTGTAACCCTCCTAGCAGTTGTGGAGATGATCCTGGAAGTTCCTCGGGTAGCACATTGAGGGTAATCACGAATAACTGGTGGATCCTCGATCCTCTTTTCCTAACCTTATGTCAATAACAGTTGCTAACATAGCGGGATAGTCCCTCCGTAGACACTCCTGGCTTTCATTGCTGAAATGACGCTAACCGTTGCGCCACTCTGACGCGTTAGAACAGGTAACAATCCTCCACTAAGGAGAGGGATACGTAGAATCTTCTCCTCGCAGGGTACATCTATCAAGAATAACAGATGAAAGGTCGGTGTCGAACACTTGTCCCACAAGGTCGAGTTTACATCCTAACGATCATATGAGGTTTCCATTGCCTTGCCATTAGCCGATTCTACAACAGGTTGGGTTTCAAGAAGCATCAGGGTTATATGGAACAGGGACGAAGTGATTCGTTACCTAGAACGTGTATGCCACCATGTTATTACAATCCTGGCGTCACCCACGTCAATCCTAAATACCCCTCCATGAGCATCATTTCCCGTGTGGTTGTACTTGTTGCGAAGATTTCCAGTACGACCGTCGTTTCCTTGGTTGTTGTCGTTTTGATTAATTAACAGCCACTCTATGTCGTAGGCACCTTCTTTTCTATACTGTTGGTTGCCATTGCAAGTACCTTGATGTTGTCATGACTGTTACCTCCAATGCTGTTGTTTGAAACGGAGCTCTATGATCTTTCATTGACAGGGTCCATCTTTTCATACTCCGTGCCACGTTCTAAGGCACTACCCCTTGTGTTGGCGGTTTCACGTTCCATACCATGGTCGATTGTCATCGTTTATGTCCCGATAAGTTTGTAAAAGTTGACTCCCATGAATCGCTGGCTGGGGTTAAGGATTCGATTGGAGTCAAATCGCTGATGTTCATTGTTGGTAACTAGGGTCGTTCAAATGCTGAAGTCCATCATTCTTGCAAGTTGACTGAGTAATACACGATATGTTACGAGAGTGTTGCAGAAGTGATCACACTTTGGGATCTAAGGCGTCAATACGTTAAGTTTCCAGCAAACGAAGAAAGGTGAGAAAGATATAGGCCAATCATTGTCGTTGCAACATCCAACTCGGGGATGCTCGTACAAGCATCTAACATTCTACACAATTCGCTAGGCGTTCAGATGGGTGTTCAGGTAATACTCGATAGCATCGAGATTCGAAAGGATCCAGAGAGGAATGAAAAGTTCACGTTCGAGTAGGGGACAATCACTGCTATGACGGAACAGAACCCCTTTTTCACTTGTTAAGCCTCACTGGGACTCGCATGCACCCCACATTATTATTATGTGTGCACCCACAATAATATTGTGATTTGCATGCTCATCTCAGCTCCTCTTAACTCATGTCAAATGGTTCCTCAAATTCGAGTAGCAAACAAAGAGCATCACGAAGCGTAAGTCATGAAGGCTTAGGGAAATACCACCCTATTAGCCACATAACACATGCAAGTAATACATGAATTCATATTGTTGTGCTAAACGTGCAATCACATGCAATATCATATGTAAGTGTTCACTAGTTATGCGGTACAATGAGTATACGAGAGACGAACCTTGCAATCTGGAGCTGAGTGTCATGGTCGTATTCACGTTTTCAGAACTGTTCGGTTATAGTCTGGTTTTATAAAACGTTTTTCCCCCTTTAAAAAAAAAAAAAAACCAAGTTCACTATAACCAATGGCTCTGATACCAATCTGTCACACCCCCAAAATACCACATGCGGAATTACCGTGGGGCGTGTGACGTACCAGGATCCAAGCCACCAATCACATTGAACTTCGCATAATATAATTAAATAAAACTTTCATTTATTGACATTAAGTGTTACAACGTTACAACAATTCACAGTATACAGCGGAAGCATAATTCATTCGTTGAGTGTTTATAAACCATTTGTCTTATGTTGCGATTCCATGTACCTCGACCCATGACCACTCCAACCTCCCAGACAGCAAGTTCCAACAATATGCATCTAAAGGCCTGCAAGGCATGTAACAATGAATCAACAACAAAGTTGAGCGAGTTCACAGTTGGTTGTCCATCTTATAGTTGTTCCAAAAACCACGAGTTCATTAAAAAAAACATGAGTTATCCAATCCATGGTTTCCCAAACCATAACTAGTGGGGGCTACCCCATGTTGTAAACCACTAGACTAGTTATATATATATATTGGCATCCTTCCCAATCCGAGGACGGAGGTACGTATTCTACCCAACCGAGAATACGCAGGTTAAATGTAGTCGTCCTTCCCAATCCGAGGACGAAGGTACGTATTCTTCCCAATATGAGAATACGCAGGTTTAGTGTAGGCGTCCTTCCCAATCCGAGGACGGAGGTACGTATTCTTCCCAATCCGAGAATAAGCAGGTTTAATGTAGTCTATTAGTGTCACACCCCGACCACGTAAAACAACAAAACGTGGCGGAAACGTCAGGGAGTGTTGTAACAGAATCATTGTTTCACAACCATGGATTAAACAGTTTCGTTTTATTAAATTAAACGTATTACATTACATTGGAATTAGAAACAAAACAAGAACAAATAGACTTTCATTGTTATTAAGTCACTAAGGCCTCGTCCATTCCTATGTGAGCGTACACAAAAATCATCATCAAACATCATCAACTATGGTACCTGAAACACATGTGAAAATACGTCAGCATAAAAATGTCGGCGAGTACATAGGTTTTATATGAGTGTCAGTTTCATGGCTCGTTTTACATGTTGCAATACTTATTTAAAAACCTTGTTTTGAAAGTATAATATTGCGACATAATTAACCAACTCAAATCAAGTTGGTTATAATTTGCAAAATCTCGTAGCCATGATTCTTAACTCCAAAACATTTGTTTAAGAAAAACCAAAATTTGTAAAACATCTCGTAAAAACTCATTAATAAAACTCGTATGGTTTATATTATTCAGAAAACATCCTTGTGTGACATTGTTTCGAAATCGTTTACCCAAGTGATCTAGATAACGCAACGATATATAATGTGTTAAAAGCACTTATATATAGGAAGTACCAGCGGCGTATCCACCATGCTTTTAACACATTACACCCGCCCCGTTACCTAATCACTTCCCTAAGCCAATGGCTCAAACAGTTACAAATGGTTCACATAAATCAAATGGTTACAAACGGTTCACGTAAATCCAACGATTTCAAATGGTTCACATACATCAAATGGTTACAAATGGTTCACATACATCCAATGATTTCAAATGGTTCACATACATCCAATGATTTCAAATGGTTCAAAACATAAAACAATTGTGCTAGCGTGTTAAGTGAACATACATAGCAAGACATAATGAAATCATGTACTAATAGTGTACTAATGAACATAGCAAGAATATGATATGAAAACATGGAAAACATGAAAATAACAAGTAGGCACATGTGTTTCACCCCAAAACGTTTGGAAAAAAGTAAAAGAGGGGTCTATGTACTCACTTGAGGATGATTAGAAGTCTTGAATAACAACCAAGCAAAGCTAGAGGGATCACGGAATCAAACGGCACCGAATATAGGTAACTATGTAAATAAACGGACCTAAATCGGAGGATCGGATAAAATGAGGTTTCGTAAACCAAATGAGTGTAGGGACTCATGTAATATGGTTTAACAAATCCTACATTCTAAAACGAAACCTAACCTAAGTGCTTACGACCCATTACGACTCGTTAAGGTAGCTTACGCCACTTTAACGCGTCGTTCGAGTAAAACGCGTTCGGACCGCCTAACTAGTCCTATGATAAGTAAAATATGCCTTAATATGTCTAATATTGTTGCCAAATCAGTTTAGATATAAAAAATTATGTTACATATGCTTAAAATAAATTTTGGCGTAAAAACGGCATTTTGGTCATTTACCTAAGGCATATAAACTACCTATAATACAACTACTTAAACGACGTGATCATAAGGTATAACCTCGGAAGGTTATTCCCTATGCAACTATGGTCACCTAATGTGTTTGGTCGGATCCTAAAGATCGACCAAACGGGTCGGGTTCGAAAGTATAAGCGGTTGTTTAGACCGCTTACCTTACGACCCTACATAAGCACTAAACCTAAAGTGACGAGCTAAACATGTTAAAACATGCTTAACGAGGTTTGAAAACAGGTTTGGTATCAAAACAAACGGTTTTGATACCTAAAAGTAGTTTGGTTACAAAATACGCAAGAATACGCATTTTGGCCGAAACTACGACTCGCCACTATGCCTAGATAACATGGTAATCAGTAGGTATAGTCACAAGTGACTAAAACCATCGTGATTACGCTCACGTTATGAAGTTCAAACGAACTTCATGTTGACCATAAACTGGTCAAAGCAGAAAGTCAAACACAGTTTGACTTTCACGCGAAAAAGAACGAAAGAGGACTTACAAAAGGTCCAAGAACGGAAGTTTGACCCGATTATTCTCAGGTATGAAGTGAAAGCACCTCAACTTAGAGAAATATCAGATCAAATGTGAGTTGAAATAATGAGATGGATGGGGTATTTATAGTTTTTGCACAACCGTTAAGATCGTTCATCGTAAAACGAGCTTCGATCTCATCCGTACACATGTGCCCATGGTTTTGTGAAACCATGGGAGCCCCTAGTTTCATTAAAACCATGTGAAAATGAGGGGAACAGCTGGAAAAAGCTGGAATTTGGATTTTCCATTTTGGTCCCTTCCTAAGATAACTATGGCAGATTGTCAATTTTGGTCCCTGAATGTGCAAAACATGGTTTTTGATGCATTTTTGACACGTTTAAGCCCCGTTAATCCCATTTCAAGGCTCTAAAATGAAGTTAAAGTATATGTAACATGAAACATGCTCAAAAATATCTCGGATGTCAGTTCGTTTGGTCGTACGGTTGCGTTGTTCGGTTAATTACGATGAAACACGAACGAATGCGAAAAATGATCCAAATTACGCGACGAATGGAATTTTATCATGCCAATCACTAAAATAAAATATTTTAATGATTACATAAAGTTTTGGATGTCCGGATGTATTCAGAACGTAAGATATGCGCGAAAATTCAAACTTATGCACTTTTTGACGCTTTTAGTCCCTGAATGACCAAAAAGTTTATTTTAGCACACCGAACCCCTCAAAGCCTATTTCTAAGCTATGTAAAGGATATTTAGGGTATGTTTAACTTATTTTCATGTTCCGGAATGTTCGTTACAGTACAAATCGGCATACTTTCGCAGTTTGTCGAAATTAGTCCCTGTAAGCGAATAACTTGATTTCGCCACACCAAACCCTCCAAAACTTATTTCTAAGTTATGTAAAGGTTATGTTAAGCCTATTTCACTATTCCGGAGTGTTCGTTGCATTAAACTGGTTATATTTACGCATCAGTGCGCGTATAACCTTCCAGAAAGCGATTTAAAGCTTGAAATCGAACAAGAATTGATATGCGCCAAAGATACACATATTTATACAAATCCCAAGTATGAAATACAATATTTCATTGATTTGGCATTTGTTTGATGGTCGCAGAGGCACAGGTGTCACAGTCTCCCCTACTTTAGGAAATTTCGTCCCGAAATTTATTCGTAGGAGTCTGTCTGTGACGCTGTGTTAGATAATGTCTTGCATGGAATCTAGGGTTTTTATCTATTTGCGTAGAATAACCCATCAAAGGTATGCAAGGCATAATCCTGTTATTTCTCTCAATGGACATTTTTCAGAAACAAAAATGAACGGAATGAGTCATTTTCCTCAATGGGCATTTTTCAGAAATGGAAATGAAGGAAGAATCAAGGATATTCATTTCCCTCAATGGATATTCTTCAGAAACGAAAATGCACAGAATGACTCATTTTCCTAAATGGGTAATTCTTCAGAAATGGAAATGAAGGAAGAATCAAGGATATTCATTTCCCTCAATGGATATTCTTTAGAAACGAAAATGCACGGAATGAGTCATTTTCCTCAATGGGTATTCTTCAGAAATGGAAATGAAGGAAGAATCAAGGATATTCATTTCCCTCAATGGATATTCTTCAGAAACGAAAATGCACGGAATGAGTCATTTTCCTCAATGGGTATTCTTCAGAAATGGAAATGAAGGAAGAATCAAGGATATTCATTTCCCCTCGATGGATATTCTTCAGAAACGAAAATGCACGGAATGAGTCATTTTCCTCAATGGGTATTCTTCAGAAATGGAAATGAAGGAAGAATCAAGGATATTCATTTCCCTCGATGGATATTCTTCAGAAATGAAAATGCACGGAATGAGTCATTTTCCTCAATGGGTATTCTTCAGAAATGGAAATGAAGGAAGAATCAAGGATATTCACTTCCCTCAATGGATATTCTTTAGAAACGAAAATGCACGGAATGAGTCATTTTCTCAATGGGTATTCTTCAGAAACGGAAATGAACTGAGTCAGCTCTAGACACATGAAAAAACTTGCTGTGGTTTCTGTGCACTGAATTCCATAATTACGTATGCATCCATAATTATTCCTTGCACAGTGCGCACAGTTTGTTTTGTAATGTGAAGGGGATAGAATATCAAACCTGTGATGAGTGTGACTAGACTATCATAGGGTCCTTTTAATTAGATCGACAAATGACCTTTTTAATTAGACCACCAAGGAGTCCTTTCAGCTATATCATCACATGATATTCCTAACCAGATTTTTGGATCAATCTGTTTAACTAGACCACTCAAGGGGTCTAATTATGGAATATTACATTATAATCCAAGGGTCTTTACTGTTACGTAGAAGCCCATTAAGGATTTAAGGTAGTACCTTTGGATATCCTACTATGAATCCCTTATACGAAGATATGGAAGATTCTACGAGGATTTGGATAACAAAAACTTGGATCACACTAAAACATAAAAGGGAACACATAAGCACATAATCACATATTTGTTTAATTTGACCTTTAATTTGTTATCTTTGGACACGGATATTTAAAGCACACCAGGAATCCAATCCGTGGATTTCATTTGGCACTTTAATCATTTTCAAGAATCTATCTATGAAGATAGGATGATCTTCCGAAAATTCGATTTTGTTTTCAAAGAAACGTAATATTCGAATTAAGGTACACAAAAATTTTAGGATTTACGGAAATACCCTTAGGTACCCTATTAAGGATTTATAGTGATACTTTGGGTATTCGTCCAGAGTTGTAACTTGCGCCTTGTACTTCGTTTCTTTGGAAGAAACGGGTACTTAGGATTTTCGTGGAAAACGCAAGAGATCATAAAATGGAAGAATTTTGGGGGTAGTCTGTTCTTCAAGGAATACGATTCCCTGATTGTCGGTATTGTAGGGGATATGTTGTTTATACATGCAACCACATAAATATAATGCAATGTAAATAAAAGATTTATTTATAAACAACGATAACAACTGTTTCATGAACCTTGACAACAAAAGAAAATAATACATAAGAGGTGATTATTTCTAAACGGTGTTGTCTTCTAGTCGGTCAGATGCTCATCCCTATGCTGGATTTGCATTAGCAAGCTTTGGGCAATTTCTTCAGAAATGACCCATCTCGCCACAGTTGTAGCAAGAACCTGGTGGAAAACGAGCTTGAGCAGGATTTTTGTCAGCTTGATTTGGTGCAACTACAGCTCGGCAAACTCTTGCTGTATGACCAGTCAACAAATTTGGCATTTGCGGCACTTCACACTAGCATGATGATGAAGGTTACATTGGTTGCACAAGGGTACAGTTCCGTTGTATGGCTTCCTAGCAGGGGGTTGAGCTGGTTGGTTGGGGGCAGCTTGATCATTGTGAACAACCACGGCGAAGTTCTGGGAAGCTTTTCGCTTCTTTGACTTCTTGGAGGATTCAGTCTGTTCATCTTTGGGTTTCGATTCCTCGACTGGTTTCTTATCACCTTTTCGGAAAAGTTTACCTTTCCTGATTTGAGATTCAGTCAAGGTAGCAGATAGCTCAATGGCCTGCCTAACTGTAGTGGGGTTACTACCAGTCACAATGTCTTGTACTAGGTCAGGGAGGCCATCAATGTACTTTTTGATTGCCTTATCCAAAGGCGTAACCATATTCGGGCATAACAGACTTAACTCCTCATAACGATCCGTGTAGGCTCGATGCTCACCGCTATCTTGCTTAAGATCGTCGAATTCCCTTTCCAAGGCCCTGATCTCGTGACGAGGACAGAATTCCTTCATCATCAGAGCTCAAAGCTCTTCCCACGTTTGAGCCAGTGCCACATCGGCACCCCTATCTTTCATCACACCATTCCACCATGTCAAAGCTCGTTTCTCAAAGACACTAGATGCGAATTCTACCTTTCGCTCATTTGGGCATTGAACATGCCTGAAGGTGCTCTCTAGACTCTCGAACCATTGCAGAAGTGCAGTCGCTCCTTGAGACCCAGAAAACTTTGATGGCTTAGCCGAGTTGAACGTCTTGAAGTTGCAGGGGGCATTATTGTTGTTGAGAGCTTGGTTACATTGAGCAACGATGTTCTGGATTGCAGCAGTCATTTGCTGCGTAATGACAGCTGCCAGCTCTTCAATAGGTACCTGATTTTCGCATCGTGGAGGCATTCTAAAAAGAGGAAACAAGAGAGAAAACAAATGAAATGGCATTGGGTAAGAATAGGATGTTACAATTACTGACCAAAAATCATGGGTAACGGTCATTTGTTTGAACCACGAAGCAAACAAACGACACACAAAGGCTGAATCAAAGTAAATAGGTCCTCATAATGTATCGCAAAGACATGCTCGCCTATAAGTGGACACTCACCCCAAGAGTTCCCAGGTAAGAGTGACTGGTCCGATACTGAGGATTTGTATGAACACTTAGCCTTAGACAGAAAGCTCAGGGTACAGGCACCCACCCTTCCAGTTTGCAGGTGTTCACATTATGTAGCCCCAAACTTTGACGAGAATTTGAAAACCTTAAACGTTCGTAACCTTATAATAAATCATCCTAGAACAGATGATTAGTTTTCAAAGCAGATTCGAATTTTTTGTTCTTATTGTGGTTGCTGCCTAAAGATAGGCAATGGTATTATTTTATGACTAAACGCAAGTAAACTCGCGTTAGGGTCCTAGGAAGGTTATAGTCTAGGTCAAAGCATTACTAATAACGTAATTCCCTATAACCATTGGCTCTGATACCAACTTTTCTGTCACACCCCAACCACGTAAAACAACAAAACGTGGCGGAAACGTCAGGAAGTGTTGTAAAAGAATCATTGTTTCACAACCATGGATTAAGCAGTTTCGTTTTATTAAATTAAACGTATTACATTACATTGGAATTAGAAACAAAACAAGAACAAATAGACTTTCATTGTTATTAAGTCACTAAGGCCTCGTCCATTCCTATGTGAGCGTACACAAAAATCATCATCAAACATCATCAACTATGGTACCTGAAACACATGTGAAAATACGTCAGCATAAAAATGTCGGTGAGTACATAGGTTTTATATGAGTGTCAGTTTCATGGCTCGTTTTACATGTTGCAATACTTATTTAAAAACCTTGTTTTGAAAAGTATAATATTGCGACATAATTAACCAACCCAAATCAAGTTGGTTATAATTTGCAAAATCTCGTAGCCATGATTCTTAACTCCAAAACATTTGTTTAAGAAAAACCAAAATTTGTAAAACATTTCGTAAAAACTCGTTAATAAAACTCGTATGGTTTATATTATTCAGAAAACATCCTTGTGTGACAATGTTTCGAAATCGTTTACCCAAGTGATCTAGATAACGCAACGATATATAATGTGTTAAAAGCACTTATATATAGGAAGTACCAGCGGCGTATCCACCATGCTTTTAACACATTACATCCGCCCCGTTACCTAATCACTTCCCTAACCCAATGGCTCAAACAGTTACAAATGGTTCACATAAGTCAAATGGTTACAAACGGTTCACATAAATCCAACGATTTCAAATGGTTCACATACATCAAATGGTTACAAATGGTTCACATACATCCAATGATTTCAAATGGTTCGCATACATCCAATGATTTCAAATGGTTCAAAACGTAAAACAATTGTGCTAGCGTGTTAAGTGAACATACATAGCAAGACATAATGAAATCATGTACTAATAGTGTACTAATGAACATAGCAAGAATATGATATGAAAACATGGAAAGCATGAAAATAACAAGTAGGCACATGTGTTTCACCCCAAAACATTTGGAAAACAGTAAAAGAGGGGTCTATGTACTCACTTGAGGATGCTTAGAAGTCTTGAATAACAACCAAGCAGAGCTAGAGGGATCACGGAATCAAACGGCACCTAATATAGGTAACTATGTAAATAAACAGACCTAAATCGGAGGATCGGATAAAATGAGGTTTCGTAAACCAAATGAGTGTAGGGACTCGTGTAATATGGTTTAACAAATCCTACATTCTAAAACGAAACCTAACCTAAGTGCTTACGACCCATTACGACTCGTTAAGGTAGCTTACGCCACTTTAACGCGCCGTTCGCGTAAAACGTGTTCGGACCGCCTAACTAGTCTTATGATAAGTAAAATATGCCTTAATATGTCTAATATTGTTGCCAAATCAGTTTAGATATCAAAAATTATGTTACATATGCTTAAAATGAATTTTGGCGTAAAAACAGCATTTTGGTCATTTACCTAAGGCATATAAACTACCTATCATACAACTACTTAAACGACGTGATCATAAGGTATAACCTCGGAAGGTTATTCCCTATGTAACTATGGTCACCTAATGTGTTTGGTCGGATCCTAAAGATCGACCAAACGGGTCGGGTTTGAAAGTATAAGCGGTTGTTTAGACCGCTTACCTTACGACCCTACATAAGCACTAAACCTAAAGTGACGAGCTAAACATGTTAAAACATGATTAACGAGGTTTGAAAACAGGTTTGGTATCAAAACAAACGGTTTTGATACCTAAAAGTAGTTTGGTTACAAAATACGCATTTTGGCCGAAACTACGACTCGCCACTATGCCTAGATAACGTGGTAATCAGTAGGTATAGTCACAAGAGACTAAAACCATCATGATTACGCTCACGTTATGAAGTTCAAAGGAACTTCATGTTGACCATAAACTGGTCAAAGCAGAAAGTCAAACACAGTTTGACTTTCACGCGAAAAAGAACGAAAGAGGACTTACAAAAGGTCCAAGAACGGAAGTTTGACCCGATTATTCTCAGGTATGAAGTGAAAGCACCTCAACTTAGAGAAATATCAGATCAAATGTGAGTTGCAACAATGAGATGGATGGGGTATTTATAGTTTTTGCACAACCGTTAAGATCGTTCATCGTAAAACGAGCTTCGATCTCATCCGTACACATGTGCCCATGGTTTTGTGAAACCATGGGAGCCCCAAGTTTCATTAAAACCATGTGAAAATGAGGGGAACAGCTGGAACAAGCTGGAATTTAGATTTTCCATTTTGGTCCCTTTCTAAGATAACTACGGCAGATTGTCAATTTTGGTCCCTGAATGTGCAAAACATGGTTTTTAATGCATTTTTGACACGTTTAAGCCCCGTTAATCCCATTTCAAGGCTCTAAAATGAATTTAAAGTATAGGGAACATGAAACATGCTCAAAAATATCTCGGATGTTGGTTCGTTTGGTCGTACGGTTGCGTTGTTCGGTTAATTACGACGAAACACGAACGAATGCGAAAAATGATCCAAATTACGCGACGAATGGAATTTTATCATGCCAATCACTAAAATAAAATATTTTAATGATTACATAAATTTTTGGATGTCCGGGTGTATTCAGAACGTAAGATATGCGCGAAAATTCAAACTTATGCAATTTTTGATGTTTTTAGTCCCTGAATGACCAAAAAGTTTATTTTAGCACACCGAACCCCTCAAAGCCTATTTCTAAGCTATGTAAAGGATATTTAGGGTATTTTTAACTTATGGTCATGTTCCGGAATGTTCGTTACAGTACAAATCGGCATACTTTCGCAGTTTGTCGAAATTAGTCCCTGTAAGCGAATAAACTTGATTTCGCCACACCAAACCCTCCAAAACTTATTTCTAAGTTATGTAAAGGTTATTTAAGATATGTTAATCCTATTTCACTATTCCGGAGTGTTCGTTGCATTAAACTGGTTATATTTACGCATCAGTGCGCGTATAACCTTCCAGAAAGCGATTTAAAGCTTGAAATCGAATAAGAATTGATATGTGCAAAAGATACACATATTTATACAAATCCCAAGTATGAAATACAATATTTCATTGGTTTGGTATTTGTTTGATGGACGCAGAGGCACAGGTGTCATAATTAGTGGTGAATATACAAGTTTCATCTTAGCTTCTTAATCCCATTCCCAACCCACCGGGAATCCCATGCCTTAAGAGTGTGAACTCACCTTTGTTTGCTCGATAGGATAATAATGTTTATCCTAAACTTGGTCAACCGCATCCTATAATGGTTACCACTTGTTAGGACCGTATACAAGTAGTTCACGTATTGTACACATGTATCAAGTAATCACGTATAACACGTACTTCACAGTAGTGTATAAATAATGAGTAGTTCAGACATAACACCTATTTCCAAATGATATAAGTTATAGGGACATGAGTTCTTATATATAACAACTTAATACAACTTAATTCAGGTGTGCGATTGAAACCATTTTGTGCGACCCAGTTGTAGTGGTGGGGCCAAACATTCTAAATGTGCGATCAATTAGTCAAGCCACAAATATTGACCAATCAGTTGCACATGCAACCCACTTTCCATACTATCTTTCTAGGAGCATTAATTCATTCAATGATTACTATCACTAACATGGACTCGTTATTTTGTCATCAAAAGAATTCATCATTCATGGCTCCTCTTAATACAAACAACAATAACCGACAAAATTAATGCTTTAGTCAAACACATGGGCTGACAATCATACAATCAAATCTTTATTGTAATTGGACCACAATATCCACTAACTCTTAGACCTTTTAACAACAAGCATTCACAGAATCATCATCATCATGTGCAAACTTAACAATTTATGGCAAGACACTAATATAGATTTATCAAAGCTATTATTTAAACACACAATTATACAAGCTCGATCAAACAGTAACATTACTTGAAATTCATGAACCCTAGTCTTCATCTTTTAACAGTTTTAATCATGGAACAACCACATCATGATGACAGATGATCCCCACTCGTTAATCACCACTAGTTTAAGTACAAACAACCCTAAGTCATTCATTAACACTATGCATACTTCTAGTTCAGAATGATATCTCCACTAACATGCAACCCTAAATTCATTATACAATTATCAATAGTGTCATGCATCCGAACCAAGAATCACGTTAACACAACTAACATGGCATCGCTAAATCACAGAATTATATTAAGGTCAATCCGCACAATCATATTAATCATCAAATCGTACCAAGTGAAACAGATGTTCATCACTATTGTTTCATTTAACAATCACTATTATGATCTTGCTAGTTTTCATGCATTCCTTTAAACGATGATACTAACTAGGGTTACACTTTAAACGATGATACTAACTAGGGTTACACATGTTAATTATCAAACTCACATATAAACCATCCTAATACATTCATTGCTATCAAACATATCCTAGATCGGTCATACAGTTTGCCATAGTTCTCATCAAAGTTCCTACTAACATGTCCTTCTAACCTATATCTCGAACTCATGTAGACCATATACACCAACACATAACAACACTTTAACATATAAATAGAAACGACATACTAACCAAGTGTTCAACCAGATTAACTGATGTCTCAATGATAAGGAGGGGAGATTCTACAGCCGTCGCGATTCCAGGGGGGTTTGTTTAGGGTTTGCTTATGTGTGTTTAACAAGGAATCGTATAAAGGTTATAAGCATATAACAACTACACATGCATAAACAAAGGGGTGGGGTTTGGTTTGAATTATTTTGTGGGCTCGGTAAAGTATATGGGCCGAGGGGAGTAATCCATTAGCCAAGAAGTGTGTGGTAAACTAGTTTTCAGCCCAAGTGTATCAAGTGTCAAGTAAGCTCATAATTCAAGTTAGTTAATCTCCTAACTTAATTAAATACACATAAAAACATTTAATGATTCCTAGCACAATTTGCAACTCATACCCACATAAACATTCAACGGCTCCACTTTAAATAACCAATACACACATAACGTTTAATGGTGCAAGAGTGTAATATGTAGGTAATTAAACATAGAAACACGCGCCAAAGATTGTGGAATTTATGTAGCGCTAACCGTAGAGATTCGGGTTGTCACAGAGGGGGTTTTCATTTCAGCACCCCCTAACATTCCAGCAACTATCCTCCTATCTTTGAGGACCCACAATGGGTTGGGCCTTCAAATGCTGTTTCTGAAGTCGACTCTGCACCAGTCGCACCTGCACCACCACCCATGGGTTATGAAAACCCAATCCCTGCGTACCCAGATGCAGCTGGGTACAACCCGTTTGAGCCACAAGCTTACTCGGGTTATAACTACAACAATGCACCTGCCGTTGACCCATACATTGAAGCAGCAAACTTCAATGCTCTCTACCCCTCTCCATTTCCACCCGCGTACCCAACTGGGTACCCTGCATATGGGTATCAATACCCATCGCCTCCTCAACCTCAGCAGCAGCAGCCACCGCAACCTCAAATCCAGCAACCACAGCAGCAAGAAATTCTCCATAGGTTGCATGAGGTGGAACAAAGGGTAGAAGAAGAGCGTAGAAGTCGTCGCGGTCTTCTAAAGGGATTGGCAAACCTCATTAAGGGGAAAAAGAAGAGGGATCATTAGAAACCCTTAATTATTGTTTTGTAATTTCATTTCAATTAAGTCCCTGCGTGGACATTTTATTTAAGTATTTAGTCCCTGCGTGGACTTGCTTTCTTATTTAGTCCCTGCGAGGACAGGTTATTTATTTAAAGACCCGTTTAGGGCAACTATTGTAATCTTTAGGATTTCATGAGAAGTTTCCTTTTTACAAATTACATTTGGCATTAAACATATACATATACATTATATCACAAATCAAAATATCATTTCAATTTATAATAATCTGCCATAAAAAAATCTCAAGAGAAATCTTAAAAGTATAATCAAGCCTATATGTTATTTCAGACATGACTATGATGGTAAAGCCTTTTTAAGATAATAAATCCTTGTTAACACCTAAGAACGTGTTAGCACTCTTGACAAATGTGGTTTGAGAAAATCACACTAGTCATCCTTATATTGGATTCTTTCAAATTCATTATCTAGCCTAATGATCTAGAAATCATGGCTTATATCATCAAATGAGATGATCATATTATAAACATCCATTAGTGATGAAGTGCCTACGGGCGATACTTATTGTCCAATAAGACAAATGACAGTTGTAGTCTATGATTCCCTGTCAAGAAAGGTAATGAACTATGTTCAAACCTTAATGCCTCGATCCTATAAGATCATGGCTTATAAATTAAAACTGTCCTTGTGACTAGGCTATTTGTGCCACCTTGATATCCATAATAGTTTATAACTGGGATTAATTATAATGAAAAATTTAAATAAACTAAATTATCAAATTAACCAAATATGGTCTATTTATACCATGGTTAATGAATCACCGAAAATGATGATTCCAGAAAGATCACTAAACAAATTATTGTTAATTGTTTTATAGCAATCAAGCTCAACAATGGCTGAGTCTGAAGAAGTTAATAGTCATCCCAATGTGAGGAATGATAACACCAAGATGAATGTAACTAGTGCAGATCTACAGGCATTGATAGACAATGCTGTCACTAAAGCCGTTGGCAGAATGTTCAAAGAACCAAGTAATACTCACACCAAGACGCAGACTGTGGCTCATTCAAAGCCCCCTTCCAAAACACATACATCAAAGAAAGATGATTCTCGGCATTCGTCGAATCAGAAAAGTCTGCCGTCTAAGCAAATTGTGCTTAATCAGGAACCGCGTTCAAAGACTTGTTCTTACAAATACTTCGTCTCTTGCAAGCCAAGGGATTTTACAGGTGAAAAAGGTGCCATAGACTGTATGACATGGCTTGATGAAATGGATACTGTTGTGGATATCAGTGGATGCGTGAGCAGGATATTGTGAAGTTTGTATCCCAATCATTTAAGGGGGAGGCATTGGCTTGGTGGAGGTTGTTAATCCAAGCCACGGGGAAAATCCCACTCTATAACTTATCATGGGTGCAATTTGTGGCACTAATCAAAGAAAACTTAGCATGAGGTAGAGAAGATTGAAACAGACTTCCTGACTCTGGTCATGAAGAATTTGGATTGCCAAGCTTATGTCATGAGTTTCAACACTATGTCAAGACTTGTCCCCTATTTGGTTACACCAGAACCTAAACGTATAGCGCACTTCATTAGAGGCCTGGCCCCAGAAATAAAAGGAAATGTTAAAGCTTCCAGGCTTACCACTTATAGGTCTGTGGTGGATTTGTCCTTATCCCTCAATCTTGATGCAATAAGGAATAAGTATGTTAAGACTTCTGATGAGTGAAAAAGGAAAAGGGAAGATGAGAGCTCACATCGCTCCGACAAGAAAAAGAAGGGTAACTTCGAGCATAAGAAAGGGTCTGAGTTTAGAAACAACTCAAATCAGTCTGATAAAAGGCCCAAGTGCAAGAACTGCAGGAAACGCCATTCTAGAAAGTGTACGATTGACCCACAGGCTAAACTCTGTGGAATTTGCAAGACAAAGGGGCATAAGACTTTTGAGTGCAAGGAATTAAAGAATGCGACTTGTTACAATTGTAACGAGAAAGGGCATATCAAAACCAACTGCCCGAAATTTGCAAAGAAGCCTGAAGAGGCCAAGAAAACAAATGCTCGAGTTTTCCAGATGAATGCCAGGGAGGCAGTACAGAACGATAACGTTATAACAGGTACTTTCCTCATAAATGATGTTTATGCTAGAGTTTTATTTTATTCTGGCGTAGATAAGTCCTTTGTAGACAATAAATTTTGTAAACTGTTAAATCTGCCTGTTAAAACTCTAGACATAAAATATGAGGTAGAATTGGCCGATGGTACCTTAGAGACTGCTTCAACAATTTTAGATGGATGTTTCATATCCATTAGGAATCACTCTTTTCCGTTGTCTTTATTACCGATGAAACTGGCAGGATTCGATATAGTTATAGGCATGGATTGGTTATCTCTTAACCAAATTGCCTATGATAAAAAGCAAGTTGTTATCAAGACCCCTTATGGTGAATCACATACTATTCAAGGAGATACACGGTACGGATTGCCTGATCAAGTATCTATGCTTAAGGCATCTAAGTGTTTGAAGAAAGGTTGTGTCATTTACATGGCACAGGTGTCGATAGATGAGCCAAGGACCAAGATAGAAGATATCCTTGTTATTTCTGAGTACTCAAACGTATTCCCTGAAGAACTACCTGGTTTACCTCCCGATAGACAAGTGGAATTCAGAATTGATATTATTCCAGGAGCAGCCCCAGTAGCACGAGCTCCTTATCATTTGGCACCGACAGAAATGAAGGAATTAAGAATGCAGCTGGATGATCTATTGGAGAAAGGTTTTATACAACCAAGCTCGTCCCCTTGGGGAGCGCCTATTCTATTTGTGAAAAAGAAAGATGGCTCAATGCGTCTATGCATTGATTATCGTGAACTGAACAAGGTTACAATTAAGAACCGATATCCATTGCCAGGATCGACGATCTGTTCGATCAGCTACAAGGAGCAAGTTTCTTTTCAAAGATCGATTTGAGGTCAGGGTATCATCAGTTGAAGGTCAGAACCGAAGATGTGCACAAGACCGCGTTCAGAACAAGATATGGCCACTACGAGTTCTTAGTGATGCCTTTCAGGCACACTAACGCACCTGTAGCATTCATGGATCTCATGAATCATGTCTGCAAGGCGTATCTAGACAAGTTTGTCATTGTCTTCATCGATGATATTCTTATTTATTCAAAGAATCAAGCCGATCATGAAAAACATCTCCGATGCATTCTTAAACTTCTGCAACAAGAGAAGCTCTACGCAAAGTTCTCTAAATGTGAATTCTGGCTCCGAGAAGTTCAATTTCTTGGACATGTGGTAAGTGAGCGTGGTATCCAGGTGGATCCCGCTAAGATTGAAGCGATTATGAATTGGCAAGCACCTAAGACGCCTACCAAAATTCGCAGCTTCTTAGGTTTGGCTAGTTACAACAGACGTTTTATCGAAAACTTTTCCAGAATTGTTGCACCTTTAACTTCGTTAACTCGCAAAAATATAAAGTTTGATTGGGGACCCAAACAACAAGAATCCTTCGAGATTCTTAAACAAAAACTAAGCAATGCACCTGTGTTGACATTGCCAGAAGGGATAGAAGAGTTTGTTGTTTATTGCGACGCATCGCACATAGGTATGGGTTGTGTGCTTATGCAAAAAGGTAAGGTCATTGCTTATGCATCACGTCAATTGAAGGTGCATGAAAAGAATAACACCACCCATGATTTGGAATCGGGTGCCGTTGATGTGTGTAAAATGCAACATATAAATTACATCAAATGAGGCATAAAACTAACCCTTTTTTAGTACTAATGTTGGAAAAAGTGTGCTTTTGTCTTCCTTTTGTATTTTCAGGATTAAATGAGCGTAAATGAACAAAAGGAGCAAATATGCAGCAAAATCTAACATAATTACAAGAAAAGGAACAAAACGTGGCATGCCCGACCCCTCGACAGCATCTTCCCAAGCAAAAACAAGAAAACAGAAGGCTGAACACGCCCCGTGCCCAGCGGACACGGGGGCATGGCCAGTTATCTGCAAAAAGGACAAAGCTTTAGAAGCTTCTATTCCCGACACGGGGGCGTACCCAGCTCAACACAGTCGTGGTCAACGCTAAGATTCGCAGAATCCAAGCAAATCTTGATAGTACAGATACGCTTCTGCACACAGGGCCGTGCCCAGCGGACACGGGGGCGTGTGGAGCTAATGCAGACAAATTGCAATTAATGAAGAAAGAGAAAGTGGATGGACACGGGGCCGTGTCCGGGCTTCTGTGCAGGCTATAAATAGAGGTGTTTTGTTCACTTCAAAGGCATCCCTTGGCAAACCACCTATCTCTCACTTCACCCACATTCCACCACCATCACAACACCCACATCCACCACCATCATCCATCATCCATCTAGAGTGTGTGTAGTAGTCTCGGGATCCAAGATTGATAGTAAGAGTTCTTGACAATCAAAGACCATGTTTGCCTAAGTCTCTTACATCACTTGGTGAAGACAAGCATTTAGTGTAATACTTTTGAGTTTTAATCTTTTCGCACTTTTTATTTGGTTTTGTATTAATGACTTTAATAACTAGTTTCTTATGTTGAAGGTGAAACTTCCTTATCATTTGCCCGTGGTGTCTTGGCGTTATTTTACTGTCTATATAAAATAAAAGATTTACACTATTCTTATCTCTACAGTCTATATGGAGATATGTTGGCTACCTGGTCGGGGTTAAGGGAATGGTTTGGTAAGGTTTTTGCCTTTTTCAGTGTATAGATCCTGCAAGGACCTGGGTCAAGCTTACTAGGACCTCCTTCAATACCCACTGGTATTGGATGGCGGGGGTGCGACTGGCTTGATCCCCTCATATGTAAACTACTATTAATACATTAACCCGGCTACTTGGGATTGTATCCCTGCTGACTCAAACCACTTAGTCAAGGGTATCGTCGTCTTCAAAAGAGGGTGATAGGATCGGAGGCTCTCATGATTGTGCTTGTTTGTATAACTTGAACAAATCAAATAAAAACGAATAGAGTTTAAGTGCAGTGGAAATGAACAACAAACTTTGTAAACACAATCATAAAGAGAAATGGAAGAAAATAGTTTTGATAAACAAATGCTTTTCATCAATCAAAAGGTTACAATGCAAATCAAAAGATTACAAGCATGCTTACAAACTAAACTCCCCCTCAGCCTGATACTTCAGTGGTTGGATTGCACAAGATGAAAGGATTGAATTGAGGAGAAGAACTCACTCAAAATGATCAAATGTAACAGTACAGAGTACTGCTCCATTTATAGACAAGCCAAACCTCTGATGCATCTCAGCTGAGGTCACCATGAAAGCGACGTCTAACAGCCTAACAACCTGTATCTACTGTTCTTATACAAACACTGCTAAACCTAACCACTGACTATACATAGAACAGATGACATACTAAACTACTGCTCTCTCTTTACATCAGTGCTTTCCTCAAGGTTGATCAGTTCTTGATTGGGCAGTGCTTTGTCATCAGTAGATAGAGCCAGCAGTGTTTACCTCTTCAGGGATTTGTCAGCAGTGGAAAGGGTAGCAGCAGTTGTATACGGACAGTGGATAAAAACCATCAGATGTTATAATCACTTTCAAGGGGAAAGTCTAATGTAAACTGATGCTTATTGTGAGTCCACTGTTGTGATCCGGTTTTAGCTTTCATTATATGTTCCTCTGGTAGGGTTCAATCCCAACAATCTCCCCCTGGAACAGATAATGCCAAAACCCTTCATTATTGTGGATCTTTATTTCTCATCAGAAGTTCCTTGGCTTGTCTTTTAAATTTTTCTTCAAATTCTTTGGAACTTGTGTCATCCTCATCCCTGCACAGTGAGAGTTCAAGGAGATCCTGCAAATCTTCAACACTAAGGCCTAGTGCTTCTTTCCTTGATATATACTTCACTTCGCCATTGGATCTGACTAGAGTCAATACGTGGGTCTTTTGATCAGACATCCACTTTAGTACTTTTAAACCCAATGGGTTTCTTGGGAGAGATTTATTCAAAGATGAGTTTGGAGATGTTGGCCTTGTGAAAATTTGTAAGCTTTCAGACATACTTTTGAAGGCCATATCGATGACATCATTTGCTGCAGCTATATCTTCTGCAGTTTCTCTTTCGATCAGCTCTTGCCTCTCAATGTCTGTCATTTCTGTTGAAATGTTTGGTGATGCAGGTTTGGTTAATACCTTTTTAAAAAGGTTTTGAAGTTTCACTGAGCTATCTTCTTTTAGATCCATTTTTTATGACATCTGTGAAGTACTCAGCTTCCTTTTCTTTTTCTTCTTCACTGGTCAACAGTTTCCCTTTCTCTTGGTTTATCACAAGGCTCGGGTTAACTTTTGATGTGATCAGTGTTTTGAGAGCATCAAGCTGCTGTTCTATCTTGTTGTAGTCTGGCTTTTTAGAAATGCCTGAGACTGTTATCTTTCTTTTCTTCAGCCGTTCATAAGCCTCGTCGGTGTACTGCTTTGTCCATTTTGCTATGGCTTCAGCAGTATCCACCTTAGCATCTATCAGTTCCTGTTTTTTCTTTTTGTATTCAGAAGTAAGATCAGCAATTAGCTTTTTGTACTTGTTCCAATTTGGAGTTGTCTTCTTCTTACTTGGATCATTTTTAACCCTTTCAATCATGTTTGCTTCATGCTTCAAGGCAACCAGTGGCCACTATTCAAATTGGTTTTCTTCAGCTTGATATAATTTTTCTTTCATTATATATGCAAGATATTCTTTTCTCAATGCTTTTCGTTGATCTGTCTTTTCTTTGATCAGATCTTGTGCATAGTCTTCCATCAGCTTGACTTTTGTGAGCAAAAGTACCATTCTTTATGCAATGGCTTCATCACCTTCATTTTTGCATTCAAGCTTAGCTCTAATCCTTGCCTGCCTTGCTTTCATTTCGAGATATTCATCCATGTCTTCTGGGACTACGAAGCCAATGAGAGAGGGAAATCTTCTTTTTGAAGGATCTTCTTCGGTGTAAAATTGTCTCATCTCATTTTTCACAGCATCTAGTTCCAGTGGATATTTTGCGGCAACAGGATCATATTTTTCATCAGTTGGCTGAGTAGTTTCTCTTTTTCTTTTGTGAAGCTTTATGAATGAAGAGGGTTTTGGTTGTGATGTAGGAATGATGAGAGCAGTGGTAGATGGTTGACAGACAGCTGTTGAAACAACTTGTGTTTCAACCTCTGTTGTCATTACAACTACTGATGTGTCAGTAGATGTCTTCTGCTTTTGAGCAGGGGTTGAAGGTGGTGAGGTAGTTTTTGATGGTGGTGATGGAGAATCATCATCAGGAATGAAAACCCTTCTCCTTTTTATTGTAGGAGAGGCTGATGATGTCGTTGGTGGCTCAGTGGTTTGAGATTGAGTGGCAGTGGTTTGTGATTGACTAACAGCAGTTGAAACAACTTGTGCTTCAACCACTGTTGTCAGTACAACAGATGTTATAACATCTGCTGTCTTCTGCTTTATGGCAGGAGGCGAAGGTGGTGATATGATTGTAGATGATGATGGTGGTAGAGCAGTGGTTTTGGTGGTGTGTGGTGAAGTTGTGTGTGTTGATGATATGACAGCTGTTTGGCTACTGCTAGCAGTTTTTGTAACTACTGTTGTATCAGCTGTTTGGATGGAAGTTTGAGATTTTGACCCTTTTGAGGAATGAGATGTCTGTTTTTCTTGTTCTGGTTCAACATACAGGCCATCTTCAATTCCCTTTTTCTTCAACTGGATTTTCTCCCCCTTTTTTGGCATTATCTGGAAGGGGTTTATCCATAAAGAGGATAGTTGAAGGAACTTTTCCAGAGGTGCTTTGGAGATGAGCCTTGATAGCTTTGATGTGTGCTTGAGTATCCTTAAATCTCGACTCCACCATGTTTGTCAGTAGTTTTACATGCATTTCATGCTGCTGATCAGCTGTTTGTTTTTGTTTTTCTAGTAAGGGTTGAAAAAGATTCCAGAGCTCATGTGCAGCAAGTGCTTGTGGTGGAGCAGGTGCTTGAGGTGGAACAGCAGTGGATTGTGCTTTTTGAGCTTTTAACAGCTGTTGCACCATATCCTTTATTTCAGCAACTGAGGTTTCTAGTTTTTCAACTCTGCCCGTCAATTCCTGGTATTTTGAATCATCACCCACTTTAATAGGATCATCTGAATCCCCACCAGCAGTTGTTGTACCAATGTGTGACTTAGGAATTGAGTCCCAAAAATCACCCATTGATGCCCCTTGTTCTCGGTACTGGGGACTTCTTTCTTCAGCATTTGATAATCCTTTGATGTTACCAGTGGTTGAAACGAATTCACTGGTGGTTATCGAAGGTGCTATAGAAGAAATTTCCTTCAAGGGAGTCTTATTAATGAAACAACTGTCCAACTGAAGATCTGTTGATCCATCAGTTGTAGTTGCTGCTCTACTTGAACTACCACCGAGAGTTACTTGTAACTCAGGGGGTGTAACCTCCTCAGTTGTTGCTGGGATAGCAGGAGTAGTAGCATCAGACCCAGTCACTTGTTGGAGTATACTCTCAGTGACAGGTGATAGAGAGGAACTGGTTTGTGTCTGAGCTATAGCAACTGCATGCAACAAGGGTATTATTGATTGTGGCATTATGATTGGTGAGGGTATGGGTGTAGAAAGAGACATGTCATTGGGATCAGGACTGAGGAAGATGGATCCGATTGGGTCCAGAGCTTCATATTGTGGGGTCCCTGTGTTTACAACCTGATCCTTTTGTGAGGATGCAGGAGGAGTTTGAGGTAAGGGTAGAGATCTTTCTACCAACTGCTGTGAGGAAGTAGCAGCAGTGGTTTTTGGTGACATTTGTGTTGTCACTGGCAGTTGCTCTGGGATCTCATCTTCCAGAGTTGCCTTTTTCTTGGGTTTGGTGGGCTTTGTGTAAGACTTCTTTTTGGTCTTTTTGGTGATGTCAGGTGTGGGTTTCAAAGCAGTGGTTGTGCTGCTATGATCACCTGGAGCAGTGGGCTCAGCAGCAGATGTTTGAGGAGCAGTTGTAACTGCTAAATTCTGCTCAGGCACCTCTGCTTTTTTTTTATTGGTGCCATCATTCTAGAAAATGTTTCAGTTGTTAACCCTTTTATTTGAAAATAGGCACCCTGCTTGAGCAAATTTTCATTTTCTTTTTGAAACTTTTGTTTGAAATAGTAGCTTAAAAATCTTGGAAAAAGTAAAAATGATTTGCTATCAACATTTTTTACCAAGTCATTAAAGATCTCCTGGGAATAATTGTAATTTTCATTCTTTAAAATAGCATAACCCAAACATTGAATATTTAATGGTATTTCGTTAAAAGATGTTGTTTTATTTGAAACACACATCAAAAGTGTGTGAAATAAAAACCTTGGTGCAGAAGGGAAGTAACCTTTTTGTAAGGTATCCACCTTTGATTGTTCTGCATATCCCCTTTTTACAAAATCAGTTTTTAACTCGGCTTTATCAAAGGAAGTTTTACCTTTCTGATCATCGAGTTTAAAGACTTCGGAGATTGATTGCGGTGTAATTTGTATTGCTTTACCCTGTATCGAGGAGTTGATGGCAATGACTTTCTCATCTTGTTTTTCAAGCGTCGCCTTTTTCCAAAACTCTCTATGGCTTTGCAGGTAAATGGGAGCATCTGCGGTAAGCAAAGTTTTGTACTTTGATGCAGATATTGTGTCAATGATGGAATCGAATGTGTGGTTGTTGGTGGGTTTTGTGAGTAGACCCAAATAGTTGTGAGGAGATTTGTATTGTATTTCAACAGGTTCAGCGGCCGTTTGAGCGACCTCTTTGGAAGATGATGGTGACTTTGGTTTTGATTTTGATTTTGATTTCGTCATTTTTGATGAAGAAGATCGAAGAATGCTTTGAGAAGGAAGGTTGGAAACTGCTTTGAGAAGAGAATTTTTGGAATTCAATTCGACAGTGTAAAACCCTGTTTGGGTTTTGATCAGGGTTTTATTTAGGGAAAAGAAAAATGGATGCTGATGTGGCAGCGGTTACAAAGATCTGAAGGTTAAAAACTGACCACGTGTCAAACTCTGATGAAATGGATGAATAACGGAGGACAGTTGTTTTGGAGAGCCACTGATGAAATAAACATCAGTAGTTACAACGGTAATAATGTGGCAGTGGATGATTTTCACTATGAGTGGATAGCACATCAGTGGATAAGACACTGCTTTGAACAACAGTGTTTATCAAGGAAGTGAGAGAACAGGGATTGACTTTCAGCAGTGGACAGTATTTAAGAAACGGATGTTTGAACACAACAGTGGTTAGGGATAAGATAATGGTAATGAAATGAAAGCTCAATATATCAGCAACTTTTACAGAAATTTTCATTCAAGGTTTTACCACATGTCATTTGCATATTTTGAAGCTTTTACAACTCCTTGATAGTGGTTTAGTACCCCAGATGATGTACACTTTTTACTAAGGTTACTCATCCTTGTTATAATATTTGAATTAAAACATGAGTACCCAAGTATTTTAAGATCTGTTAATAATCAATCTTTTGCATAGTGTAAAAACAAACTTGAGTTTGACATGACCTTGACATGTGTACCATTTCCTTTTGATCTGCTTGAGGATAATATAACCAATCAAAAATAAAGGTTATCTATCCTGACAGGAGATTGAACCTTTTACTATAAAAAACCAGTAAAAGTTCAAAATATACTATTCTTAAAAAAATGAAGAATGATATATCCTGCTTTATTTGAGAAAATCCTTTTTCAAAAAAAATAAAGGATTTTCTGAAAACAGCACCAAAAGAACCTGGTAAAATTTTTAATAAAGCACAAAATCATTTCATACTCAAGTTTATGAAAATGGTCAGTGGTTTGACAACAGTGGTATGAAAATTTTAAATAGAATTTGTCCACTGTTTGGCACCATTTTCTTGTTGATTGATTGACAACAGAAATGAGGACACATGTTCACATGAGTTTTTGAAAACCCTGTTATAGACTTTGTTATCATGTGAAGATTTTGAAAATTTGTCTAGTCCTCTTGTAAATTCATTTATTGGAAATACTATTATTACATGAACTTTCCTAAGCCGATGATTGCACATAGTTGCTTAATAACCATTGTTACCCCAACCCTTGACTCTTAAGTGTTTTAAGTTTATACTCTTTCCTTCTGACTTCAAAAGTTTTGAGATAAACACACTTCTGAGTTTTCATGAATTTTCTTCTTCCCTTTTTACCCTTCCCATTCATAAGTAATGAACTACTTACTGGGAGGTCTTTATTGAAGGAATACTCGATCCAAAATCATTTTGTAGTAATGTTTTAAGAGGATTGACCATATTTATACAAATTTTTGACCAATCTCACATTACATATGATATGGACTATCCTGTTTTCTTAATGTATTTTAACAGAGTTGATTTGTTCTTTTTGAGAATCTCAACCTGTTTTCAACACATAAGTTCTTTATGACTAAAGTTTTAATTACCCTCTTGTTAGCAAAAACACTAATGTTTTTATAAACATAGGCTTTTGTTAATCTGAGGTTCATACTTTAGCATTTAATATAGTGACATCACAAGTTTCATAACAACAGTTGAAATCAATTTTGAAAATAAGAAATAATCCCATAGTTTAACAGATATGTTTTCAGATCTGAAAACCATGAATGTCTTGTGCATAATATCACTTGTTGTGTGAGAGTTTTGTGTGTCTTATGACATCTTGGTTGTTTTACAGAGTATTTGAATAACAACTTTAAGCGTTATCACTCGTTACTCTGTTTTTCAACAAAATACAACCAACCTTAGTATCAATGAATTTTGAGCCGAACTATTATGTCAAATTGATTGTTAGATCGAATTTGACTGTCCAGGCTCTGATACCAATTGATAGGATCGGAGGCTCTCATGATTGTGCTTGTTTGTATAACTTGAACAAATCAAATAAAAACGAATAGAGTTTAAGTGCAGTGGAAATGAACAACAAACTTTGTAAACACAATCATAAAGAGAAATGGAAGAAAATAGTTTTGATAAACAAATGCTTTTCATCAATCAAAAGGTTACAATGCAAATCAAAAGATTACAAGCATACTTACAAACTAAACTCCCCCTCAACCTGATACTTCAGTGGTTGGATTGCACAAGATGAAAGGATTGAATTGAGGAGAAGAACTCACTCAAAACGATCAAATGTAACAGTACAGAGTACTGCTCCATTTATAGACAAGCCAAACCTCTGATGCATCTCAGCTGAGGTCACCATGAAAGCGACGTCTAACAGCCTAACAACCTGTATCTACTGTTCTTATACAAACACTGCTAAACCTAACCACTGACTATACATAGAACAGATGACATACTAAACTACTGCTCTCTCTTTACATCAGTGCTTTCCTCAAGGTTGATCAGTTCTTGATTGGGCAGTGCTTTGTCATCAGTAGATAGAGCCAGCAGTGTTTACCTCTTCAGGGATTTGTCAGCAGTGGGAAGGGTAGCAACAGTTGTATATGGACAGTGGATAAAAACCATCAGATGTTATAATCACTTTCAAGGGGAAAGTCTAATGTAAACTGCTGCTTATTGTGAATCCACTATTGTGATCCGGTTTTGGCTTTCATTATATGTTCCTCTGGTAGGGTTCAATCCCAACAGAGGGGCATACCACATTACGCATTAATAACTTAATTAATTATCTTTTAATATTCCGACCCTATAGGATTGTATCCTTGCTGACTGAAACTACTGGGTTCAGGGTAACGTCACCTTTAAAACAGGGGCCTACTACTATAACTAAGATAATCTCTTAAAAAGTACAAAAGTGCGGAAATCATTAAAGGTTACACTAAAGGCGAGTCGGATCCAAGTGATTCATCTTGTCTATCTGTTTTTATTTTATTTTTATTTATATTTTCAGCATTTTTAGTTTTTATTTTTCATGTTTAAAACTTTTTCTAAATTTTTTATTTGATTAGACGTTGAGGATAAACTGGTATTAAAAGCTCTTGTGTCCTTGGACGACCTCGGTATCTTACCAACACTATACAACGCTCACGATGGGTGCACTTGCCCATATGTGTGTTTAGTGTTAGTAAAATATCGGGTTTTATAAATTTAAAACTTGACTAAAGTGTTAAAAAGGGCTTAAAAATATAACTTAAAAAATATATCACGCTACACACGCGTCAAGTTTTTGGTGTCGTTGCCGGGGACACAAGGGTTTTAAGAAAGTTAGGAATCAAAGGCCTAATCGTTTTTTCTTATTTTTCTTTTCTTTTTTTAAGGATTTTTCTTAATTTTCCAGCTTCTGCAGAGCTCAGCACGGGGCCGTGCCCGCTGAACACGCACCGTGCCCAATCTTTGGTACTGGCAATCCTGTTTTAAGTCAGACAGTAGCTGAACACGGGGCCGTGCCCACTGAACACGCCCCGTGCCCAAGCTTCAGTTACTGAAAACAGAACCGTAAGATCCCGGCGGTTGGTAATTTCTGACGCAAACATGAGCGATACTGATCATTTTTACTTTCGCTCCTCTTATGGTGCGTGGTGTCAATTATGTGGCGGACCTCATAAAGATTTAGAATGTTATTTTCTAAATTACACTCACTACTATATGGACCCATTGTTTTCCTGTAGCCTTAAGATGGGCGAAAGTAAAAACAATCCCTATCTCTCCCTCGAATGCTCTCAATCATCTCTTCTAGGTGATATGCTTCTCGAAGAATTATTTCAAATGGAAGAGTTAATTCTCCAATTGATAAGAGAACTTGAGATGGATATGACTAATCCTTCTCAAGATGACGATCAAGGAGAATTATTGAGATCGCATTCGGATAATAACAACATCGTTACTCCCGAAATCACCTCTAACTCATGCAAGGACTTGAGCGATAGTCGTCCCTGTGTCGATTGTGCCATGAAGGACTCCCCATCGGTTTCCGCTGATGCATACATAGACATGAGCGATTTGACGTATACCTTCTTTAACGAGAGCCCAGATAACGGAAATAAAGGTTGGTTTTGCCCACCGGTATTCAGCTTAGGAATCACCCTTACCGATAACCTCTTGCGTTCTTGTCTAAAGCTAGGGAAATTTAGGTATCTCAGGCACTTCGGTGTTGTTCCGTCCAGTAAGGAACCACCCGGTCCGGAAAAATTCCTTAAAAAATAGACAAAACTTCATAACCACTTCTAACCACGAGGCCGTGTCTAGGTCAGCGTGACCCCGTGTCCACCCAAAGATTCCCGTCTGACTTCGGTCAGAATACGGACAAAAAAGTGTCAGAAACTTGTCTTCACATGGGGCCGTGTCCAGCGTGCTGTCGTTTTCTATAAATGCAGCAAGATTCCTGCACTCTTGGACCCATTCCAAAGACAAAGATCTGGTGGGATCTTCACATATACCATACTAGGTATATTCTAAAGAAGGTTCTCAACAACCATCTTGTCTTTTCTACTTTTGTCCATTGCCTTCTTCTTCATTTTCTCCTCAAAACCTCCATTAAAGTTTGAAATCTCCATGTTTTCAAGCTTTATTGTGATATTTGCATGGCTTTTATTTAAGGAATCTTGTCAAAAATAAGTTTTACAACACTGTTTTAATTTATTTCTGCTTAAAAATGTTTCAAAAACCAGAAAAATAATTTAAAGCTCCAAGATTCCTTGTTTAAAAATCATGTAGAGAGGTGAACACAGGGCCGTGCTCAGCGAGCACGTGGCCATGTCCGAGGTACTGTTTCATTAATTTGAAATTTCTTTCGGTTTGTTTTCTTAGAATGTTGAGCAGAAATAGCAGAACATCTTCGTCACACTTCAGGAACAACCGACAAGGAAGAAGGTCATCGGTAGAAGACTATCTCGTCAATTACGTGTATGCGTTGAGAGAGGCCATCGATGAAATGACGGGAGTAGTGGAAGCCTTGGTCGACCGTATAAATCATTTGATGGTGGGACTAGAGGGATGTCTTCGAGAAGTTAACCTTTTGCACCAAAGGTTAAATATTCTCGCTTCTCCTCCTTTGGTGCCAATCATTACACGAAGGGAGTGGAATGTAGTACCAGAAGTCATCATCCTGGCCGAATGGTATGTCATGCACCCGGAACCTCCTCAAGACATATTTCAAGGGGTCCCAATTGCCGTCGCACCTCCTCCACAAAACATTGTGGAAAATGCGCCCGCCTTCTTCCTCCCGAGAGAGATAGAGCAATGGCTTAACGACATCTAAGGGAAAACCCTCGGTTAGAAGTTCTACAATCCGGGAAGCTATTTCTGGGTTTTTCATATTCCTACAATAAGGGTAGAACTCTTTGGAATGATTTTAGGTGTTACTTGACCTATCTATCTTAGGAACTTTTAGTTTTTCATTTCTAGCTTTATTTTTAAGTTTTCTAGGATCTTATGTAATTCACTTCTTTAATGAATGATGGTTTTTAAGTATTAAATGGTGTTTGGATGATGTTGTAATGGAATAAAACGCACTCGGAATGGTGGAGGTTACTAAGGAAAACTTGAACCCACACCCCATGCACAAAAACAGAGCCTCCCGGCAATTTTTCTTCATTACAGCAAGTTCAACACGGGGACGTGCTCAGCCCAACACGCCCCGTGCTCAAGGTTCTGAAGAAAATGCCCAGTTCAGGTAACTGGACATGGGGCCGTGTTCACTGAACACGCCCCCGTGCCCAGCCTTCTGTTAAGCAATGATACTAGCAATCTGAACAGGGGGTCGTGCCCGGATCAACACGGGCCCGTGTCTAGAAGCCCAGTAATATAAATTTTTGTTTTTAACACCTTTTTACACATTCAATCAACCTAAAAACTTATTTTTTGGGACACATTGAGGACAATGTGTAATTTAAGTGTGGGGGGGGGGGGGATGCTAAAAGCTTGAATTTTGCAAATCCTAATAACAAGCCTTATACAAAACTCTATTGGAACCGCTAATCACCCCAAATTTTTTTCAAAAACTTTTCATTTTTTTTACTTGTCTTGGTTTAATTTGGGAATAACAAATTCTAAAAAAAGGTTATATTTTTATAAATTTACAACCGATAGCGTCATGATAAAAAGAACCAACATAAGAAAATTATGAAACGGCATGACAAATCTAGTTAAAATTTGATTATATATACTTGATCACATTAAAAACCCATTCCCACAAAAAGTGAGTTTTGTGCCTTTATTGAGCATAAAAGCATACATCTTTAAATTAAATGCTCATCTTTCGTTTCTTGTGTGAATAGCCGTTTGGTTTCTTACGACTCTAGAACTTGCCAAGACGATACATTCCTGATCCTTACCAACTTAAACCCAAGTAAGTAAATGATGGAGGCATAGGACTAACCCTTTTTCTTTTCTACACCATTATTTTTCATTTTTTTATCACCTACCCAAAATCCCCCTAGTTAACCCCTTTGAGCCTAAACCTTTTCGTTTCTAAACCCACAAAACAAACACCCTTTACCCACCAAAAACCCTTTTTTTATTTTTATTTTTAACCCTTTGTTTTAGTAAAAAGCTCGGTTTTCATGTGACATTCCTTATCAAAAAAATTGAAGTATAGCAATAAATAAACAAGTTCCTCAAAAGAAACTTTGTTTGAATAAAAGTCACAAAAACAAAAAGTTTTACGACAACCGACGCTTTTCGCCTTTTTACTAACCACTAACCCAAAACCACCTACCTTTAACCCAAGCATAACCCTTCCCCAAGTCCTCTTGATATTTACAAAGGTGTATAGTTAAAAAGGAGGATGATTGATTGCTTGGAAAGCATATGGTAAAAGTAAGTTCCATGCCGGTCTCGAGTGTTTCACAAAAATACATATTCGGCCGAGTGTTGAGTGATCTCCCTTGAGGTATGTGAACTTGTATATAAATGGAATTTTAAAAAGGCATGTTATGCCCAAATAAGTAATTTCTCTTATAAAATGTTCTAAATAAATCATAACGAATATGATTGTAAATAACATAAAAATAAATCCTAATAAAGATCTTGTATTCCCGACACTTAAGTCAAGCCCAAAAACTTCTCTTCTACTCATTCCATTTGGAAGTGTAAGCCACATTATAAAGAGTTTTGCTTGAGGACAAGAAAAGATTCAAGTGTGTGGGTATTTGATGTGTGTAAAATGCAACATATAAATTACATCAAATGAGGCATAAAACTAACCCTTTTTTAGTACTAATGTTGGAAAAAGTGTGCTTTTGTCTTCCTTTTGTATTTTCAGGATTAAATGAGCGTAAATGAACAAACGGAGCAAATATGCCGCAAAATCAACATAATTACAAGAAAAGGAACAAATGTGGCATGTCCGACCCCTCGACAGCATCTTCCCAAGCAAAAACAAGAAAACAGAAGGCTGAACACGCCCCGTGCCCAGCGGACGAGGGGCGTGGCCAGTTGTCTACAGAAAGAACAAAGCTTTAGAAGCTTCTATTCCCGACACGGGGGCGTGCCTAGCTCAACACGGTCGTGGTCAATGCTAAAATTCACAAAATCCTACAAGGACCTGGGTCAAGCTTACTAGGACCTCCTTCAATACCCACTGGTATTGGATGGCGGGGGTGCGAATGGCTTGATCCCCTCATATGTAAACTACTATTAATACATTAACCCGGCTACTTGGGATTGTATCCCTGCTGACTCAAACCACTTAGCCGAGGGTAACGTCACCTTCAAAAGAGGGGCCTATCACATTACGCATTAATAACTTAATTAATTATCTTTCAATATTCTGACCCTTTAGGATTGTATCCTTGCTGACTCAAACTACTGGGTTAAGGGTAACGTCACTTTCAAAAGAGGGGCCTACTACTATAACTAAGATAATCTCTTAAAAAGTGCAAAAGTGCGGAAATCATCAAAGGTTACACTAAAGGCGAGTTGGATCCAAGTGATTCATCTTGTCTATCTATTTTTATTTTATTTTTATTTTTATTTTTATTTTCAGCATTTTTAGTTTTTATTTTTCATGTTTAAAACTTTTTCTAAATTTTTGATTTGATTAGACGTTGAGGATAAACCAGTATTAAAAGCTCTTGTGTCCTTAGACGACCTCAGTATCTTACCAACACTATACTACGCTCACGATGGGTGCACTTGCCCATATGTGTGTTTAGTGTTAGTAAAATATCGTGTTTTATAAATTTAAAACTTGACTAAAGTGTTAAAAAGGGCTTAAAAATATAACTAAAAAAATATATCACCCTACACACGCATCACCGTTGTATTTGCACTTAAGCTTTGGAGGCATTACCTGTATGGAACCAAGTGTGTAATTTATTCAGATCATAAAAGCCTCCAACATTTGTTTAACCAGAAAGATCTGAATATGAGGCAACGTCGTTGGATGGAAACATTGAACGATTATGATTGTGAAATTCGCTATCACCCGGGCAAAGCGAATGTGGTAGCTGACGCACTAAGCAGGAAAGAAAAGGTCAAACCTATTAGGATCAATGCCAAAAGCATTGAACTAAAGAATAGTTTAAACGAGAAATTATTGTCAGCTCAAAGAGAAGTCGTTATGGAAGAAAACTTCCAAGCAGAAAGATTAGGTGCAACTGTTGATCAGTTGTCACCTGGTAACGATGGAATCCTCAGATTGAATGGTCAAATCTGGGTTCCAATTCATGGAGGACTTAGAGGTGTAATCCTCCAAGAAGCTCATAGTTCAAAATATTCAGTTCATCCGGGTAGTGATAAGATGTACCAGGATCTAAAGGCAAATTATTGGTGGATAGGTTTGAAGAAATCTATAGCCACATATGTGGCTAAATGTCTGACGTGCGCACAGGTTAAAGCCGAACATCAAAAGCTGTCAGGTCTACTGCAAAAGCCTGAACTTCCCACTTGGAAGTGGGAAATGGTAACTATGGATTTTATTACCAAGTTACCAAGGACGAAACATGGGAATGATACAATATGGGTTATAGTAGACAGATTGATGAAGTCAGCTCATTTTATACCCATCAAGGAGACGCATAGTTCCGATAAACTAGCCCAGCTATATGTGGATGAGATTGTATCTCTTCACGGAGTGCCAGTATCTATTATCTCTGATAGGGATACTAGATACACATCCCATTTTTGGAAAAGCTTTCAGCAATCTCTAGGCACTCGTCTGAACTTCAGTACTGCTTATCATCCTCAGACGGATGGACAAAGCGAGCGTACGATTCAAACACTTGAAGACATGCTCAGAGCTTATGTTGTTGACTTAGGTGGAAGTTGGGAAGACCATCTTCCTTTGATTGAATTTTCATACAATAACAGTTATCATTCGAGCATCCAAGCCGCGCCTTTCGAGGCCCTATACGGAAGGTGATGCGTGGTTTAGTGTTATATATATTAGGTGTATATTTTAAGCCCCTTTAACACTTATTTTAGCCAAGTTTTAAATTTATAAAACACGATATTTCACTAACACTAAACACACATATGGGCAAGTGCACCCATCGTGAGCGTAGTATAGTGTTGGTAAGATACCGAGGTCGTCCAAGGACACAAGAGCTTTTAGTACCGGTTTATCCTCAACGTCTAATCAAAATAAAAAGTTTAGAAAAAAGGTTTTTAACTAAGAAAAATAAAAACTAACTAAAATGCTGAAAATAAAAATAAAAGAAAAACAGATAGACAAGATGAATCACTTGGTTCCGACTCGTATCTAGTGTAACCTTTGATTATTTCCGCACTTTTGCACATAATTAAGAGATTATCTTAGTTATTGTAGTAGGCCCCTCTTTTGAAGGTGACGTTACCCTCACCCCAGTAGTTTGAGTCAGCAAGGATACAATCCTAAAAGGGTGGATTATTGAAAGATAATGAATTAAGTTATTAATGCAATATTATGGTAGGCCCCGCTTTTGGCGGTGACGTTACCCTCGGCTAAGTAGTCTGAGTCAGCAGGGATACAGTCCTAAATAGCCGGGTTATAGTATTAATAGTAGTTAACTTATGAGGGGGTCAAAGAGTTTGGACCCCCGCCATCCAATACCGTGAAGTATTGAAGGAGGTCCTACTAAATTTGACCCAGGTCCATTGCAGGACCTCTAAACGCTGAACAATGGCAAGACCTTTACCAAACCGTTCCCTTAACCCCCGACCAGGTAGCCAACATACCTCCATATAGACCGTGGAGATATGAATGGTGAAAATCTTTTATTTTATATAGACAGTAAAATAATTTCAAGACACCACGGACAAACGATAAAGAAAGATCACCTTCAACATAAGCAACTAGTTATTAAAGTCATTAATACGAAACCAAATAAAAAGTGTAAAAGATTAGAAATAAAAAGTATTACACTAGACACTTTGTCTTCACCAAGTGATGTAAGAGACTTAGGCAAACATGGCCTTGATTGTCAAGAACTCTTACGATCAATCTTGGATCCCGAGACGACTCACACACTCTACGATGGACAATGGATGATGGTGGTGGATGATGGTGTTATGGTGGTGGTGGGTGAAGTGTGAGAGAGGTGGTGTGCCAAGGGATGGTTTGAGCTTGAGCCAAGCACATCTATTTATAGGCTGAACAGAAGCTCGGGCACGGCCCCGTGTCCAGTGGGCACGGCCCCGTGTCCACATCCTTCTCTTTCTTCATTAATGCAGCTTTGTCTTATTAGTTGACCACGCCCCCGTGTCCGCTGAGCACGACCCCGTGGTGCAGAAGAATCTTTGTACTATGCAGATTTGCTGGATTGTGCGAATCTTATAGTTGACCACGGCCCCGTGTCCGCTGAGCACGGCCCCGTGGTGGGCAATAGAAGCTTCTACCACTTTGTCTTTTCTGCTGACACTTGGGCACGCCCCCGTGTTGGCTGAGCACGGGGCGTGTTCAGTCTTCTGTCTTCTTGTTTTGCTTGGGAAGATGCTGTCGTGGGGTCGGGCATGTCACATCTTGTTCCTTTTCTTGTATTTATGTCAGATTTTGATGTCTTTTTGCTTCTTTTGTTAATTTGAGCTCATTTAATCCTGAAAATACAAAAGGAAGACAAAAGCACACTTTTTCCAACATTAGTACTAAAAAGGGGTTAGTTTTATGCCTCATTTGATGAAATTTATATGTTAATATTTGAACACATCAAATACCCCCACACTTGAATCTTTGCTTGTCCTCAAGCAAAACTCTTTAATTTGTGGCTATTACACACCCAAATGGAATGGGCAGAGAAGAAGGTTTTTGGGCTTGTCGTAGAGTGTCGGGATTTCCAAGATTCTTTATTTAATTTTATCTTTATTTATTTACAGTCCTATTCGTCATGATTTATTTAAAACTTTTCATAAGATAAATTACTTATTAGGGCATAACATGCCTTTGTAAAATTTTATTTATATACAAGTTCACATACCTCACGGGGATCACTCAACACTCGGCCGAAAATGTATTTTTGTGGATCACTCGAGAGCGGCATGGAACTTACTCCTACCATAGGCTTGCCAAGCAATCAATCCTCCTCCTTTTTAACTTATATACCTTTGTAAATATCAAGAGGACTTTGTGGGTTAAGGGTTAGGCTTGGGTTAAAGGTAGGTGGTTGGGTTGGTGGTTAGTGGTTAGTAAAAAGGGTGAAAAGCGTAACAAGTGTCGGTTTTCATATGACTTCCTATTTTTGTAACTTTTATTTTGATGAAGCCATTTATTCAAACAAAGTTATTTTTGATGAACTTGTTTGTTTATTTTCTTTTGCTTCATCATCAACAACAAAGGTTTTTTTTTTTTTTTTTTTTTTTTTTTTGAAGTCATTTAAAGAACCGAACTTGTTACTAAAACAAAGGGGTAAAAATGAAAAAGGTTTTGGTGGGTAAAAAGGGTGTTTGGTTTGGGTTATGAAATGAAAAGGTTTAGGCTCAAAGGGGCTAACTAGGGGGATTTTGGGTAGGTGGTAAAAAAAAAGAAAAATAATGGTGTAGAAAAAAAAAAGGGTTAGTCCTAATGCCTCCATCATTTACTTACTCGGGTTTAAGTTGGTAAGGACCGGGAATGTATCGTCATGGCAAGTTCTAGAGTCGTAAGAACCAAGCGGCTATTCACACAAGAAACGAAAATGAGCATTTAGTCAAATGATATGTAAGTGTTTGCTCAATAAAGGCTCAAAACTCACTTTTGTGGGAATGGGTTTTTATGTGATCAAGTATATATAATTAAATTTTAACTAAGCTTGTCATGCCTTTTCATAATTTTCTTATGTTGGTTCTTTTTATCACGACGCTATCGGTTGTAAATTCGTAAAAATATAACCTTTTTAAGAACTTGAATTTCCCGAATTAAACCTAGACAAGTAAAAAAAATGAAAATTTTTGAAAAAATTTTGGGGTGATTAGCAATTCCAATAGAGTTTTGTGTAAGGCTTGTATTTAGGACTTGCAAGATTCAAGGTTTTAGCATCCCCCCCACACTTAAATTACACATTGTCCTCAATGTGTCCCAAAAACAAGTTTTTAGGTTGATTGAATGTGTAAAAAGGTGTAGAAAGCAAAAAATTTTGTGTTACTGGGCGCTGAACACGGCCCCGTGTTGTCCGGGCACGGCCCCGTGTTCAAGTGCCAGTAACAAAATTATAACAAGAGAAACAGAAGTCTGGGCACGGGGGCGTGTTGGGTGAACACGGCCCGTGTCCATTTACCGGAACTGGGTCTTTTTCTGCAGACTGTGCAGCACGGGGCCGTGTTGGGTGGACACGGCCCGTGCCGAACTTACTGTAAACGAAGAAATTTGTCGGATGGTTCTGTTTTCCTGCATAGAGTGTCGGTTCAAGTTTCCCTTGCATCCTTTGCCATCTCAAGTGTGTTTTATTCCTGAAAATTAAAATTAACTAGAAAACAAGAAAATTAATCTAGACTAAACTAAGGATAGTTCCGTGGAATGCCTCCATGGTGCGCCACGTTTATAAGGGTCCTTGGCTAGACCCAAAGCCTGGTCACATGTTACCCAAGTGGGATGTATTGCATCCCAAGTTACACCGTCGGAGAGCGTCATCCAAGCTTGAGTCTATGACCTTCATGTAGTTGACCGGGTCTTCTTCCTCTATCTTCTTTCCACATTCAAACTTCACTTCCTCGTCCCCAAACTTCAATGTTAACGTTCCGTCATTCATATCTACCACTGCTTGGGCGGTGGCTAGAAATGGCCTCCCGAGGATGAGAGGGACTTCGGTGTCTTCTTCCATGTCTAGGATGACAAAGTCAGTTGGAAAAACGAAGTTGTCAACCTTGACCAGTAGATTTTCAGCGACACCTTGTGGAAATTTGACGGACTTGTCGGCGAGTTGTATGCTCATCTTTGTAGGGCTAGTTACTCCTAGGCCGAGTCGTTTGAACATTGACGTGGGCATGAGGTTAATGCTAGCCCCAAGATCGGCTAATGCATTACGAACGGGGGACTCCCCAATCGAGCAAGGAATTGTGAAGCTCCCGGGATCGATTTTCTTTTGTGGAAGTTTGTTGAGTACTAAAGTGGAGCATTCTTCGCCTAAGTTAACTAATTGCAATGATTCAATTTTCCTTTTGTGAGTGAGGAAGTCCTTCATAAATTTTGCATATTTAGGCATTTGGGTTAGGACCTCAATAAAAGGAATATTGACATGCAATTGTTTTAGTAAACTTTCGAACTTTGCGAATTGCTCATCGGTCTTTTGACGATTTAACCTACCGGGGTACGGAATTGGAGGAGTCTTGGTGGGCTCTTGATTTGGTGAAGAAGCCTTTTCTAGTTGAGGTGTAGGTGAAGTCGTACTTTGACTTTGACCCCCTTCAACTGGTGGTAATGGAGTATCCTCGGGACCCACGGTTCGGTTTCTCAATGTGTTAAGGTGTACTTGTGCCTTTGGGTTGGTTTCGGTATTACTGGGTAACGCGCCTTGTGGTCTCTCGGAGAAATTTTGAGCTAGTTGATTTAATTGTTTTTCAACGTTTTGAATGCTAGCTTGTTGATTTCTAAAATTCGATTCCAATTGTTGGAATCGATCCGAGTTTTTCTTTTCGGTGTCGGAGATGAGGCGAGATACGGTATCTTCAAGCCTTTCTCTTCCACCTTGTTGTTGAGAGAAATTTTGTGGTTGTTGAAAATTAGTTCGTTGGTTTTGTTGGTTACTACTATTGCCGGGATCTCTCCAACCAAGATTTGGGTGGTTACGCCATCCTTGGTTGTAGGTACCCGTTGGAGGACCCGACGGCCTAGGTCTATTATCAATGTAGTTTACCGTTTCTGTTTGTTCATCTAATTCTTTCATACAACTCCAATTTTCATGTGACCCACCACACCCTTCACAAGCCATAACCGAGGCCGTTTTTGTCATTTCTAGCTTTTTGATTTTCGAAGAGAGGGCCTCGATTTGGGCTTGTAAAGAGGTGCTTTCATCAACCTTATGGGCGCCCGGGGCAATAGATTTATTACCTCGGGGAGTGTGCCATTGAAAATTGGTTTGAGCAATTTCCTCAATTTGATTATATATTTCATTTGGGCGACGATTACCTAAAAGTCCCCCGGAGCTTGAATCAAGTGTTTGTCTTGTGTGTGGCAACAACCCATTGTAGAAAGTGGATACTTGTTGCCACACCGCTAGACCGTGATGAGGACACTTTCTTAGAAGCTCCTTGAACCTTTCCCAAGTTTCATATAAGGATTCCCCATCCTCTTGTGAGTATGTATTAATTTCAGTCATTAATTTAGCCGTTTTAGCAGGAGGGAAATACTTATATAAAAACTTTTGGGCAAGTTCATCCCAGGTGTTTACCGAGCCAACTGGGAGGGTGTTAAGCCAAGCCTTAGCTCGGTCTTTTAGTGAAAATGGAAACATTCGAAGGCGGATGGCGTCATTTGATGCTCCATTGATCCGAAAGGTATCACATATTTCTAAGAAATTAGTAATATGCAGATGGGGATCCTCGTCCGCAAGCCCATGGAAGGTTGCGGAGTTTTGGAGCATTTGTATCAAATGCGGCCGAAGTTCGAAGTTGTTGGCTTCGACATTTGGTGCATTGATAGCGGCGCCGAGATTGCCTACGGTGGGCCGTAGGTAATCCATGAGGGTACGTTGATCCGCCATTGGAAGTGGGTCCCCCGAAACTTTCTCTTGATTTTTAGCTTTAAGTCTTTTTCTGAGAAAGCGTTCGGGTTCTTCTAGAGGTTCTTTTATGTCTCTACTAGAACTGGAGCTCATGCACTACGTAGGAGGTTCAAATGTGGCGCCTAGGTTCCAAGTCCTGCAATAAAAACAGAAAAGAACGTTGGTCAGATTGTTCACCACGGCCCCGTGCTCAGCGAACACGGCCCGTGGTCAGAGGTACAGTGATTGTCTTCTGGATCCCTGTTACTGGGAGTTGGACACGACCCCGTGTTGCACCGACACGGCCCCGTGTTCAGCTCTCTGTAACTCAGAAAATAAAAACTGCCAGTGATGATGCTGGGCACGGCCCGTGTCCGACCAGGCACGGCCCGTGCTGAGCTCTGCAGAAACTGAAAAATCTAAAAAAAAAAAAAAATCCTAAAAATAATGAAAAATAAGAAAAACGATTAGGCCGTTGATTCCTAACTTTCTTAAAATCCTTGTGTCCCCGGCAACGGCGCCAAAAACTTGATGCGTGGTTTAGTGTTATATATATTAGGTGTATATTTTAAGCCCCTTTAACACTTATTTTAGCCAAGTTTTAAATTTATAAAACACGATATTTCACTAACACTAAACACACATATGGGCAAGTGCACCCATCGTGAGCGTAGTATAGTGTTGGTAAGATACCGAGGTCGTCCAAGGACACAAGAGCTTTTAGTACCGGTTTATCCTCAACGTCTAATCAAAATAAAAAGTTTAGAAAAAAGGTTTTTTACTAAGAAAAATAAAAACTAACTAAAATGCTGAAAATAAAAATAAAAGAAAAACAGATAGACAAGATGAATCACTTGGTTCCGACTCGTATCTAGTGTAACCTTTGATTATTTCCGCACTTTTACACATAATTAAGAGATTATCTTAGTTATTGTAGTAGGCCCCTCTTTTGAAGGTGACGTTACCCTCACCCCAGTAGTTTGAGTCAGCAAGGATACAATCCTAAAAGGGTGGATTATTGGAAGATAATGAATTAAGTTATTAATGCAATATTATGGTAGGCCCCGCTTTTGGCGGTGACGTTACCCTCGGCTAAGTAGTCTGAGTCAGCAGGGATACAGTCCTAAATAGCCGGGTTATAGTATTAATAGTAGTTAACTTATGAGGGGGTCAAAGAGTTTGGACCCCCGCCATCCAATACCGTGAAGTATTGAAGGAGGTCCTACTAAATTTGACCCAGGTCCATTGCAGGACCTCTAAACGCTGAACAATGGCAAGACCTTTACCAAACCGTTCCCTTAACCCCCGACCAGGTAGCCAACATACCTCCATATAGACCGTGGAGATATGAATGGTGAAAATCTTTTATTTTATATAGACAGTAAAATAATTTCAAGACACCACGGACAAACGATAAAGAAAGATCACCTTCAACATAAGCAACTAGTTATTAAAGTCATTAATACGAAACCAAATAAAAAGTGCAAAAGATTAGAAATAAAAAGTATTACACTAGACACTTTGTCTTCACCAAGTGATGTAAGAGACTTAGGCAAACATGGCCTTGATTGTCAAGAACTCTTACGATCAATCTTGGATCCCGAGACGACTCACACACTCTACGATGGACAATGGATGATGGTGTTATGGTGGTGGTGGGTGGTGGGTGAAGTGTGAGAGAGGTGGTGTGCCAAGGGATGGTTTGAGCTTGAGCCAAGCACATCTATTTATAGGCTGAACAGAAGCTCGGGCACGGCCCCGTGTCCAGTGGGCACGGCCCCGTGTCCACATCCTTCTCTTTCTTCATTAATGCAGCTTTGTCTTATTAGTTGACCACACCCCCGTGTCCGCTGAGCACGACCCCGTGGTGCAGAAGAATCTTTGTACTATGCAGATTTGCTAGATTGTGCGAATCTTATAGTTGACCACGGCCCCGTGTCCGCTGAGCACGGCCCCGTGGTGGGCAATAGAAGCTTCTACCACTTTGTCTTTTCTGCTGACACTTGGGCACGCCCCCGTGTTGGCTGAGCACGGGGCGTGTTCAGTCTTCTGTCTTCTTGTTTTGCTTGGGAAGATGCTGTCGTGGGGTCGGGCATGTCACATCTTGTTCCTTTTCTTGTATTTATGTCAGATTTTGATGTCTTTTTGCTTCTTTTGTTAATTTGAGCTCATTTAATCCTGAAAATACAAAAGGAAGACAAAAGCACACTTTTTCCAACATTAGTACTAAAAAGGGGTTAGTTTTATGCCTCATTTGATGAAATTTATATGTTAATATTTGAACACATCAGAAGGAAATGTAGAACGCAAGTTTGTTGGGCAGAAGTTGGAGAATCCCAACTATCAGGACTTGAGATAGTCCTGGAGATGACGGACAAGATTGTTCAGATCCGTGATCATCTAAAAGCTGCAAGGGATAGGCAGAAGAGCTACGCATATAAGAGGCGCAAACCTCTAAAATTTGAGGTAGGTGATAAAGTATTACTTAAAGTGTCACCCTGGAAAGGAGTGATGTGATTTGGAAAAAAGGGCAAGCAGAGCCCAAGATATATCGGACCATTCGAGATCATCGAATGTGTAGGGAGCGTGGCCTATAAGCTGAATCTACCTAAAGAGCTTAGTGGAATTCATAATGTATTCCACATCTGCAATTTAAAGAAATGTCTAGCCGATGAGTCGCTAGCAATGTCTCATTAGGACGTGCAGATTGACGAAATCTTGAAGTTTGTTGAAAAACCTTTATCGATCGAGGATTGATAGGTTAAAAAGCTTCAAAGAAAGAATGTGCCAATTGTAAAAGTAAAATGGGATGCTCGTAGAGGCCCAGAATATACGTGGGAAGTTGAATCCACGATGCGACAGAAATACCCTCATTTATTTCAGTAAATCTCGAGGTCGAGATTTCTTTTAAGGGGGTGAGGATGTAACACCTCGCAAAACCATGTCCAATATAGTGATGACACGTGTCACAAACCCTGATCATGTTAAAAGATAACTTTGAGGGACTAAAGTTGTCAAACAGTGTAACATGTATGCGGAAGGACTAAACGCATCAACATGCCAAACTTGTGCCTCTGATTGACCTCACACGATGTTCATATTCCTTCTTGAGTAAATTATCGGACGCAAGAAGCCGTGTGTGCTTAAAGATCAATAGTTTATAAAGCACAGGGGATAAACGTGTCAACATATTAATTCTTACCTCTGAGTGACCTTTTAACGATCCCGAGGCTTTGTAATATCTTATTATACTCTCATGAATATCGGATAATGATTTCATGAGGTTTCGGTTCAATTAAATGATTTAATTTGCAAATTTCCAAGAAGAAAGGATTAAAAGCGTCAACGTTTGAAAATAGTGCCTTTCGAGTAATCCCGTAACTGATCGGAAGCTTAACGATGTTTATTTTATGACCCAAGACACTTAAAAGTTAACTATAGGGGTTAATAGTGCAATAAATGAAAGTTATTTCAAATTATAAAGGACCAGGGACTGAAAATGCAAAGTTTGAAACTTGTTTACCGGAATAAAGGATTGTCGCGGGCCGCGTAAACCCTCCCTTCATTTCTACACGGGCCACGAGAGTACTGCCAGCGACAGAATTCTGGACAGCTGCATGTTGCAGCTCTTACACCGCCATTGCATGGCTTCTGAGCGATACCAGGGGATTGTAAATGGTTTTTACTGCCACATTAACACTTGGGATCATTTGGTAACTCCTAATAACAGCTGGAATGATCCTAGGAGCTCTCAAATTTCTATATAAAGGAGCTTGTTTTGTTCATTTGAACTTGCATTCTCAAACTTTCACTCTCAACTCTTTCTCTGGAGCATCCTGGACCTAAAGGAAGCTCTCTCAAGTTAAATCTTCATGCTAAGGACCTTTGTAAGTGTTCTTAGCTTCTGTAGTTAAGTTTTTATTAGTATAAGGACCGAAAGTCAAAGATATCGTAATTATGCTTTGACTTTTTGATTAATCATTAACGGTCCAGCCATGATTCGAATTGAAAGTGGCTATGTGTTGGTAATTAAGTAGGTGATAATCTCTCAAAAGGGCACCTCCTAATTATCAAGTTTACTTAGTTAATTGTCGGGTCAAAGTAATTAAAATAAAACTCAAACTGGTCAATTTTTAAATAAAATTCATAATTGATAATGTAGAAGCTATAAAATCAGTTTTATCACTTTAATAACTTGGTAAGTATTATATGAACATGTTTAGACATGTCCAACCTGACAATTCTGAGTTTAGGCTCGGTTGGCAACCGAAAGTAGCAAAAGTTGACTTTTGCTTTGACTTTCAGTTCTGACCCGAATTAGCTTAGTATCTTCATGCCTTAGGGTTCCTTTGTGACCATATTATATGTTAGTATAACCCTCTGAGGTCATACTACATGGTCCCTTAGAAATCAGAGTTCATTTGCACGTTTTCGTTATTTGCTTAAATTTGACTATTATGCCCTTATAATGTAAAAAACGAGATTTTTTGATATATGAGTATACAAATATCTTTGTTACTGATATATAAGCATGTCAAATAAATTTGACATCAGTTTCTGGTCTCAAACTAAAGTTATGCAAGATATCGTAAAATGAAACTTTTTATTTATTAAACTATGCTTTTTAGCATAAATCATGTTTAAACCCAAATGTTGGCACCAAACTCATTACCTACTGTTTTGGTATTATTTTTAGGGATTTTTGGAATATTGTGTCAGATTATAAACTGACCATATCATTAAGTTCTTGTATAATTCGATAAATGACGATAATACCCTTTTTGTTAATAAAATGAGATTAACATATGATTAACATGCCAAACCTTTCTGATGTATGTATAATGCAACATATAAATTACATCAAATGAGGCATAAAACTAACCCTTTTTTAGTACTAATGTTGGAAAAAGTGTGTTTTGTCTTCCTTTTGTATTTTCAGGACTAAATGAGCATAAACGAACAAAAGGAACAAATATGCAGCAAAATCTAACATAAATACAAGAAAAGGAACAAACGTGGCATGCCCGACCCCTCGACAGCATCTTCCCAACAAAAAATAAGCAAACAGAAGGCTGAACACGCCCCGTGCCCAGCGGACACGGGGGCGTGGACAGTTGTCTGCAGAAAGGACAAAGCTTTAGAAGCTTCTATTCCCAGCACGGGGGCGTGCCCAGCTCAACACGGGTCGTGGTCAACGCTAAGATTCACAGAATCCAAGCAAATCTTGATAGTACAGATACACTTCTGCACACGGGGTCTTGCCTAGCGGACACGGGGGCGTGTGGAGCTAATGCAGACAAAGTGCAATTAATGACGAAAGAGAACAAGGATGGACACGGGCCATGCCCAGCGGACACGGGGCCGTGTCCGGGCTTCTGTACAGGCTATAAATAGAGGTGCTTGGTTCACTTCAAAGGCATCCCTTGGCAAACCACCTCTCTACCACTTCACCCACACTCCACCACCATCACAACACCCACATCCACCACCATCATCCATCATCCATCTAGAGTGTGTGTAGTAGTCTCGGGATCCAAGATTGATAGTAAGAGTTCTTGACAATCAAAGGCCATGTTTGCCTAAGTCTCTTACATCACTTGGTGAAGACAAGCATTTAGTGTAATACTTTTGATTTTTAATCTTTTCGCACTTTTTATTTGGTTTTGTATTAATGACTTTAATAACTAGTTTTTTATGTTGAAGGTGAAACTTCCTTATCATTTGTCTATGGTGTCTTGGCATTATTTTACTGTCTATATAAAATAAAAGATTTACACCATTCATATCTCTACGGTCTATATAGAGATATGTTGGCTAACAGGTCGGGGGTTAAGGGAATGGTTTGGTAAGGTTCTTGCCTTGTTCAGTGTATAGATCCTGCAAGGACCTGGGTCAAGCTTACTAGGACCTCCTTCAATACCCACTGGTATTGGATGGTGGGGGTGCGAATGGCTTGATCCCCTCATATATAAACTACTATTAATACATTAACCCGGCTACTTGGGATTGTATCCCTGCTGACGCAAACCACTTAGCCGAGGGTAACGTCACCTTCAAAAGAGGGGCCTACCACATTACGCATTAATAACTTAATTAATTATCTTTCAATATTCCGACCCTTAAGGATTGTATCCTTGCTGACTCAAACTACTGGGTTGAGGGTAACGTCACCTTCAAAAGAGGGGCCTACTACTATAACTAAGATAATCTCTTAAAAAGTGCAAAAGTGCGGAAATCATCAAAGGTTACACTAAAGGCGAGTCGGATCCAAGTGATTCATCTTGTCTATCTGTTTTATTTTATTTTTATTTTCAGCATTTTTAGTTTTTATTTTCATGTTTAAAACTTTTTCTAAATTTTTTATTTGATTAGACGTTGAGGATAAACAGGTACTAAAAGCTCTTGTGTCCTTGGACGACCTCGGTATCTTACCAACGATATATTACGCTCACGATGGGTGCACTTGCCCATATGTGTGTTTAGTGTTAGTAAAATATCGTGTTTTATAAATTTAAAACTTGACTAAAGTGTTAAAAAGGGCTTAAAATATACATAAAAACTTATAACACACTCCACACATCACTTTCCCTACTGATTTTATGTGAAAAATAAAATATATTAAACATTCAAGACTGACCAAAATCTCAGAATTTCATAAACATCTCAAATGTCGTCAATTATCGACTTTTACGATAATTAGGTGCATAGTATGGTTTAAAACCATATTTAACACATAAGACTTGTCACCTACTGATTTTATAAATAAATTTTAATATTTTTACAGTAAGTACAAGTCATGAACTCAGACTTCCAAATTTGTCCTTAAAAACATATGTGAAATGACAAAAATGCCCCTACGGTGCGTAGTTTGACCATAAATGGTAAACCACACATATGTATGATATCTTACTGATTTAACGTCATAAAATAAATGTTTTTACAGAAGGTTTTAGACCAGAACCTCAGTTTACTATTAAACCTCCTTTATAAACTTTAAAATGACCAAAATACCCTTATGGAACTTAAATTGGTTTTAAATTCTTTTTGGGCATAATTGTTGATATCCTACTGATATCATAACATATTTAAAGCATAATAACTTATGGAACTTGTACATGACTCATCCGACTACCCGTTATGCATATACACGCTCGGTACGGTTTATGTAACTAGTTTTCATAAATTAACCGAAACGGGTCAAACCTTATCATTTTAACTTCAAAATCCAGAATGTACTTAGTTTACCCATTTTATACAAGTCTCCATACTTTTCGGGTCTAAATCACATTCAAATCCGGTCACCGATTAATCTAGCGTTTCGTGCCGTAAACCTTTCTTTAAACTGGCCGGTCTAAGTTTTCTACTTAAATAAGACCCGTTAGTAATCTCATAGGTTAATATAACCTTCGTTCCAGATTAAGAGCCCCAGTAAAAGATACTTGCACTTGTTTGAGTAGATTGTACGGCTGAGAATACTAAACTTTCATTTTAAGCTCAGGTAAATACTTTTAACTTATTTTCCCTTATACGGGCTTGGGATACGGTAAATTATTATAGCTTGGTCGGGTGTAGAAACTCATTAATCGGATATGGTTAAATTGCATAATCCCGTTTTAATTAGTATTGCTTGATAACAAATAACATTGGGGGTTAACGACCGTATCCTGGATATCCTTGGCTCATTTAAAAAGCGTAAATGGCCACGACTTAAGCACGGGGTGTAGGCATACACCTGTCCGTTGCGTATGTAAAAGATATACTCATTTGCAGGGGTGACCCGCCGTGAGTTTATATTTGTGGTGTGTTGTTTAATCTTGTTCGGTTTATTTATACCGGCCCTAAATGTTGGACAAACATGTAAATCTGATACTAGATTGTTATTAATATAATTATCCCAAGTTATAAAAACATTTGTGCATTGTGCATTTAAATCAATTTTCATAAATGATTTCAAAAGAGTCGGTTAATTGTATTTACCAGTGTAAACTGACGTATTTTTCAAAAAGACTAAGTGACAGGTACTATACGTAATTGGCTGGGAGATCTGGGCATTAGTTAAAGAATCTTGCAACTTCTTGATGCTTATAGACTGTTGAACAATATTTTATATTATGTTTTAGATCCGCCTGTGGATCCTCTTACAACCGTCTGTATAATATTTATTTCATACTTTATATTTCGGTTTGTAATAGTATTTTCTTGCAAGACTTCCGCTGTGCATTAAACTGTATATAATTGACATGGCGTTTTCTCTTTTGCGGGTCTCCGGCGACGTCGTTTAGGTGGCATTTTATCTACATTCGCTTTGACACAAAGCTGACCATGTTTAAAGAAGACCAAATTTACGTCTCCTTCGTTTTCTCCGGCGACTTCAAAGTCTCCGGTTCCAGCTATAAAGTTGTTCAGACCCATCGAGTTTTGGTGGAAATTTTGAGGACTCAGGCAGGTTCAGTCGTTTTTAAGTGAATTATTAACCAGGGCCGGACGAGTTTTCTATTCACATAACACCGGCAAGAGACAATTTTTTCCGAGGACACTGTCTTAACACAACATCTAGGTGCACTCGACCCAAAACTTATCATACATATTAATTAAATAAATTATAAAATTAACGTTTTGTTAGGAGATTAAAATATACATTTTCTTAATGTTTTGATATATATATATATATATATAGGGGAGGGTTATCTTGAGAACGCTAAATATTGCGAGAACCGTGAGAACGAATGAAAAAACCAATCAAAACCAATTTTTTTTAATACAAACCTCATTGTAATTAAGATACAACATCAAGAAAAGAATTTACAACATCAAATAATTCATTTCTTCTTTCAAAATCACTCTTTTTAGTATTTTTACACATGTGTAAACATAACAGATTTACACATGTGTAAATGGCAAACTTACACATGTGTAAATTTTCTTTATTTACGAATTCGCGTAAATTTAAACGTGTTAATTTAATTTCTAACATTGTATTCGAATAATAAAGATAAGTGTAAAAAGAAATTTTGAATTTGAATTGTTTTTGACCAAGTTCTCGTGGTTTTTTCATTTGTTCTCACGGTTCTCGCGATATTTAGCGTTCTCATTTAAACCCTCCCCTATATATATATATATATATGAGTAGGAGTTGGGTGGAAAGTCTATTTTTCCTAGAAAGTCTAGGAAGGAATAAGATTTGGACATGTGTCATTGAGGGATTTTAAGTAGAAGGGCTATCATGTAATTTCACATTTTAATTTTATTTTTGGAATGTATCTTCATTAACTAAAATTCCATGATTTTCGGAATTTTTATTGTTTTCGAATTCAAATCTGCAAGTCAATGTGTTTATCTGAAACTATCAGCATGTTCTTGGTGATGTGTTTTACCAGTCAGAGAGGTTGAAGTCAGTGTGTTTTAACAATCTGAAGTCAATATATAATCAGGTTGTGTTTTAACAGTTATTTTGCATTTTAACACTCTGAATGTGTTTTATGTTGTTTTAACAGCAAGCAGATTCTTGACATTGTGTTTTAACAGCAAGCAGGCCATTGTGTTTTAACAGCAAGCAGATTCTTGACGTTGTGTTTTAACAGCAAGCAGATTCTTGACGCTGTGTTTTAAAAGCAAGCAGATTCCTGACGCTGTGTTTTAACAGCAAGCAGATTCTTGACGCTGTGTTTTAAAAGCAAGCAGATTCCTAACGCTGTGTTTTAACAGCAAGCAGATTCCTGACGCTGTGTTTTAACAGCAAGCAGATTCCTGACGCTGTGTTTTACATGCCTCTCTACAATCATCAATTAAAACAGAAAAAACACAGCCAAGTTACAAGCAGATTAAGACCGAAAACGTATATGCACTTCAAGAACTTTAATCACAACACAAGATATGAATACCTAGTGAAGAAAAGGGGTATCAACAAGCCTTGGAACCGAAATCTGAATGCTTTTGGGGTCCTGTTTTGCGTCGCCAACAGCAAGGGGGAGTAGAGATCGCAGGTTTTATTATGTTTAGGGTTGGATTGGAGAGAGAAAGAGAGAAAATCAAATCAATAATGGAGAGAGAGAGGGAAAATCCCATGAAAGTAGGGATTGCAGTTATCTAATTGATTTAAAAAACGGCCATTTGACAAAATTGCCCCTATTCATTTAAAACAATCAATTAATTAAACTCAAATATTACAAGATTGCCATTGATTTAATCTCAACCTTTAAACACACCAATCGGATGGACCAGATCGCTTCCTAGACTTTCTAGGAAAAACACACTTTCCGTGCGAACCCTACTCTCTCTATATATATATATATATAGGATAAAGATCATTACAGAACACTAATTATTGCGAGAACAAAAAGAACAACTCTAAATCACTAAATTTTGGGATTAAAGGTTCATATTTCTTAAATTTTATGTTTCTTACATTCATATGTGTATTATATATACATAAAAAATCATATATTTTTTCCTAAACATAGTCTACATACATGTAGGTAATTTAGCCTACACATAACCTACATGTGTGTAGGTTATTTAAAAACTGAAGATTTTTCATATTTTGTTTTCAGTTCTAGTGTGAGAAACAATAAATCTTACATTTATAACATTTTCATTTACTTTTTACAATTCGAGGATTGAAAAAATGAGTGATTCATTTTGTTCTGCGTGTTCTCGCAATATTTAATGTTCTGCATAGAACCTTCCCCTATATATATATATATATATATATATATATATATAATATAACATACAAATTTTAGTACACATTTTACTAACGTTTTTAGTGGAACTAATATTGTTTTGGTTAACAGTGAAGACTATTAAGCACACATATTTTAATACACGTTTTATTAACCTTTCTTTAATAGAACAAATACTGTTTCTGTTAAACAGTTTAGATTATTATGCACCCATATTTTAATATAGAGTAAATTATAAGTTTTGTCCTTTATGTTTACATAAAATTGCAGACGGTGTCATTTAGCGCAAAAGTTGACAAGTTCTGTACTTAATGTTCTAAAATCTTGCATGTTATGTCGTTTAGGCTAAACCCAGTTAGATTTTTTGGTTAAATCTGATCATGTGCATTACACATGAGGGCAGTTTAGTCATTTCACCCTTTTATATTAATTATGTCTCTTAAATAAATAAAGCAAAAAATAAAAAAAAACATATATAAAAATCTGAAAACCTTTCTCTCTCTAAACACCATCTCTCTCAACTCTCTTTGTCCCCCTCTCTCTCTCAACACTGGTCTTCTTCTCCGGTGAACCACCACCCCCACCAACCAACTGAACCGACAAAACCTTTCTTCCTCTCAAATCTCTTTATCCGTCCTGTATCAATTGCAAATTTTCCAGCTTTGTGGACAAAGTCGAACAAGCAATTTATAAAATTAATTATGCTAGCAATAAACAATATTATAGCAAGTGATACATCACACAAGAACCTTATCCACCCAATAGATATTAAAACAGATCCAATATTTACTGCACCAAAATTAACAAGCAAACAACAATAATAAAAATTAACCTGCAACTACTCTACATGAAAAACGAATCGTCGACAACCACTAAAATCCGAACCATGGCGCCGATGAAATTCGATAAACTCCTCCGCCGAACTTATCGGTATGAGTTGCAGGTTTCCGATCTGTTCTCCGACGGGAAAACTTTGTTGTAGCTCCGGATTTGATTTAGATCTAAGTATACAAAAACGATTTGGTTTGAACAAACCTACATTGGTGGTGTGTAAACGAAGAACGCAGATGAAAGTTTAAGGGCTTCTGTTTGTTGTGTTGAAGATCAATGTTCAAATTGTTGTGTTGATTGGAATTCGAAAGTTTTAACGGTGACGAGAAATTTTGTATTTCGATAGAACGAAGATGAAAATGATTTTTATAAAAAACATAGAAATAGAAGAAGAAAGAGTTGTGGTATGTAGATGGTGGGTAATGGCGGTGGTTGGGGGTAGAGATGTAAAAATCGGTTTTTTTCAAAAACCGGTTTCGGTTATTAACCGAACCGGTTTTTTTCACCCAAAACGAAAACCGGTTTTTTATAACCGGTTTCGTTTACTAACCGGTTTTTCAAGTCCAAAACAATAACCGGTGTAACCGGTTAGGACCGGTTTTTAACCGGTTTTTTTTTCGGTTTTAACCGGTTTTTTTAAAACCGGTTTCGGTTATTAACTGGTTTTTCAGATCAAGATTAGTAACCGGCACAAACTGGTGGTTCGGTTATAAAATCGGTCCGGTTATAAAAAACCGGTTAAAAAAAACCGGTTTCGGTTTTTTTTTCCGGTTTTGGTTCTAAAACCGGTTTTTTGTACACCTCTATTTGGGGGTATAGATGGCTGGGTGAAGTCAGCAGGGGGGAGGTTGTAAGTTTTATGTACATATATTTTATTTATAAATTTTTATTTTTTAAAAACTAGTCCCTAAACATAAGTTATTTTACACAATAGTCCCTTGATGTGTTCAAAATGCAACATATAAATTTTATCAATTGTGGCATAAAACTAACCCTTTTTTAGTACTAATGTTGGAAAAAGTGTGCTTTTGTCTTCCTTTTGTATTTTCAGGATTAAATGAGCTCAAATTAACAAAAGAAGCAAAAAGACATCAAAATCTAACATAAATACAAGAAAAGGAACAAGACGTGACATGCCCGACCCCACGACAGCATCTTCCCAAGCAAAACAAGACATCAGAAGACTGAACACGCCCCGTGCTCAGCCAGCACGGGGGCGTGCCCAAGTGTCAGCAGAAAAGACAAAGTGGTAGAAGCTTCTATTGCCCACCACGGGGCCGTACTCAGCGGACACGGGGCCGTGGTCAACTATAAGATTCGCACAATCCAGGCAAATCTTCATAGTACAAAGATTCTTCTGCACACGGGGTCGTGCTCAGCGGACACGGGGGCGTGGTCAACTAATAAGACAAAGCTGCATTAAATGAAGAAAGAGAGGATGTGGACACGGGGCCGTGCCCGAGCTTCTGTTCAGCCTATAAATAGGAGTGCTTGGGTCAAGCTCAAACCATCCCTTGGCACACCACCTCTCTCACACTTCACCCACCACCCACCACCACCATAACACCATCATCCACCACCATCATCCATTGTCCATCATAGAGTGTGTGAGTCGTCTCGGGATCCAAGATTGATCGTAAGAGTTCTTGACAATCAAGGCCATGTTTGCCTAAGTCTCTTAGATCACTTGGTGAAGACAAAGTGTCTAGTGTAATACTTTTTATTTCTAATCTTTTCGCACTTTTTACTTGGTTTTGTATTAATGACTTTAATAACTAGTTGCTTATGTTGAAGGTGATCTTTCCTTATCGTTTGTCCGTGGTGTCTTGGCATTATTTTACTGTCTATATAAAATAAAAGATTTTCACCATTCATATCTCCACGGTCTATATGGAGGTATGTTGGCTACCTGGTCGGGGGTTAAGGGAACGGTTTGGTAAAGGTCTTGCCATTGTTCAGCGTTTAGAGGTCCTGCAATGGACCTGGGTCAAATTTAGTAGGACCTCCTTCAATACTTAACGGTATTGGATGGCGGGGGTCCAAACTCTTTGATTCCCTCATAAGTTAACTACTATTAATACTATAACCCGGCTATTTAGGACTGTATCCCTGCTGACTCAGACTACTTAGTCGAGGGTAACGTCAGCTCCAAAAGAGGGGCCTACCATAATTTGCATTAATAACTTAATTAATTATCTTCCAATAATCCACCCTTTTAGGATTGTATCCTTGCTGACTCAAACTACTGGGGTGAGGGTAACGTCACCTTCAAAAGAGGGGCCTACTACAATAACTAAGATAATCTCTTAAAATAGTGCAAAAGTGCGGAAATAATCAAAGGTTACACTAGATACGAGTCGGAACCAAGTGATTCATCTTGTCTATCTGTTTTCTTTTTATTTTTATTTTCAGCATTTTTAGTTAGTTTTTATTTTTCTTGGTTTAAAACATTTTTCTAAACTTTTATTTTTTATTAGACGTTGAGGATAAACCGGTACTAAAAGCTCTTGTGTCCTTGGACGACCTCGGTATCTTGCCAACACTATACTACGCTCACGATGGGTGCACTTGCCCATATGTGTGTTTAGTGTTAGTAAAATATCGTGTTTTATAAATTTAAAACTTGGCTAAAAATAAGTGTTAAAAAGGGCTTAAAATATACACCTAATATATATAACACTTCACACGCATCATCCCTGCATAGATGAAATGACAAAAATACCCTCATATGCAAGGCACATGACCAGATTTAACAAAAAAAAAAATCTAACTGGGTTTAGCTTAAAGGACATAACGTGCAAGATTTTGGAACATTAAGTACAAAAGTTGTCAACTTTTACGTTAAAGGACACCGCCTGCAATTTGGTGTAAACATAAAGGACAAAACTTGTAATTTACTCTTTAATATACCTTTTAGTTGACCGTAGTCAATGTTGGTGCCTTGTGTAGCTCTTATTTTTTGTTGATCATTGTATATTGTCACTAATTGCGTGCTTCTGGTTGCTATTGTTGTGTACTTCTGGTTGCAATGTTGGTGCCTTGTGTAGAATACTTGCAACAATAGTATTTTGGTCAAAAATTACCTAAGCAATTTAGTGATCAAATTAGTTTTGTGAGGTAGTGTGCTAACAATGTATTGAAAATATCCTGGTTTAACTGTTTGCAAAAACAGTTTTTAGGATATAGCTCAGGACATCAAGCTATATCTATAATCAAACAATGAGCAAAGAAGTAAAGGGTGACACGAGATGTATAAGGAAAGCCCTTGATCAATCTAGATCGCCGGCACAAAACCTCGAGAGCTGACAATCGCGGCTGCCTTGTTCTTCTTATTACTTCAAAAGTTAGGATACAGTGCAGGATATTGACTAGGTAGTTGCTAAGTGTTACAAAGCTTTGCCGAAAGTATGTGAATTGCGAGAGAAAGTGTGAGTATTCGAGAGCAGTGAATGTGTTGTCCTATCTGATCTGGTTTATCCGTCTATTTATAGTTACAAAAAGAAAACAAAATATCCTAAAATGGGGGGATGCCAACGAATATTCCCATGTGAACGTTGAAGACCAAGTAATGCGGCTTCAACGTTCTTCTTCGAACAACTTGGACCGAGTCTTCAGGGGAAGAGGTCTTCGTGAACGTTATGGACTTGTACTCGTACTCCTTCATACAATTCGTTAGTAATCCTCAGGATACAGCATCAGGATGTTACCAATATCCTGATTCAGCATCCTGGTTATGAACATATATTATGTAATCAGGATATAATTCAAGATACTATCCATGATATGGGCTCAGAATTTCACCCATAACAATTGTCCCCAAAAATGTTACCGTTAAGGATCCTGGACCTAACGGTTACATTTTTCACGATAACCAAGGTAATTAAGAGATAAGACTTGATGTGACCGCTTGTAACTGCCCAGTCTGAATTTACTCATTGCTTCCCTATATCTTCTCAGCCTCTACTCCATTTAATCTCCATCAAGAAGGAAAAAGGTAAAAATCCTTTCTCTCATCTTCATATTTTCTCTCTCCCTTTTCTTCACACTATTCCGGCGAAGATATGGCGAGGCAAACAAGGTCCAGTTCAGGCGATTCTGCTCCCACGTTCATTCATCAGAATATACTTCAGGACCCGGAGAAGGAGATATGTTCGTTTGACAGTGCTCACCTGTCAGCTCTTAAAACCTCTGGCATCTTCCCGGAAGGAACGGTGTTCCGGCCGTTTGATCGGGAAATCCGATCGGACATGGTTTCTAACGAATGGCTCTGTTTTAACGCTTTTCCCTTCACTTTAGGGCTCCGATTTCCTTTTTCTGATTTTATTACCGAGTTTTTTTCACATCACAAAGATCAACTTCAGTCAAACAATGCCAATGCTTTGGCGAGTGTTGCTCGTTCTTGATCGAATCAAGAACGCTCACATTCCTGACCTTCCTGTTCATGATCTTCCCTTAGCATACCGGCTTAGATGGCATGGTTCTTGCAGATTTCTGTTCTATTCTACCTCCAGTGATCCACTGATACTCCGAGCCACCAGGAATGAGGAGGAATGGAAATCCAAGTTTTTCTTTGTGAAAAGAAATTCTATCCCTGGTGGAGCGGAATATCCGGTGAGAGAAAGGGTAGGATTTAGGGTTTTAGGATGATCCTGTCTTATATCCTATCCTATATCCTGAACTGATCTTTGATTTTGTTGTATGCAGCTGACTTCAGGAAACTAGCGCCCCCCTTGATGATTCAGAAAGTAGAATCCACGCCATCAGACTCCTTCCTGAGATCGAAAGAAGCTTTATTCCATAGCCAACATCTTCAAGTCAACATTCTAGCTCAAACATATCTGGTAAGGATCCTGTTCAATATCCTGCATACATATTTTCATTTGATGTTGTTATGAAAAAGGGTTTTAAAGTTACTCCCTGTATGCAGATGCCAGCAAAGTTCCAATCCTCCTGGACCTTGATGAACTTGACAGCTATCCTACTCCTGTCAACGTCAAGAAGGAGACCCCTGCTACTACCAGCTCCAAACCATCCGTAGTTCCCAAGCCTAACCCAAGAACTCGTGCGTCCACGTCCAAGAAAAGAAAGGGTTCAGAGACCACCACTCCATCTTCTGAAGGGTTCTCCTACGAAGAGCTCAGCTTCACCGAGTCCTTAGAGCCTATGACTTCCTTCCTCAATAAGGTAATATCCTGGTGCTAGATCCTGCACATATATCCTGATGGAATATCCTGGTTAACAAATTTCAACCCTTACTTGTATCCTGAATTGCAGGGCCTCCAGCATCTGCTCCATCTTTATACTGATGTCTGTGGTACAGCCAAGCTCTACGAGGCCAAGATCAAACAACTTGAGACTACCATAGCTGACCAGGGCACTATTGCTGAAGCCAAGACCCGACATTACAAGGATAAGCTAAAGAAGGTCACCCAGGACGCCGAAGTGAAGCTGGCAGCCATCCATGTTGAGCACGAACAGGCCATGATCTCCTTCCGGGAGGGGATAAAAAACTCTGTTGTTGTCTCCCTGCTGCAAGCTCGTATCAAAATGTCTTATGAAGCCCAGGAGATAGGTCTTGAGTGCCTATCCTGGCTGGTTGACTCTTGGGTTGCAAAACTCAAGGAGCTTGGAGGCAATCCTGTGCCACATCCTGTCAAAGCTGGGACTGGAGAGACTTCTAAGGCAGCTGAGGTGGTGGACAAGGCTGGAGAGAAGAAGGATGCTTGAGAGGATGCTGCTCAGGATGCTGAAGTTAAGAAGGCGAAGAAGGATGAAGGTGATGCCGTTGTGTGAGGGCAGTCAAGTGGGCGATGATGGATATTGATGCCTTGGCCGGAGCCCACTTTTTAAATTTGAATGATGGTCTGTAACCCCAAAACAATTTACTTTTCCTGCATTTACTTTTCCTGCACTTAGATACAATATGATGACCAAAGGTGGAGGGATCCTGAGTTTCAGGATGAAGCCCTTGGTCATCAATGTTAACATGCTTTTGAACAATCAACAGTTGAAGGTGGAGGGATCTTGGGTTTCAAGACGAAGCCTTCAACTGTTTAAGTAAATATGTCTTAGAACTAATTGCACTGTTGGTGGATGGGTCTCGTTTTGAGATGAAGCCAATAATGCAACCTTTTGCTTGTGAATAATAAATAACCAACTTTTCAGCCTTATCTTTGTTGTTTTATTTCTATTGCATGTGTTTTATTTTGAAAATATTTTTCCTTTATTATTTTGGATATCCTAGGGAAACATTTTTGGGTAAATATCCTGAAAAGTATTCTGGAAAATATCCTGATCAGGATACTATTATTGAACTCAGAAAAATATAACTCTAAAAACTTAAGTTATTTAGATAAGGTTTCAAAAGATAAAAAAGGGAAGATCATACCAAAGACTCTTAGAGAGTTGATTCCAATTTTCCATCTTTGATCCTTTTGCAACATTCCCCTCATGGATGTCCCCTGTGTACATTCAGGAAACTGAGTTCATCCTTCGAATTGTATCAAGGTGTATGTCCCCTATGTTCAGTAAATTTGAATACTTAGGGATTTCTCGATGTAAATACAATCATATTCTGTTTGGAACCTGTCCTTAGACTTTAGTTTTTCTGGAGGTAAACCCATAATATCCTGGGGATAATCCCTCAATATCTTGGGGATAAACCCTTAATATCCTGGGGATAAACCCTTATTTTCATGCGCTATAGGCGGGAGTGTATAAACTCCAAGACTTAGAAATGTGAAAACCTTTAAACCTTAGAGAGTATGAAAATACCCTTTCGTGAGAGAGGGTGATCAATCCTCATATACCTTATGGATTCAGGATATAGCCAATAATAACGAAATTGTCAGCCACTTTTACATGGACTGGTCCCGCTATCTTGAACTATCCCTGAATATCTTGCGCTCCAGGCGGGGTGTTTAAACCCAATTCGTGAGAAAGGTGAATACCTTTAAACCTTGGAAGGGATAAGGATCCCTTAAACGTGAGAGAGGGGGCCAATCCTCTAATCTTTCGATTTATCTTGAGCATATATCCTGGAGTAATATCCTACAAAACATCTTCAAACTAAGGTGGGTGTTAGCTTGGCTAACACCCCTCCGATGCTTAAGTCAGTGTTTTGGTCAAAAATTACCGAAGCAATTAAGTGATCAAATTAGTTAAGTGAGGTAGTGTGCTAAAAAGTGTGTTAAAAATATGCTGGTTAAGTTGTTTGGAAAAACAGTATTCAGGATACGGCTCAGGATATTGAGCTGTATCTACGATCAAACAATGAGCAAAAAGTAAAGGGGGTGACACAAGATATACGAGGAAAGCCCTTGATCAATCTAGATCGCCGGCATAAAACCTCGGGAGCTGACAATCGCAGCTGCCTTGTTCTTCTTATTGCTTTAAACGTCAGGATACAGTGCAGGATATGGACCAGATCACTATGTGTTACAATGCTTTGTGCGAGAGTGAAAGTTTGCTAGAGAGCGAGTGTAAGAGTGTAGTGAGTGCCAATGTGATGTCCTATTCGATCTGGTATACCCAACTATTTATAGTAACAAATTACAAACGACAATTCCTATAAATATGGGATACTCCGAATATTCTATTGTAAACGTTGTAGACCGAGTAATACGGGACCAACGTCTATATTCGAACGGCTTGGACCGAGTCTTCCGCGAAATAATTCCTTGTGAACGTTGCTAGCTTCCAACCCACGTACCTACACATAATCCGTTAGTTATCCTGAGGATACCATTCAGGATGTTATCAATATCCTGAATCAGCATCCCGGATGTTAACAGATATCATATAACCAATATATGACCCAAGATATTTCTCAGGATATGGGCTCAGAATTTCGCCCATAACAATTGTCCCCAAAAATGTTACCGTTTAGTATCCTCACCACTAACGGTTACATTTTTCACGAAGATCGAGGCAATTAAGAGATAAGACCGATGATGTGACCGTTTGCAACTACTCAGCCTATATTTACTCATTATACCCTATATCTTCTCATCCTCATCCCTTTTTTAATCATAATCGACAAGGAAAAGGTAACATTCTCTCTCTAATTTTCATACTCATCTTCATCCTCTTTCTCCGGCGAAAAATTCAGGTGACCAAATGCCGAGACAAACGAGATCTAGTTCAGGTGACTCGGCTCCCACATTCATCCAACAGAACCTTCTCCAAGAACCGGAGAAGGAAATATGTACTTTCGATAGTGCCCACCTGTCGGCCTTAAAATCCTCCGGTATCTTCCCGGAAGGAACCGTATTTAGACCGTTTGACTGGGAAATCCGGTCGGATATGGTCTCCAGCGAGTGGATATGCTTCAGTGCTTTCCCTTTTACCCTAGGGCTACAATTCCCCTTTCCGGACTTCATCACCGAATTCTTTAATATCACAAAAATCTCTTTCAGCCAAACCATGACAATGCTCTGGCGTGTTTTGTCTGTTCTTGACCAGATCAAGAGAAACCACATTCCTGATCTTTCCGTCCATGATCTCCCCCTAGCTTACAAGCTTAGATGCCATGGATCATGTAGATTTCTGTTTTATTCTACTTCCGGTGACCCATTAATACTTCGTGCCACCAGGAACGAGGATGGTTGGCAATCCAAGTTTTTCTTTGTAAAAAGGGACTCAATCCCTGGTGGAACGGATTATCCGATGAAATGGTTAAAGAAGGGTAGGATTTAGGGTTTAAGGATGATCCTGCCTCTTATCCTGCTTCATACCCTGAACTGACCAATTTTATTTTCTCTGTTGTGCATGCAGCTAATTTCAGGAAGATTGCACCTCCTCTTGCTGATTCTCAAAAAAGAATAGACACCATCAGACTCCTTCCAGAGGCAGAGAGAAGCTTCAACCCATCTCCACCAACTCCAAGCCCTCTTTCAAGTGCAAACATGTCTGGTAAGGATCCTGCAAGATATCCTGTACATACATGTTTTTATTTGATATTCTTAGGAGAAAAGTTTACTCCCTATGTGCAGACTCCAGCAAGGTTCCGGTCTATCTAGATCTCGACGAACTTGACAGCTACCCAACTCCAGCCACGGTCAAAAAAGAGACTCCTGCTGCCACCAGCTCCAAGCCGCTTCCGGCTCCCAAGGCTAATCCAAGAACTCGTGCTTCCACAGCAAAAAAGAGGAAAGGTCTTGAAGTCAGTGCTCCAGGTTCAGAAGGGTTCTCCTATGATGAACTCAGCTTCTCTGACTCCTTAGAACCGATGACATCCTTCCTCAACAAGGTAATATCCTTACATATATCCTGCACATATATCCTGATAGGATATCCTGACAGGATATCCTGGTTAATATATTCTGGCTCATACCTGAAATTGATATGCAGGGCCTCCAGCATTTGCTCCACCTATACAATGATGCTTGTGGTACCGCTGCACTCCATGAGGCCAGGATCAAACAGCTTGAAAGCACCGTTGCTGACCAAGGTGCCATTGCCGAAGCGAAGACCCGGCACTACGAGGGCATGCTGAAGAAGGTCACCCAAGATGCTGAGCTCAAACTTGCCACCGTTCAAATGGATCATGAACAAGCCATGGTCTCTTTCCGGGAGGGAATCAAGGCTTCTGCTATCGTCTCGTTGCTACAAGCACGCATCAAGATGGCCTACGAGGCCAAGGAGACGGGCCTTGTATGTCCATCCTGGCCAGTTGAATCCTGGGTGGCCAAGCTAAAGGAGCTTGGAGGCAAAGCTGTGCCACTCCCTGCTGAAGCCGGTGAGTCTTCCAAGTCAGCGGAGGTGGTGAACCAGGCTGGAGACAAGAAGGACGCTGGAGCAGATGCTGGAATGGATGCTGGTGAGGATGCTGCTCAGAATGCTGATGAGAAGGCAGAGAAGGTTGGAGAAGATGCCGCTGTGTGAGGGCACTCAGGTGGGCAATGATGGATACACGTGCCAAGGCCGGAGCCCACCTTTTTGAACTTGATTGTTGGTCTGTAATCCCTTAAACAATTTACTTTTTCCGTACTTTACTTTTCTGCACCTGAACAATTTACATTTCCTGAATGCTTTTTGAACAACACAACAGTTGGAGGTGGATGGGTCTCGGTTTGAGACGAAACCTTCAACTGTTGGGTAAATATGATAAGGAACTATTAGTGCTCTTAGTGGATGGGCCTTGTTTTGAGGTGAAACTAAGAGCACATCTTTTGGTATGTTAATAATATAACTTCTCTTTTGACTTTACTATTGGTGTTGTTAGTATACAAATTTTATTTGTGAAAACCGTTTTATTTGAACATCCCTAGGAATATTATGGGAACATATTCTAAGAATATCCTGACAAATATCCTAAGAGATATCCTGGTCAGGATACCGCCATATATACAACTTAGAAAACTTAAGTCTTTTGAAAAAAGGAGAGATCATGCCAAAGACTTTTAGAGAGTCAATTCCAATCTTCCACCTTAGCGATGTCCCCAGTACACCCTTATTAGTTTGAATCCATTCTTCAAATTATATGATATGTGTCCCCTGTGTTTTACATAGGAATGTAAACATAGTCACACTTTACTGCATAAACCTTGAATATTCTGGGGTAAACCCTTAATATCCTGAGATGAATCTTGATATCCTGGGGATAAACCCTGATATCCTGGGGATAAACCCTGATTTTCGTGCGCTACAGGCGAGAGTGTATAAACTCCAAGACTTAGAAAGGTGAAAACCTTTAAACCTTAGAGAGTATGAAAATACCCTTTCGTGAGAGAGGGTGATCAATCCCCATATACCTTCAGGATCCAGGATATAGCCAACAGTAACGAAATTGTCAGCCACTTTTACATGAACTGGTCCCGCTACCTTGAACTATACCTAGATAACTTGCGCTCCAGGCGAGGTGTTTAAACCCAGTTCGAGAGAAAGGTGAATACCTTTAAACCTTTGAAGGGATCAGGATCCCTTAAACGTGAGAGAGGGGGCCAATCCTCTAGTCTTTCGAGTTATCCTGAGTGCATATCCTGGAGCTATATCCTGAAACATATGCTGCAAAACAACTATAAACTAAGGTGGGTGTTAGCTTGGCTAACACCCCTCCGATGCTTAAGTCAGTATTGGGTTCAAGATAATACACAAATATACTTAAAAGGAATAGAATACATACCATATAGAGATAGAAATTAAATTCTATCCTTACTTGAAATAGAGCTTTAAGTGTATTGCATTCCAGGATCTCGGTAGCATATCCCCTTCCATATTCTTGAGTCTATATGCTCCTTTCCCTGCTTCTGACTCAACTTTAAATGGTCCTTCCCATTTCGGAGCTAGCTTGCCATCTGTAGGATTAGTAGTATTTTGAAAAGCCTTCCTTAGCACCCAATCACCAACTCGAAATCTCCTAGTCCTTATATTCTTGTTGTATGCTCGGGATATTCTTTGTTGATATGCTGCCATCCTTAGCCTTGCTGCATCTCTTTTTTCATCTATAGTATCCAAATCTTGACATAAGGCTTCAGGATTCTGTTCAGGATCCTGTAGGATAGATCTTGCAGTAGGTATCACCATTTCGGTTGGAATCACTGCTTCTGCTCCAAATACCAAGGAAAATGGTGTTTGGCCGGTTGCATTCTTTACCGTTGTCCTATCAGCCCACAGAACGAAGGGTAATTCTTCTGCCCATCTTCCTTTTTTGGCTCCAAGTCTCTTCTTTAAGTTATTGACAATTATCTTGTTCGAAGATTCAGCTTGTCCATTCCCTTGAGGATGTACCGGCGTAGACGTGATCATTTTGATTCCCCAACTCTTGCAAAAGTCAGTAGTCCGCTTGCTTATAAACTGGGACCCGTTATCGCAAATGATTTCAGCCGGTACCCCAAACCTAGTCAGGATATTCCTCTTTATGAAGGATACTACTTCTTGGTCTCTAACTTGAACAAATGCTTCGGCTTCAACCCATTTTGAGAAATAGTCTGTCATTGCTAGCATAAAGACTTTTCCTCCCGGAGCTTTTGGTAACTTCCCTACTATGTCCATCCCCCATTTCATGAATGGCCAAGGGGAAACTACAGGATATAGTGGTTCAGCTGGTTGATGTAGTATGTTGCTATGCCTTTGACATGCATCACATCTTCGAGCATATTCTGCAGCATCTTTCCTCATCGTTGGCCAATAATATCATGTCCTTAATACTTTCGAGAACAATGACCTGCCCCCAGTGTGGTTACCACAATCCCCTTCATGTATATCCTGAAGTACTTCTTTGGCTTCAGGATCCTCCAAGCACCTCAAATAGGGTCCTGCAAGAGATTTCTTGTATAAAACATTATTTATAATAGTGAATCGTGATACCTTCATCCTAAACGCCTTAGGATTTTCATCTCCGGGGATATGTCCTTCGTTGAGATATCTCACAATTGGAGCCGTCCAGGATTTAGGATCCTGTTCAGGATATTCTGCTCCAGGATCCCGAATACCCGCTACTCCTTTATCCGGAGGATTCGTTGCAGGATATAAGACATGTAATATTGGTATTTGGGTCCCTTCAGGTATCCTGATCGACGATCCCAAATTTTCTAAGGCATCTGCTTCAGCATTATCCTCCCTTGGTACCTGTTCAAGTGTAAAAACATCGAAATATCCTGCTAATTTTTTGAGAATATCGAGATATTCGATTAATTTCTCGCCCTTAACTGCATAGGATCCATTAAAATGGTTAGTAATTAACAAAGAGTCAACATATACTTGCAAATTCTTGATACTCATGTTCTTAGCCAATTCTAATCCTGCAATTAAAGCCTCATATTCCGCTTCGTTATTAGTAGCAGGAAATTCACATCTAATAGCCTGGGGTAACATGTCCCCCTGTGGCGATTTTAGTAGTATTCCCAATCCTACTCCTCTTACATTAGATGCACCATCAGTATATAGTGTCCAGGATCCTGAGGATTCTCCTAACTGTTGTACTTCTAGGTCTACCTCATCCTGGATGTCACTACTGAAATCAGCCACAAAGTCAGCTAAAGCCTGAGACTTTATGGCATTTCTAGGTTCATATACTAAATCATAAGCACTTAACTTTACCGACCACTTGGCCATCCTGCCTGACATCTCTAGTTTCCTAAGCACATTTTTGACAGGATAATTAGTTTTAACATGAATCCTATGGGTCTCAAAATAATGTCTAAGCTTCGTTGATGCCATAACTAATGCTAGTATCAACTTTTCTAAATGAGAATACCTAGTTTCAGCATTTAGCAAACTTTTACTAACATAATAAACAGGATATTGCTGACCTTCATGGTCCTTTACAAGGACGGCACTTACAGCATTTCCTGAAACTGCGAGGTATAGAGATAGTGGTTCACCATTCTCAGGCTTCATCAGCAGAGGTGCAGTTGTAAGATATTGCTTCAAATCCTGCAGAGCTACTTCATGCTTCTCACCCCATTCAAATTTCTTATTCTTCTTCAGGATATCATAAAACTCTTTGCATTTCTCTGAAGATCTTGAAATAAATCTGTTTAATGCTGCCACTCTCCCTGTTAATCGTTGAACATCTTTCATATTTGAGGGTGACTTAATATCCAAGATGGCTTTAATCTGCTCCGGGCTCGCCTCTATTCCTCTTTTGGTCACCATATATCCTAGAAATTTTCCTGCCCCTACTCCGAAATGACACTTAGCAGGATTAAGCTTCATGTTATATTGATCCAGGATATCAAATGCTCCTTTAATATCCTGAAGGTGATCCTGGGCTTTCTTTGATTTTACCACCATATCGTCAATATATACCTCCATGGTGTCCCCCAGCTTGTCTTTGAACATCATATTTACCAATCTCTGATATGTTGCACCTGCATTTTTCAAACCAAAAGGCATAGCTGTATAACAATAAATACCTGTTGGTGTCATGAAGGCAGTATCCTCCTGGTCAGAAGGTTCCATTTGAATCTGCTGAAATCCTGAGGATGCATCCATGAAGGTCAACATTTCATGCCCGGCAGTAGCATCCACCATTGCATCAATGTGAGGAAGAGGAAATGGGTCTTTAGGACAAGCCTTATTCAAGTCCGTGTAGTCTACACAGACTCTCCATTTCCCATTTTTCTTCTGTACCACGACTACGTTTGCTAGCCATCTTGGAAACTTGACCTCTCTGATCATCCTAGACTTCAACAATCTCTCAACTTCCTCTTAGATAATCGTGTTCCGCTCAGGAGCAAATTTTCTTCTCTTTTGCTGTACAGGCTTGAATGATCTGTCGATTCCAAGCTTGTGAGTGATAATATCTTTGGATATGCCGGTCATATCCTCATGCTTCCATGCAAACGTCGACATCCTGCATTTCAAAAAGTTAGTTAACTGCTCTTCAATATCCTGAGGGATATTGGTTCCTACGAGCACCGAGATATCAGGATTATCCCGGTCTAGGATAACTTTCTTCACATCCTGTTCCGAATCTTCCACGATATCCTGGGCCCGCGTCTTTAATTGCTATGCTGTACTAGGCTTGGTTGAGGATTTCATCGAGGATGAGTAGCATTCTTTCGCCTCCTGCTGATCGCTTTCAACCTTAACAACTCCCCAAGGGGTAGGGATCTTGATGCATTGGTGATATGTTGATGGCACAGCCTTCATATCGTGAATCCATGGTCTTCCCAGTATAATGTTATAACAGGATAGAGAATCCATCACACAAAAACGTTGTATCGAGTTAACTCCTTCAACATATACTGGTAGCTTTATCTCTCCCACTGTGTTTCTAGCTTCTCCACTGAACCCAACAAGCACGGTAGACTTTGAAGTGATATCCATTGGTGATACATTCATTCTCTTCAGAGTTTCTAGTTGGATTATGTTGACGGAGCTGCCATTATCAACCAGTATCCTGCGAACAAAATGGTTAGCCACATATAATGTTATTACCAGAGCATCATGATGAGGATCCTGGATAGTATCCCTGTCATCAGCATCAAATGTGATCACTTTGTCAGTTGTAAGGCTAGTCATCCTGACAGGCTTGTCCCCTCTTTCAGCTTTAGCTTCCTTTGCATGTCTCTTTGCTGCCGAATACGAAGTCCCACAAATATCGGATCCTCCCGAAATGAAGTTGATTATTTTAGCATCCGCGGGAGGTGAGGCCGCTCGTTCAGGATCCTTCTCAGTATCCTGACCCTTATTCTTCTTTCTTCCTAAGAGATCTTTCAGATACCCCTTGCTCAGAAGATAGCTTATTTCTTTTCTTAGGGCAATGCAATCCTCGGTCACATGTCCGAAATCTTCGTGGAAGGCACACCATTTTGACTTATCTTTCCAATCAGCTTTTTGTTGATTCTTTCGAGGCCACCTAGCTTTGTCTCCTAAACCCTGCATGGCATACATCAATTCGGGAATGTTAACAGAAAAGCAATATTCAGATAATTCAGGATATTCTTCAGGATCCTCGTCTTCGACAGCATTCACTTTCTTATTTTCGTTTCTACCATATGGCCTAGGGCGATATGGCTTAAACGAGGATTCTGACTTCCTGTTAGTTGTCTCATAGGTGTTGGATGAGTTCATCCTCTCTTGCATCTTTCTATCATCCTCCAACCGAATATATCTTAGGGCCCTGTTCCGAGCTTCATCCAAGTTCCTGCATGGGTTCATTACAAGGTCTTGGTAGAATTGAGAATCTTTTTATAGCCCCATCTTGAAAGCTTGCACGGCTGTTGCAATATCAAGATGCGGAATGTCTAAGGATTCCCAGCTGAACTTGTTCACGTAATCCCTTAGGGATTCTTGAGGCCCCTGTGTTATCCTGTAGAGGTCACTTGCTAGTTTTTCAAAGCTTCTACTACAAGAAAACTGACTATTAAACAAATTCACTAAGTGAGCAAATGATGTAATCGAATGAGGAGGAACATTTAAGAGCCATTTCAAGGCTGATCCTGTTAAGGTAGAGCCAAAACCCTTGCACAAGCATGCTTCCTTGAGCTCTGGAGGGATAGGGTTAATCTCCATCCTTTCCCTATACTGGGCAATATGCTCCTCAGGATCCGTAGTTCCGTCATAAAGCTTCATGTTGGGGGTTTGAAATCTCTTTGGAATCTCAGCATCACAGATAGGATATGCGAAGCGGGATATCCTGTGGCTGTCTTGGGACACCTCCGGGATCGGCTGGACCACTCCAGGTACACTGGATATCATGTCCTTCAACTTCTGAAGCTCCCTAGTAAATGCTGATGTTACACCTGTATCCTGCAAAGATCCACTATTGTTAGTAGCATGAATATTATTATTATTATTCGATACGTTACCCGTCGGAGGATTTTGCACATATCCTGAAGCATATCCTGAACTCCTCATGGTTAACATCCTGATAGAGGAGGGTATTTCAGGAGTATGATTCTGCGGAAGGCTGGGCACAATATTCCCCCTATTATCCTCGGTATACACGGCTGAACTAAAGTTTAGAGTTCTGGGTTGTAGTGGAGTGACAATATCCTCAGCAGATCTGCTCGAACCAGACTTCAAGAGTTGTATCTCCCTCAACAGCATTTGGTTTGTTTCCTGTTGTTGCCTCATTTGTTCCTGCACACTTCCAAATAAGGTTAAAATTTCATCATTAGAAGCTAAAATGGGAGCAGGTCCCTGAACACTCCGAGTAGGGATAATATCCTGAGGTTGTGAAGAGGTTGGCATTCTTGGAGGAGGTGGTGGAAGCACCGAACCGGTAGTAGCAGAAGTCATAGCAGAGACAGTAGAGGAGCTCATGTTTGATCTTGAGGACATTATAGACAACGTGGCAAAAAGTTTTGAAAATAGAAAACCGATTAGCGATTTCACAAAAATTTTTAGTAAAGAGAGCACCACTTGCCCCACAGTGGGCGCCAAATTGTTTTGGTCAAAAATTACCGAAGCAATTAAGTGATCAAATTAGTTAAGTGAGGTAGTGTGCTAAAAAGTGTGTTAAAAATATGCTGGTTAAGTTGTTTGGAAAAACAGTATTCAGGATACGGCTCAGGATATTGAGCTGTATCTACGATCAAACAATGAGTAAAAAGTAAAGGGGGTGACACAAGATATACTAGGAAAGCCCTTGATCAATCTAGATCGCCGGCATAAAACCTCGGGAGCTGACAATCGCAGCTGCCTTGTTCTTCTTATTGCTTTAAACGTCAGGATACAGTGCAGGATATGGACCAGATCACTATGTGTTACAATGCTTTGTACGAGAGTGAAAGTTTGCTAGAGAGCGAGTGTAAGAGTGTAGTGAGTGCCAATGTGATGTCCTATTCGATCTGGTATACCCAACTATTTATAGTAACAAATTACAAACGACAATTCCTATAAATATGGGATACTCCGAATATTCTATTGTAAACGTTGTAGACCGAGTAATACGGGACCAACGTCTATATTCGAACGGTTTGGACCGAGTCTTCCGCGAAATAATTCCGTGTGAACGTTGCTAGCTTCCAACCCACGTACCTACACATAATCTGTTAGTTATCCTGAGGATACCATTCAGGATGTTATCAATATCCTGAATCAGCATCCCGGATGTGAACAGATATCATATAACCAATATATGACCCAAGTTATTTCTCAGGATATGGGCTCAGAATTTCGCCCATAACAGTCAGTATTTGGTTTAAAAGAATAAATAAATTCAAACATTTTTAAATAGGGATAGAATTCATACCATCCTGAGTTAGAAATTAAATTCTAAACTCACTTGAAATAGAGTTTGAGGTGTATAGCATTCCAGGATCTTGGTAACATATCCCCTTCCATATTCTTGAGTCGGTATGCTCCTTTCCCAGGTTCTGATTCAACCTCGTATGGTCCTTCACATTTTGGAGCTAACTTTCCATCAGCATGATTAGTAGTATTCTGAAACGCCTTTCTTAATACCCAATCTCCAACTTGAAACCTTCTAGTCCTTAGATTCTTGTTATATGCTCTGGATATCCTCTGTTGATATGTTTCCATCCTTAGCTTTGCCGCATCTCTTGTTTCATCCACAGTATCTAATTCTAGGCACAAAGCTTCAGGATTCGCCTCAGGATCCCGGAGGCCTGATCTTGCTGTAGGTATCACCATTTCTGTCGGGATCACTGCTTCTGCCCCAAACACCAAAGAAAATGGGGTTTGCCCAGTTGCACTCTTTACTGTTGTTCTGTCAGCCCATAAGACAAAGGGTAATTCTTCTGCCCATCTTCCTTTCTTAGCCCCTAGTCTTTTCTTCAAATTCTTGACAATTATCTTGTTCGAGGATTGTGCCTGCCCATTTGCTTGAGGATGTACTGGAGTGGATGTAAGCATCTTGATTCCCCAACTTTTACAGAAATCAGTAGTCCTCTTACTGATAAATTGAGAGCCATTATCACATATTATCTCAGCTGGTACCCCAAACCTAGTCAGGATAATCCTCTTTATGAAGGATACTACTTCTTGATCTCTGACTTGAACAAATGCTTCAGCTTCAACCCATATGGAAAAATAGTCTGTCATTACTAGCATAAAAACTTTTCCTCCTAGAGCCTTTGGAAACTTCCCCACTATGTCCATACCCCATTTCATGAATGGCCAAGGGGAAGCAATAGGATATAATGGCTCAGCAGGCTGATGCAGTAAATTGTTGTACCTTTGACATGCATCACATCTTCGAGCATATTCTGCTGCATCTTTCCTCATTGTCGGCCAATAGTATCCTGTTCTTAGCACCTTCGAGCATAGTGATCTGCCCCCCGTATGGTTACCACAATCTCCTTCATGGATATCCTGAAGTACCTCCTTGCTCTCAGGATCCTCCAAGCATCTCAAGTATGGTCCTCCGATATTTCCACGTATCATCTGTGGGCCCAGCGGGGAGTATCATGACGTAGTTGATATCATCATTGTCAATACACACAATATAATAGCACAGCGGAAGGCTTGGTAAATAATCTATTACAAACCATAATGTCCGAGTGTCCGAGTGAAAGAATATACAGACTGGATTGTAATAAGATCCACAGGCGGATCATAAATAAATACAAGGAAACAAAATAACAGACTTCAGGCATCTTAGGGATTTGCAAGATCCTCTTATACGACACCTAATAGCTCCAGTCTATTTATGAGAGGTACCTGTCAATCAGTCTTTAGAAGATACGTCAGTTTACACTGGTAAATACAATTAACTGACACTTTTGAAAACACTTATGAAAATTGATTTAAGTGCACATGGCACAAATCATTTATAACTTGGGACAATTATTTAAAGATAATCTTGTATACAGATTTACATGTTTGTCTTACAATTGGGGCCGGTTGAAAGCCGGTCTTGATTAACCGACGCACCACTTATAGAACCCACAAAGGAGTTATCCCTAACATGTGGGTTTATATTTTAGCATTTGCATCTGTCAGGTGTATGTCTACACTCTGTGCATAGGTCGTGGCCATTTTCAAATGAAATGAGCCGAGGATATCCAGGACACGGTCGTATTAACCCCCAATGCTTATGTTATCAAACAAGACAGATTAAAACGGGTTATGTAAATTTATTAATCACAATCCGATTAAATGATCTCATACCCGACCAAGTGCTATTATATAATACCATATCCCAAGCCCGTATAAGGGAAAATAAGTTAAAAGTATTTACCTGAGTTAATGTGATAGGTAACTCAGCAGTATAATCTTAAAGCTTTATGATGGTACCTTCTACTGGATGCTACTTAATCTGTATAGAAGGTTTAATAACCTATTAGAATGCTAACGGGTCCTTAGTTAAGTCAAAGACTTAGACCGGCTAGCTAGAAAGAAACTTTACGGTTCTAAACGCTAGATTAAGCGGAGACTGGAATAGAATGTGGTTTAGACCCGACAAGCTTGGACACTTGTATAATATGGGTAAACTAATCACATTCTGGAATTTGAGGATTTTATGATAAGGTTAAACCCGTTACGCCTATTTCACGTAAACTAGTCACATAAACTGATCCGAACGCTTAAACGCGTAACGGGTAACCAAATGAATTATATACAGGTCTCAATTGTTATTATGCTTAAAATATGTTAATACATCAGTAGGATGTTAACATATATGCCCATGAAATAATCTAAACCAATTTAAGTCCCGTAAGGGCATTTTGGTCATTTTAATAATTATAAAAGAGATTTTAAAACAAACGGAAGTTCTGGTCTTTTGTAATCAGTAAAAATATTTAATTTATCTCATTACATCAGTAAGATATTACATATATGTGAGGTTTACCATTTATGGCCAAACTATGCCCCGAAAGGGCATTTTGGTCATTTCACATAGGCTTTTAAGGACATTTTTGGACATCTGAGTTCATGACTTATACTTACTGTAATTATATTTAAATTTGTTTAAAAATTCAGTAGGTAACAAGTCTTAGGTGTTAAATATGGTTTTAGACCATACTATGCACCTAATTAGTGTAAAACTCGCTAATTGACGATAATCAAGATGTTTATGTAAATATGAGATTTTGATCAGTTTTAAATGCTCAAAATAATTTGTTTAATGTATGTAATCAGTAGGAAAAAGTTTGGCATTCAAATCATTTGTTAATCTCATTTTATGCCTAACAAGGGTTTTATCGTCATTAACCGAATTACACAAGAACTCTATGTTTTAAACAGATTATAATCTGGCCAAAAATCTTAAAATTCCTTAAAAATAATATCTTAACAGTAGGTAATGAGTTTTGATTCAAAATTCAAGTTTAAAGATGCATTATGCAAGATATCGCAAATTAATTAATAAAAAGCTTCTAATTACGATATCGAGCATAACTTCGATTTGAGACCAAGAACTGATGTCAAATTTTCGGGACAATCTTATATATCAGTAGCAAAGGTTTTTGTCCTCTCATATTTCTAAAAATATCATTTATATGTCAAAGGGCATTTACGGCATTTATAAGCATATTAACAAACGAGTGCATACTACTGAATAATGTGGTCCTAATGGAAGCTTAACACATGGGAGAATTAAGCTTAAACGGGTCAGAACTAAAAGTCAAAGCAAAAAAGTCAAGCTTTTGTGACTTTCGGTTATAAACTGACCTTAGACTGATAATTGTCGGGTTAGACCTGATTAAACACGTTCTAATACTAATTACCAAGTCATTAGAATGTTAAAATATAATTTAGAACCTTTGTTTTATTAGTTTAAATTATTTTTTAAACTAAGAAAACAAAGGTTCTAAATTATATTTTAACATTCTAATGACTTGGTAATTAGTATTAGAACGTGTTTAATCAGGTCTAACCCGACAATTATCAGTCTAAGGTCAGTTTATAACCGAAAGTCGCAAAAGCTTGACTTTTTGCTTTGACTTTCAGTACTGACCCATTTAAGCTTAATTCTCCCATGTTTTAAGCTTCCATTAGGACCACATTATTCAGTAGTATAACCCTCTGGAGTTATATTCCTCGGTTCTTAGTAGTTTGAATTATATGCACTCGTTTGTTAATATGCTTATAAATGCCGTAAATGCCCTTTGACATATAAATGAGATTTTTAGAAATGTGAGAGGACAAAAACCTTTGCTACTGATATATAAGCTTGTCCCGAAAATTTGACATCAGTTCTTGTTCTCAAATCGAAGTTATGCTCGATATCGTAATTAGAAGCTTTTTATTAATTAATTTGCGATATCTTGCATAATGCATATTTAAACTTGAATTTTGAATCAAAACTCATTACCTACTGTTAAGATATTATTTTTAAGGAATTTTAAGATTTTTGGCCAGATTATAATATGTTTAAAACATAGAGTTCTTGTGTAATTCGATTAATGACGATAATACCCTTGTTAGGCATAAAATGAGATTAACAAATGATTTGAATGACAAACTTTTTCCTAATGATTACATACATTAAACAAATTATTTTGAGCATTTAAAACTGATCAAAATCTCAGATTTACATAAACATCTTGATTATCGTCAATTAGCGAGTTTTACACTAATTAGGTGCATAGTATGGTCTAAAACCATATTTAACACCTAAGACTTGTTACCTACTAAATTTTTAAACAAATTTAAATTTAATTCCAGTAAGTATAAGTCATGAACTCAGATGTCCAAAAATGTCCTTAAAAGCTTATGTGAAATGACCAAAATGCCCAATCGGGGCATAGTTTGGCCATAAATGGTAAACCTCACATATATGTAATATCTTACTGATGTAATAAGATAAATTAAATATTTTTACTGATTACAAAAGACCAGAACTTCAGTTTGTTATAAAATCTCTTTTATAATTATTAAAATGACCAAAATGCCCTTACGGGACTTAAATTGGTTTAGATTACTTCATGGGCATATATGTTAACATCCTACTGATGTATTAACATATTTTAAGCATAATAACAATTGAGACCTGTATATAATTCATTTGGTTACCCGTTACGCGTTTAAGCGTTCGGATCAGTTTATGTGACTAGTTTACGTGAAATAGCCGAAACGGGTTTAACCTTATCATAAAATCCTCAAATTCCAGAATGTGATTAGTTTACCCATATTATACAAGTATCCAAGCTTGTCGGGTCTAAACCACATTCTATTCCAGTCTCCGCTTAATCTAACGTTTAGAACCGAAAAGTTTCTTTCTAGCTAGCCGGTCTAAGTCTTTGACTTAACTAAGGACCCGTTAGCATTCTAATAGGTTATTAAACCTTCTATACAGATTAAGTAGCATCCAGTAGAAGGTACCATCATAAAGCTTTAAGATTATACTGATGAGTTACCTATCACATTAGCTCAGGTAAATACTTTTAACTTATTTTCCCTTATACGGGCTTGGGATATGGTATTATAATAATAGCACTTGGTCGGGTATGAAATCATTTAATCGGATTGTGATTAATAAATTTACATAACCCGTTTTAATCTGTCTTGTTTGATAACATAAGCATTGGGGGTTAATACGACCGTGTCCTGGATATCCTCGGCTCATTTCATTTGAAAATGGCCACGACCTATGCACGAGGTGTAGGCATACACCTGACAGATGCAAATGCTAAAATATAAACCCACATGTTGGGGATAACTCCTTTGTGGGTTCTATAAGTGGTGCGTCGGTTAATCAAGAATGGCTTTCAACCGGCCCCAATTGTAAGACAAACATGTAAATCTGTATACATGATTATCTTTAAATAATTGTCCCAAGTTATAAATGATTTGTGCCATGTGCACTTAAATCAATTTTCATAAATGTTTTCAAAAGTGTCAGTTAATTGTATTTACCAGTGTAAACTGACGTATCTTCTAAAGACTGATTGACAGGTGCCTCTCGTAAATAGACTGGAGCTATTAGGTGTCGTATAAGATGATCTTGCAAATCCCTATGATGCCTGAAGTCTGTTATTTTGTTTCCTTGTATTTATTTATGATCCGCCTGTGGATCTTATTACAATCCAGTCTGTATATTCTTTCACTCGGACACTCAGACATTATGGTTTGTAATAGATTATTTACCAAGCCTTCCGATGTGCTATTATATTGTGTGTATTGACAATGATGATATCAACTACGTCACGATACTCCCCGCCGGGCCCACCGGTAATACGTGGAAATATCGGGGTGTGACAGGTTGGTATCAGAGCCAACATTGAGTGAATTAAACACTAACCTTTTGTGTTTAATCTCAATGACACAATAAGCACATTCCTTAGACTTCCGAGTCTAGGCTAATGACCTAGGATTTATTCTTAACTTCCTTTTGTTGTTTATGTTTTATTTACTTGTTTTGACAGGTTTTACCAATAATGCCGCCACGTGTACAAGGCAGAGGAAAGGGACCAATGAGAGGAGGGCCATCAGGCCACGCGGGACCCTCCCATAGGCGTACTCCGTCGGCGACTTTCTCTAGTTCCGACTCTCGGGATCATTGGAGTCATAACTTCGAGCCGGTGAGGCATTCTGTTTTGCTAGGATCCTCACCTTTGGATCCTCCATACTTTGGGTTACCCATTCCTGACGAGCCCCAACATTCCCATCACTCTCATGAATCACACCATTCGAACCAATCTCACCACTCTTTACACTCCCATTCTTTCCATCACTCCGACTCCATTTATTCCCCAGCTCAGTTCAACCCCAATGACTATGTCAACAATCTTTTTGGTTTCAATCCCTTAGGACCCGAAGATCACTTCTCCCAGGAGATGGAGATGGATGACGGCCCAGACCCAGAAATGCAAACCGGAACACCGGGCCACCCTATTAGTATCTCGAGCGGTTCTCCTTATCAAGGATCGCCATACCAAGGGCCCGATCCATTTAAAGAATGGTGGTCAAAGTATGAATGGGAATTCACCCCTTCATATCACAACTCCCCGGCTCAACCTCCTTTGAATGAGCCTTACCTTCAAGCTGTCACTACTCCACCTCTTCTTGTTGAGGAGCCACCTCAACAGCCACCTCCCGAGCCGCCAAGGTGAAGGAGGAATGCACGAATATCCGTGCGAGGAGGACCTCGGTTCAGTTCTCCTCAAGGTTCAAGTTCTTACCCTCCTATCCCCGAGGACCCACAAATGGGTGGACCCTCGCACTCGGTGCCGGAAGACGATCCTCCGCCGGTTTCTTATGCACCACCGCCACCGCCAGTGGGTTTTGACAACCCAATACCAACATACCCAGGTTCATCTGGGTATAACCCATCTGGATACCCAACGGATTATGGAACCCATGATCCATATCTTACTGCTGCACAGTATAATGCACTTTATCCTTCTTCTTACCCTCCAGTTTACCCAACTGGATATCCCGTGTAGGGGTATCAATACCCACCATATCAGCAACCTCCCCCTCCTCAACAGGAGTAAACCTAAGAAATACTGCAGAGGTTAGACAGGGTTGAGCGTGAAGCAGATGATACCAAAAAGAAGCATAACAGCTTTCTTAAGGGCCTTGCAAGTCTCATCAAAGGCAAAAAGAAATAGAAAGTTATTTATTGTATTTTGTATTTTATTTTCAATCAAGTCCCTGTGAGGACATTTTATTTTCAGTACCTAGTCCCTGTGAGGACTTATTTCTGTTTTTGTAGCCCCTGCGTAGACAGTATGTTCTTTTCAAGACCCGTTTAGGGCACCTTTGTAATAGTTTAATGTTTAATGGAATTCCTTTGGATTTTAATTATGTACTTTATTACATCATCATGCTTTATCATTTCAATTTATAATTGATCTGCCAAATAATTTCTTAGAGGTATAACCTAAACAAAATATTAAATGGCTATGATCGTACAACCTTTTTAAGACAATAACTCCCTGTTAACATCTGAAAACATGTTAACATTCCTGGCTGTGCGGTACGAAAAACTACACAAGCTTCCAAATGTATTTGGATCTTTCCAAGTCACTTATATATATAGCCTATATGATCAATGTGAATCATGGCTAATAAACATCAATATGATGTATACGCCTAAAACATCCATTTGAGATGTATGCTTACAAGCAAAGGTGTAATAATGACAATGATAGTTCTGCTTTATAAACTTCTTGTCAATAAGGCGATGAACTATGTTCGACCCTTAAAAGATCACTGATCCCAGAGATCATTAGTTATATTCTAATCGTTCTTATGACATGGCCTTTTTGCGCTATCTAAATGTCCTTCGAGACGAGCCTTGTGCTAAATGAAAATGTCTTTTATGACATTGACAGTTGTGATTTATATTCCCCTGTCTAATAAATATAAAGAATTATATTCCATTGATTGATATTTATTTCTTAAAATGGTCTATATGGTTTAATAATGCCATGACCATCTAATCATCAATGTGATGATTTATTACATAATTTAAATATAACATTATTGTTTGATATAGTACCCAAATCATGGCTGGATCTGATGAAGTAAACAGTCATCCACGGGAAGAAAACAATAATGAGGCCAGAATAAATCTTACAAACGCTAAACTGCAAGCCATGATTGACACCGTGGTTGCTTAAGCGGTGGATAAGATATTCAAGGAACTGAGTAATGTTCGGTCCAAAGCTCACTCAAAACCTTTATCACAATCACATGCATCAAAAAGGGATGAATCTCAGCATTCATCCAACCAGAGATCTGAGTCTCAAAAAGTGGTGTTAAATCAGACTCCCAGGTACACCAAGGGTTGTACCTATAAATACTTCGTCTCCTGTAAACCGAGAGATTTCACATGAGAAAAGGGAGCGATCGATTACATGAAATGGTTAGACGAAATGGAGACTGTGATAGACATCAGTGGATGTGCTAAGGAAGACATAGTGAAGTTTGTGTCTCAATCTTTCAAGGGCGATGCCCTCACTTGGTGGAAAGCATTGGTGCAATCCACTGGAAAGGTCCCTTTGTACAACCTTTCATGGAACAAGTTTGTTGATTTGGTAAAGGACACTTACTGTCCTCAACATGAAGTCGAGAGGATAGAGACTGGCTTCCTCACCTTGGTAATGAAGGATCTGGATTGTAGGTCCTATATGACCAGTTTCAACTCGATGTCAAGTCTTGTACCATACTTGGTCACCCCTGAACCCAAACGCATTGCGCGTTTCATCGGTGGATTGGCCCCTGAAGTGAAAGGGAATGTTAAGGCTTCTAAGCCAGCCACTTATAGATCTGCTGTGGATCTATCTTTGTCCCTCACTCTTGATGTTGTGAGGAGTAGGCCGAAGAAAGCTACCGATAATGGGAAGAGGAAGAGGGAGGAAGACAAGTCTCCACAATCAAACAAGAAAAGAAAAGGGAACTTTAGTTCCAAGAAGGGGCAGTCAAGTGACAAGCCCAGGTGCAAAACATGCAACAAAAGGCACTTTGGAAAGTGCAATCAAGACCCACAAGCCAAACCATGTGGGATTTGCAAAAATAAAGGGCATAAGTCTGTGGATTACCGGAACATCAAGGACGCAACCTGTTATGGTTGTAATGAAAAAGGGCACATCAAGACAAATTTCCCCAAGAATGCTAAGAAGCCCGAGGAGGCGAAGAAAACCAACATGAGGGTTTTTCAGATGAGTGCAAGGGAAGCGGTGAACGACGAGAACGTCATAACAGGTACCTTCCTCATAAATAATAATTATGCTAGAGTCTTATTTGATTCAGGTGCTGATAAGTCTTTTGTAGACCATAAGTTTTGTAAGTTACTGAATCTGCCTATTAAGACTCTAGACATAAAATATGAGGTAGAGCTTGCTGATGGTACCTTAGAAACAGCCTCAACTCTTCTTGATGGATGTTTCATATCCATTAAGAATCTTTCTATCCCGCTATCCCTCTTTCCAATGAAATTGGCTGGGTTTGATATTGTTTTGGGCATGGATTGGTTGTCGAATAACCAAGCCCAAATCGCCTGCGATAAAAAGCTAGTTATCATCAAAACCCCTTCTGGTGAATCCGTCACTATTCAAGGAGATACACAATATGGATTGCCCAACAATGTGTCCATTCTCAAAGTATCGCAGTGTCTGAAGAGCGGATGTGTCATCTATATGGCACAAGTGTCAGTAAACAACCCAAAGCCCAAGATTGAAGATATTCCTATTATCTCCGAGTATCCTGATGCCTTTCCTGACGAATTACCTGGATTGCCTCCGGAGAGGCAAGTTGAATTCAGGATAGACATTCTCCCAGGATCTGCACCAATTGCGCGAGCTCCTTATCATTTAGCGCCCACTGAAATGAAAGAGCTCAGGACCCAATTGGATGACCTACTAGAGAAAGGTTTCATTCAACCCGACTCTTCGCCTTGGGGAGCTCCAATATTGTTTGTGAAAAAGAAGGATGGATCAATGCGCTTATGCATTGATTACCGTAAGCTAAACAAGATAACGATCAAGAATCGATATCCCTTACCCAGGATCGATGACTTATTTGATCAGCTCCAAGGGGCGAGCTTCTTTTTAAAGATTGATTTGAGATTGGGTTACCATCAACTTAAGGTCCGAACTGAAAATGTGCCTAAAACGGCATTCAGGACGCGGTATGGACATTACGAGTTTTTAGTGATGCCTTTTGGGCTCACTAATACGCCAGCAGCATTCATGGACCTCATGAATAGAGTCTGCAAGCCATACTTAGATAAGTTTGTCATTGTCTTTATAGACGACATACTTATCTACTCTCGTAATCAAGATGATCATGAGAAGCACCTTCGATGTATCTTAGGATTGCTTCGACAGGAGAAGTTGTATGCTAAATTCTCCAAGTGTGAGTTCTGGCTTCGTGAAGTCCAATTCCTTGGACATGTTGTTAGTGAACGTGGCATCCAAGTAGATCCCGCCAAGATAGAAGCGATTATGAATTGGGAACCACCGAAGACGCCAACAGAAATTCGCAGCTTTCTGGGTCTAGCTGGATATTATAGAAGATTCATTGAGAACTTCTCTAGAATAACTGCACCATTGACTTCTTTGACCCGTAAAAATGTAAAATTTGATTGGGGTCCAAAACAACAAGAATCCTTTGAGATTCTTAAGCAGAAATTGAGCAATGCTCCAGTGTTGACATTGCCTGAAGGAATCGAAGAGTTTGTCGTTTATTGTGATGCATCACACACCGGTATGGGTTGTGTACTTATGCAAAAAGGCAAGGTGATTGCCTATGCATCACGACAACTAAAGGTGCATGAAAAGAATTACACCACCCACGACTTAGAGTTGGGTGCCGTTGTATTCGCACTAAAGTTATGGAGACACTATTTGTATGGAACAAAATGTGTGATCTATTCGGATCACAAAAGTCTTCAACACTTATTTAATCAAAAAAGAGCTCAATATGTAGTCGCCGATGCCCTAAGCCGAAAAAAGAGAGTTAAACTTATCAGGATTAATGCTAAGAGCATTGAACTGAAGAATAACTTGAATGAAAGGCTATTAGCTGCACAGAAAGATGCTGTTTTGGAAGCTAACCTTCCAGATGAAAAGTTAGGTGTAACTGTTGAACAGTTAACACCTGGCAAGGATGGAATTCTCAGACTGAATGGAAGATTCTGGGTTCCCATTCAAGGAGGACTTCGAGATGTAATCCTCCAGGAAGCTCACAACTCCAAATATTCAGTTCACCCTGGAGGTGACAAGATGTATCAGGATTTGAAAGCTAATTATTGGTGGATAGGTTTGAAGAAATCTATTGCCACGCATGTAGCTAAGTGCCTAACTTGCGCTCAAATTAAAGCTGAACATCAAAAGCCATCAGGTCTGCGTCAACAGCCAGAACTTCCCACGTGGAAATGGGAGATGGTAACTATGGATTTTATAACTAAGTTACCAAAAACAAGGCATGGGAATGATACCATATGGGTCATAGTTGATAGACTGACTAAATCAACACATTTCTTACCCATCAAGGAGACTCATAGCTCCGACAAGTTAGCCCAATTGTACGTGGATAAGATTGTATCTCTTCACGGAGTGCCAGTATCTATTATCTCTGATAGAGATACTAGATACACCTCTCACTTTTAGTACTGCTTACCATCCTCAGACTGATGGACAAAGTGAGCGTACAATTCAAACCTTGGAAGACATGCTTCGTGCATGCGTCATTGATTTGGGTGGTAACTGGGATGACCACCTGCCTTTAATCGAGTTTTCCTATAACAATAGTTACCATACCAGCATTCAGGTTGCGCCTTTTGAGGCTTTGTATGGAGAAAATGCAGAACGCCTGTTTGTTGGGTGGAAGTAGGAGAAGCTCAGTTATCAGGACCTGATATAGTCCTTGAAACAACGGACAAGATTGTCCAAATTCGTGATCACCTAAAAGCTGCTAGGGATAGGCAGAAAAGTTATGCTGATAAGAGTCGAAAACCTCTAAAGTTTGAGGTGGGCGATAAAGTCTTACTAAAAGTATCACCCTGGAAAGGAGTGATGCATTTTGGTAGAAAGGGCAAGTTGAGCCCGAGATATATTGGCCCATTCGAGATTATCGAATGTGTCGGCAGTGTAGCTTATAAGCTAAACTTGCCTGAGGAGCTAAATGGAATTCACAGTGTGTTCCACATCTGTAATTTAAAGAAATGTCTAGCTGATGAATCGCTAGCAATGTCTCATAAAGACGTACAGGTTGATGAGAGCCTGAGGTTTGTTGAAAGACCTATATCGATCGAGGATCGACAGGTTAAAAAGCTCCAAAGGAAGCACGTTCCTATAGTGAAACTTAAGTGGGATGCCCGTAGAGGCCCTGAATATACGTGGGAAGTTGAGTCCACTATGTGACAGAAGTACCCTCACCTATTCCAGTAAATCTCGGGGTCGAGATTTCTTTTAAGGGGGTGAGGATGTAACACCACGTAAAAATGTGTCCAATCATATGAAGACACGTGTCCTAAACCTAACCAGGTAACGGAGTTATTCCGAACGACTAAACTTGACAACGTTTGATTTTGTATGTGAAGGGACTAAAAGTGTCAACATGCTAATTTAAGCCTCTGAGTGACCTTTTACTAAATCTGAGACCATATAGTATTGAAACACGCTCTCGGAAATAATTAAGAATGATTATAAAAGTTGAAGGATCAAAAGTGTCAAGATCAAAAGAAACCATGTTTCTGATCAACCTCTTACGGACCGCAAGGTCCTAGGCTTACGGTCCGTAAGATAGCTACCTGGGCGATACATTCCAATATCGGTTATGGACCGTAAAGGGTCAAGCTTACTGTCACACCCCTTTCTACGGCGGAAGCACGAGGTGTGATCATGAAAGGTTCTCATTGCATACGAAGAGTAAACATGCTACATGCTCGTAAAATAACATCAAATACCATAATTTGAAAACATGAGTTTAGCGTTTACATCGCTAGACAGCTTAAAACATTGTCTTAAGAGTTTACAACTTTATTTAAAGTTAAACACAAGCGACATCCACGAGCATAAGCAAGACCACGCGCACATCCATCCTAGTTACCTGAAATACATGTGAGTTTTTGGAAAAACGTCAACATAAAGTTGGTGTGAATTCATGCAGTTTTGTATTTCACGTTTGTATACTTTGTATAAAAACATAGTTGTGAATAAATCAAGTTTTTCTTGAGTACTCCACGTACTTCAAGTTATATTTCAATCCTCTTGAGTACCCCACGTACTTCAAGTTATATATCAATCCTCTTGAGTACCCCACGTACTTCAAGTTATATATCAATTTTAGTATGGTATGAATTTTATGTAAATACAGTATTTCTGTAAATATCAAATTGTTAATGGGTTGCAAAGCCATTAACATGTGGCACGACATAGGAAGTCACCAAACCTAAGGCATTTAATTGGTATATTCTGAGACACAAAAGCACTACTCGATTCTCGCCCCGATCGGTAGTGTGGCTGCCAGGCACCCGTTAGATCTAACCTTTTGTTCTGCGGTCTAGGTATATTGTTGATTAATGGTGCTTCTGTACCCTATTCGTGACACTATTTCTCATAACGCATCCTACTTGGTTCTCGTTCTCACCAAGCGCGTTTCTTGTTATCATTTCTCATAGCGCCTCTTACTTGGTTCTCGTTCTCACCAAGTGCGCTTCTCATATTCTTATATTCCGTCACACTTGGTTCTCGTTCTCACCAAGTGTACTTCTTGTATTCTTATATTTCGTCACACTTGGTTCTCGTTCTCACCAAGTGTACTTCTTGTATTTATATCATACCAATTATAAACTTTGTACATTTGTACATGTATTTCACCCCCGAAGTTATAAAAACTGAAAACAGTTAAAGAGAAAAGGGGGAGCATGAACTCACAACTTTGCGTTCCTAGCGTCGTAAACTCCACCGGATTTGCTTAATTAACGTCGTAACCTATACGCGTTTTCTTAATGTTAGTCACTAGACTTGCGTCGCACAAGTACAGTCACTCTCTTGTGTATATATTTTCTTGTGTTAAAAATATTCTTATATTTTTAACTACATATCTTACTTATATTATTTTCTCTAAAATAAATATAAGTCTTTTGTGTTTTGCACTTTGCACCCGAATTATGTATCTTGTATGTTGTATGTGTATTTTTATGTTTATACTCCTCATGAGTATTTAGTGTATTTTTAAGTCTTAATACACTAGCACGTATAACACATACTATATACACTTAGCACAAAAGTTGGTGATCAAATAATATATATTTTTCTTTCAAAAATATATACTTAATATCCATTTTATTCTTGAAGAAATCCTCATTTCTTATCACCAAAAATTAGGGAAACCTTAGTAATACTTTTAAATACATTTTTAGGGAATAAGTTTCTCAAAAACTTATATTTTTTTTCTAAGTGTCAAAATTTATAAAAATTTTGACAGAGTTTCCCCTAAAAATGGAGGTTTCCCACGTTTTCAAAACGTGTGTTTATTTTCTTTTAAATCCTCATCAATCATCAATAATCATCAACAACAATTATCAACAATAATCACTACTTTTCCCCACTTCATGAACTTGGATATTTACCAAAATTGTGTAGTATCTTACTAGCACATTTAGTAAGTCTTGTTATCTTTAAAAATAAGTTTAATTTCTTAAAAATCTTATTTTTAAAGAATATGAAGTTTCACAACTTCTAGTCGGTTTTTATGAAAATTATTTCTTTGTTAAAACTTTTGTTACACAAGTGTCCATACACTTGTTTGTTCACAAAAACCACTTTTGTTTGTGTAAGATCCGGTTTAGAACATGTGATTTCTTTTGATGCTTGGTCTCTTGAAAATACCACTTGTAGATACATAGATCGGCTAGTTTTAAACAATATTTTGCAAGTAAAAATACTTTTACACAAGTTCATGTTTCATGTGTGGTAGAGTTTCACCTTTTAACCCTTGTATTATCCAAAACAAGCTTATGTTAAGATCCATGATCTTACCAAACCGGGTTAAACGATGATCCGAGCTACCACAATCATAGATCGGGTCTAAATAAACACAACTTTCAATTACTACAACATTTACACAACACATGAGCCTTTAACCACCATTTTTCATGTTTTTAGTAGACTTTTGTTCATCATTTTGCATTTTAACGAGATTTAATCGATAAAAATCCTTTTAACCACTTTAGAATAGTTTAGATACGAGTTCTAAGTATTATACCTCTAGCTCAAGGCTAGGGAAGGATCTTGACGAAAATGGCGTGGATAAAAGCTAGATAAAGAGGTCCTTCGAACTCCGAGCGCACCAAGACTCCTAATACTCGACCTTTGATGTATGTATGATGTTGGAATGTGAAGAACAAGGACCGAAAATATGAGGGATGGGTGTGGGGTGTTCGGCCGTAAGCTTCTAGGAGAGAAAGAGAGGTGTGAAGTGTTGAGTTTAGTGATAAATGATCATATGTGTTTAGGGGTTAACTTATAGACAATTTCTAGTGTTAATAACCAATAGATCTTGTGCCTCCTAGATATTAGGCAAGGGATTAAAATAATCAAATAAGTACATAGTGTGTCCCCTTAGTTTGGGGCCGGTTAGAGAAGGGGGGGGGGGGGTACTAGTTCGATCTCAACTAGTAATTAGGTAGTTAGTTAGGTTAAACTAAGGGTTTAACTTGGTTATTAGTGTGTAGCGTGTTATAACGGGTGTTAGGGTAATCAGGGACCCTAACTAGCTCAGAAAAGATAAACAATGTTATTAACAATATTTTCATGTTCCGGGTATAGTCCGGTTGTTCGGTTACATACCGATTCGTTAAAGTGCTAAATTGCACCTTTTAGTGTTTAATAAGTATCTTTTTGTAACACTATCGATTCCCAACACGTAGGGAAATATTCTGGACAATAAAACGACATTTCTACATAATATTTATATGTCTAAATGCTGAATTATTGCTGAATTTTATAAATTCTGCACTTAAAGTGCGTTTCGGGTGCTCTTTAGTGCTTATTTTTGCTTTCGCAATGTCTATAAATTAAACCCTTACATATACTCTAGGGTTTTAATGTATTTTTGTTGTCGGACCTACACCTAGGCCTCAGTTCTAATGTCTGACTGCTTTCTGCAGTTCAGTCGACACAGTGTGTCTTACCGGTGAGTTTACTATTATTCTGACGCAACGCTCTCGTTTACGCATAAAGCAATATTTTGTAGTATACAACATGCATGAATTCACTTGTTTAATCATGTGTTCAGACATTGCTGACAATTAAACTCATAATTGCAGTCATTAAGCAATAATTAATGTGTACGGAAATTACCGGTTTGGGCCAGTTGTCACAGTCTCCCCCCGTTAAAAGAATTTCGTCCCGAAATTCAGACTGAACTCACTCTCGCTGGAGTCTTCTTGAATAGGTGGGGATACTTTTTCTTGAACTGGTCTTCACGTTCCCATGTGTACTCGGGTCCGTGCTTAGAGCTCCAACGTACTTTGACAAGCTTCACACTGCTCCTCCTGGTCTTGTTGACTTTCCAGTCAGTAACCTCAACGGGTTGCTCTGTAAATCGGAGGGCTTCATCAATATGCACTTCATCCATCGGGATGATCACGTTTTCTTGTGTTGGACTCTTCTTCAGGTTGGATACATGAAACGTATCATGTACTCCATTAAGTTCTTCCGGCAATTCCAACTTGTATGCCACGGTACCAATTCTCTTCAATATTCTGAATGGTCCGATATATCGTGGATTCAGCTTTCCACGCTTTCCAAATCTGACTACGCCCTTCCATGGTGAGACTTTTAACAACACTTTGTCTCCCACCTTGAATTCTACCGATTTTCTATTCGGATCAGCGTAGCTCTTTTGTCGCTCTCGAGCCGCCTTAATGCGCTCTCGGATCTGTGCAATCTTGTCGGTTGTCTCTTGTACAAGTTCAGGACCAACCATACATTTATCTCCGGCATCTGCCCAACATAAGGGCGATCGGCATTTGCGGCCATACAGAGCTTCGAACGGCGCGGCTTTTATGCTCGTATGATAACTGTTATTGTAGGAAAACTCAACCAACGGTAGGTGAGTATCCCAGCTGCCGCCTAGATCCATGACACATGCGCGAAGCATATCTTCTAACGTTTGTATAGTCCGTTCGCTCTGGCCGTCTGTTTGCGGATGGAATGCCGTGCTCAGATCTAACTGAGATCCAAAGGCTTCCTGAAATGATTGCCAGATTCTTGAGACAAAGCGTCCATCTCTGTCTGAAATGATTGAGATTGGCACTCCATGACGTGCCACAATTTCTCTTAAGTATATCTCTGCCAGCTTTCCAGTGCTATCCTTCTCTCGGATTGGTAGGAAATGCGCAGACTTCGTCAATCGATCAACTATTACCCATATCATATCGTGCCCTCTCGGGGTCCTGGGTAATTTCGTTATGAAGTCCATCGAGATTTGTTCCCACTTCCACACGGGAATCTCTGGTTGTTGTAGTAGGCCGGACGGTTTCTGATATTCTGCCTTAACCTTAGCACAGGTTAGGCATTTTCCAACATAGACAGCAACGTCGCTTTTGAGTCTCGGCCACCAATAATATTCCTTCAAGTCTTGATACATTTTGTCCGATCCTGGGTGGATCGAATATCTCGATTTGTGGGCTTCATTAAGGATGACTTCTCGTAGGCCACCATAGAGCGGAACCCAAATGCGCTTTTTAAAGTATAAGGCTCCCTCTTCATTTGGCGCCATGTACTTCAATGCACCCCGGAGGTATTCAGCTTTACGATTCTCTTCTTTAAGAGCTTCTTGTTGTGCATCTCGAATGCGTGCAGTGAGGTTCGTTCGAATCGTCATTTCCAATGCTCAAACTCTTAGGGTCTTAATCCTTTCTTTTCGGCTCAACGCGTCTGCTACAACGTTTGCCTTTCCAGGATGGTACTTAATTTCACAGTCATAATCATTCAGCAGCTCGACCCAACGTCGCTGGCGCATATTCAATTCCTTCTGATCGAATATGTGTTGCAAGCTTTTGTGATCTGTGAAGATTGTACATCGAGTACTATATAGATAATGTCGCCAAATCTTCAAGGCGAATACCACTGCACCCAGCTCCAGGTCGTGAGTGGTATAATTTCTCTCGTGAACCTTCAGTTGTCTTGAAGCATAAGCGATGACTTTTTGGCGTTGCATGAGCACGCAACCCAACCCAAGCCTTGCCGTGAGGCGTCGCAGTATACCACGAAGTCTTCAGTGCCTTCGGGTAATGATAGTATCGGTGCATCGCAGAGCTTGTCCTTAAGTAGCTGAAAGGCTTCTTCTTGTTTGTGACCCCAGTCGTACTTCTTGTCTTTCTGAGTCAGGGTCGTTAGCGGTTGAGCTATTTTTGAGAAATTCTCGATGAATCGCCGATAATAGCCCGCTAAGCCCAAAAATTGACGGACTTCGGTTGGGGTCTTGGGAGCTTCCCAATTCTTTATTGCTTCAATCTTGGACGGGTCTACATGAATGCCCTTCTCATTCACCACGTGACCAAGAAATTGTACTTCGCGAATCCAGAATTCGCACTTCGAGAACTTTGCATAAAGTTTCTCTTTCTTCAGTAGTTCCAAGATAGTCCTGAGGTGTTGCTCGTGCTCTTCTTTCGTTCGCGAGTAAATCAGGATATCATCGATAAATACAATCACGAATTTATCGAGATATGGTTTGCATACGCGGTTCATTAGATCCATAAAGACCGCTGGTGCATTCGTCAACCCAAATGGCATCACAAGAAATTCGTAGTGCCCATATCGCGTTCTGAATGCAGTCTTTGGCACGCTTTCTTCTTGGATTCTCAGCTGATGGTATCCAGATCGAAGGTCGATCTTGGAATAGTAGCTTGATCCTTGCAGTTGATCAAATAAGTCATCAATCCTCGGTAGTGGATACCGATTCTTGATAGTGAGCTTGTTCAGTTCCCTGTAATCGATACACATCCGCAGTGTTCCATCCTTCTTCTTCACGAATAATACTGGAGCTCCCCAGGGTGAGAAGCTTGGCCTTATGAATCCTTTATCCAACAACTCCTGAAGTTGTGTAGATAATTCTTGCATTTCGGATGGTGCAAGCCGATAGGGTGCCTTGGCTACAGGAGCAGCTCCTGGAACCAAGTCTATACGGAATTCGACCTGTCGTTGCGGAGGTAGTCCTGGCAGATCTTCAGGGAACACATCAGGAAATTCCTTCACCACAGGAATGTCTTCGAGTTTCGGCTCCTCAGCCTTCTTGTCTATAACGTGTGCTAGGAAAGCAACACATCCTTTCCTTAAGCACTTCTGTGCCTTCATACAACTGATGATTCGTAGAGGCGCGTTTCGTCTTTCTCCATGCACGAGGAGAGTTTCATCATTCGCTAGGGGGATGCGAATGATTTTCTCATGACAAATAACTTCAGCTTTGTTCTTGGACAACCAGTCCATCCCGACTACTACATCGAAGCTACCCAATTGAATAGGTAAGAGGTCGATGCTAAACTTTCGTTCGCCAAGTTCTAGTGTGCAGCCTCTGACAACCTCGCTCGATTCAACAAGTTTACCATTGGCTAGTTCTATGGAATAAGGAATTTCTAATCTACTAGATTCTATTCCGAGTATGCGTTTAAATTCCATAGACATGAAGATATAATCGGCGCCAGTGTCGAATAATATGGATGCAAAGTGATTGTTAATGAGGAACGTACCGTTGACCACATTAGGGTCCTCGCGTGCGTCCCTTGCTCCAATCACAAATGCTCGGGCCTGAGCATTGTTTTTCTCTGGGCAGTCCTTCATGAAATGATCTTTGCTTCCACATCTGAAGCATCCTTGGTTTCGCCCATTCTTGTTGCCAGCACCGTTTCCATTTCCACCATTGTTCCTATCATCAGCCCCATTATGATTTCCATTTCCGTTCTTCTTACTCCAGCAGTCTTCCGTGCGGTGACCCAACTTTCCACACTTGTCACACCTTGGGATGCGACAAGCTCCCTCGTGATGGTGTTTACACCGATGGCATTTGGGCGAGATACCCCGGTATCCCCTTGCTGGTGCGTCGTTCATGGCTGCAAGAGGTTTCGCCCCTTGAGGCGGGTTAGGGTCACGCTTCTTGTTGGAACTTTTGTTGTTACGAGTTGCTTGATTCAAGTTTGCATATTTCCTTTTCTTGTCGCCAGATGACTCAGCACGCGTCTCGGCATTTTCTGTGGGGTTCAGTGATAGCTTCTTCATACGAACACAATCTTCAGTTAGGCTGACAGCCAGAGTTACAGCCTCGGTGATTGTTTGTGGTTTGGCCGACGTCACCATACCACGAAACTCTGAGGCCAGTCCCCAAATGTAGCGTTCCACACGCTTGAATTCGGGAGTCACCATGTAGGGAAGCACTCTAGACAGATCGTGGAACCTTCGAGTATATCCATTGATGTCAGCACCTTCCATGGTCAAGTGCCAGAACTCCGTCTCCAGCCTTTGGAGTTCAGCACGGGAGCAGTACTTCTCTCTCATTCTTTCCTTCAGTTCCTCCCAAGTTAAGCCATAAGCGGCATCATCGCCCAAGGTTTGGGCTTGCAGGTTCCACCAAGTCAGAGCTTCATAGACAAACAACCCGGTAGCAAAGGTGACTTGTTGATCCGCGGTGCACTTGCTCATGCGGAAAGTAGCTTCAGTCTTCTCCGTCCAGCGCACAAATGCTATTGCACCTCCTGTGCCATCATAGTTCATCGGCTTGCAGTCGAGGAACTGCTTGAAAGTGCAGCCTGGAATTAACCCAACCAATTCACTTATGAGCCATCGAAGAAATAATGAAACAAGGACCGTTCATAAATTCCTTCATGCTTAGTAAATTGTTTTAAGGTTACCTTGAGCTGCGTTTCCTCCAGACGAATCTCCATTCCCATTAAGCCTAGCGTTGTTTGGTCCTCCACTGTCTTGAGTGCGGTTCGCCTCGTACTGGGCGATAGCAGCGGAGATCCTTTCCTCCAGTAGAGCGTTCAGCTCATCAGCAGTTCTTGGCAGTGGGGGAGGAGGAGGTTGATCGTCATTGCGAGCATTCACAGCTTTCCTGGGTGCCATGTTCTGACAGAACATAACACAACAGAGTTACTCATTTGTTTGATATCGTCACACTAGACAGTAGTATCATATATTCACAGGTATATATACCACATAAGTGACATCAAACAATTATTACTCTAGCAGAGTACTTAGTAGGCTTGCACTGAGGGAATCTATACGTGACAAGACTTGCTGTGGTTTCTGTGCACTGAATTCCATAATTATGTATGCATCCATAATTACGTAACTCCTTGCACAGTCCGCACAGTTCGTTTCATCCTCGTATTTCTTCCTTCAGATGGGCCATTGCTTTCAGGTAAAGTCACATATACTTGTGACATTCTACTTCTAGCACATGCTAATTATCACACATAATTGCAAGTAATTTCTAGTCAACGACAAGTGCTACTCAAGTGCACTCTAAGTCTCGTGGTGTCTTTTCTAGACTCATGTAGTCAGTTTCAGGTAGTGGATGTCGCGGGAAGTTTTATGCAATGAAAACTCTTTGAAAATTGTTTTCGTGTATGGATCCTAGAGATTGTAGACTAGACTCGAGAAGGAATCCTGGTTCACTACAATCGCAGCTCTGATACCAATCTGTCACACCCCTTTCTACGGCGGAAGCACGAGGTGTGATCATGAAAGGTTCTCATTGCATACGAAGAGTAAACATGCTACATGCTCGTAAAATAACATCAAATACCATAATTTGAAAACATGAGTTTAGCGTTTACATCGCTAGACAGCTTAAAACATTGTCTTAAGAGTTTACAACTTTATTTAAAGTTAAACACAAGCGACATCCACGAGCATAAGCAAGACCACGCGCACATCCATCCTAGTTACCTGAAATACATGTGAGTTTTTGGAAAAACGTCAACATAAAGTTGGTGTGAATTCATGCAGTTTTGTATTTCACGTTTGTATACTTTGTATAAAAACATAGTTGTGAATAAATCAAGTTTTTCTTGAGTACTCCACGTACTTCAAGTTATATTTCAATCCTCTTGAGTACCCCACGTACTTCAAGTTATATATCAATCCTCTTGAGTACCCCACGTACTTCAAGTTATATATCAATTTTAGTATGGTATGAATTTTATGTAAATACAGTATTTCTGTAAATATCAAATTGTTAATGGGTTGCAAAGCCATTAACATGTGGCACGACATAGGAAGTCACCAAACCTAAGGCATTTAATTGGTATATTCTGAGACACAAAAGCACTACTCGATTCTCGCCCCGATCGGTAGTGTGGCTGCCAGGCACCCGTTAGATCTAACCTTTTGTTCTGCGGTCTAGGTATATTGTTGATTAATGGTGCTTCTGTACCCTATTCGTGACACTATTTCTCATAACGCATCCTACTTGGTTCTCGTTCTCACCAAGCGCGTTTCTTGTTATCATTTCTCATAGCGCCTCTTACTTGGTTCTCGTTCTCACCAAGTGCGCTTCTCATATTCTTATATTCCGTCACACTTGGTTCTCGTTCTCACCAAGTGTACTTCTTGTATTCTTATATTTCGTCACACTTGGTTCTCGTTCTCACCAAGTGTACTTCTTGTATTTATATCATACCAATTATAAACTTTGTACATTTGTACATGTATTTCACCCCCGAAGTTATAAAAACTGAAAACAGTTAAAGAGAAAAGGGGGAGCATGAACTCACAACTTTGCGTTCCTAGCGTCGTAAACTCCACCGGATTTGCTTAATTAACGTCGTAACCTATACGCGTTTTCTTAATGTTAGTCACTAGACTTGCGTCGCACAAGTACAGTCACTCTCTTGTGTATATATTTTCTTGTGTTAAAAATATTCTTATATTTTTAACTACATATCTTACTTATATTATTTTCTCTAAAATAAATATAAGTCTTTTGTGTTTTGCACTTTGCACCCGAATTATGTATCTTGTATGTTGTATGTGTATTTTTATGTTTATACTCCTCATGAGTATTTAGTGTATTTTTAAGTCTTAATACACTAGCACGTATAACACATACTATATACACTTAGCACAAAAGTTGGTGATCAAATAATATATATTTTTCTTTCAAAAATATATACTTAATATCCATTTTATTCTTGAAGAAATCCTCATTTCTTATCACCAAAAATTAGGGAAACCTTAGTAATACTTTTAAATACATTTTTAGGGAATAAGTTTCTCAAAAACTTATATTTTTTTTCTAAGTGTCAAAATTTATAAAAATTTTGACAGAGTTTCCCCTAAAAATGGAGGTTTCCCACGTTTTCAAAACGTGTGTTTATTTTCTTTTAAATCCTCATCAATCATCAATAATCATCAACAACAATTATCAACAATAATCACTACTTTTCCCCACTTCATGAACTTGGATATTTACCAAAATTGTGTAGTATCTTACTAGCACATTTAGTAAGTCTTGTTATCTTTAAAAATAAGTTTAATTTCTTAAAAATCTTATTTTTAAAGAATATGAAGTTTCACAACTTCTAGTCGGTTTTTATGAAAATTATTTCTTTGTTAAAACTTTTGTTACACAAGTGTCCATACACTTGTTTGTTCACAAAAACCACTTTTGTTTGTGTAAGATCCGGTTTAGAACATGTGATTTCTTTTGATGCTTGGTCTCTTGAAAATACCACTTGTAGATACATAGATCGGCTAGTTTTAAACAATATTTTGCAAGTAAAAATACTTTTACACAAGTTCATGTTTCATGTGTGGTAGAGTTTCACCTTTTAACCCTTGTATTATCCAAAACAAGCTTATGTTAAGATCCATGATCTTACCAAACCGGGTTAAACGATGATCCGAGCTACCACAATCATAGATCGGGTCTAAATAAACACAACTTTCAATTACTACAACATTTACACAACACATGAGCCTTTAACCACCATTTTTCATGTTTTTAGTAGACTTTTGTTCATCATTTTGCATTTTAACGAGATTTAATCGATAAAAATCCTTTTAACCACTTTAGAATAGTTTAGATACGAGTTCTAAGTATTATACCTCTAGCTCAAGGCTAGGGAAGGATCTTGACGAAAATGGCGTGGATAAAAGCTAGATAAAGAGGTCCTTCGAACTCCGAGCGCACCAAGACTCCTAATACTCGACCTTTGATGTATGTATGATGTTGGAATGTGAAGAACAAGGACCGAAAATATGAGGGATGGGTGTGGGGTGTTCGGCCGTAAGCTTCTAGGAGAGAAAGAGAGGTGTGAAGTGTTGAGTTTAGTGATAAATGATCATATGTGTTTAGGGGTTAACTTATAGACAATTTCTAGTGTTAATAACCAATAGATCTTGTGCCTCCTAGATATTAGGCAAGGGATTAAAATAATCAAATAAGTACATAGTGTGTCCCCTTAGTTTGGGGCCGGTTAGAGAAGGGGGGGGGGGGGTACTAGTTCGATCTCAACTAGTAATTAGGTAGTTAGTTAGGTTAAACTAAGGGTTTAACTTGGTTATTAGTGTGTAGCGTGTTATAACGGGTGTTAGGGTAATCAGGGACCCTAACTAGCTCAGAAAAGATAAACAATGTTATTAACAATATTTTCATGTTCCGGGTATAGTCCGGTTGTTCGGTTACATACCGATTCGTTAAAGTGCTAAATTGCACCTTTTAGTGTTTAATAAGTATCTTTTTGTAACACTATCGATTCCCAACACGTAGGGAAATATTCTGGACAATAAAACGACATTTCTACATAATATTTATATGTCTAAATGCTGAATTATTGCTGAATTTTATAAATTCTGCACTTAAAGTGCGTTTCGGGTGCTCTTTAGTGCTTATTTTTGCTTTCGCAATGTCTATAAATTAAACCCTTACATATACTCTAGGGTTTTAATGTATTTTTGTTGTCGGACCTACACCTAGGCCTCAGTTCTAATGTCTGACTGCTTTCTGCAGTTCAGTCGACACAGTGTGTCTTACCGGTGAGTTTACTATTATTCTGACGCAACGCTCTCGTTTACGCATAAAGCAATATTTTGTAGTATACAACATGCATGAATTCACTTGTTTAATCATGTGTTCAGACATTGCTGACAATTAAACTCATAATTGCAGTCATTAAGCAATAATTAATGTGTACGGAAATTACCGGTTTGGGCCAGTTGTCACAGTCTCCCCCCGTTAAAAGAATTTCGTCCCGAAATTCAGACTGAACTCACTCTCGCTGGAGTCTTCTTGAATAGGTGGGGATACTTTTTCTTGAACTGGTCTTCACGTTCCCATGTGTACTCGGGTCCGTGCTTAGAGCTCCAACGTACTTTGACAAGCTTCACACTGCTCCTCCTGGTCTTGTTGACTTTCCAGTCAGTAACCTCAACGGGTTGCTCTGTAAATCGGAGGGCTTCATCAATATGCACTTCATCCATCGGGATGATCACGTTTTCTTGTGTTGGACTCTTCTTCAGGTTGGATACATGAAACGTATCATGTACTCCATTAAGTTCTTCCGGCAATTCCAACTTGTATGCCACGGTACCAATTCTCTTCAATATTCTGAATGGTCCGATATATCGTGGATTCAGCTTTCCACGCTTTCCAAATCTGACTACGCCCTTCCATGGTGAGACTTTTAACAACACTTTGTCTCCCACCTTGAATTCTACCGATTTTCTATTCGGATCAGCGTAGCTCTTTTGTCGCTCTCGAGCCGCCTTAATGCGCTCTCGGATCTGTGCAATCTTGTCGGTTGTCTCTTGTACAAGTTCAGGACCAACCATACATTTATCTCCGGCATCTGCCCAACATAAGGGCGATCGGCATTTGCGGCCATACAGAGCTTCGAACGGCGCGGCTTTTATGCTCGTATGATAACTGTTATTGTAGGAAAACTCAACCAACGGTAGGTGAGTATCCCAGCTGCCGCCTAGATCCATGACACATGCGCGAAGCATATCTTCTAACGTTTGTATAGTCCGTTCGCTCTGGCCGTCTGTTTGCGGATGGAATGCCGTGCTCAGATCTAACTGAGATCCAAAGGCTTCCTGAAATGATTGCCAGATTCTTGAGACAAAGCGTCCATCTCTGTCTGAAATGATTGAGATTGGCACTCCATGACGTGCCACAATTTCTCTTAAGTATATCTCTGCCAGCTTTCCAGTGCTATCCTTCTCTCGGATTGGTAGGAAATGCGCAGACTTCGTCAATCGATCAACTATTACCCATATCATATCGTGCCCTCTCGGGGTCCTGGGTAATTTCGTTATGAAGTCCATCGAGATTTGTTCCCACTTCCACACGGGAATCTCTGGTTGTTGTAGTAGGCCGGACGGTTTCTGATATTCTGCCTTAACCTTAGCACAGGTTAGGCATTTTCCAACATAGACAGCAACGTCGCTTTTGAGTCTCGGCCACCAATAATATTCCTTCAAGTCTTGATACATTTTGTCCGATCCTGGGTGGATCGAATATCTCGATTTGTGGGCTTCATTAAGGATGACTTCTCGTAGGCCACCATAGAGCGGAACCCAAATGCGCTTTTTAAAGTATAAGGCTCCCTCTTCATTTGGCGCCATGTACTTCAATGCACCCCGGAGGTATTCAGCTTTACGATTCTCTTCTTTAAGAGCTTCTTGTTGTGCATCTCGAATGCGTGCAGTGAGGTTCGTTCGAATCGTCATTTCCAATGCTCAAACTCTTAGGGTCTTAATCCTTTCTTTTCGGCTCAACGCGTCTGCTACAACGTTTGCCTTTCCAGGATGGTACTTAATTTCACAGTCATAATCATTCAGCAGCTCGACCCAACGTCGCTGGCGCATATTCAATTCCTTCTGATCGAATATGTGTTGCAAGCTTTTGTGATCTGTGAAGATTGTACATCGAGTACTATATAGATAATGTCGCCAAATCTTCAAGGCGAATACCACTGCACCCAGCTCCAGGTCGTGAGTGGTATAATTTCTCTCGTGAACCTTCAGTTGTCTTGAAGCATAAGCGATGACTTTTTGGCGTTGCATGAGCACGCAACCCAACCCAAGCCTTGCCGTGAGGCGTCGCAGTATACCACGAAGTCTTCAGTGCCTTCGGGTAATGATAGTATCGGTGCATCGCAGAGCTTGTCCTTAAGTAGCTGAAAGGCTTCTTCTTGTTTGTGACCCCAGTCGTACTTCTTGTCTTTCTGAGTCAGGGTCGTTAGCGGTTGAGCTATTTTTGAGAAATTCTCGATGAATCGCCGATAATAGCCCGCTAAGCCCAAAAATTGACGGACTTCGGTTGGGGTCTTGGGAGCTTCCCAATTCTTTATTGCTTCAATCTTGGACGGGTCTACATGAATGCCCTTCTCATTCACCACGTGACCAAGAAATTGTACTTCGCGAATCCAGAATTCGCACTTCGAGAACTTTGCATAAAGTTTCTCTTTCTTCAGTAGTTCCAAGATAGTCCTGAGGTGTTGCTCGTGCTCTTCTTTCGTTCGCGAGTAAATCAGGATATCATCGATAAATACAATCACGAATTTATCGAGATATGGTTTGCATACGCGGTTCATTAGATCCATAAAGACCGCTGGTGCATTCGTCAACCCAAATGGCATCACAAGAAATTCGTAGTGCCCATATCGCGTTCTGAATGCAGTCTTTGGCACGCTTTCTTCTTGGATTCTCAGCTGATGGTATCCAGATCGAAGGTCGATCTTGGAATAGTAGCTTGATCCTTGCAGTTGATCAAATAAGTCATCAATCCTCGGTAGTGGATACCGATTCTTGATAGTGAGCTTGTTCAGTTCCCTGTAATCGATACACATCCGCAGTGTTCCATCCTTCTTCTTCACGAATAATACTGGAGCTCCCCAGGGTGAGAAGCTTGGCCTTATGAATCCTTTATCCAACAACTCCTGAAGTTGTGTAGATAATTCTTGCATTTCGGATGGTGCAAGCCGATAGGGTGCCTTGGCTACAGGAGCAGCTCCTGGAACCAAGTCTATACGGAATTCGACCTGTCGTTGCGGAGGTAGTCCTGGCAGATCTTCAGGGAACACATCAGGAAATTCCTTCACCACAGGAATGTCTTCGAGTTTCGGCTCCTCAGCCTTCTTGTCTATAACGTGTGCTAGGAAAGCAACACATCCTTTCCTTAAGCACTTCTGTGCCTTCATACAACTGATGATTCGTAGAGGCGCGTTTCGTCTTTCTCCATGCACGAGGAGAGTTTCATCATTCGCTAGGGGGATGCGAATGATTTTCTCATGACAAATAACTTCAGCTTTGTTCTTGGACAACCAGTCCATCCCGACTACTACATCGAAGCTACCCAATTGAATAGGTAAGAGGTCGATGCTAAACTTTCGTTCGCCAAGTTCTAGTGTGCAGCCTCTGACAACCTCGCTCGATTCAACAAGTTTACCATTGGCTAGTTCTATGGAATAAGGAATTTCTAATCTACTAGATTCTATTCCGAGTATGCGTTTAAATTCCATAGACATGAAGATATAATCGGCGCCAGTGTCGAATAATATGGATGCAAAGTGATTGTTAATGAGGAACGTACCGTTGACCACATTAGGGTCCTCGCGTGCGTCCCTTGCTCCAATCACAAATGCTCGGGCCTGAGCATTGTTTTTCTCTGGGCAGTCCTTCATGAAATGATCTTTGCTTCCACATCTGAAGCATCCTTGGTTTCGCCCATTCTTGTTGCCAGCACCGTTTCCATTTCCACCATTGTTCCTATCATCAGCCCCATTATGATTTCCATTTCCGTTCTTCTTACTCCAGCAGTCTTCCGTGCGGTGACCCAACTTTCCACACTTGTCACACCTTGGGATGCGACAAGCTCCCTCGTGATGGTGTTTACACCGATGGCATTTGGGCGAGATACCCCGGTATCCCCTTGCTGGTGCGTCGTTCATGGCTGCAAGAGGTTTCGCCCCTTGAGGCGGGTTAGGGTCACGCTTCTTGTTGGAACTTTTGTTGTTACGAGTTGCTTGATTCAAGTTTGCATATTTCCTTTTCTTGTCGCCAGATGACTCAGCACGCGTCTCGGCATTTTCTGTGGGGTTCAGTGATAGCTTCTTCATACGAACACAATCTTCAGTTAGGCTGACAGCCAGAGTTACAGCCTCGGTGATTGTTTGTGGTTTGGCCGACGTCACCATACCACGAAACTCTGAGGCCAGTCCCCAAATGTAGCGTTCCACACGCTTGAATTCGGGAGTCACCATGTAGGGAAGCACTCTAGACAGATCGTGGAACCTTCGAGTATATCCATTGATGTCAGCACCTTCCATGGTCAAGTGCCAGAACTCCGTCTCCAGCCTTTGGAGTTCAGCACGGGAGCAGTACTTCTCTCTCATTCTTTCCTTCAGTTCCTCCCAAGTTAAGCCATAAGCGGCATCATCGCCCAAGGTTTGGGCTTGCAGGTTCCACCAAGTCAGAGCTTCATAGACAAACAACCCGGTAGCAAAGGTGACTTGTTGATCCGCGGTGCACTTGCTCATGCGGAAAGTAGCTTCAGTCTTCTCCGTCCAGCGCACAAATGCTATTGCACCTCCTGTGCCATCATAGTTCATCGGCTTGCAGTCGAGGAACTGCTTGAAAGTGCAGCCTGGAATTAACCCAACCAATTCACTTATGAGCCATCGAAGAAATAATGAAACAAGGACCGTTCATAAATTCCTTCATGCTTAGTAAATTGTTTTAAGGTTACCTTGAGCTGCGTTTCCTCCAGACGAATCTCCATTCCCATTAAGCCTAGCGTTGTTTGGTCCTCCACTGTCTTGAGTGCGGTTCGCCTCGTACTGGGCGATAGCAGCGGAGATCCTTTCCTCCAGTAGAGCGTTCAGCTCATCAGCAGTTCTTGGCAGTGGGGGAGGAGGAGGTTGATCGTCATTGCGAGCATTCACAGCTTTCCTGGGTGCCATGTTCTGACAGAACATAACACAACAGAGTTACTCATTTGTTTGATATCGTCACACTAGACAGTAGTATCATATATTCACAGGTATATATACCACATAAGTGACATCAAACAATTATTACTCTAGCAGAGTACTTAGTAGGCTTGCACTGAGGGAATCTATACGTGACAAGACTTGCTGTGGTTTCTGTGCACTGAATTCCATAATTATGTATGCATCCATAATTACGTAACTCCTTGCACAGTCCGCACAGTTCGTTTCATCCTCGTATTTCTTCCTTCAGATGGGCCATTGCTTTCAGGTAAAGTCACATATACTTGTGACATTCTACTTCTAGCACATGCTAATTATCACACATAATTGCAAGTAATTTCTAGTCAACGACAAGTGCTACTCAAGTGCACTCTAAGTCTCGTGGTGTCTTTTCTAGACTCATGTAGTCAGTTTCAGGTAGTGGATGTCGCGGGAAGTTTTATGCAATGAAAACTCTTTGAAAATTGTTTTCGTGTATGGATCCTAGAGATTGTAGACTAGACTCGAGAAGGAATCCTGGTTCACTACAATCGCAGCTCTGATACCAATCTGTCACACCCCTTTCTACGGCGGAAGCACGAGGTGTGATCATGAAAGGTTCTCATTGCATACGAAGAGTAAACATGCTACATGCTCGTAAAATAACATCAAATACCATAATTTGAAAACATGAGTTTAGCGTTTACATCGCTAGACAGCTTAAAACATTGTCTTAAGAGTTTACAACTTTATTTAAAGTTAAACACAAGCGACATCCACGAGCATAAGCAAGACCACGCGCACATCCATCCTAGTTACCTGAAATACATGTGAGTTTTTGGAAAAACGTCAACATAAAGTTGGTGTGAATTCATGCAGTTTTGTATTTCACGTTTGTATACTTTGTATAAAAACATAGTTGTGAATAAATCAAGTTTTTCTTGAGTACTCCACGTACTTCAAGTTATATTTCAATCCTCTTGAGTACCCCACGTACTTCAAGTTATATATCAATCCTCTTGAGTACCCCACGTACTTCAAGTTATATATCAATTTTAGTATGGTATGAATTTTATGTAAATACAGTATTTCTGTAAATATCAAATTGTTAATGGGTTGCAAAGCCATTAACATGTGGCACGACATAGGAAGTCACCAAACCTAAGGCATTTAATTGGTATATTCTGAGACACAAAAGCACTACTCGATTCTCGCCCCGATCGGTAGTGTGGCTGCCAGGCACCCGTTAGATCTAACCTTTTGTTCTGCGGTCTAGGTATATTGTTGATTAATGGTGCTTCTGTACCCTATTCGTGACACTATTTCTCATAACGCATCCTACTTGGTTCTCGTTCTCACCAAGCGCGTTTCTTGTTATCATTTCTCATAGCGCCTCTTACTTGGTTCTCGTTCTCACCAAGTGCGCTTCTCATATTCTTATATTCCGTCACACTTGGTTCTCGTTCTCACCAAGTGTACTTCTTGTATTCTTATATTTCGTCACACTTGGTTCTCGTTCTCACCAAGTGTACTTCTTGTATTTATATCATACCAATTATAAACTTTGTACATTTGTACATGTATTTCACCCCCGAAGTTATAAAAACTGAAAACAGTTAAAGAGAAAAGGGGGAGCATGAACTCACAACTTTGCGTTCCTAGCGTCGTAAACTCCACCGGATTTGCTTAATTAACGTCGTAACCTATACGCGTTTTCTTAATGTTAGTCACTAGACTTACGTCGCACAAGTACAGTCACTCTCTTGTGTATATATTTTCTTGTGTTAAAAATATTCTTATATTTTTAACTACATATCTTACTTATATTATTTTCTCTAAAATAAATATAAGTCTTTTGTGTTTTGCACTTTGCACCCGAATTATGTATCTTGTATGTTGTATGTGTATTTTTATGTTTATACTCCTCATGAGTATTTAGTGTATTTTTAAGTCTTAATACACTAGCACGTATAACACATACTATATACACTTAGCACAAAAGTTGGTGATCAAATAATATATATTTTTCTTTCAAAAATATATACTTAATATCCATTTTATTCTTGAAGAAATCCTCATTTCTTATCACCAAAAATTAGGGAAACCTTAGTAATACTTTTAAATACATTTTTAGGGAATAAGTTTCTCAAAAACTTATATTTTTTTTCTAAGTGTCAAAATTTATAAAAATTTTGACAGAGTTTCCCCTAAAAATGGAGGTTTCTCACGTTTTCAAAACGTGTGTTTATTTTCTTTTAAATCCTCATCAATCATCAATAATCATCAACAACAATTATCAACAATAATCACTACTTTTCCCCACTTCATGAACTTGGATATTTACCAAAATTGTGTAGTATCTTACTAGCACATTTAGTAAGTCTTGTTATCTTTAAAAATAAGTTTAATTTCTTAAAAATCTTATTTTTAAAGAATATGAAGTTTCACAACTTCTAGTCGGTTTTTATGAAAATTATTTCTTTGTTAAAACTTTTGTTACACAAGTGTCCATACACTTGTTTGTTCACAAAAACCACTTTTGTTTGTGTAAGATCCGGTTTAGAACATGTGATTTCTTTTGATGCTTGGTCTCTTGAAAATACCACTTGTAGATACATAGATCGGCTAGTTTTAAACAATATTTTGCAAGTAAAAATACTTTTACACAAGTTCATGTTTCATGTGTGGTAGAGTTTCACCTTTTAACCCTTGTATTATCCAAAACAAGCTTATGTTAAGATCCATGATCTTACCAAACCGGGTTAAACGATGATCCGAGCTACCACAATCATAGATCGGGTCTAAATAAACACAACTTTCAATTACTACAACATTTACACAACACATGAGCCTTTAACCACCATTTTTCATGTTTTTAGTAGACTTTTGTTCATCATTTTGCATTTTAACGAGATTTAATCGATAAAAATCCTTTTAACCACTTTAGAATAGTTTAGATACGAGTTCTAAGTATTATACCTCTAGCTCAAGGCTAGGGAAGGATCTTGACGAAAATGGCGTGGATAAAAGCTAGATAAAGAGGTCCTTCGAACTCCGAGCGCACCAAGACTCCTAATACTCGACCTTTGATGTATGTATGATGTTGGAATGTGAAGTACAAGGACCGAAAATATGAGGGATGGGTGTGGGGTGTTCGGCCGTAAGCTTCTAGGAGAGAAAGAGAGGTGTGAAGTGTTGAGTTTAGTGATAAATGATCATATGTGTTTAGGGGTTAACTTATAGACAATTTCTAGTGTTAATAACCAATAGATCTTGTGCCTCCTAGATATTAGGCAAGGGATTAAAATAATCAAATAAGTACATAGTGTGTCCCCTTAGTTTGGGGCCGGTTAGAGAAGGGGGGGGGGGGGGGTACTAGTTCGATCTCAACTAGTAATTAGGTAGTTAGTTAGGTTAAACTAAGGGTTTAACTTGGTTATTAGTGTGTAGCGTGTTATAACGGGTGTTAGGGTAATCAGGGACCCTAACTAGCTCAGAAAAGATAAACAATGTTATTAACAATATTTTCATGTTCCGGGTATAGTCCGGTTGTTCGGTTACATACCGATTCGTTAAAGTGCTAAATTGCACCTTTTAGTGTTTAATAAGTATCTTTTTGTAACACTATCGATTCCCAACACGTAGGGAAATATTCTGGACAATAAAATGACATTTCTGCATAATATTTATATGTCTAAATGCTGAATTATTGCTGAATTTTATAAATTCTGCACTTAAAGTGCGTTTCGGGTGCTCTTTAGTGCTTATTTTTGCTTTCGCAATGTCTATAAATTAAACCCTTACATATACTCTAGGGTTTTAATGTATTTTTGTTGTCGGACCTACACCTAGGCCTCAGTTCTAATGTATGACTGCTTTCTGCAGTTCAGTCGACACAGTGTGTCTTACCGGTGAGTTTACTATTATTCTGACGCAACGCTCTCGTTTACGCATAAAGCAATATTTTGTAGTATACAACATGCATGAATTCACTTGTTTAATCATGTGTTCAGACATTGCTGAAAATTAAACTCATAATTGCAGTCATTAAGCAATAATTAATGTGTACGGAAATTACCGGTTTGGGCCAGTTGTCACACTTACGGTCTGTAAAGCCTGTATCTAGGCAGAAATTTTGGACAGCTGCAGGTTTCTTCACTAACCGCCTTAAATCCTTCCAAATTGAAACCAGGAGCTTGTTGTCGGTTTTAGGATACCACTAGGACACCTGGGGTGATCCTAGGAGCCTCCTTAACAGGTGTAGATGATCCAAATGCTTGCAACTTAGTATATAAGGAGCTCTAGTTCATAGTTCATGTGCTCACATTTGTAACAACTTTCAAATAACTCACTTTTGGAGCTTGCAAGCAGTAGGAGAAGAATTCCAAGTGTAGAAAAGATAGCAAGGACCCTAAGTAAGAGTTTTAATCCCTGCTTAGTCCATTTAATTAGCTTAAAAACCGAAAAGTCAAACATATCGTAATTTAGCTTTGACTTTCGGTTTAATCATAAATGGTCCAGCCACTGACCGAAACAAAAGTGGTTATGGAACCATATTAAGGTAGGTGGTTAACCCTTGAAAGGACACCTACTAATTATTTCGTTTAACTAGTTAATTGTCGGGTCAAACTAGTTTGACAAAAAGTCAAACTGGACAGAAAGTTTAAAAAATAATTTAAACTAATAAAACAAAGGTTCTAAATTATATTTTAACATTCTAATGACTTGGTAATTAGTATTAGAACGTGTTTAATCATGTCTAACCCGACAATTATCAGTCTAAGGTTAGTGTATAACCGAAAGTCGCAAAAGCTTGACTTTTTTCTTTGACTTTCAGTTCTGACCCGTTTAAGCTTAATTCTTGTAACACCTCGAAAAAATTCACGTCCTATAATGTATTGACACGTGTCATATGTTTGAACGTGTGAAAGAATGTTATGTAAGGACTAAAGTTGACAATAATGAAAAGTATGTGAATATACGAGTTCTAAATGTCAACAGTGAATAAATATATTGTATATTAACCCTACATGATGCTCATACCTTCAAACGAATAAATCATGGATCATACGAAGCTAAAAGTGAGAGATTACAAACTACAGGGGTTAAATGTGTCAACATGTTTAAATTATACCTCTGAGTGACCGTTTGACAAACCCGAAGCTTTGTAACGATTAATTATGCTCACTAGAGTATACAATATAAATTTCATAAAGTTTCGTTATCGTATGAGAAAGTTATGATCAAATTCGTGTGCGAGGGGTTAAAGCGTCAACGTTGAAAGATAGGACTTTTCGGGTAACAATAAAGTTAACCGGGGACTTAACAAAGTGGGTATATGTCTTGAAGCCCTTATACGTCAATTATGAGGGCTCAAAATGCAAGAAAATGTGGTCTAATCAAAGTTTGAAGAGCCAAGGACCAAAACTGCAATTTTGGAAAATAATGTTGGCTGACCTCACCTGCTCGCGTAGCGCGAGCCTTACATACTTCGCCGTCGCGCTACGCGACGGCCTTACCAGATCAGCATTGTTGTTTTGTTGGATCTTGTCTGCCTTATCACTTGTAACAGCCATTAAATCGAATTGCCTCTTCATGCTTGGCCCCTAAACACCTAGGAATACTTGTTAATCAGTTGTGGTGAGATGTAGACTTGTGTGTCAACTTCTTATGGTGATTAAATCACTATATAAAGCCCTTAGTTGCAACAAGTTCTTCACATCTTCTCTTGCACTTCCTGATCATTTCTGGAGCTCAAGACCCCTCTCAAGTGATCACTAATCAAGCTTAGGACTTCAGTAAGTTTGCTAATCCCTTCTTAATTAAGTTTTAGCTTAGTTTTAGCTTGAAAGTTAAACCGTCGCAATTAACGGTTGACTTAACGATTAATCATTGTTAGTCCAGTGATTAGTCGAAGTGAAAGTAGTTATATGTTGGTAATTATGTGGGTAATAAACCCTCAAAAGGGTTCCCCTGATTCCCACTCTAACTAGGTCAAATGTCGGGTCAAACTTGCTAAGAAAAAGTCAACAGGATACTTAAATTCTAATTTATGCATAATTAGCAATGTAGAACATATACAACCTGTTTGATCATTAATATAACTTGGTAATCAGTATAAGAACATGTCTAAACATGTTCAACCCGACAATTTCCTGTTTAGACCCGGTTCGGAACCGAAAGTCGCATAGTTTGACTTATACTTTGACTTTCAGTTCTGACCTGTTTAAGCATGATTTAGAAATGCCTTAGAGCTTAATTTGGACCAGGTAACATGCTAGTATAACCCTCTGTGATTATACACCATGGTTCATTAGTTAACCAATTAATTCGCATGATTCCGTTAATTGCTCATATGTTGACCATTATGCCCTTATCACCTTAAAACATGATTTTTGAAAATGTAAAAGAGTAGAAACTTTAATTATTGATATATAAACTTGTATGCAAAGTTTGACATCAGTTTGAGGTGTAGAATGAGAGTTATGCTCATTAGCGTAATTAGAAGCTTCTTTAGCGATTAAACGGCGTAATTAGCGTATAGCCTAATTACACCTACTTTTGATATCAAACTTAATACCCACTGATGTAATATATTATTTTGGTATTTTTGAAGATTTTTAATTAATTTTAGGCTGAGCATAACTTATAGTCGTAGGCTTAATCCGGTAATTGTCGGTTTTGCCCTGACGGGCCATAAAATGAGTTTTACATATCTAATCGACTCCAAACCTTTTGCTACTGATCTTAAATGATAAATATATTATTTTAAACCTCCTGGAATAATAAAAATATCAGATTTCTATATAGAACCCGGAAACGGCTTCTAATCGCCTTATTAAGCGTTATTAACGCATAGTATGTAATAAAACTATTTTAAACATACAAAGGGTGATACCTACTGATATTTGAGGTAAATTATAATGTTTTAACAGTAAGCAAAGGCAGTTCAACTCAGACTTCAGTTTTGAGCTTTTCGCCTTATGTGAAATTACCAAAATGCCCCTACGGTGCATAGTTGGTTATAATTGATAAATTTCACATATATACTTTATCCTACTGTTAAAACTTAGTAAAATAAGTATTTTTGCTGATTATATCAGACCTGTAACTCAGGTAAATACTTAAACTCTTTTATAACCTTTTAAATGACCAAACTACCCCTACGGGGCCTAGTTTGTGGTTAAATACGTTCCGGGCATAATGAAAGACATCTTACTGATGTCACGACATATTTGAGGCATAATTAACTTAGGAAACCTGTATATGGCTCTCATGAATACCCGTCACGCTTATTACGCGTTTGGTTCGGTTTATGTAACGAGTTTACATAAATTAGCCGAAACGGGTCAAACCTTATCGGTTTTATCTCAAAATTCAGAGTGTGTATGAAATACCCATATTAAACAAGTCTCCAAACTTGTTGGGTCTAAATCACATTCTAAAACGGTCTTCGCCCTATCGTGCGTTTGAACCGTATCTTTCGGTAAGACTAACCGGTCTAAGCGTAAGCTTAATTAAAGACCTGTTAGCATTCTAATTGGTTATTTATACCATCATTCCAGACTAGAGCCTTCCGGTAAATTGTACCTACGCTTACTTAAGTGAATACGGCTGAGTTATTATAAACCTTGCTATTTAAGACAGGAGCTAGCTCAGGTAAATACTCTTAACTTATTTTCCCTATTACGGGCTTGGGATACGGTAATATAAATACCGCATGGTCAGGTATGGGATTCAAAGACCAGTAAGTCGGGAAATCCAAATAACCTGTTTTTAATTCGTATTGCTTGACTGAAACATTGGGGATTAATGCGACCGTGTCCTGGATATCCTTGACTCATTAAATGCAATGGCCACGACCTAAGCACGGGGTGTAGGCATACACCTGACAGATGTCATATGCTTAATAATAAATTGTACCCAATAAGGGAATAGTGGTGTGTCGGTTAATCATGAACCGGCATAGAACCGGGCCCCGTATGTAGAGCAAGTTATGTAAAACTGATAACATGAAATATAGTTTGTCCCAAGTGAAAAAGATTAATTTTGCCTCTGTGCATTTTAATCAAGTATAAAAGATTAATTTTGCCTTGTGCATTTTAATCAAAGTGTCGAAATATTTTCGGGCCTTGTGCACCTAAACCAATTTTCATAAACATTTTCAAATGAGTAGGTTGAGTGTATTTACCAGTGAAAACTGACGTATTTTCAAAAGTCTAAGTGACAGGTACAAGTACGTAATAGGCTGGAAGCTGCTCAGGACGTTAATAAGGAATCTTGCAAGTTCTAGGCGTCTAAAGTCTGTTGAACAATATTTATGTTTTAAGATCCGCCTGTGGATCCTTTACTTTCCGTTGTAATACTTGATATTACTTTATATTCGGATTGTAATATAAATTATCTTTTGCTTCCGCTGTGCATTTATATATTGTGTTGTTTGACTATTATGTTGCCAACCACGTCACGATACTCCCCCACCGGTGACACATGGAAAGTCGGGGTGTGACAGGTTGGTATCAGAGCCAACACTGAGCGAATTAAACGCTAACTTTCGTGTTTAATCTCAGTTACACAATTGCACATTCTTGAGTCTAGACAAGAACATAGGACAAATTCCAATTTGTTTCATTGTCTTTTAATTACTTCCTTGATTATTTTTCTGATTAGCCTTTGCATGGGCAAGTCATTTTTATTAGAAGTCCCGTTTAGGACAACCATATACTTGTTTAAATTTTTAAAGGAACGATTATGTTAAAATTATCATTCCTATATTATAAGATCTACCATTATAATAAAATGGCAAAATCTAAAAAGGACAAGACCTAGCCACGTGTCATTTTAAGACCGGGCCAAGATGGTAGTTCCATAATTAGATTCAGATCCATATTTAACATTTCAATTTAGGATTGTTCTGCGTTAAATATTAAAGGAATCTTAAAGGTAAAACCTAGCCTAAATGTCAATGCAGACATGGCCAAGATGGTAAAACCTAGCCTAAATGTCAATGTAGACATGGCCAAGATGGTAAAACCTAGCCTAAATGTCATTGCAGACATGGCCAAGACGGTAAAACCTATCCAAAGGATTCCAATCCCTGTTAACATCCGTAAGTATGTTAACGATTTTGGTAAACTGTGAATCGTTAAAGTCACACAGGCCATCTTTAAAAAAAAGGGGGTTAATCTAAATTCCCTTATTTGAAATAATCATCCTTTAGTGATGTTTTGCCTACGGGCTATAATGTATTGTCCATTTGAGACATTGACATTGTAATCTTTATGATTCCTTGTCTAAGGTGGTGAGCTATGCTCAAGCCTAATAGTCTATATGATCAATATGATCATGACTAATATCATATAACATCCTAGTGATGTTTTGCCTACGGGCTATACTTTATTATATAGTCAATACGACAATGACAGTTGTAACCATTATGGTTCCCTGTCTAAGGTGGTGGGCTATGCCCAAGCCTCATAGTCAATATGATCAATACTATCATGACTACTATCATCAGTGCGATGATTATTATTGTCTTAAAACATCGCGTTGTAATGTCAATCGATTTGCCTACGGGCCATATTGTATCGTCAATTAGGACAAAGACAGTGGTAGCCTACAACGCCATGTCAAGAAAAGGTCATGAACTATGATTCAAACCTCAATGCTTTGAATATCTGAAATCATAGCTTATAATTTATAAATGTCCATGTGACTGGGCCTTTCGTGCCACTAGTAAAACTGTTATTGTTTTTTTTTTATTAGGATAAATTATAATAGAAATCCTAAATAAATATGATTAATAAATTAACCAAATATGGTCTCTGTTTACCATGGTTAATGAATTACCCTATGGGGCAATTCCATAATAAACTCCCAAATAAACTATTGTCCTTGTTTTCTGTAACAGTTCAATTAAAATGGCTAACTCAGACGAAATTAATAGCCATCCAGTGGGGAATGTTGATAACGCCCGAATAAATTTAACGGGTGCCGAATTGAAAGCGTTGGTAGACGACGCAGTTACAAAGGCCTTAGAGCGGCAGTACGAAGAGTATAGTGGGACTTGAAGTAGAACCCTATCTACTCCGCATTCGAAGCCACCTCCCAAGAAGGAGGAACCCAAGAAAGAAGATGACGAGCGTCACTCTTCTAATCAACACAGTGATCCGTCTCAGCAGATCATACTGAATCAAGGACCCCGTGATAAGGGTTGCTCCTACAAGTACTTTGTTTCATGTAAACCCCGGGATTTCACTGGGGAGGAAGGAGCTGTAGATTGTATGACATGGCTAGATGAGATGGATACAGTTGTGGATATCAGCGGGTGCGCTGAGAGGGATGTGGTCAAGTTTGTGTCGCAATCATTTAAGGGTGAGGCCTTAGCCTGGTGGAGATCATTGATTCAAGCCACCGGGAAGATTCCTTTGTACAACATGACTTGGGATCAGTTCGTTGCTCTTATCAAAGAAAATTACTGTCCTCAACATGAAGTTGAGAAGATCGAGACTGAATTCTTGACATTAGTCATGGAGAACTTAGATTGTCAAGCATACCTTACAAGTTTCAATACCAAGTCTCGATTGGTTCCTTATTTGATCACACCGGAACCAAAGCGAATAGCTCGCTTTATTGGGGGTCTAGCCCCAGAAATAAAGGCCAGTGTGAAAGCATCGAGACCTACTACATTCAGGTCGGCGGCAGATCTGTCGCTATCTCTCACACTCGATGTGGTCAGAAACGAGGCTGCCAAAGCATCTAAAGATGAGAAGCGTAAAAGGGAGGAGGATAACTCCCAGAATCCTAAGAGGAGCAAATCCGAGCTCAACAATAACCAACAGGATTCCAACAAGAAGCCTACATGCAAGACCTACAACAGAAGACACTGGGGACAGTGTCGATCAGACCAAAAGATAAAGCAATGTGGCATCTGCAAAAGAACTGGTCACCAGTCCCACGAATGTAGGGACATAAAGAATGCAAACTGTTACAGCTGTGGCGAAAAGGGGCACATCAGTACTAATTGCCCTGAGGCTGCCAAGGAAGGAGCAGCTAAGTCTGAGAAGGATAAGAAAGGAAACACCTGAACTACCGATTGAATGACAGAGACATTACATATCAATAATAGCATCAGGTACGTCCCGTACCATTTAGCATTGATTGTATCTACTCGGTATTTTTACATTAATGCAAGGGACAATAAACCTTTAGTAAAACATAAGCTTAGCAAGCTTTTGATTACATTCATAAGAACTTAAGATATTAAAAATGAGGTATCATTTACCAATGGAATCTTAAATGACTCTCTCCCATCCTCGGAGATAATCCTTTCATAAGAATCTGGAGTACTCTTCCCCAGAAAGAGTACGACAATATATATTACTTTATTTTATTTTTCTCATTATTTTATCGCCTGCGAATGCCAAACTATGTTTGATAAGAGTACCATATGAGGATTGGCGTATCCTAGTGTGTCCCATAGATTGCTTCCATGCCTGATCAGTATGGAGGTTTAATGCATGGAACCCCTGAGATATTCCAATGGTCATATTGTACTAAAGTCGACTAGTAGTATTCAAAGAAGATATCCAATATAAAAATGTCCTTATAAGTATCTCTACTTAGGACATCCTTGCAATTGTAAGGAGAATGTATCATTTATCTGACACCGACATCGATAGATAAACCAAGGCCTGAAAATACAGACATCTCTAACATCTCTGTGTGTCATAACTATCTTCTTTATAAGAATTACCATGGTTACCTTCTGAGAGGCAAGTCAATGTTAGGACAAACATCCCGCTGAGGGCTGCAATTATTGTAAAAGCCTTATAATACCAACGGAATGGGAAGAACTAAGACCCAAATCGATAAGTTTTTAGAGAAGATTTCATAAAGCAAAAATTCGAAGTTCTAAGAACTCCGATTTATATAAATAAGAAAGACGGATCATCTTGCTTATGCATTGATTACCGCAACCCTATTTAGGCAACAATTAAGAATCGCTATTACCTGCCCAGGATCGTCGATTAGTTCGACTAGCTGTAAGGATTAGCTATTCTTTGATTTTAGCTAAGCAGTGGTTGGAATAACCATCTCACCATAAACTAAGTTTTTCTATAGCAATTATTATGTTAGTATCAAGACTACTCCTTTGGAGACCTTGTACAGGTGGAATGTTAAACATCTATTGTTAAATAGAGAATTGGTAAGTCCAATTATCAGGATCTGAAAGTTGCCTGGGAAACAACAAATAAGATCATACAAATCCATAATCGATTGTAAGTTGCCAGTATACGGCAGGAAATCGAGAATTAATGATAATAACAACCTCCTAAATTCTTGTTAAGAAATATGGCTCAACAAAAGATATCACCCAGGAAGGGTGTGCCAAATTGTTAAATCATCAGGCTAGTTAAGCTCCGAGTATATAGAATCATTCGAAGGATTCGAATGTATCAAGACTAAATAGCTTACGAGCTAAGACCTAATTAAAGGGCTTGGTGGAACGCGAGAAGTGACCCACACTAATGATTTAGCGACGTGTCACCAATAAGTCGAAAAGCGCTATCACATAATGATATGCATAACTATGATAGTATGAGCAACCTGTGTCGATTGAGGATCGACGGGATTAGAGGCTCCAAAAAGATACATGTGCCTATTATAAAGGTCAATTGTAGTGCCTTAGAGGCTCAAAGGTACTGGGGAAGATTAAGCCCAATATAAGGCAGAAAATACTTCCTTACTTTAACAAATCTCGAGGTCGAGATTTCTTTTAAGGGGGTGAGGATGTAACACCTCGAAAAAATTCACGTCCTATAATGTATGGACACGTGTCATATGTTTGAACGTGTGAAAGAATGTTATGTAAGGACTAAAGTTGACAATAATGAAAAGTATGTGAATATACGAGTTCTAAATGTCAACAGTGAATAAATATATTGTATATTAACCCTACATGATGCTCATACCTTCAAACGAATAAATCATGGATCATACGAAGCTAAAAGTGAGAGATTACAAACTACAGGGGTTAAATGTGTCAACATGTTTAAATTATACCTCTGAGTGACCTTTTGACAAACCCGAAGCTTTGTAACGATTAATTATGCTCACTAGAGTATACGATATAAATTTCATAAAGTTTCGTTATCGTATGAGAAAGTTATGATCAAATTCGTGTGCGAGGGGTTAAAGCGTCAACGTTGAAAGATAGGACTTTTCGGGTAACAATAAAGTTAACCGGGGACTTAACAAAGTGGGTATATGTCTTGAAGCCCTTATACGTCAATTACGAGGGCTCAAAATGCAAGAAAATGAGGTCTAATCAAAGTTTGAAGAGCCAAGGACCAAAACTGCAATTTTGGAAAATAATGTTGGCTGACCTCACCTGCTCGCGTAGCGCGAGCCTTACATACTTCGCCGTCGCGCTACGCGACGGCCTTACCAGATCAGCATTGTTGTTTTGTTGGATCTTGTCTGCCTTATCACTTGTAACAGCCATTAAATCGAATTGCCTCTTCATGCTTGGCCCCTAAACAACCCCTAAACACCTAGGAACACTTGTTAATCAGTTGTGGTGAGATGTAGACTTGTGTGTCAACTTCTTATGGTGATTAAATCACTATATAAAGCCCTTAGTTGCAACAAGTTCTTCACATCTTCTCTTGCACTTCCTGATCATTTCTGGAGCTCAAGACCCCTCTCAAGTGATCACTAATCAAGCTTAGGACTTCAGTAAGTTTGCTAATCTCTTCTTAATTAAGTTTTAGCTTAGTTTTAGCTTGAAAGTCAAACCGTCGCAATTAACGGTTGACTTAACGATTAATCATTGTTAGTCCAGTGATTAGTCGAAGTGAAAGTAGTTATATGTTGGTAATTATGTGGGTAATAAACCCTAAAAAAGGGTTCCCCCTGATTCCCACTCTAACTAGGTCAAATGTCGGGTCAAACTTGCTAAGAAAAAGTCAACAGGATACTTAAATTCTAATTTATGCATAATTAGCAATGTAGAACATATACAACCTGTTTGATCATTAATATAACTTGGTAATCAGTATAAGAACATGTCTAAACATGTTCAACCCGACAATTTCCTGTTTAGACCCGGTTCGGAACCGAAAGTCGCATAGTTTGACTTATACTTTGACTTTCAGTTCTGACCCGTTTAAGCATGATTTAGAAATGCCTTAGAGCTTAATTTGGACCAGGTAACATGCTAGTATAACCCTCTGTGATTATACACCATGGTTCATTAGTTAACCAATTAATTCGCATGATTCCGTTAATTGCTCATATGTTGACCATTATGCCCTTATCACCTTAAAACATGATTTTTGAAAATGTAAAAGAGTAGAAACTTTAATTATTGATATATAAACTTGTATGCAAAGTTTGACATCAGTTTGAGGTGTAGAATGAGAGTTATGCTCATTAGCGTAATTAGAAGCTTCTTTAGCGATTAAACGGCGTAATTAGCGTATAGCCTAATTACACCTACTTTTGATATCAAACTTAATACCCACTGATGTAATATATTATTTTGGGATTTTTGAAGATTTTTAATTAATTTTAGGCTGAGCATAACTTATAGTCGTAGGCTTAATCCGGTAATTGTCGGTTTTGCCCTTACGGGCCATAAAATGAGTTTTACATATCTAATCGACTCCAAACCTTTTGCTACTGATCTTAAATGATAAATAAATTATTTTAAACCTCCTGGAATAATAAAAATATCAGATTTCTATATAGAACCCGGAAACGGCTTCTAATCGCCTTATTAAGCGTTATTAACGCATAGTATGTAATAAAACTATTTTAAACATACAAAGGGTGATACCTACTGATATTTGAGGTAAATTATAATTTTTTAACAGTAAGCAAAGGCAGTTCAACTCAGACTTCAGTTTTGAGCTTTTCGGCTTATGTGAAATTACCAAAATGCCCCTACGGTGCATAGTTGGTTATAATTGATAAATTTCACATATATACTTTATCCTACTGTTAAAACTTAGTAAAATAAGTATTTTTGCTGATTATATCAGACCTGTAACTCAGGTAAATACTTAAACTCTTTTATAACCTTTTAAATGACCAAACTACCCCTACGGGGCCTAGTTTGTGGTTAAATACGTTCCGGGCATAATGAAAGACATCTTACTGATGTCACGACATATTTGAGGCATAATTAACTTAGGAAACCTGTATATGGCTCTCATGAATACCCGTCACGCTTATTACGCGTTTGGTTCGGTTTATGTAACGAGTTTACATAAATTAGCAGAAACGGGTCAAACCTTATCGGTTTTATCTCAAAATTCAGAGTGTGTATGAAATACCCATATTAAACAAGTCTCCGAACTTGTTGGGTCTAAATCACATTCTAAAACGGTCTTCGCCCTATCGTGCGTTTGAACCGTATCTTTCGGTAAGACTAACCGGTCTAAGCGTAAGCTTAATTAAAGACCTGTTAGCATTCTAATTGGTTATTTATACCATCATTCCAGACTAGAGCCTTCCGGTAAATTGTACCTACGCTTACTTAAGTGAATACGGCTGAGTTATTATAAACCTTGCTATTTAAGACAGGAGCTAGCTCAGGTAAATACTCTTAACTTATTTTCCCTATTACGGGCTTGGGATACGGTAATATAAATACCGCATGGTCAGATATGGGATTCAAAGACCTGTAAGTCAGGAAATCCAAATAACCTGTTTTTAATTCGTATTGCTTGACTGAAACATTGGGGATTAATGCGACCGTGTCCTGGATATCCTTGACTCATTAAATGCAATGGCCACGACCTAAGCACGGGGTGTAGGCATACACCTGACAGATGCCATATGCTTAATAATAAATTGTACCCAATAAGGGATTCCCAATAAGGGAATAGTGGTGTGTCGGTTAATCATGAACCGGCATAGAACCGGGCCCCGTATGTAGAGCAAGTTATGTAAAACTGATAACATGAAATATAGTTTGTCCCAAGTGAAAAGGATTAATTTTGCCTCTGTGCATTTTAATCAAGTATAAAAGATTAATTTTGCCTTGTGCATTTTAATCAAAGTGTTGAAATATTTTCGGGCCTTGTGCACCTAAACCAATTTTCATAAACATTTTCAAATGAGTCGGTTGAGTGTATTTACCAGTGAAAACTGACGTATTTTCAAATGTCTAAGTGACAGGTACAAGTACGTAATAGGCTGGAAGCTGCTCAGGACGTTAATAAGGAATCTTGCAAGTTCTAGGCGTCTAAAGTCTGTTGAACAATATTTATGTTTTAAGATCCGCCTGTGGATCCTTTACTTTCCGTTGTAATACTTGATATTACTTTATATTCGGATTGTAATATAAATTATCTTTTTCTTCCGCTGTGCATTTATATATTGTGTTGTTTGACTATTATGTTGCCAACCACGTCACGATACTCCCCCACCGGGCCCACCGGTGACACGTGGAAAGTCGGGGTGTGACAATTCTCCCATGTGTTAAGCTTCCATTAGGACCACATTATTCAGTAGTATAACCCTCTGGAGTTATATTGTTCGGTCCTTAGTAGTTTGAATTGTATGCACTCGTTTGTTAATATGCTTATAAATGCCGTAAATGCCCTTTGACATATAAATGAGATTTTTAGAAATGTGAGAGGACAAAAACCTTTGCTACTGATATATAAGCTTGTCCCGAAAATTTGACATCAGTTCTTGTTCTCAAATCGAAGTTATGCTCGATATTGTAATTAGAAGCTTTTTATTAATTAATTTGCGATATCTTGCATAATGCATCTTTAAACTTGAATTTTGAATCAAAAATCATTACCTACTGTTAAGATATTATTTTTAAGGAATTTTAAGATTTTTGGCCAGATTATAATCTGTTTAAAACATAGAGTTCTTGTGTAATTCGGTTAATGACGATAATACCCTTGTTAGGCATAAAATGAGATTAACAAATGATTTGAATGCCAAACTTTTTCCTACTGATTACACACATTAAATAAATTATTTTGAGCATTTAAAACTGATCAAAATCTCAGAGTTACATAAACATCTTGATTATCGTCAATTAGCGAGTTTTACACTAATTAGGTGCATAGTATGGTCTAAAATCATATTTAACACCTAAGACTTGTTACCTACTGAATTTTTAAACAAATTTAAATATAATTACAGTAAGTATAAGTCATGAACTCAGATGTCCAAAAATGTCCTTAAAAGCCTATGTGAAATGACCAAAATGCCCTTTCGGGGCATAGTTTGGCCATAAATGGTAAACCTCACATATATGTAATATCTTACTGATGTAATGAGATAAATTAAATATTTTTACTGATTACAAAAGACCAGAACTTCAGTTTGTTATAAAATCTCTTTTATAATTATTAAAATGACCAAAATGCCCTTACGGGACTTAAATTGGTTTAGATTACTTCATGGGCATATATGTTAACATCCTACTGATGTATTAACATATTTTAAGCATAATAACAATTGTGACCTGTATATAATTCATTTGGTTACCCGTTACGCGTTTAAGCGTTCGGATCGGTTTATGTGACTAGTTTACGTGAAATAGCCGAAACGGGTTTAACCTTATCATAAAATCCTCAAATTCCAGAATGTGATTAGTTTACCCATATTATACAAGTATCCAAGCTTGTCGGGTCTAAACCACATTCTATTCCAGTCTCCGCTTAATTTAGCGTTTAGAACCGTAATGTTTCTTTCTAGCTAGCCGGTCTAAGTCTTTGAGTTAACTAAGGACCCATTAGCATTCTAATAGGTTATTAAACCTTCTATACAGATTAAGTAGCATCCAGTAGAAGGTACCATCATAAAGCTTTAAGATTATACTGCAGAGTTACCTATCACATTAGCTCAAGTAAATACTTTTAACTTATTTTCCCTTATACGGGCTTGGGATATGGTATTATAATAATACCACTTGGTCGGGTATGAAATCATTTAATCGGATTGTGATTAATAAATTTACATAACCCATTTTAATCTGTTTTGTTTGATAACATAAGCATTGGGGGTTAATACGACCGTGCCCTGGATATCCTCGGCTCATTTCATTTGAAAATGGCCACGACCTATGCACGGGGTGTAGGCATACACCTGACAGATGCAAATGCTAAAATATAAACCCACATGTTGGGGATAACTCCTTTGTGGGTTCTATAAGTGGTGCGTCGGTTAATCAAGACCGGCTTTCAACCGGCCCCAATTGTAAGACAAACATGTAAATCTGTATACAAGATTATCTTTAAATAATTGTCCCAAGTTATAAATGATTTGTTCCATGTGCACTTAAATCAATTTTCATCAATGTTTTCAAAAGTGTCAGTTAATTGTATTTACCAGTGTAAACTGACGTATCTTCTAAAGACTGATTGACAGGTACCCCTCGTAAATAGACTGGAGCTATTAGGTGTCGTATAAGAGGATCTTGCAAATCCCTAAGATGCCCGAAGTCTGTTATTTTATTTCCTTGTATTTATTTATGATCCGCCTGTGGATCTTATTACAATCCAGTCTATATATTCTTTCACTCGGACACTCAGACATTATGGTTTGTAATAGATTATTTACCAAGCCTTCCGATGTGCTATTATATTGTGTGTATTGACAATGATGATATCAACTACGTCACGATGCTCCCCGCCGGGCCCATCGGTAATACGTGGAAATATCGGGGTGTGACAGGTATCTTATGATCGGAGCTGTCCATGACTCAGGATTCTTCTTAGGATACTCATCGTCAGTGTTTTGGTCAAAAATCACACAAGGATAATACAACCAAATCTGATTTTGTGAGGTGTGATGCTTGAATTGATGAACAAATGTATGAACACTATATGAATGAAATGAATGTTGGACACGAGGATTTATAGGAGGAAAAAGCCCTTGATCAATGTATGATCTCCGGCACAAAAAACCTCGGGTGATGGAAACTACCGATCACGAAGTATATTAAACAAACAATGTATACAATTCGGGATGACAACAAGCTTGTTACAAGGATCACTAGTGTGCAAAAAGTGTGTAATCGCCAATAAGTTGCAGAGGGTTCTCGAGCAGTGTGTGTTTGCTAATTGTTCTATCTAATCAAGCTTGTTATCCCCTTATAAAAATAGAAATAAGCTAACAAACTAACAATCCGAAAAAAGATGCTAGCTTCCCAAGATCTCCACAACGGTCACGAAGGCCATGCACGTGCATAATTGAAAGGTATATTCCCCTGGAATCTCGGCAAGACCAAGTCCCACTCGAATACTCCTGCAAAATGAGTTCAAATATAATGGAAACAACTGTTAGTATAAGGATAATAATGAGGATCCTGGATCCTTATTCCTGCAACGTCTTCTGAGGATCCTTAATTCAAACTGAACTGAGGATCTGTGATCCTGGCTGCATTTGAGGATCCATGATCCATAAGATGTGAAAATCCATCCCTAACAATTGCCCCCAAAATATGAGGAATTAAATATAATTAGATGAGTCATATTTTCTGCTTTATCTCTAACGAACTGGTTAGCGAAAAACTAGCCGTTTCCAATGGATTAGCCGTTGCGAATGTGACGTCAGCGACAAGACCTCCTGCAAAATCATCATTATATATACAGGGTTAGAGATAAGGATCTAGATACATTTAAATTCGAGCATTTCACCCCTTTAAATCTTCATCCGGAGATCAAACAGGTATCTCTCTTCTTCCTTCTCTTTAAATTTTCTTCTTCTGATCCTCTATTCTCGAGCATCCATGGCGAAGATGGTTCTCCGATCCTCACCTGCCAAGGATCCTAAGAAGGATAGTCCCCTGAAGAGCCAGGGTGTAACCAAAAACCCTTCATTGGAACTCTGCCGTTTCACCGATCCTGAGATTGATCGGATACGACATTGTTTTCCGGCTGAAGCCGTCTTCAGGTCCTTCGACTCTTCGATGAAGAGAGATTGTATTTCTGATACTTGGGTCACTTTTCCGACCACCCCTTTTCTGATAGGGTTTTCCTATCCTTTCCCGGCTTTTACACAATCCTTCTTCACACTCACGGGCATGTGCTACATACAAGCCATGCCAATGATGTGGAGAGTTCTTTATACCCTCGAAAACATCATAGAGCAAGAGGGTGTTGAATTAGGGATGTCTGAGTTGAGTCAAATGTACAACCTGGTTAGCCACGGTTCTCATCACTTTCTGTTTAAACACAAACCTGGTCAGCCTCATCCAATCCTCAAAACCACCAAAAATGATACCCACTGGAAGAGCCATTTCTTCTTTGTGAGGAGGGACTCAATCCCAGATGGGAAAGACCTTCCCAAAAAGTGGATCACCCATGGTAGGATATGGGATCCTTAGACAAGGACCAAAGTAGGATTTTTTTCTGTTATGGATAACTGATCCTTCTTTCTGTTTTTGCAGCTATCTCACTCTCTCATATTCAAGAAACACCTGCAACAAAAGAAAGAGTTTCTGCTTTCTGGAACCTTGATCCTGCTGTAAGGACATTTCAAGCCAAAGCAAAGGACTCACAAGAAGTATCCTCCGGTTCCTTAACAATGTCAAGTAAGTATTCAAATCTGTTTATGAATAAATAATTAAATGAAAGTAAAATATGAATACTTATCTGTGTTTTGCACTTGTAGGCGCTGGAAAATCCTCAAAATCAGCTTCCAGGTTCAGTGTCAGTGACCTTGACGCATTTGCTTCCTCCAAGTCCATCAAGAAGGAACTTGTTGCCAGTCCCATCATCCCGAACCCTAAAGGCATGAGCACACGGGGCAAGGGTACCAAGAAAAGAAAAGCCTCTGAACCCCTTAAAGGCCTCCCTCTCATCCAACACCAGTTCGAGGAGTATGTCTCCGAGGTAAGGATCCTGGATCCTTAAGTCTGATCTTCCATTTCTGAGGATAACGGATCCTGACCATGTGCTTATTTTATACAGAAATTTGCTGAGATCCAAATGCTCCTGGATCATCATCTCGAAGAGGCTGAGCAAAAGAACCTGGACTTCCAGAAGATGTTCCTGGCAAAAGATAAGAAAATCTCCTCCCTCGAGAAGGACATCTGCCTGGTGAAGAAGGAGTTGGTTCTGACCGAGATCACAGCTCAGCAGGAGAAGGAGGAGGTGATGGAAGGGGCAAAGCTCTCTACTACAATCGCAATGCTCAAAATCAAGCTTCAAATGGCAAAGGAGGCTGAGGGTCCTTCTTTTGACAGGTCTGCCTGGAATCAGGAGGCTTGGAAGCTGAAGTTGGCGGAGCTGGATGATGAAGAGGAAGCTGAGGAGGTCTTGGCAATCGAGGCTGGTAGCAGTGGGCTGAAGGATCCGGTAGAGGAGGTAGCTGGTGGTGATGATGCAGCGAAGGTGTAGGCTGCAGCAATGGGTGATGATGGATTTATCTAGACGCGGCCGGAGCCTATTTTTTATGATTTGATAGTTTTTTTGTTGTTATATTTCGAGCAATGGTCTGTATGGTGAACAATAGCTTTAGGTTTAAGGATCACTGATCCTCTGGACAATAAGGGGGTAACAAAGGTGGATGGGTCCTTCTGTTTGAGGAGGATGAAGCCTTTGGTGCCCCTCGCCTTTATTTCTTGCACTTTATCGAACATTTAGAATGGACACCCTTTGCCAACCCAAGTGGACGGGCCACGTTTTGCTGGTAGAAGCTTGGGTTGGCAATTTTGACAACCTTTTAAAGGGTTAACTACGATAAATAAATAAACTTTAACCTTTTGACTATCTTGGTGTTGTTTATCTTTCATATGTTTATCTTTCAATTGTTATTGCACAATTCTTTGAACTTACAAGTTATTAGTGAAAGTATTAAATCAGTTTATGTCAAAAAGTTTAGGATATGATCAAGGATCAAATATCCTATAATCAAAAATTTGAAAAGTGATATAACCTTAGGATCATATTTCCTGTTGTCAAAGAATAAGGGTAACATTGATAAATCAAGAATAAAATTAAAGTAAATAAGGATCATACCAGAGAATCCAAGTTAGGATCCTAAATCCTTGATGTTTACGATGATGATAACCAAAAAACAAACCTTGTAAGAAGTTAGGATCCAGGATCCTTAACTGTTTAGCTTTAGAAACCTGAAATAAAACATAACTTGGGACTAAGCCAACTGCAAAAGGAAGAGTTAGTGTCAGGGGACAAGCCTAACAATCTGGGGACAAGCCCAATAAACTGGGGACAAGCCCAAAAAACTAGGGACAAGCCCAAAAAACTGGGGACAAGCCCAAAGGATCTTGTGTAAAGTGGAGTATGGCCCTTACTAGCGACTATCCAAACTTAGTGACATGAAAATGTCAAAACCTTAGCTAACATGAAAACATTAGAAACCTTAGGAACGGATGTATGGTACATCTACCATTATACTTAGGATCCTGAATACAGCCAGTACAATGAAATTGTCAGCCCCTAAAGCGGGTACTGGTCCCATTGCCTTTAACTGCATTAAGATAATCGTGTGCTACTGTGGATACTTCTGTGGAGACTTCTGTGGATACTTGATCCTCTGTCAAGGATCCCTGAACTTCTGCAAAACTTAGAATTTTAGTGAAGAAGGATAAAGGATCTTGGATCCTTTTCCTTGTAAATAAATAAATTAAAGGATTAGAATCACGTTATTACCAGAATGAGGATCATATATCCTCTAAGGATCCTTAATGTATACCAGATATGAAGATGGCCAAGGATCCTTAATCCTTCTTACATGAAGTATCTCTTCAAATGGACAGCATTCCAAGCTCTTGGTAGAAAATCACCTTCCATTGTTAATAACCGATATGCCCCCTTTCCTGCCTCAGCTTCAATAAGATAGGGGCCTTCCCACTTTGGTGCTAACTTGCCATCAGCAGGATTTGTGGTATTTTGGAATGCTTTCCTCAACACCATGTCACCAACTTGAAACTTTCTGATCCTCACATTCTTGTTATAAGCTCCAGCCATCCTTTGTTGATAGCTAGCCAATCTTATCCTTGCCAAATCACTGAGTTCTTCTATGGTATCCAAGTCTTGAACCAAGTTTTCAACATTTCCTTCAGGATCACGGATGATTGTTCTTGCAGTAGGGACTACCATCTCTGTAGGGATCACTGATTCTGCTCCAAACACTAAAGAAAATGGAGTCTGGCTAGTAGCATTATTGGGAGTTGTTCTATCAGCCCATAACACATAAGGTAGCTCTTCTGCCCATTTTCCTTTCTTGGATCCAAGCTTCTTCTTCAAGTTGTTGATGATGATCTTGTTGGATGATTCTGCTTGACCATTAGCTTTTGGGTGGAATGGTGTTGATGTTATCATCTTAATCCCCCAACTGTCATAAGAGTTAGTAGTTCTACTCCCAATGAATTGGGATCCATTATCACAAACAATTTCAGAAGGGATACCAAATCTGGTAATGATGTTTCTTTTAATAAAGGATATCACTTCTTTTTCTCTGACTTGAGCAAAGGCTTCAGCTTCTATCCACTTGGAAAAATAATCAGTCATAGCAAGCATAAACACTTTTCCTCCTGGTGCCTTGGGAAGTTTACCAACTATATCCATTCCCCATCTCATGAATGGCCAAGAAGAGGATATAGGATGCAGGAGATCTGCTGGTTGATGAAGGATATTGCTATGTCTCTGACAAGCATCACATTTCTTGGCATAATCCATATCATCCTTCTTCATAGTAGGCCAATAATATCCTGTCCTAATGATCCTTGAGAACAGTGCTCTGCCCCCAGTGTGGTTTCCACAATCTCCTTCATGAAAATCCTTTAGGACTTCTTGAATTTCAGGATCCTCTGTACACCTTAGATCTGGACCTGCAAGAGATCGTTTATATAACATGTTATTTAATATTATAAATTGAGATACCTTCACTTTGAAAGCTCTGGGATTTTCTCCTATAGGAATCTCTCCATGTTGTATATATCTCATGATTGGAAGGATCCAGGATCCTGAATGTGATTGTGCACCATTGCTAGGTATGATTGCAGAATCCTCTACTATCTCCATAGCTGTGTGATCCTCAATAGCAGGAGTCAAAGTATGGATAATGGGAATTTTAATATCCTCTGGAATCTTCAATGATGATCCTAGTTTGGCCTGGTATTATGTCCCCCTGTGGCGATTTTAGTAGTATTCCTAGTCCAGTTCCCTTGATGTTTGAAGCCTCATCTGTGAAGAGTATCCAAGGATCCTTAGTCTCTTCAAGCTGTTGAACTTCCAACTCAGCTTCCCTTTGTAGATCACTACTGAAATCTACCACAAAGTCAACTAAGGATTGGGATTTAATGGCAGTTCTTGGTTCATATCTTATATCATAAGCACTAAGCTTTACTGCCCATTTAGTCATCCTTCCTGACATTTCAGGTTTCCTGAGAACATTCTTAATTGGAAAGTTAGTTCTAACAATAATAGCATGTGTTTCAAAATAATGGCGTAATTTAGTTGATGCCATAATCAAAGCAAGGATAAGTTTTTCTAAATGTGAATACCTGGATTCAGCATCAAGCAAACTTTTACTTACATAATATACAGGGTGTTGTGTGCCTTCATGATCCTTAACAAGGACCGCACTTTCTGCCTTAGAAGAGACTGCCAAATATAAGGATAATATATCCCCTTTTTCTGGTTTCATTAAGGCTGGAGCTGAGGATAGGTAATCATTTTTCAGTCCATTCAAATTTCTTGTTCTTTCTCAGTATGTCATAGAATTCCTTGCATTTCTCTGATGACTTTGAGATGAACCTGTTCAAGGCTGCGATCCTCCCTGTCAATCTTTGCACATCCTTGGCATTGGCAGGGGATTTAATATTCACAGTCGCCTTGATTTGCTCTGGACTTACCTCTATGCCTCTTTTTGTCACCATGTATCCTAGGATCTTGTTCATGCCTCGGATGCAAAGAATGAACTATGATGATATCAACTACGTCACGATACTCCCCACCGGGCCCACCGGTAATACGTGGAAATATCAGGGTGTGACAGTTATACACAAACTTATCATGTATTTTGTATCTATATTATAGGTATTAATGTATCTGAATTATAATGAAAAAATGTTTTGTAAACGTATGCAACAATTAAGAATTAGATGTTAACATATGTTTAGGAAAAAAGTTTCGTAATATCATTAAACTAAAAATAAAAAAATATTAATATTCCATAAGACATTAAACATTATTATATTCATTCTTCACAAAAATCGAATCTCATCATCACATGTTAAACCAATACAAAATATAAAATTATAATTTTGATATTTGAATTTAGTCAAACCGTAATAAACATAAAATATAGTCAATTCGGAAAGTATTGAATGCCAATTAACTACTAAAATAAAATGTAATTTACATTTTTGAACTTCGAATTGAGTCAAGCCGTAATAAACATAAAATTTAAAATACGGAAAGTATTAAATGGTAATTAGCTACTAAAATAATAAATAAATCATCATTCTGAAATTCAAAATAAGTCTAACCGTAATAGAGATAAAATAAAATATAAGGAAAGTATTTAATGGTAATTGAGATCTAAAAATATAGGTTCCGATTATAACCCGAAAACTTTCCAGATTTGCTCGGCATTCAAAACTGCAACTTTCTTAGGAACACACCTGTTCCAGTCATAAACCTTTACAACTTCTTCCCAGCTTTTTACACTTTTAACTGAAACCTCACTCGTCTCATCTATCGACCACAAACTACCTATCCTCTCCGAACACAAAACAACTTGTTGCTCCATGTTTGTTATTTGAACCAATTCTCCTATCTCAGCCACCGTGCTTGGTTGCTTTGTCCAACTCCTTGAAAAGTTATTCCATACAGGCTCTACTTCAATCTATCTGCAACACAACACAACACGCCATAGACTTCTCTACTTCAAACAAAGCTGGGATTTTGAGAAAGCAAGAAAGAGGAAGATTATATGGGATTTTGAGAAAGCAAGAAAAAGAAAGATTACAAAAAATGTGAGCAAAGGTAAAAAAATAAGAGGTAGCACATCACAAACAGAATATATGAAACCAAATATATATCAAAACTCAAGTAAGAGTACCTTGTTCGACAAACTTGCTTCAATTAACGATTTTAGCTCAAGTATAGATTTCTCCTTAGGCATGAATGGCTTGAGTCTCCACATATTTGAGAACCAACAAATGAATCTGCATATAATGTTAAAAATAAACAAATGACAACCAACAAATGAATCTTCTTACACTCTTGTTAAAACAATACACCATCAGTGGTGTTTCTATAGTCACTTACTTTTATATACAACAAATTTCATGGTTAGTTTCTATTGAAAATCATATAACAATGTTGGTATATGTATATGTGGTTAGAGATATATATGCATGATGAAAAAATTTATTTACCGTATGAAAAACAAAACAATTTATCATTCACATAAGAACAATCATTTCAACATTAACACGTCTATTACCATTGTCAAATGTACACAGACTTTAGAGAGAAGTTTGACTCCTCATAGTCATACACCCTCAGGGACCCATAAATCATATTGTTTTTATATATATATATATAAAACATGTGTGACACCTGGGTCACTGCGACCATCAAACAAATACCAAGCCAATGAAATATTGTAATTCATACTTGGGATCTGTATAAATATGTGTATCTTTTGCACATATCAATTCTTGTTCGATTTCAAGCTCTAAATCGCTTTCTGGAAGGTTATACGCGCACTGATGCATAAATATAACCAGTTTAATGCAACGAACACTCCGGAATAGTGAAATAGGCTTAACATACCTTAAATAACCTTTACATAACTTAGAAATAAGTTTTGAAGGCTTTGGTATGGCAAAATCAAGTTAAATCGCCTACAGGGACTAAATTTGACAAACTGCGAAAGTATGCCAATTTGAACTGTAACATTCCGGAACATGATCATAAGTTAAACATACCATAAATATCCTTTACATAGCTTAGAAATAGGCTTTGAGGGGTTCGGTATGCTAAAATAAACTTCTGGGTCATTCAGGGACTAAAAGCGTCAAAAAGTGCATAAGTTTGCTCTTTCGCGCATAACTTACGTTCTGAATACATCCGGACATCCAAAAATTTATGTAAGCACTAAAATATTTTATTTTAGTGTTTGGCATAAGAAAAATCTATTCGTCGCGTCATTTGGATCGTTTTTCGCGCTTATGCGCATTCCGTCGTAATTAACCGAACAACGCAATCATACGGCCAAACGAACCGACATCCGAGATATTTTTGAGCACATTTTAAGTTTCCTATACTTTAACTTCATTTTATAGCTTTGAAATGGGGTTAACGGGGCTTAAACGTGTCAAAAATGCATCAAATAGCAAGTTTGGAGCTTCAGGGGCCTGTTCTGCCATTTTTCAAACTTTCTGGTCTGCAAGGTCCTTGCGCACCTCAAGGTTTTTAGTGTTACGGTGCGCAAGCAGGGTTCAGATGCAGAAACTTGTTTTTAACAGCCTGTTTCCAGCCTTTAAACCCCCCAAAGGCCAATGCCACTTGTCAATAACTGGTGGTGGGGGCAAAATGAGCTACCATAACATTCCGACAAGTGTACGGGTGAGATCAAGGCATGTTATTCGATAAACGATCCTAACGGTTGTCCATTTACTATAAATACCCACCTCAACTTCACTCATTCCTCACAAATCTGATCAAAAGTGCTCTAAGTTGAAGCAAATCACTTCATACCTGAGCTACTCGATCAAGATTTACTAGCGGGGACCCTTTTGTAAGTGTTCCTTCGTTCTTTTATCGCTTTTCTAGTCCGAAAGTCGAACTATGTTCGACTTTCTGCATTGACCAGTTTATGGTCGATGCGAAGTTCGTTTGAACTTCATAACGTGAGCGTGATCACGATGGTTATAGTCCCTAGTGACTATACCTACTGATTACCACGTTATCTTGGCTCAGTGACGAGTCGTAGTTTCGGCCAAAATACGTGTTATTGCGTATTTTGTAACCAAAATACTCTTAGGTATCAAAACCGTTTGTTTTGATACCAAACCTGTTTTCTAAACTTAGTTAAGCATGTTTTAACATGCTTAGCTCGTCACTTTTAGTTTAGTGCTTATATAGGGTCGTAAGGTAAGCGATCTAAACAATCGCTTATACTTTCGAACCCGGCCCATTTGGTCGATCATTAGGATCCGACCAAATACATTAGGTGACCATAGTATATAAGGAATAACCTTCCAAGGTTATACCTTATGGTCGCTTCGTTTAAGTAGTTGTATGATAGGTAGTTTATATGCCTTAGGTAAATTACCAAAATGCCCTTTTGATGCCAAAAATTCATTTTAAGCATATGTAACATAACTTTTGGTATCTAAACTGATTTGGTAACAATATTAGACATGTTAAGGCATATTTTACTTACCATAGGACTAGTTAGGCATTCCGAACGCGTTTTACGCAAACGACGCTTTAAAGTAGCATAAGCTACCTAAACGGGTCGTAAAGGGTCGTAAGCACTTAGGCTAGGTTTCATTTAGTATGTAGGCTTTGTTAAACCATACTACCTGAGTTCCCATACTCATTTGGTTTACGAGCCCTCATTCTATCCGATCCTCCGATATAGGTCCGGTTTATTAACATAGTTACCTATATTAGGTGCCGTTTGATTCCGTGATCTCTAGCATTGCTTGGTGGTTATCTTAGGACTTCTGAGCAATCTCAAGTGAGTACATAGACCCCTCTTTTACTGTTTTCCAAACTGTTTTGGGGTGAAACACATGTGCCTACTTGTTACTTTCATGCTTTACTGTTTTCACATCATATACTTGCTATGTTTATTAGTACATTTATAGTACATGATTTCAATACATTTTATGCTATGTATGCCCATTGTGTGCATACTTAGTACATCACTTTACAATACATTTTATGCTATGTATGCCCATTATGTGCATACTTAGTACATCACTTTACAATATAGTTCATGCTATGTACGCCCATTGTGTGCATACTTAGTACATTGTTTTACATTACACTTATGCTATGTATGTCCATTACGTGCATACTTAGTACATTGTTTTACATTACACTTATGCTATGTATGTCCATTACGTGAATACTTAGTACATTGTTTTACATTACACTTATGCTATGTATGTCCATTACGTGCATACTTAGTACATTGTTTTACATTGCATTTCTGTTGCATATGCTCATCCAGCATATGAACACATTATACTACATTTTGAACCGTTGTAACCATTTGACTATGTGAACCTTCGTAACCCTTTGATTATATGAACCGTTTGTAACTATTGAACCGTGTGAACCAGTTGTATCTGTTGACATGATTTACATTTGACAATAGACATTTGACTATACATAAACATTTCTACAATTGTTAAACATTTTACTTTGGTGGTTTGGTTTGAGTAAGTGATTTAAGTAACGAGGCGTATGTAATATGATACAAGCACGGTGGATACGCCGCTGGTACTTCCTATATATAAGTGTTTGTATGGTATCACATATTGTAGCGTTATTTGAATCATTTCAATTTGAGACATATAACATTTTATACAAATAACATACTTTTCACAAGACATTGATTTACAAACAACTTATCTTATACAAACTCATTTTACATGGTTATTCATTTAACCATACATTATTCTCTTATTTATACATATCATCTGATCTTATCGTTTTTCAAATGATTTACAAGACAAAGCAAATTACAAGGTTCATGACTAAACATTTTCTCAAACATAAGTCATGAATTCTGTTTTCACAAAACCTATGTATCTCACAGGCATTTTTTATGCTGACGTACCTATTTTCACATGTGTTTTCAGGAGATGATGCATAGGACTTATCAAGACATACTTAGGCGGACCTGTGCCTTAGTGACTTAAAACGAGACAAGAACTAGTTAATTTATGTTATGTACTCTTTAGTTCTTGTTTAAAACAATGTAAACTTTCATGTTTGATTAATAAAACGAAACTTCAATTGCCATGGATTTGAAACAATTAATTCTGTTACAACACTCCCCGACGTTTCCGCCACGTTTTGTATGTTCTACGTGGTCGGGGTGTGACAACATGAATCTTGTCTTAGTAAAAAACATGAACAGGTTATAAGTGAAAGCATGCTTACCAACCTAAAACATTGAGAAGGTTCCATGATATCTTCTTCGAGCTTACTCTTGTCTTGAAAATTGCAACCGTTAAATGCAAAAAAAAAGCTTCATAAGATCACTGTCTTCTTAAAAAATGACAATTCTACTCTTTTACTCATAAGTTTAAGTTGTTACCAATTTGAGAAGTAGGTGCCATTTAGAACGCCTGTGAACACAATTCACTGATCCAATTTCACGCATGCTACCCTCCTCAAAATTCATTCCTACATATCAAAACACAAATCATTATCAATTTTAGCAACTTTAAACCAAAATGGATAAAAGCAATGGTCTTTCTCCAAAATCCTTCTTTTTATATTTTATGTGGAAGCAACACTTCTACCTTAGTTTATTAAGTAGTTTCATATGCATCATAAAAATAGGACACTCAGAATATATATCTAAAAAAAGTTTGTTGGAACATTAATCAAGCTTCTACACATTGATTAAACCATATGATTCATCAATGATGATTAACATATAACGAAAAAGATGTAACCTGCAATACTTATAATTAATAAAGTATAAATGTGAAGGTATATATTGCCTTTACACTATGAAACCTTAATTATATGAAAGAGAAATATGAAAAAGATACCATATTTTCCTTAACATTAGCATAACTATATTGACTTGATGCTGAAGAGGATTCCGGCCAAAACTCCCATCCTTAACCTAATTCCGGACACTAATAACCCTAATCGAAGATACCACTCCATTGTGATTGATGTCGTTGTGCTGCCTTGGAACCGTTTTCGATCGCCCGTTAACCACAAATACATCACACACCATAGGTACAACACAACTAACCACAATAGAAAGCACAAATCACCTGTGAGCCAAAAATCACATCACCCCACCACCAGTACGAACCCATAAACAATGGCATCAAATTCAGTTATTAGATAAATTAATATTAATGATCTCTTGCAATTTACCAAAAGTATCATGAAACAGAATACTAAAATAGCAAAGAAAGATTGAAAAAGAAGAAGAAATACCAGAGAGAGAGATTGTGACCATTATCCGATGACAAATTTGAAGTGCACCAAAACCATAATTGAGTTTAGTCGGAGAATATATAAATCGGCAACGAAATCACAAAGATGAAAGAATCAAAGGAGATATTAGAAAACAAACATTAATGATTCTTAATTAACAGGGGGATAGTAACTTACCTAATGGTGTTTTCATGTTGAATGAATCAATAGGTGAACACTTTGGGGGAGACAAAGGAGCACCAGAAATCCATACCAATCTATAATCAGTAACGCATAACACCATCAACCGAAAAATAAGAACAATAAAAAACGGATTAACAAGTTAGCAAAAGAAGTAGAAGGATTTTCATACCCAGGGTTTCAATCGAGTAATTGTAGAGGTTGACCTGAAAATTTTCCTGGCCATATAAAACCGAATCTGCTTCAAATCATAAGCAAAGAAGGCAAAAAAATAGTAATTAAATACTTAGTAATTAGATCGATAAACCTTAACTAACTAATTCATTGAAAGGCAAACCATCCTTTTAAAACCGGTCATAACCAAAAGCACCATCAAACACTACTGTACAATTGAAATTAAATAGTAATAAACAAAAATCAAAAAAATAAAACATCACAAAAAGAGATTTACAGATCTACTTGGATCTCTATTTCATCTTTCAACACGTCCACTTCAACCTCCTTATTCTCTTCTTCCACTGAAATATTTAGATTCAGTGAACAAATATTAGAGTAAAAAATTGTAACATCTGTTTTAACAAACAATTGATTAAAGAAACGCCTGGATTTCAGAGATTTGAAAAAAATTGATTACTGTATTAGGGATTAAGGGGAAATCGTTTACAATAAATTGTAACATTTGTTTTATATACAGCCATTGCAAAGACAAAGGTAGATCGCCTGTCTAAGGCAAGATCGTTTACCATCTCAGAACATCCATGAGTAAAAACACAGCTGTTAGTTAATTCGTCCATCTTAATGTTCCAAAATCTATCTCCTAAATAAAGAGTTGATTGACCACCTTTGAAATTTTTCCCATAAAATTGCCTCCAAAATTCATCAGCCATGACCTGCAAAGGTAGTGATAATTAAAAATTTAAAAACCAGTATACAGAAAGAAAACATTATTCAACATACTGATTGTATAATATATACTACTTACAATAACGTCTTCGTCAGGTGTGATTTTGGATATAAAGCAGTTTTGATGAACAAATGATTTAAACACCGATAGAAAGAATGATGATGGTCCAAAGGATTGAAACATAAGATAGCCGTTTTTTCTTATACAACTATCCCGAACAACTTTGGTGAAGCCATCAGCAAGAACAGGGCCCAAATAAGTTTTTTTCAGTCTTACAAACCATAACTTGTTGCCATCAACAATCTTAACATATTCTTTGTAAGGTGGTTGGTCTCCCCACATCATTGAAGCAAAGTCATTAGGTATTTGCTATGAGTTTAAAACAAAATAAAAAAAAAGACAAACATCAGTTTACTTAAAATATGGTTAGTAATTAGAAAATCAATAAACGTACCAAAAATATTGGGTCATCTTCCTCAATAAGCTTTAAAAATGAAGGACCGTTGTTAATCTGATCCATATCTGAAAATTAAATATGAAGGTTTTTTTAAAAAACTAAAACGGTAAAGTATTTATAGAAACAAACTTAATGTAGTGACGGGAGAAACTTCAAAAACCAAAAATAAAAAGGAACGATTTAAAAAAATTTAAAAACTATTTATTTTTAGAAACACAATCAATATTCCGTAAAAACATATCACACACTAAAAATTTACATACTCTTTAATCGATTCAAAATTAATACAATATAAAATTTATTACTAATAACAAAAGACTGTAAAAAAACCGAGCATAAATAATGAAACCTAACATTATAAGGGATGAGTATAAAAGATGAAACAGAACATTATACCGGAAACAAAACATTATACCGGATGAAAAAATATCAAAACACTGTAAATCATCATCAACAACAAACTAAAAGACTATAAGAAAAAATATCAGTAACATGATAACACAATCAAGACATCAACAAAAGATCCTTTCATATGATTAGAATCGGATAATGCAAAATCATCATCAACAACAAACAAAAAAACAGAAAAATCATCAAAAATTATTATATTTCTAACAAAACAATATCAGTAACATCATAAGACAATCAAGACATCAACAAAAGATCCTTTCATATGATTCGAATGGGATAATGAAAATCATCATAAAAAAACAATCTAATATTGTTTACATACCTTCTCTATATGTCTAATGATTTACAAAAATATAAGAACAACAAACATTAGCAACTACCGAAACTGTTTTCAACATCAAAAACTTAACTTTTCTTGAATAAATTGAAGATCGAACAACATAAACAAACAATATTTAACCTTCATCATGTAGTTTTACCTTAGATCTTTTTATAGATTCTTGATTGAATAAATTACTATTAAAGAAACATACTAATAAGATGTGAAAACTGGACCAAATGGTTGGTTAGAGTGTAGACCTGCGTATCACTATAGGGTTGCCATGAAACGAACCATGAGATCCTCCTGCTGGATCTCTTTACTTCACATTAGTCATAGTTGATATAAATTTATCAAATCCATCATCAATGTCTCCAAGGCACATGCACAAATGATTGTAATCTATATAATTTGCCTGTATACCCATCATCCATGAACCAACAAATGTATCTTCATGATCATACGCCTTCAGAGATGCACTGCAGGAAAAAAAAACATAATGACTAAACTAAAGGGAACTTACACTTCAGAAACTACTTATCCTGATTTGATGCATCCAACATAATGACTCTCTTTACCTCGAAAGCTTTTGAGAAACTCGTCATCCCAATTTTGAACAGTTGAACTCATAACTTCTCTTTCTTAGATGATTCTTCATCAGCCTCCTGCCTCCTCATGATCATCCTAAGAATAATATAACTATTTAAAACAGATGCTATATATCTTTCCAAATTCTGAGAAACTTGAAAAATAATGTGATTGTCGAAAATTATGGAAACTAACACAAAATTTGGAAGCAATTAAAACTTTAATATAAGTTATCTTGATAAATTTGGAAATACGTTACAATTTAGACAACTTTGATAATTGATAAGTATCCATAATTGATATAAATTTCAAAAATTCAAATTTTGAAATAATTTGTCAAAGCAATTTACTTAAATAGTTAAATATTATTCAAACTTAAATTCAAAACCAATGAGCTTAATATATTCATAATATAATCAATATCTAAATGATTGTGAAAAAAGATCAATCACAATCATGGACCTGAGAAGAAGCTCGAGACCACTGATTCAATTTATACCTTAGTTGTCGAATGAAGAATGTTGTCTGGAAAAAAAAACTCATCTTCAAATCTGCTGAAACCTACCCTCGTCCAAACAACATCGACGCTCTTCTTCTCAATCTCGGGACCTTAAACAAAACAATTATGACACAATTAATAAACCCTTAATTCAGAAACGAAAAACTTACTGCAATAACACGCGATTTGCTATCTCTTCAGTAACAACAAAGTGAAATCCACATAACCTAAGTAACTTCTTACTCGCAGAAATAATCAAAACTATATCACACAAAAACGTCAATAATAACTACAATAACACGTGATTTAACATCTCTTTAGTAACAACAACATGAAATCTGCATAACCTAACTATTTTCGTAATCGCGAGCATGAATACAAAGAGAACCCAAATCTGAAAAATAAAGAGTTAATAGAATACATAACCAAAATCTAAATAAGATAAAGTAGAACCCTAAACTGATAAATAAAGAGAAATCATAGTTTAACTGTGGGAGATATGTAATACTTCAGTTGCAGATTTCATTAGTAGAGATTTCGAAAACCCTAATCTTAAAAATCGACAATATGATAAACAAAATCAATAGACAATATAGTAATTTAGAGAGATTTTATCAAAGGATTCAAGAAACCCAGTACATCTTACGATTTGTTTGTTCATACCAAAAAAATTAAAAAAAAATCTGGATAATGAACATACATCACCTACAATTCGAAAGAAACTCTATGAGTAAGAATTCTATCGAAGAATTGAGAGATGCTCACAGTAAGTCGACGTAGAAGACTGATTTCTCCAATAGAGCGATTGAATGAGGAAGAATTCTATGGAAGAATCTGTGGCGGTAGAAGCCAGGTTAGGGTTTCGTAGGTTGCACACAAAAAATGAGGCATATGAGAGAATTAGGTTAATTAGATTGTTTTTATAGGCGGGTCAAAAAATCGGGTACATCCGACCCGAAAATTTTCGGATCCCGCGTCCCACTTTTTTTTGGTTTGTGTTATGTGAAGTTTGGTTTGTTTATAGAGAATTAGATGAATTCCCTCCCAAAATCACATTCTACTCAACCAATGGATGCCACATCAGCAAAATGGCTCCACCATTCAAGAACACATAGCCCAAATCATCTCATTTATTAATATATATAGATATTTATACATAACACGTTTTATGATTTATTTTTATATGACTTCATGTTTTCATATGAATCACCAGTGATATTTTCTCTTATGTTTATTTTTAGAAGATATTTGATTATTATGTGGGGTACCACCAAGAAATTATATTATATATGTATATATTTATTATTTGGAAACATAAAATTTTAGATCTCTTCTTAATATCAAAAATTACATAGTATATATATATACACATATATAATATTAAATTATTTTGTAATATCTTTAATTTATATATATCTTATGGTACCAATTATCAAGCTTATTCCCTCAGCTTTATTTACTCTTTTATAAAAGTAATATATTGAAATAAACTTATATTAAATTTATTGAATATAATATTTTGGAATAAAAGTTTAGGGAAGTAACTTACTCAAAATATAAATTTTCTGGATTTATGGAAACAATTTCATTTTTAACTAGTCGATTGAACCATATTGGTTTAAAATATTAAAATCTAATTCTTAATTTATTGAATATTATGTAGGTAATACAAAATTGGACGTTTCTGAAATTGATTCTAAATATATTAGGTAAGTAATATACATGTATTAGAATAAGTATATATCTCTCAAACAATAATAATAGTAATTTGTTTAAAGATATTACTTATTAAAATTTGTAATTTGATTGCACCTTGATATGATTTAACTAAAAATATAGCTATCAATAATTACTTTAGAAATAATATTACAGTGTTATATACAAGTGATGTTATCCTGAACACCTGTAAGCATACGCCTGATTTATAAGCAATATCATTGTATTTTTATTTTTTCCTATATGACATCTTTGTTCTTGAAATAACCCGCTGAAGAATTTTAAACTATTATAAGTATTTGATAGTTAATGCTTATGATTAATTATTATTTTACTTTAATTATATCAATACTTTGATTATTCATTTTACAACAATGATTGAAAGATTTATGATATGTAATGTGAATTGGATCACTCATATAAAACTTATATGCTTGTTAAAGACTCACACTATAAAATTTTCAACCACAAAACTATCAAAATGTAATTTTGTGTTTAAGTGCGTATTTCAGATTTCAAAACCATATTCTTTCTGTAGAACGATACTAACCATTGAATTTTAGAGCTATAATACTTAGTTTTTTTTATATATAGTTTTTTTATATATAAATAGTGATGATATACTTAGTAAAATAATGTTTAAATTAGGCTAAACCTTGTACCATGTGTCTATTTAATTTTAGAAGATGATAATGTCACACAGATTTATTTTATTAAAGAGACAGTAAAATAAAGATAGATTATTAGAAAGTCAAAATAGCCAATAACTTTTAATCGTGGCTATTTTCTTAAATAATTCATAAGTGTAAATCACAGCTGTTTAAATTTGTTGATTTTATTTTATTTATTGTGTGTGTTCTAGACTTGTATGGTACACAAGTTGTAACCACACCCATGTGAGGTTTTTATATATTATATTACTAAAATATATTTTTAAATTCTATATTCATTGATTGGGGGTGATATATTTATATTATAATAAAATATTAAATGTTTAACCCCACGGGATCTATGGAATGAATATAGAGCTAAGTTTTATAATATATAAACTTACGTTAACATAAATCTATACTATAAAACTATAGACCATAAAGTGTAATTCTAAATAGAGAAGTATCTGCCTAGTTAAAATATAGCACACGTGTTATATTTTATCAGAAATATGATACATCTGCCTAGTTAGCCTATGGGTACATCTACTCATATTAATTATTCATGCTCTGGACTTAAAATTGTTAAAATAACATAAAAATTTATCTACACAAAATAGCACAGAAGTTATTCACATAATTTTCTAACATAATTGTTTAAGTTTTAGGTATTGAAAGAACACCTAAATGGCTTAAACCAGTGGCTCTGATACCACCTTCTGTCACAGCCCCTGGCCCCATCCTGGGAGCGGGAGCCGCGAACCAGTCAGATGGCATCGGTGTTTATAAATTTGGCAGCGGAAATTTTCATCAGGACCGTAGTGAGGAAATATTTTTATCAGAGTAAACACCAAAATGTTAAAAACAAATAAATGGGATAAAACCCAAGTTTTCTTTACAATACATTTATATGGATAAACCCTAAGTATTGAAAATAAAATCTACTTTTTTATTTAGGTAACTTTTATAGCCACTTTTCTAAGCCTTCAGTGCTCTACAGCTGGCTTCTATTTGGCTTTCACATTTTGTTACCTGAAACGTGTTTAAAACATTTTTGTCAGTGGGAAATACTGGTGAGTGAATCCCAATTTAATCAAAAAGAGTTTTATCATTTCACAGTATTGAGAGCTATCACATTGTTTATTTCTACACAATTACTCATTCAGTATTGTCAATCCTGACTGGTGGGTCATATTACACATTGGCTAACTCATTGTCCAATGGTAACGTGTTCCACATTTTGTATACAAAACCCCAACATACCGGCAGTAATTGAAGAACTACAAAGACCCAATCACTGCTTAATCACATTGTAAAACATTTAAGGTTTTGAAAAAGCAATTTACAAAAAGGAGATTACTAACATTGCTACTTTAAGGATTTCCTTCGTGTTTTCCTGGTTATAATCTATTTAAATAAACAATGCACGCCCGTTAGTATAATAACCCATATTTACATTAGCTATACCATCCCCGAGACAGAAACTCCAATGACTACGTCGGGCAGAACCACGACAGCCGTTACGGAGCACTAGATTAATCGGGCAGCGTATCTAATACGTAACCGGATGTTATAATACTTAAAACGAGGCAGAGCTTCGCTTATTAGGGGGGTATTATACCCGAGTATAATTATTATTCTTTAGAATTGTGAGAGAGAAAAAGAGAAATGAACGATTTAAAATTGAAGGCCGATCCCATCTATTTATAGGGTCTGATCGACCCTTTGTCGCGCCCCGCGAAAGAATACAAAGGGGTCTTCGCGCCCCGCGAGGGATGGTAGGCGGTTTGAGGGTTGCTGAGTCATCGACACGTGGCGGCACCGGGTGTTCTCCTGACGTTAAGCTGTCGCGGCCCGCGACTAAGATAAACAAGGGCTTCGCTCCCCGCAAGCGCACCCCTGATTTTGATTTATTTGATTTTTATTAATATAAAAGGTATACGGGCTCGTTTATCGCATACGGGGTATATTTTAGGATGTGTCGGGGTGTCAGGGGTGTTTTAGGGTCGTTTTCGAGGGTTGTTATATCTTGGGTATAATCCCTGAATTATTTAATAAAATATATAATGTACTCGCATTAAGTATAGTAACCTAATTCAACTTTATCCCTACGTCATGAGACAGAACCCCAACAAGTTAGTCAGGCAGAGCCTTGACATTTGTTACGGGGCCCTAGATCAATCGGCCAGGGCATCAGTGACCAGGGGTTAAAATACTTAAAACGGGACAGGGCTTTGGAGTATTATATAGTCTAATATTTAAAGAAGAAAGACAAGATATGGCGAAAGAGTGTAGAAAAAAAAAAAGGAAGTTTGAGTAGTTTCAAAGTGTCAGTTATCTCTATTTATACTAAATTGTTAGCTTTGAGTCCAAGCAAAACTTCCTGCTGTGCCACGTACACAAAGAATTTATTATACACACACGTAGACATGCATTTAAAAATGGATGCATGAATTTTCGATTTGCATGTAGGACACGTCCACTACATGCATGAATGTAAATTCTTTTGATTATTTTTATTTTATTATTTTATTTAATATATATATTATAATTAATTTAACTATTTCACTTATTTGATGCTTATAACTTTTAAAATATGACATTTTACAAAACAATAATTATGTCATTAGAACGAGAATAATCTTATCTACATTTTGAACCAAGTTTCACTAAAAACGGAGTAAGACCAAATATAATGTATTTTTATAATTTAATTATTAAACGGTTCATAAGCCCGTCTATGTACTTCATATTTCTGACAGTCAACTTACCCATGATTTATCCGTTTAATAACATAAGTTTTTATATACTTTATCTTATATTTTATAAATAAAATTTTTGGGAATGTTACACTCTTTTAGTCACAATATATCCTAAGAACTTTCCTGCCCCCACTCCAAAATGGCACTTGGCTGGATTTAGCTTCATGTTATACTGATCCAGGATAGCAAATGCTCCTTCAATATCTTGGAGACGATCTTCAGCCTTCTTGGATTTTACTACCATATCATCAATATACACCTCCATGGTGTCCCCCAGTTTGTCTTTAAACATCATGTTCACCAATCTCTGGTACGTTGCACCTGCATTTTTCAAACCAAAGGGCATAGCAGTATAACGGTAAATACATGTTGGTGTCATGAAAGCAGTATCCTCCTGGTCCGAAGGTTCCATTTGAATCTGTTGGAATCCTGAAGATGCATCCAAAAAGGTTAACATCTCATGACCGGCAGTTGCATCCACCATTGAGTCTATATGAGGCAGAGGGAACGGGTCTTTAGGACATGCTTTGTTCAAGTCTGTGTAATCTACACAAACTCTCCATTTCCCATTCTTCTTTTGAACTACGACCACATTTGCTAGCCACTTGGGAAATTTAACTTCCCTAATCATTTTGGACTTCAATAATCTTTCAACCTCTTCTTGAATAATTGTGTTTCGTTCTGGAGCAAACTTCCTCCTCTTCTGCTGGACAGGCTTAAAAGACCTGTCAATTCCAAGCTTGTGAGTTATAATGTCTTTAGAAATACATGTCATATCCTCATGCTTCCATGCAAACGTGGACATCCTGCATTTCAAAAAGTTAGCTAACTGTTTTTCGATATCCTGAGGGATATTGGTTCCTACGAGCACCGAGATATCTGGATTATCCTGGTCCAGGATAATTTTCTTAACATCCTGCTCTGAAGCCTCCATGATATCCTGGGCTCGTGTCTTTAATTGCTATCCTGCTTTGGGCCTTGTTGAGGATTTCACCGAGTAAGAATAACATTCCTTTGCCTCTTGTTGATCACTTTCCACCTTGACAACCCCCCAAGGGGTAGGGATCTTGATACACTGATGATAGGTTGATGGCACAGCTTTCATATCATGGATCCATGGCCTGCCCAATATGATATTGTAGCAGGATAAGGAGTCCATGACACAAAAACGTTGCATTGAATTGACTCCCTCAACATATACTGGCAGCTTTATTTCTCCCACAGTGTTCTTAGCCTCTCCACTGAACCCTACAAGTACAATGGATTTTGAAGTGATCTCCATTTGGGAAATATTCATCCTTTTCAGTGTTTCTAGTTGAATTATGTTGACGGAGCTGCCATTATCCACCAGTATCCTACGCACAAAATGATTAGCTATATATAAAGTTATTACTAAACCATCATGATGGGGATCCTGGACACTATCCCTGTCATCACTGTCAAACGTTATCACTTTAGCAGTTGTAAGGGTTGTCATCCTGGTTGGCTTGTCTCCCCGTTCAGCCTTAACCTCCTTTGCATGTCTTTTTGCTGCAGAATAAGAGGTTCCACAAATGTCTGATCCTCCTGAAATAAAGTTAATTATCTTGGTGTCCACAGGAGGTGATGCTGCTCGTTCAAGATCCTTCTCAGTATCCTTGCCTTTATTCTTCTTTCTGCCCAGAAGATCCTTCAGATATCCTTTGCTTAGCAGGTACCTTATTTCCTTCCTCAGGGCTATACAATCCTCCGTGACATGTCCAAAATCCTCATGGAAGGCACACCATTTGGATTTGTCCTTCCAATCGGCCTTTTGCTGGTTCTTCCTGGGCCACCTTGCTTTATCTCCCAAACCCTGCATAGCATACATTAGTTCAGGTATATTAACAGAAAAACAATATTCTGACAATTCAGGATACTCCTCAGGATCCTCATCCTCAACAGCATTCACTTTCTTATTATCATTCCTGCCATATGGCTTAGAACGATACGGCTTATATGAGGATTCTGACTTCCTATTAGTTTATTCATAGGTTGAGGATGAATTCATTCTTTCTTGCATCTTTTTATCATCTTCCAGTCGAATATATCTTAAAGCCATGTTTCGAGCTTCATCCAGGTTCCTGCAAGGATTCATCACAAGATCCTGATAAAATTGAGAATCCTTTTGCAACCCCATCTTGAAAGCCTGCACAGCTGTAGCAACGTCAAGATGTGGGATATCTAAGGACTCCCTGCTAAACTTGTTCACATAATCCCTTAAGGATTCTTGTGGACCTTGAGTTATCCTGTAGAGATCACTGGTTAGTTTCTCAAAACTTCTACTGCAAGAAAACTGACTATTAAACAAATTAACTAAATGAGCAAACGATATAATTGAATGAGGTGGAACATTTAAGAGCCATTTTAAGGCTAATCCTGTCAAAGTGGAGCCAAAACCCTTGCAAAGGCATGCTTCCTTGAGATCCGGAGGGATAGGGTTAATTTCCATCATTTCTCTATACTGAGAAATATGCTCCTCAGGATCTGTGGTCCAGTCATAGAGCTTCATGTTGGGAGTTTGAAATCTTTTTGGAATTTTAGCATAACAAATAGGATGTGCAAATCGGGATATCCTGTGGCTATCCTGGGATACTTCTGGAATCGGCTGGACTACCCCAGGTACACTGGATATCATATCCTTTAATTTCTGAAGCTCCCTAGAGAGTGCCGAGGTTACACCTGTATCCTGCAAAGATCCAATACCGTTAGTAGCAAGAGTATTAGTATTATTAGATACCTTACCAGCCTGAGGATTCTGGCCATATCCTGGAGCATATCCTAATCCTCTCACAGTTGATACCTTGACCGATGAAGGTATCTCAGGATTATGACTCTAGGAATGACTTGGTACAATGTTGCCCCGGTTATCCTCAGTATATATTGCCGAGCTGAAGTTCAATGCTCTAGGTTGCAAAGGAGTGACAGTATCCTCAGCAGGCCTACTTGAGCTAGATTTCAAGAGTTGTATCTCTCTTATCAGCATTTGGTTGGTCTCCTGCTGTTGCTTCATCTGATCATGTATACTACCAAATAAAGTTAGAATTTCATCATTAGAAGCCATAATAGGGGTTCTCCCTGAAGCAGCAGATCCTTGAACATTCTGAGTGGGAACAATATCCCGAGTTGTGTGAGTTTCAATCCTCCTTGGAGGGGCTTGAGGCTGTGATGAAGCTTGCGTCCTTGGAGGTGGTGGAAGCACCGAACCAACTGTTGCAGAGGTTGTAGCAGACATGGTAGAAGAGCTCATGTTTGATTTTAGGGCCATTGAAAATAGTGTAGCAAAAAATTTCGAAAATAGAAAACCAAGTAGTGATTTTATGAAAGCTTTTAGTAGAAATAGCACCACTTGCCCCACGGTGGGCGCCAAATTGTTTTGGTCAAAAATTACCTAAGCAATTTAGTGATCAAATTAGTTTTGTGAGGTAGTGTGCTAACAATGTGTATTGAAAATATCCTGGTTTAATTGTTTGCAAAAATAGTTTTTAGGATATAGCTCAGGATATCGAGCTATATCTATAATCAAACAATGAGCAAAGAAGTAAAGGGTGACACGAGATGTACGAGGAAAGCCCTTGATCAATCTAGATCGCCGGCATAAAACCTCGGGAGCTGACAATCGCAGCTGCCTTGTTCTTCTTATTACTTCAAAAGTCAGGATACAATGCAGGATATTGACCAGATAGTTGCTAAGTGTTACAAAGCTTTGCCGAAAGTGTGTGAATTGCGAGAGAAAGTGTGAGTATTCGAGAGCAGTGAATGTGTTGTCCTATGTGATCTGGTTTATCCGTATATTTATAGTTACAAAAAGAAAACAAAATCTCCTAAAATGGGGGGATGCCAACGAATATTCCCATGTGAACGTTGAAGACCAAGTAATGCGGCTTCAACGTTCTTCTTCGAACAACTTGGACCGAGTCTTCAGGGGAAGAGGTCTTCGTGAACGTTATGGACTTGTACTCGTACTCCTGCATACAATTCGTTAGTAATCCTCAGGATACAGTATCAGGATGTTACCAATATCCTGATTCAGCATCCTGGTTGTGAACATATATTATGTAATCAGGATATAATTCAAGATACTATCCAGGATATGGGCTCAGAATTTCACCCATAACACATAGAAGATAGGAGTGATGAAAGTGTCTTGAGATCATGTTTGACGATGAGGGGTGCTTACAAGGGAAAGGAAAGGGGGTATAGGTTACGGGTGGCTTCTAATTATTGGAGGTGGTAGATACACTTAAAAGGCGTAGGGTTCAGATAGCTTGTCTTCAGGAAACTAGGTGGAAGGGGAATAGATGGGGTGAATACAATGGGTACAAGTTGTTATACTCGGGGTCTGAGGGGGTTAAAATGGGGTAGGTTTTCTAGTATCACTAGAATTGCACAAGAATGTGATTGAGGTAATACGATATAACGATAGAATTGTGGCACTCGGATTAGTATTAAGCGAGGAAGTTGTAACGATAGTTTGCTCATATGCACCACATGTGGGTTAGGAGGCCCGGAGAAAAGAAAGTTTTGGGATTGCCTAGACTTAGTAGTGAGAGTCATACCTATGAAGGAGGTAATTTTTATAGGAGGGGATTTTAACGGTCACATTGGTAAGGATAATGATGGCTACCGGTCCATACATGGGGGGTTTGGTTTTGGTGATAGGAATGAGTCTGTTAGGGATCTTCTAGAATTTGCAGTGGCACACGACTTGGGTATTTTAAACCCGTTCTTTAGGAAGAGGGACACACCTTTGATCACTTTTAGTAGCGGGGGTCGGAACACACAAATCGGTTTATCACTTGACGAGGCGAGTGAACCGACGATGGTGGAAGGACTGCAAAGTTATACCAAGGGAGACAATAGTGACTCAACACCATTTTTTGGTGGGAGATATACTGTTAAGGGAAAAGTTGGTTAAAGGAGATAGGAGTATTCGACCTAGGATCTGATGGGGAAACTTAAAGGGCGACAAGGTGACAGAGTTTAAAGATAAGGTTATCGCTACGACAAGGGCTCAGTTGAGTGGGGACGCCAATCAGATGTGGGAGGATATGGCAACTACCATTATTCATGTGGTGAATGGGACTTTAGGGGTTGCAACAGGAAAGTCAAGTGGGTCTAAGGACACCTTGTGGTGGAGTGAGGAGGTGCGGAATAAAATTAGGGGTAAGCATGAGAGCTTTAGAGATCTTCTTAGGTGCGCAAATGATGAGGAGCGAGGGGGACTGAAGGACAAATACAAGAAGGCCAAAAGGGAGGCACAGAAGGCAGTGACAAAGGCAAAGAACACAGCCTATAAGCAGATGTGTGAACGCCTGGGAACAAAGGAGGGGGGACAAGCTATGTTCAAGATTGCCAAAGCTAGGGAGAGTAGGAGGAAGGATATAGGAGTAGTGAAGTTTATAAAGGGAGATGATGGGCGTGCATTAGTCAACAAACAAGACATTAAGTTGAGGTGGCAAACTTACTTCCACAATCTATTCAACAACGGCAGATCTTACCAACAACAAAGCGACGACAACACCACTGAAAGTCGGGAACGAAATAACTACTACAGTCGGAGTATCACTCATAGAGAGGTGAGGACAGCACGTAGGAAGATGGGAAAGGCTAAGGAAGTTGGTCCAGACAACTTACCGATTGAAGTGTGGAGGTGTTTGGGAGATGAAGGGGTGCAATGGCTAACTACTTTGTTCAATGTTATTTTCAAATATGGGAAAATGCCAGATCAGTGGAGGAGTAGTGTCGTAGTACCTCTTTATAAGAACAAAGGAGATGCCCAATGTTGTGGGAATTATAGAGGTACTAAGTTGCTAAGTCATACGATGAAATTGTGGGAGAGGGTGATTGAGACTAGAATTAGAAAAGAAACTCAGGTTACGGTAAACCAATTTGGTTTCATGCTAGGGCGATCAACTATAAAAGCCATTCACGTTCTAAGGAGACTGGTGGAAAAATATAGAGAGAAAAAGCAAGATCTACATATGGGCTTCATTGGACTTGAAAAGGCATACGACAGTGTACCACGTAGACTGATTTGGGATACTTTGGAGGATAGAGGGGTTCCTGGGAAGTATATAGACATAATTAAGGATATGTATGATAGAACTGAAACTAGTGTTTGTGTGCCTGTAGGGTATACCAATTCCTTCCCTGTGGAGATAGGGCTCCACCAAGGGTTGGCGTTGAGCCCTTTTCTCTTTACGATTGGCATGGATGAGTTGTCCAAATCGATTCAGGAGACAGTGCCGTGGTGCATGCTTTTTGCAGATGATATTGTTTTAGTTACAGAGACAAAACGGGGGTTGAATTAGAAGTTAGAGGAATGGCGAGTAGCTTTAGAGGACAAGGGTTTAAGGATCAGTTAGTCTAAGACGGAGTACCTCTACTGTGATTTCAGTGATGCAGGGGGTGTCGAAGACACTCAAATCACCATTGAAGGTCAGGTGGTTTCGGAAGCAACTAAGTTCAAGTATTTAGGATCATTTGTACAAAGAGACGGGGAGTTAGATAGTGATGTAGCTCACCGCATTCAGGCTGACTGGTGTAGGTGGAGAGCAGCCACGGGGATATTGTGCGACTCGAGGTTCCCAACTAAATTAAAGGGGAAATTCTATTGGGTTTCAGTAAGACCTGCAATGCTATATGGGACAGACTGTTGGGCCATTAAGAAATCACAAGCACGCAAGATTGAGGTAACAAAGATGAGGATGTTGAGGTGGATGTGTGGTCACACAAGGTTAGACCGAATAAGAAATGAGGTTGTTAGAGAAAAGTTAGGGGTGTCCAGAATATCAGATAAGATTGGGGGGGGGGGGGGGGAGATTGATATGGTTTGGACATGTGAAGAGGAGGCAAGCAACGACCCAATTAGAGTAGTGGAAACCCTCACTGTAGATGGTAGGAGGGGTAGAGGTAGACCCAAATTGACTTGGGACGAGCGGATTAGGTAGGATTTGATAGAAATGCCTCTTTGAGGACATGGTCCAAAATAGGAGTTAGTGGAGACGTAGGATTAAAGTTAAGGAGTTTTAGGGGTTAGGTAAGATGTGGTTAGGTGTTGTCAAAGGGGGTATAGATTTACCTACACCATAGATGGTCTTGGAGGGTGATTGTCTTACGATTTGTACATGGATGAGTATGTTTTTCTATGATGCTATATTTACCTTCACTCTACTGTTTTTTGCTTTCACCACTGCTTTTGTCTCGGGTAGTTCTAGTACTCTTTTAACGCTTGTTATAGAGCTAAGGGTCTCTCTGGAAGCAGTCTCTCTATCTTTAACGATAGGGTAAGGTTTGCCTACATCCCAACCTCCCAGACCCTGCCATTAGCTTTGTTAATTGCGGGATTTACTGGGTATGGTTGTATATTTTAATCTATATATTATATAAATGATTATACGGCTACAAGATTAAATACCACATGATTAATGTATTTAATCTTACACTCGTTCTCGGTTAATTTTCAGTTTCAGATCACTTGACTGTATAAAACGGTTCGATCATGGTTCAGTTAGCGGACTACTGATCCGTTTCTTCACTTACTCAAACGCAGTATTTCACAAAAATATCCTAGTTCAAAAGTATAATAAAAAAGTTCCTACAGTGCTTGCTACTGAATCAAAACAAACAGGGAATTACAAAAGATGATAATGAATTAATGACACAAAAGTCGACCCTGCCTATGAGCCCCGTTTGACTTCAAATTCTCGATAAGCAACACGCTATTCTATATTTACTCGGGGAAACACAAAGGGTCCCACGCCTCTTTGTACACTCGTAAATGGGTCCCATGTAATGTTGTTTTGGCAGTTGCGTATTTTGATTGTTATGACGTCCCTTGAACTTTGGCACTTTGAAGATTTTGTTGCTGCATTTGTGGTTCACTTGCAAGGCCCAGGGCTTGTAAAGTTGCCCTGAATATGAGAGAGGTTAATGAAAATCAAGATGCAGAAAGCACACACACACAAGTTCATCTCACTGCACGGATGTTATTGGTTCAAGGGTTATATGAAAAACATACATACCTAGGCAAAGTGGCTTTTATACTAGGTTGGTTGGCATACGCAGCAAGTGGACCCCGAAGGCTGCCATATTTATTCAGAGCACCCTCGAGTTGTGGTGATGGCAACTGCAACGACAATTCAATATTCAATATTAATTAATATTAATAAGTAACAGCTTGAGAAACAATGGCGCGTTTGAAGACCGCCGCGATGATTGGAACAGAACATACTTGTAACAATACACGAAAAGAATGAGGTTGTGTTTGTGAAATGCATTTTAGAAATCCAACCCACAATTTTGGCATCCTCCAAACCTGAACCAAACAGATAAACAGTTAAAAAAACTAAAGAGATATAATATTATGATTAAAAATTGAATGCAAAATAGGAGAGTATAAAATAGCTACAAAAGAATAGAACAAAAAAAGTTGGAAAAAACTGGATCAATAATGTTAAAATTAATATTTTGACAACTATATTTAACAAATTAATTATTTGAAAAGTCAGAAAAGATGCGTCGCGCGTAAGTAACTACTTTGCGACCAACAAGATTAAAACAAGTAATTGCATGAAACCACACACCTGTTTGTTTACAAGTTTGGAAAGTATCTCCATAACAAAGTCAACCTGAATACATAAGCATGATTGTTACAAACAAATACAATATCCTTCATAATGGCAATTAAACCATCAAATGCAAATTAAAAGTTGAAGTTTTAACGTAAAAAAATATAATCAAAGTATCTCAAAATGTTTATATATGGATATATACCAGCTTGGGGAAAGCATCAATAGCCTGGATTACTGTCCTCATGAAGAGAAGGGGTAATGGTGTTTGGTCAACCTAAATAAAAATATCAAAGTCAAATATCAAAATTTCCAAACACATGCTATAAACTAACTTAAAGGTTGAGATCGGAGAACAATAATAATACCATTTGGTTCAACGCTTTTGCTAGGACTTGTTGTGTGAAAACAGTGCGCTGCTCAAAACAAGCTGAACAAGCATCCATTATCTGCAATAATTTACAAAGTGAAACGTGTAAAATAACACACATGATAGACATTGCTAATGAGACGTTTGAGATATTGGAGAACGAGCAGGCATGCCTTTTTAAGTGGAACTCCATCTTTCTCGGGGTTAATGTCATGAATTGCAACCAATACTTCTGCTGGAGTAAGTGCGGGCCCCATATGAGCTGAACCCTGCACAAGAAAACGAGCTTCTGAGCTTTCAGCTTAATCTTATGATCGACCCATTTGACCGGTTTGATTGTGCTCTACTAAAATAACTGAAACCTGTAGTATGTGGGCCATAGCCGTCTGAAACTTGTCCAATGGAAGCTGGACAAGACGGGGGAAAATAGGCAAAACCTGGAACCAAAAGGCGCGTCATGTCAAACGTGATTTTTTAACCCGAAAACATTTTGATTTCTTATTTTACTAAATGCAAACCAATAAACATGTTAAAGGAAAGGGAAGATACCTCGTTCTTGGTAAAGGAATTCAAAATTGGAATAAGTATTGTAGCATCCTGCAAAAAAAAATATTAATAATAATATAGAAAAACGCCTCGCAAAACATCAACTAAAAAGGTATAAAATATTAATATATATCACCTTAAGTTTAGTTTCATATAACTGCTTGACAATTGAAACCAGATCAGGCGAAGGAGTCGTCCCTTCACACAGAACATGCAGCACCTTGTAGAAACACATCAAATCATATTAATAAAAAATATTTAAAAAAAAACATAAACTGATAAAAGTAGAAACATTAATTGATATATACACCTGTGTCAGGAGGTTATCACTTCCTTGAGGTGGATCAGATATTATCTTGAGTAAATAGGAACTTGATGGACCAAGGGCCCGAACAAGAATAGGAACATGCCGATGAATAGCCTGCATTTATCAAAAAGAAAGAAAAGAATTAGTGAAACGTCTTTTAATGTAAAAAGAGTTTAGATAACAAATCTACTGTAAATCCCACCTGCTTAACAGCCTTTGGAGCATGATCATACCTATCAAATACAAGTTGAAGAAGGCTAGGTTTCTGCACAAAAGCAGAACGCACAGTATGTGTGTGTGACATCAGCATTGCAAACAGAGTGAAACTTAATACGCGATTACGCGTAACTCTAGTGTAGCGATAATTTAGATGAAAAGATAACCTTGGTGCATAATGCAAAAAACAAAGAAAGGTGTTGTTGAGCTTGAGCAAGTGACATTGATGAATCACTTTGTGGGCCCATCGCCGACTCGTTCTCAGACGTCCCGGGGTCTGAAACTTGAGAGCCACTAATTGATGTTTCTTGACTTCCCATCTGAAGACGATGATGATGATGATAAAAGATAATGATTTCAAAGACGTGAAAACAAATTAGATCGAAAACAGAACATGCAGATAAAATGAAATGTAACACACCTGCCCTTCGGTTCTTTGTTCATTGGCCGCTGAAACCGAAAGCTCCGCATCTGATACTGGTCTGTTAACTGCTGAGAGCAATTTGTTTGTAGCAAAATCCTCAATTTTCTCTGAGATGAAATCAATAACGTAAAGCTTGTTTGCTACCTGCAAAAGAAACAAACAGAAGTTCAACCATGGAAGATGATAGTATTTTTTTTAATAGTTAAAAAGCTTGCAAAAGAACAAATAAATAATTTGCGCAACCATAAAGTGTAGCTTCTTGGTCTACATAACAACTTTACGCATATGATTCAGGGCCAAATAAAACATAGAGTAAAATGTCATTTTCGTCCCTGAGGTTTGGCCAGTTTTGCGACGTTCGTCCAAAGGTTTGTTTTTCAGCATCCGGATCCAGAAGGTTTGAAATCTTGTCTGTTTCATTCGGCTCGTTAACTCCATCCATTTTCTCCCTTAAATCGGGGGGTATTTCCATCTTTTTTGTTAAATTAAAGGGCAATTCGGTCTTTTTCAGGGGTATTCAGTCTTTTTACATAAAGTGAAAAAGACCGAATTGCCCTTTAACTTAGCCAAAAAAAAGAAATGCCTCTGAATTAACGGAGAAAATGGATAGAGTTAGCCGGATTGAAAATGGCAAGATTTCAAACCTTTTGGATCTAGATGCAAAAAAACAAACTTTTGGACAAAAGTCGCAAAACTGGCCAAACCTTGGGGACGAAATGACATTTTACTCTAAAACATAACTTTCATCTTTTTCCCATTTATCGTCTTTTTCTTTGAAAATGACTTTTGTCAAACAACTTTGAGCTTTTCTATCACACAAATCACAAAATCACTCGCATCAAACTATATTTTACGTAGAATATTTAAAGGTCACCATTGAATATCTTAAAAATTAACTTGCATCACAAAAAAGTCAAATTGTAATAATCCTCACCAATCGAATAGCTTTTGCACGGATTTCATCTTTTGGATGAATAGCACACTGCATATAAAAAATGGAGCAAATGTAAGAAGCAATACAACTATCAACATATAAGCATATGATAAACGGAGCACGAAAACAATCAAATTACAACAATCATTTTTTGTGTAACTTGTAGAATGAGTTACCTTCAAAGCAATATCCAAAAACGCCTGACGGTTATTAGGGCGTCCCAAAATTAAGCTCCACAAAGAACCAAGACCTTGGTGTACACGATCACCGTCACGAATATCTTTTCCATAATTATTATCGGAGCAACATAACTCATCAAGAAGCTTAAATGCTGACTCAGGCAAAATAGGAGCTTCACAAAATAATCTACTGAACGATTTATCATTTGCTGGTAACACATCCAGCAAACACTTTGCCTACAATACAAAATGGCAAAACAATCAATATCAAGCTTTCCAAAAATTTAGCGTTTATTTTTTCAAATTTGTTTACCACTCCTAGAAGGAATTTCTCGTATACAACGGCGACTGAAGAATCTTGAGCGGAATCTGACATTGTAAGAGCATGCAGGTGGTATAGCACATGCATAACAAGCTCATGTCCCTAATGAAAATGCAAAAAAAAAACAATATTTAAAAACGAAATGTTTTCAAAGATATAATGATAATAAATGCACATACCTTCTGATTTTGGTAGTCAGAGACTATATGCTTCTGTATCATTTGAATTACATCATCATCAGCATCAACCTGCAGCATAAGAATTGCACAAACATTATGGTTTCTTCTTTATAAAAATCACTCTAAAACGGTAATTAAGTTTTGGATTTAGCAACTGTTAATTTTAAATCTTTATCACGGTGTGGAATATTCTTTACATGATATTAACAGATTAAATGAAATAACTTTTGCTTGTTAGTCACCCTTTTAACTCTTTTACCCTTTTAACTTTTGCTTGTATTATAACTTGAACCAAATTTTTGGAAAATATTATCAATGACACTGGTATATATATTACTGCGCGTTGGTCATAAAAGCTCACACGATAACATGAACATGCCACATCACATGAACCACATTACACATTATCTTATGATAAAAATATATCATCTCGGATATAAAAATGGCATGTGTCACTTTTACAAAGTTGTCATACAATGTTAGAAACAATAACAATACCTCCCCAAAGGGAAAATATAAAAAGCAGTCAAAGTCAACCCCCACCTGAGCAACCAGCCGTGACAGCAGTGTCATGCGGGTCTGCATAAACTCTGTACCTCTTAACCGCTTATAAGAGTCTATAATCCTTTTGATTGCCAGATTCTTTATATCTTTTTGCTGTTCTTCTGTTAACTCCACATAAGACGGAACCACTGGTAAATCAACAGTGGTTTCGGTTTCCTCCAATACAGGTGTGCCAACCGTGCTTGGTGAAAGCGGATCCACTTCCACCAATGGCAGTGATTGGTCATCATCTGTCATATGAATCATATCAACATCCATTGACTTTTGTACGTTTGACTCCTTGTTAACAGAATCAATAGTAGGAGGAATATCAAACTCCATATCAGCGTTAACTTGCATGGGTTGTCGTTCATCTGTAACCTGTTCTTTAAAATCTGCTGACTTATCTGGGATACGTGACTCAGTTTCTGCTTTGGGCATAACAATATGTTCCATATCCAATGGGTTCTCGACACTTGGCACCACAGGTGGCAGAGGTTGTCTCTTAATCTGGGTAGACACGTCAAAGTCAGACTCTGTTACACCAGATTGTGCCAAACTTGGAACATCTTCCACATAATGCTCAGATTGGGTACCGACTGGTGATGTCACACGCCGTGGGTCATGACGACGAGGATCCTGTATAACATTTCGTTAGTGTTTAAACTCGATGAAACAGAGCAAGAAAAATAGATGTGATAAAACAGGCAACCGTTTTGTACAGCGGGTTGGGCTGAACAAAAATCCACCGACAAATAGTTTATTATTAACAAATAAGAGTAAAATGCCATTTTCATCCTTGAGGTTTGGCCAGTTTTGCGACTTTCATCCAAAGGTTTGTATTTCCGTATATGGGTCCAAAAGGTTTGAAATTTTGCCATTTTCATCCGGCTCGTTAACTCCATCCATTTTTCTCCGTTAAGTCAGGGGTATTTTTGTCTTTTTTGTTAACTTAAAGGGCAATTCAGTCTTTTTCACTTTATGTACAAGCATTTAGAATTATGTACAAGTATTCAAAAGACTAAATTGCCCTTTGAGTCAACAAAAAAGACGAAAATACCCCTGACTTAACGGAGAAAAATGGATGGAGCTCACGAGCTGGATGAAAATGTAAAAGATTTCAAACCTTTTGGATCTAGATGCGAAAAAACAAACCTTAGACTAAAGTCGCAAAACTAACCAAACCCCGGTGACAAAAAGACATTTTACTCTAATAAATAATTACCATGCCAAAAAAGATTGTAGAAACTGTAATATATCAACAATAAACTCTTTTCGAATCTTGTATGCATTAGATTAACATGTTCGACTTTTTGTTGAGGGTCAAGTCGGGTTGTTGACCCCAAACAATTACTTCAATATTTTATTTTCTTATAAATACTTGACCCCAAACAATTACTTCAATATTTCATTTTCTTATAAATAACTAGTGTCTGCTGCGATTACAGAATTATTTTACTTCAACATTAATCCAACTTTTCAAATAATAATATTTAGGTGGTTTTAAAATCAACTCCAGGCGCCTTTTGAACCACTTACTTACTAGCCATCCTTTTCAGATAATATCCGTTTGACCTATTGAAGATAATACCTAACGCGAATCAACCATAAGGGTACACTCACCCTTCGAGAATCACGTTTGGGGTCTGTTTGGAGGTTAATTGTAGTAGACAACGATGTGCTAACTGCATTTGTAAGCACGGGACTCTGTATAGTCGGTGCAACCTGGGAAGAAGTGTTTGAAAGGCCACTTTGTTGGCTGCTAATCTTTGTTAACGGTGGAGGATTTTTAGGCAAATGTTTCATATTTGTGACAACAATGTCCGCTAGTAGATCTGGATGTATTTGAGATATTAAGATCTCAAGAGATTCAGCACCTCGTTCTCCTTCAGCAAGTAACGCACCAATCATGGAAATTATTTGTTCAACGGGTGTCAGACCGTTATCTAGTGATGCCACCTTCGTGGGCCCTCCGTTTACTGAGTGATCATGTCTTGGATCAGTTTGAATAACAGTACTTGTGTTGCTATTAGAACCGTAACGGCTCCTCTTTGATGCTGAATCGTTGGAAACTGTGTGTTCTTGGTCCATAGGGGTTGATCGTTTAAGCATGTGATTTGATGGTTGCTCATCCTGAAGAAGAGCATATATAAAATTTAAATCTATCTAGTTTAACAAGATATATAAATGTCCTTTATGGTAATTTTTCAAGTAAGAATACCTTGCTTGCACGAGAAGCGCGCTCGCTGTTTCTTAACATTTTGTCAACCTGCCTCATCACCTGGTCAGCTGCATCTCCAGCATTCATTGACCTCAAAACCTTGAGCACTTTTTCTCTCGACTGATTTAAAATTAAAATTATAACCACATTGCGACTAACAGCACTATAAAGAAAAGAAGTACAATTTATGATTCATTAGCTTTTTAAATCATCTCGCTCCAGATTTTAGGTAAAAATATTAACCATCATTTTTATAAAAGATGCCAAACAACATTACAAAAATGTAAATTCAATCAATCATTTATAATTGCATAAACAATTACCTCCATTATTACAGGGTGTGTAGCCCTCAAAAATCCCAAGAAAGCAGTTCTTAGAGAATATTGTATGCTGGCATTATGGGCCCCTTTCGCTATGAAATTGGCATCGAAAGCAAGCAATGCAGAAAGAACAGCGCTATAGTGGACCTGCCTCCTTCGACCAATGATAGCAAGACTGAGAAACAAAAAAAATACCATGAATCCAGATTATTTTGTGCTAATAAATATAACCATGCAACAAACATGATGATCACAAACTTAATTGATATCAATAAAGTCCATAAACAAAAACTAATTCATGTACAATACAAGTTGAGCAAGATTTTAAGAAAAAGAGAAATTAAGTTAAACTTTGCTTGAAAATTTCTGTCAACCAACAATTAATCACAAAAAGAAAATACAGTATGCCACATCACAGTATAACAATTTAAGAAGTGTAAATACCATCAAAACAAAATATCAGATACCAAATGATCCTGACTATATAAACAAAGAACAATGCAGTGTATTATAGAGTAATAGTAGGTTGTAGTAAATCTGCAGATTAACTGTCAACCATGGTTTTAAAATGGGTGCATCAGGAATCAGGAATGCATAATGTGCAGATTAACTGTCAACATGATGCAGTGATGAGATTGCACCGCGAAAAGGCGATTCTATGATGTGTGCATCACATGTTGCAATCTGATGCGGCGCGTTATGGTGTGTTGACTAGTATTTTAACAGACTGTGATTGCAATGGGACTGAGTTTTCAAATCTGATTGAACAAATCCAACCAGCAATTTAGCAATGGGTTTAACTATTTGAACAAATTTGACTAGAGATGATGATATTTCTTACAGTTTAGTGTTTACAAGTTAGAGTATTTTCGATAAATATTTTTTTAATAACGAACGCCTCACATACGTGATGCGCTGCCTCTGGGATCAAAATGCATCGGAACGTCACGCGCTTTTTAAAACCACGCTGTCAACAAACAAGTATCTTAAGTTATTAAAGAGAACAAAACGATGTTCTACAGTTTTGAAATTTTAGTATGGCAGTGTGCATCAAAATTGTAGCAGAACAGCTGCTGTAACAATCCCAAAAGATCAACACACGAGTCAACTTGAAACGTATATCCAGCTCTCATGCAATTTCGTTTAATATTAAATAAAATTTTAACATTTGTGCTTCCCATTGCACCTGAATGATTCAACTTCTATTCTGAACAATGTTACCATTCGCACTCAAAACAATACATTGAATCAGTTTAGGTAGTTCGGCCCCATAAAGCAAAAGGTGCCAGATGATCAAAGAGCAGTGCCATTGCAAAAAAATACTGATTAATCACGGTTATTCAACGTATGTCAAAGGTTAATTAAGTTACATTTGTACAAGGGTATGTATATATAGAGAGACAGTAGATCTCAAACAGTTTAAACGCTAAAAACTGCATTGATATGCTACCAAAGCACTCGAATCGGCCATTGCCAGCTAGTTCCATGCGTGCATCCCAATCTGATTAACCTTGCACATTGCTGCCAAACATGCTGCAACAATATTACAAACAAGCACTTCAAGGTGTACTAACAACACAACCCCTTCAGTTTGTTTTAAGTGCATTCATCTTCGTAAGCCCCAAATATCTTATCTGTTTTCGTCTTACTTTTAACTTTTACCCTAAATATATATATTGACAAACCACGAGAAGTCTAAAATATGAGAATGAAAAAGAAAACGCCATGTTAAGCACACATGCAAAGCAACCAGATGGGTAGTAATAGTATCTCACCTATTAATAACAGAGATTGTAATGGAGCCCGGAAGACTACTAGACAAGCTCAAAAGGTCAAGTAAAATCAAGAAGTATCTATTCGCTTCAGACTGGAGTGCAACTGGATCCAGAACAGGATGACCACCAGCTAGCCATTTAACATTGAACACTTGTGCATTTCGACCCACTGCTACGAAAAAACAATGCTAAAAGATTCAGATGTGAAGGATTAAAAAACAAAAAGAAAAATTATGGGGACTAGATAACAGTATAACACCTTCTGTCATATGCCCTCTGGAATCATTGTCGGGCATGAAGAGTAACACACAAGTTTCCAAAAACTTTATAGCAAGCAACCTTGGGCCAATAGACCTAGCCTACGACAATAAACTCATATTTGATTAACTTCAAAAAACTAGATTGCGTTGCGGTTACTGGGGCTGGTAGTAATACCTCTAATGCAATCTGAACGACAGTGTCCTTGAACTTGATCATCCAAGACCAGATTTCTTCAAGCCATCTATCCACTAAACCATGCCGGTGAAACTATAATTCATCGTAAAAAAGTTACAATATTTCAAAGTATGATAACTATACACATGTTGTGAGCAAAGCAATAAGGGGAAAAAGAGACCTGCAATGCTAACTCATCTAACACTTTGCAAAATATATGCATGCCAGCAACAATGGACTGTCTAGCAACAACAGAGTCCTCGTCCCTTAGTAGTGTCAGCAACACTTGCATCAGTACTGGTGAATACTCCATTGTTTTTAAACTGATTTCCTCAACAATCCTACAAAGACATAAAGCCATATTAGCATGAACAGAAGCAAGCTATGAAGACACTAAACCTCAAACAATTCTGAAAGATCCCACTTTCATACAGCAGCATTGAATCAAGCATGATATTTGTTGCATGAAATTTTAAAAAAATATTTAATATCTGGCAGCAGCGTAAATACAGATTTGCATCGTTGTTTGTTTGTTAAAGTCCTCATAAACCCGATAATGTCAGTGGGTCTTTCTGCTAGACAGATGCATGAATAACCAACCTAGTGGGCTAATGGTATATTAATGAAACACAAATGAATTATGATCAAGAATATACGTCCCCTTACTAAAGTGACATCTCTAAATAACTTTACCATGTTCTGATGGATAGGAACCAGTACCATACATAAAGACACTTTAAATATCAACCAACAAAAGACCATCTTCAAGACGTATTTTCATGGCTGATGGCTGACTCAAACCATTGACAGTTGCATGAACATGTTGCATGCACTGCATCCGTAAAATTTGATAACAATAGCAAATTCGTAAAGAGATTAGCATGGATTCATCAGGACTGTAGAACAGCAATGATAGAAAATCGAAGGGGCTAGACATGTATGTCCCTTTTTGTATGTAAAAAAACAAAATCCATTTACTTATTAGCACTAGTAATGTGGAACTTATTCCTGCAAGAGTTAAGCCATTGAAACCTACAAAAAAAAAAATATAGAAAGACATCCAAAAAATACAACAGCAAAGCATCCACTTCAAAGAAAAGTGAGACCTTGATGTCTAGCCACCACCCTTACATGAAAAAAAATCAGTCAGTAACCAAAATTAACCAACTTGAATTTCTATATCAAAGTGACTATCTTGGGTAAACCATTCCTACTAATCCAATTCCTTGTAAATACAGAAATTAAACCTAACTAAACTAACACTTAAAACCAATACATAGTATTCTAACACCAATGAACATTAATCATTAAATTTGTTAAAATCATCAATTTCATAATCCATGCAAAATAACCTACAAAAACAAACCAATTTCACATAAAACAATCAAGAAACAACAAAACTCACTCGACTAGGGTTTTTCGAACAAGTGGTTCATGAGAAGATTGAAGCTCAACAAGATACGGAAACAATTCAACCGCAAGAATCGAAAGATCCGCTGAAAGTAAAACATCTCTCGCTTGCTTCAAAGACGAAAGCTTCACCGCCAAATCTCCGTGATTGTTTGCAGCGGCGAGGAGAGAGAGTGTTTGCTCTCTCTGCGAGGCAGCCATGGCGGAAACACAAACTCGTGAGTGTATGTAAATCGTCAATAATAATATATATAGACCTAATTTGTGGATGAAATTGGGGAATTTGCTCTGGTTTGTGTTTCTAGGGTTTTGAAGAAGAAATGGTTGTGTTCGTCTGGTTTATTAAATTGGGATATTGGAGATTTGGAACTTTATAAAAAATGTTTTGGTTGTATCTTGTGCATAAAGAGTTGTACGTTTTAAGGGTGAGTTGTTAATCAAAAAGAATTGTTTTGTTATGATGGTAAAAAACCGAATCAAACCGAGCCGTTTGTAAAATGGTTTATAATGACACATTTATACTTCGTTGTTTGTACAATATGCATGATTAATTTAAAGTTGAAAATACATAACCTTTGGTTTGTTTGAATTGAGAATTGTATAAGCAATTATACGTAGAGAGATAGGTTATACGGATACTGAATTCGGGATTGTAAACAATTATACGTAGAGAGACAGGTTATGCGTATATATATCGAACATGTTGAACAACTTTAAAGGTTAAAAACAACTCTTAATTTAATAATGGTGGGTCTAAATATTAAACCATAGGGTCAAGCTTAGTGACTTTTTGGTTCAATTTACACACCAAAATTTAATGAATGAGTTATCGGTTTTAATCAAAACCCAAATTGACTACTCCTAATAAACAATACCAAACCCATATGGTGTGTGCCAATTTCCCACTTAACTGCTCTATGAAGCCTAACACGTGACGTTTTATTTCCATAGTTGCTTTAGTACTTTATTTATATAAGTTTTTATTTAATTGTTATTTAGTTTGTGAGTAATGGGATTAGTGGTTCACTTAGTGGGCTAGTTCCTTACGTTTAGTTTATCTTAACTTAATGAAGGCTATATAATAACCACAAGTATGGTGCTAAAGAATATGCATGAATGAAATGAAATGAATTAAAATTGAGTTTTATTTCTTTTTATATTTCTTTTGGTCCTCTCAAATCTCCATTCTGAATTATCCTGATCCAAATGGTACATATGATTTGCTGTTAGAGCCGCCATGATCCATGGTTGCTCAAACCCTATCTGAACCCGAGTTTTGTCCGTTGGTGAATGAATCCTTTGCGAGACTCGAGTGCTAGTTTCAAACCATTATCATTGAGCTTCGATTGATCCGAACTAACGTCCAAACCCAAAACTCATCACCACCATCTCCGTTACTAGTTCCCACCACCGTGCCATCTGTTTTGGCAGCCACACCACCACTCGCAACGTCGCCACCACCTGTTTCTACCACCATTATGTCACCTAAACAATCATCTTTAACATTTCCGTTTATAACCAACACACTTGAAGATGACAATAAACCCTCTGTTGCTGCTGTACACAGACTTGCCCTATGGGGTGAAGTAGAAGCTACAATGGGATGTCATACTCCTATTGTGTCTCCTCAAGATTTTTTGACGATGTTTGACATAGTAGAGACATGTAAAGCGAGGTTTCGTACACTTCATCTGCTGAATAAAATTAGCTCCCTTTTGGAAGTGCATGAAATCTTAAAAAATGCTACTCAATTACCCAAACAATCATCGTGGCGTCTCGCCAATCCATGGCCAAACAAGACAACAATCACAGGTGCATCCAGGGTACCCTGGATCTTGAATAAAACTTTTCCAAACGCCTTTAGTAAAACTGAGTGTCCCCCCCCCCATGGCGCTTCGTTACAACTTCTCTAAATATTGTGGGACGAACCGAGTGGCGACCACCGTGGCGCTTCGAAAGACCCTTCCTGGTCGTATCCCTGAGAACAAGGATGCTTTAACGGGGGTGGAATGATACGTGTCAATTTTCCATGTGACTACCACTATGAAGCCTAACAAGCCACGATCCATTTCCATAGATGCTTGAGTACTTTGTTTATTTAAGTTTTTGTTTAATTGTTATTTAGTTCTTGAATAATGTGATTAGTGGTTTACTTAGTGGGTTAGTTCCTTACATTTAGTTTATTTTTAATGAAGGCTATATAGTAGCAACGAGTTTGGTGTTAAAGGATATGTACGAATGAAATGAACTAGAATTGAGTATAATTTCTCTTTATATTTCTTCTAATACTCTCAAATCTCCATTCTGGATTATCCCGATCCAAGTAGTACATAACACCATCATTTAGCCAAACTCAAACGTTTATAAATTTGTTAACCGAATTATATGTTAATTTTTTGGTTTTAGGTTGTAACCAACCCAAATCGAAGGATATTAGTCCCTATGCACTTTTGTTTTATTTCATTAAATCTAAGAACTTTTAAATCACCAAAATAAAGTAAATGTTTTTGTACTTACAATATTTTACATTTTTAATACATTTTATAACCTTATGGTCATATAAGATCCTAAATTTCCTAGGTGAGTAGATAAGGGTTTTAAAGTAAGGTATACACTAAATTGTCTCAAATTCAAGGATGTACAGATTGAATTACATAAAATTTACTAAGTTTCAATCCCCTATGAGGGCACCTTCTGAAGATCACGTTAAGTTGGTCAAATGACGGGTCAAAGTTCTATTAAATAAAAAGTCAAAACACAGTTTTTCATAATTAACGTAAAAAGAACTTCCAAGTATCGAAACAACAATTTTGACATTATATATCAGTTTGTATAACATATTAGGACATGTTAGATCACGTCCAACCCGTCATTTCCTGCTATGACTTGCGAAGGATGCAACGGCCCCCATGAAAACTGGAGTTGTATGAAAGATCTAGAAAATCAAATGGAAGTGGTAAATTACCTAAATAACCGGCCACGACCACCGGGAGTTCAAAGTAATACTTTCACTCCCGAGTGGCGTAATCATCCCAACTTTAGTTGGAGGGATTCGGGGGGTAATAACCAATAAAATCAAAATCAACGATCTAACTTTCAACAACAACCACAAAATGGGCAACAAAGTTTTCAATCACAATAACAAGGAGGAAGAGAAAGGCTTGAGGATATCATTACTCGCCTCTTCTCCGAATCCGATAAAAGATACTTGGAAAGGTTCTCAAAAACTGAAGCAGAAATTAGAAACCAAAGGGCTAGTATTCAAAATTTGGAAAAACAATTTAGTCAACTAACCCAACATTTCGACGAAAGACCACAAGGATCCTTACCAAGTAACACCGAAACAAACCCAAAAGCCCAAGTAAATGTAATCAATCTAAGAAGCCGGAAGGTAGGACCCGAGAGTGAGCCAACCCCACAATAAACCGATCCAATCCAAGCTAAAATACCCACCGACAATAACCAAGAAAATACTCAACCCCAAAACACCGACACAACCAAACCACCTCTGGTCCCTTACCCCAGTCGTTTACTTCGGCAAAAGACCGAGGAACAATTTACTAAGTTTGTGAGCTTGCTTAAACAACTCCACACCAATCTTCCTTTTGTAGAAGTCCTCACTCAAATGCCAAAGTATTCCAAGTTTATGAGAGACTTCCTCACTCACAAAAGGAAGATTGAAACCATCCAACAAGTCACCCTTAGTGAAGAATGCTCGGCGGCACTCCTCAACAAGCTCCCCCAAAAGAAGATTGATCCCGAAAGCTTCACCATTCCTTGCTCTATTGGTGGATAGCCAATAAGCAATGCACTAGCCGACTTGGGGGCTAGCATTAATTTAATGTCGGCCTCTATGTTCAACCGACTAGGATTGGGTAAACCACATCCTACAAAAATGAGCATCCAACTTGCGGACCCGTTGATAAAATACCCTCAAGGTGTCATAGAAAATTTATTGGTAAGGGTAGGAGAATTTGTTTTTCCTGCCGACTTTGTTATACTAGACATGGAAGAAGACACCGAAATCCCGCTCATACTAGGACGACCTTTCCTTGCCACCGCGCGAGCTATGGTGGACATGAGTGACGGACAACTAACATTGAGGGTTGGTGAAAAAGATGTCACACCCTGTCTTTTGCGGAAGCGTATGTGTGTGACTTGATCAGTTTTCATTGCATTCGATCATAGCAAACAACTACATGCATTAAATTAAACGATGTTCATCCATACATAAGTTTAAAACATTACATAAGATGTTTAAGTTTCCAACCAACACAAGTATTTTGTTAAGTTACAAACCATCAAAGTTTCAAAGTTCCACAAAGGACTTGTTTTTAGCAAAAGATAAGCTTCATGAGGCTTTGCATTCTATATCTCATCTAAGATGAGATATATAAACCAAACCCTCCAAAATGCGGATGACATCGAGACTTGAAAATCCAAAAACTTGTAGACAACGCTGCACCAAGATCCATTTATCTTCCTGAAATACATGTAAGTTGAAAAATCAACAAAAGTTGAGCGAGTTCATGTGTTTTATGTGTATGCACATCAAATGAGTCTCAAAAACATTTGAAAGTATAGTTGTAAGTAGGTATGTAAAGCGTCTATGAACATGTTGATCATTAATGTTTTACAAGGACATTAATATATGTGGTGACATAGGAAGTACTCAACCCGAGTAGACGATTTTTAGTGTCGAATCACCTCGACTGGGACACAACAGCACTCTAATTGGTCACCCATGGACCGTGAGTGGGGCTCGCCCGTACCCATTAGATCTAACCTTTGTTCCTTGGTCCTTAAAAGGATTAATGGCACTTCAGTTTCAGCATATGCTCACATGATCTAATAGTTCATTCCTTAGCTAAATCATACCCAAGTTGACATATATTTCCCCCTGAAGTTGTAAACAGAAAACGTTAAGAGAAAATGGGGACATGAACTCACAGGTTTGTGTCTGTAGTCGTGTGCACTCAAAGCTGATATCCGTGAGTCGTGTCACTACCTACACATGTGCTATATTTTATTAGACATCTTGGTCATGTAACGACTCTTAGTCTTAATTGTTTATTAGGACTTGTTTTGGAATTTTGTATACTTTGAGTTACACTTTCAGTGTATGATGTATATATAATTTTTATAATTATATATAATTTCAAATGTAGTACATTAGTTAAAATAATTATATTTTAACTTATGTTATTTTCATGCAAATATTCGGGGGTTTTGTTAAAAATAATATATTTTTAACTCGTTTTGTCATATGGTTCTCATATACGTATTTACAAGTATATGTATACTTGTATTTTGAAAATGTTTAGTATATCACTTTGTATTCTTATACTTGTGTATAATACTTGTTTGTGGGTATTTTACCAAGCGTTGGTAGTGTATGTTGGTATGCATTTGTACATATAGGAATACGTATTTTCAGGTATTTATTAAGTATTTCATACTTAATATATATACAATTTTTCTGGAATATTGTTTCCACTAAAAATCAATATTCTTGTATTCTTAAAATATATATATTTTAAGAAATTTTTTATAGAAAAATATCTATATTTTGGCCTTGGTAAAAAAAAATATATATATATATATATATAGGGAGGAGCTCATGCGAGAACCACCTTTATTGTGAGAACCGCGAGAACCAATGTGAACACAACCTAAAATAGCTAAAAAAACAAAAAAAAAACCTAACCCCCACCCCCCCCCCCCCCAAAACCTAAACCCCCCCACCCCCCCCCCCCCCAAAAAAAACCTAAAACCCCCCCAAGCTAAATGCTAAAAAAAAAACCTAACCCCCCCCCCAAAAAAACCTAAACCCCCCTCCCCCACCCCCCAAAAACCTAAACCCCCCCCACCCCCCCCCCCCCCCCCAAGCTAAAATGCTAAAAACTAAACCCCCAAAAAACCTAAAAAAATCTAAAAAAAATCTAAAATTTTTTTTTTTGAATTTTTTAATATTTTTTATGTTAAAATCGCTACTTTTAGAAGCCAAAAAAAAATTTTTTTTTTTTAAAAAAATTTTTTTTTTTTTGGCTTCGAAAAGTAGCGATTTTTTTATAAAAAATATTTAAAAATTCAAAAAAAAAATTTTTGTGTGATTTTTAGCTATTTTTAGGCATTTTTTGTTGTGTTCACATTGGTTCTCGCGGTTCTCGCAATAAGAGGTGGTTCTCGCATGATCTTCTCCCTATATATATATATAGGGAGGAGCTCATGCGAGAACCACTCTTATTGCGAGAACCAATGTGAACACAACCTAAAATAGCTAAAAAAACCTAACCCCCAAACCCCCCCCCCCCCCCCCCCAAAAAAAACCTAAACCCCCCCCCACCCCCAAAAAAAAAACCTAACCCCCCCCCCCCCCCAAGCTAAATGCTAAAAACTAAAACCCCCAAAAAACCTAAAAAAAACCTACCCCCCCCCCCACCCCACCCCCAAGCTAAAAACTAAACCCCCAAAAAACCTAAAAAAATCTAAAAAAATCAAAAAAAAATCTAAATTTTATTTTTATATTTTTTATGCTCAAATCGCTACTTTTAGTGGCAAAAAAAAAAATTAAAAAAAAAATTTAATTTTTTTTTTCTTTTGGCTTCGAAAAGTAGCGATTTTTATATAAAAATATTAAAAAAAAATTTGTGTGATTTTTAGCTATTTTTAGGCATTTTTTGTTGTTTTCACATTGGTTCTCGCGGTTCTCGCAATAAGAGGTGGTTCTCGCATTATCTTCTCCCTATATATATATATATATATATATATATATATATTCTCGTATATCTTAAAAATGATTTATTTTTAAGATCAAGTTAGGAAAATATAATTTTAGTTTCCCACTAAAATAATATATTTTTAAAGTGTTTATGAAAATATATTTTCTTGTAGTCAAAATAATATATTCTCAAGTTGACAAAATATGATATATTTTTATAATTCTTGTAAAAATACATATCTCGTCGTTTGTTCGGTTTTGTAAATACCGTTTACCAAATTTGTCATAATACGAACTAAATTTCCGGAATTTATATAATTTGTCCAAAGTTTCCATTGTCCGAATTGTCCAATATTTGTGTGCAAGTTATATGTTTATTTTCCTGTGATTTTTGTAATTTTTTTCAAATTACAATTTTTGGTGTTTGAGTGGTATATTATTTTCAAGTTCCTAATTTTTAATATAACTAATACAAATAATATACACATAGCACATAATTTGTGTGATTTCTAAATATATATTTTCCTAAATATATACTTAGTCATTTTTATTTTTGAAAATCAACCTCCATTACTTGTAATTTTTATAACAAAAATTATTAAAGTTTTATACTTAAAACCATGATTCAAAATCACTTGTAAACACTTGTTTAAACATATTTTTCTAAGTGTTGAATTTTTACAAAAATTTTGCCATAGTTTCCTTTGAAAATGGAGGTTTCCATGCTTAAAGCGTATCATTTTCTTTTTCAAAAATTCATCAACAATCATCAACAACAATACTACAACTTACCATATGCCATAAAATACATTTCTCATGAAGTCATGAACTTGAATTTTTCTAAAGTCTTGTAGTATTTTAGCATAGTGTTTAACATGCTCCATTAACACTAAAAACGTGATTTTTATCTCATAAGAATCATTTTAAAAAAAAAATCATCTTCACAACTTGTAACCTATTTTTGCAAAAATTCATTTTCTTGGATTTTTCATGACTTAAACACTTCAAGGGTTCCACTTTTTCTCATAAAACAAGTTCAAGCTCTTTCAAAAACCAAATCATGCTAAACATGAAGTAACTTTGTTTTCTTGAAAACTTTGATGTGTGAAATCCTTCTTTTTCAAGATCTACAACTTGTAGGAACCATTTTCATCACAAAAACAAGTTTACTTAACAAGTTCATCCTTCACATAATGTAAGCTCTACATGGATCTTTCAAGATCTAACATCATACTTGCTAGATCATGTTTTAAATCATCATCTAGCAAGCTTTTATGTGGTGTCTAACACCATACACACAAGAAATCAACAAACAAGTTCAACACATATCATAAACAACTTACAATTTCATGAGGTTTTAGTTTGGTTCTTATGTTTATCTTCTTGTTTATGTAAGATCTTTAGACTTTTAGTCATACACAATCTTTAACTACTAAAACAAGAAGTAAAAATGTGATCAAGAGACTTACTACTAGCACAATGGCTAGGGTAGAAAACTAGAAGATGATGATGAAGAAAAGAGGGTGGATAAAAGGTCCTTCAAGATCCAATCCTTGCAACCTTCTTGTATGAGCTTGATACACCTTATGTGATGCTTGGATTAGCTTGAAATGGAATGAAGATGGGTGATGTGGTGGTGGTGGCTCACGTCCGAGAGCAAGAAGAGAGGGAGAGGAGAGTTTTTGTGAATTGTTTTGATGATGATGATAATGAGGACTTGTTTGTGTTTTAAGTTTAGATAAGGAGGTTTACCCAATGGTTTCTAATTTCCCTCCATGTAATTAACCATTGGATATCTAGGAAGGATCTTTGACTAACTAAGATATTAGTCAACCATTAGGTGGTGGGGTGGGTCCCTTGGGGACTGTTAAGCATGGGGGGTGGGGTATAGATTTTGTTAAAAATTGTTAAGTGTAGTAACCTTAGTAAGTCAAGTGTTTTAGTTAGAAGGTTTAAGTGTGTTATGAATTCTTGAGTGTAATAAGGTGCTTGATGTCGTAGACTAGTATTTTGGTGTCAAAATATTGGTACCTAGTTCACTAGATGCTTCTAGTTATGTTCGGATGTCCGTCTGGTTATTGGATTGTTTAAATAGTTAACATTGGTAACTTGTATGTTATATTGTGTAACTATGCCATGTTAATATTTTCAACATCTTTTGAGTCGTTCTGAACATCCTAACATTGTTTCTGATCATAACATAAGCTGACAAATGCTGATTTTTGCTGAATTATGCTGAATTTTACTGTTTAGTGCTAGTTTCGGCCAGTTTCTAGTGTTTACTTGTCACTCGGTACGCAGTTTCACAAACTCTTGTTTTCTCACATAACGTTCTAGCATATCATGGTTTATGGGACTCATTCTGTGTCCTAAACATACTGTCTGCCTGAGTACTAAACTCATGTCAGTACTATTAGTTTATCTGACAAGTGTGCTAGTTATGTCTGTGCACTGGTTAAACTGTTTCGAGTTGCATTCGACAATAGTAAGTAGCATGCATCCTATAATGTAATTTGTGAGTTCTTTGAATGTAAAACATGAAACCATTCATATCGTAAGTTCAGAATGCACAATCATATAATACAAATTATTGTTCACATTGTACGGAATTACACAAAAAGTGGCAGTTGTCACATTCTCCCCCCGTTAAAAGAATTTTGTCCCGAAATTCAAGCTGCGTTATCGGTTGCAGGGGAGTTGTGAAATAAATGCGGGTACTTAGACTTGATCTAGTCTTCACGTTCCCACGTAAACTCTGGGCCGTGACGTGAGTTTCAACGAACTTTGGCGAGTTTTATACGACTTCTTCGTGTTTTGTGGACCTTCCAGTCCGTAACCTCAACAGGTTCTTCGGTAAACTAGAGTTTGTCTTTGATGTTAATCTCCTCTGCTGGAATGAAGACTGTTTCTTGAGTAGGACTTTTCTTGAGATTAGACACGTGAAACGTGTCGTGGACACTTCTAAGTTCTTCTGGAAGTTTCAGCTTGTATGCAACGGTTCCAATCCTTTCCAGAATCTCGAAAGGTCCAATGTAACGCAGGTTCAACTTTCCACGTTTTCCAAATCGAACCACGCCTTTCCAAGGAGAGACTTTCAACAAAACCATGTCTCCAACCTCAAATTCCAATGGTTTACGTCGCTTGTCGGCGTAGCTTTTCTGTCTATCACGAGCTGACTTGATACGATCACGTATCTGAGCAATCTATTTAGTGGTTTCTTGAACCAACTCTGGACCGATGAGTTATGTATCTCCGGTCTCCGCCCAACACAACGGGGACCAACACTTTCACCCATATAAAGCTTCAAACGGGGCGGCCTGGATGCTAGTGTGATAGCTATTATTGTAGGAAAACTCCACTAAATGCAAGTGAGTATCCCAACTCCCACCAAAGTCCATCACACAAGCACGTATCATGTCTTCCAAGGTTTGTATCGTCCGTTCACTCTAGTCGTCCGTCTAAGGGTGAAAGGCCGTGCTAAGATTCAACTGAGATCCAAAAGCCTTCTGAAACGTTTGCCAAATCCTTGACACAAAACGACCATCTCGGTCGGATATGATAGAAACAGGCACTCCATGACGTGCCACAATCTCCTTGAGATATATTTCTGCCAACTTCTTGGTGCTATCTTTCTCGCTGATTGGTAGGAAATGCGCGGACTTTGTGAGTCGATCAACAATTACCCATATCATATCATTGCCTCTTTGGGTTCTGGGTAGCTTGGTAATGAAATCCATTGATATTTGTTCCCACTTCCATATAGGGATCTCAGGTTGTTGCAACAACCCTGATGGCTTCTGGTATTCCGCCTTAACTTTGGCACAAGTAAGGCAGTTACCCACATATGTAGCAATATCGACTTTCATCTTAGGCCACCAATACAAGTCTTTCAAGTCTTGGTACATTTTGTCAGATCCCGGATGTATGGAGTACCTTGACTTATGAGCTTCATCCAAAATAAGTGCGCGTAGATCACCGAAGAATGGAACCCAAATTCGCTCCATGAAGTACAATGTTCCATCTTCCTTTGGCAATAATTGCGCTTCCATTCCACGCAATGATTCAGCTTGTAGATTATCCGGTTTGAGCGCTTCTTGCTGAGCTTCACGAATCCGAGCAGTGAGATCAGTTTGTATAGTCATCTCTAAGGATCGCACCCTTAGAGGCTTTGCACTCTCCTTGCAGCTTAAGGCGTCCGCTACGACGTTCTCCTTGCCCGGGTGATACTTTATCTCACAATCGTAATCATTCAGCAGCTCAACCCATCTTCGATGTCTCATGTTTAAGTCCTTCTGATCGAAAATGTGTTGCAAACTCTTATGGTCTGTAAAAGATTGTGCAACGAGTGCCATATAAGTAGTGACGCCAAATCTTCAACGCGAATATCACAACACCTAACTCAAGGTCGTGCGTGGTATAGTTCTTCTCGTGCACCTTCAACTGACGGGACGCGTACGCAATGACTTTATCCCGTTGCATCAACACGCAACCAAGACTGTCACACCCCGACCGCGTAAAACAACAACCCGCGGCGGAAACGTCGGGGAGTGGAGCGACAGAATTATTGTTTCACAACCATGGATTAAGAAGTTTCATTTTATTTAAATATTAACCATTTACATTGTCTTTGAAATTAAAGTTAAAACACAACCACATTGTCTATCATTGTTATTTAGTCACTAAGGCTTCGTCCGATCCTAAGTGAGCATGCATCCTAGTAGTAATCAACGTCATCAAACAACACCACCTGAAACATATGTGAATATAAAGTCAGCAAAGAAATGCCGGCGAGCACATAGGTTTTGTGAGAGTGTCAGATTCATGACTCGTTTACATGTTGCAATACCTCGTTTGACTACAAGAGTCGATAATTGAAAACCTTGTTTTGAAAAGAGTTTAGTATTGCAATATGAATAACCAGCTCAAAATAAATTGGTTATAGTTTATAAAATCTCGTTGCCATGAATCTTAACCCAAAACAGTTGTTTAAGTAAACCAAATTGTAAATCATTCTCGTAATAAAACTCGTATGGTTTATATCCTTTAGTAAACATCGTTGCGTGTCTTCGTTTAATAATCGTTCGTCATCCAAGTGATCTAAATAACGCCACGGAATGTAATATGATAGAAGCACTTATATATAAGAAGTACCAGCGGCGTATCTACCATGCTTTTATCACATTACACCCGTCCCGTTATCTAATCACATACCCAAAAACCAATCGTTCGTTCAATTCGTTTAACTTGTTCAAAATCGTTCAAATCGTTCAACTTGTTCAATCGTTCAAATCGTTCTCGTTTTAATTGTGAAAACTACTTTTGGTCGTCTCGTTGAATACATTCAAACCTTCGTAACTCGTCCATCGTTCAGCTCGTATTAACAAACCACCAAAGGGTAAGTTAACAATCATCAGGTTTTGTCGTTACCCACATATCCGCACACATAACCATGGCGATAGTTTGATAACGGGATTTGTCAGATCCTATGGTACCATAACATACTACTGGTCGGCTCGGCCAAAGCTAATGAATGTCATTCGTTATGTAAATACGTCCCAACAAGTTCGTTTACATTATCGAAATCATTTATGTTTAATATAAACCATAGCATTCGTTTTTGAAATCGTCGTTGAAAGCATCGAAATCGTTTAACACATATGAATCACCCCAGAATAATTGAAAACAGTAAAATAGGGGAACTATGTACTCACTTTGAATTGCAAAGTATCCTTGATTAATAGTGAACTAACAAAGCTCGGGCAAACCAAGGAAATCAAGTGGTACCTGGTAGTCGGATCGCTAAGTTAATAAATCGACACCTAAATCGGGAGATCGGGTAGAATGAGGTCTCATAAACCAAATGAGTATTGGAACTCATGTGATATGGTTTAACAAAGCCTACATTCTAAAACGGAACCTATCCTAAGTGCTTACGACCCGTTACGACCTATTAAGGTAGCTTACGCTACTTTAACGCGTCGTTCGCGCAAATGCGCGTTCGAGATGCCTAACTAGTCCTATGACAAGTATTATATGCCCTAACATGTTTAAATATGTTGCATAATCAGTTTAAGTGACAAAAGTTAAGTTGCATATGCTTAAAATCAAATTATGCATGAAAAGGGCATTTTGGTCATTTACCTAAGGCATATAAACTACCTATCATACAACTAATTAAACTAAGTGACCATAAGGTATAACCTCGGAAGGTTATTCCTTATACAACTATGGTCACAAAATATGCTTGGTCGGATCCTAACGATCGACCAAACGGGTCGGGTTCGAAAGTCTAAGAGGTTGTCAAGATCGCTTGACTTACGACCCTATACAAGCACTAGACTAAAAGTGACGAGTTAAACATGTTAAAACATGTTTAACTAAGTTAGAAAACAGGTTTGATATCAAAACAAAGTGTTTTGATACCCGAAAATAGCTTGGTCGCAAAATACGCATAAATACGTATTTTGACCGAAACTTTGACTCGTCATTTCGACTAATCGACATGGTAATCAGTAGGTATAGTCATAAGGGACTATAACCATCGTGATTACGCTCATGTTGCAAAGTTTCATGCTCAAAGCAGAAAGTCAAACACTATTTGACTTTCATGCTTGAAAAGCATAAACAAGCATGAAAGAAGCTTACAAAAGGTCCAAGCTAGGAAGAATTGAACTAAAAACTCAGGTATGAAGCCTTCAACAATGTGAGAGCTTCAACTTACAGCTGATTAGATCAATTTGAGCAATGAGAATGGTAAAAACCCAACATATTTATAGGAAATCTTGAGTTTCTAGGATCATTACATGTGTTTTTTCAAGGATTAAAGCATGATCTTGGCCATACACATGTGGCCCGTAGTTTCTAATACAAGTGGAGCACAAAAACAAGTCCATTGTATGCTAAAACTAGGATTAAAACCATGAGAACAGGCTGTTTCAACCAGATTCAATGTTTCTGCCAGTACCAGTCCTCGCGGGAGACATAAGTCTTCGCCCCAGGCGAGGACCTCTGATCAGCAACATTCAAAAATTGGCAGAACAGGCCCCTGCATGCTTAAAACTTGATTTTTGACGCGTTTAAGCCCCGTTAACCCAATTTCAAGGCTCTAAAATGAAGTTAAAGCATATGGAACATGAAATATGCTTAAAAACATCTCAGATGTCGGTTCGTTTGGTCGTACGGTCACGTTATTCGGTTAATTACGACGAAAACTCAAACGGACGCGAAAACGATCCAAATTACACGACGAATGGTATTTTTGCATTCCAATCACCAAAATAAAATATTTTAATGATTACAAAATTTTTTGGATGTCCGGATATGTTCAGAACGTAAGATATGCGCGTAAATGCAAACTTATGCACTTTTTGACGCTTTTAGTCCCTATTGATCAAATAAGCACTTTTTCGCATACCGAACCTCTCAAAGCCTATTTCTAAGTTATGTAAAGGATATTTAGGGTATGTTTAGATTATGATCAAGTTCCGGAATGTTCGTTACTATACGAATCAACATACTTTCGCAGTTTGTCGCAATTAGTCCCTGCGATCGAATAAACTTGTTTTCGACACACCAAACCCTTCAAAACTTATTTCTAAGTTATGTAAAGGTTATTTAAGGTATGTGAAGCCTATGTCTCTGTTCCAGTGTGTTTGTCGCATTAAACTGATTACGTTTACGCATCAGTTTGCGTATAACTTTCCAGAAAGCGATTTAAAGCTTGAAATCGAACTAGAATCAAAATGTAAAATCATCAAACACAAATACACAAATATTAACACCAAAACACATCGTTTTATTGATAATTGATATTGTTTTACATCGTTCATCGTCTACATATCACAAATGTCACAAAGACCTTGTCAAGACATATCACAGTAAACAACAAAACCATCGGTACCGTCAGGTAAAGACAAGATAGGTGCATCGTAGAGTTTATCTTTCAACGTTTGAAAAGTTGTTCCCTGTTCTTCGCCCCAATCAAATCTCTTATCCTTCTGGGTTAGGGTTGTTAACGGTTGGGTACTCTTCGAAAAATTCTCAATGAATCGTCTGTAGTAGCCCGCTAACCCCAGAAATTGTAGTATCTCGGTTGGTGTCTTTGGGGCTTCCCAGTTTTTGATCGCCTCAATCTTGGCCAGATCGACATGAATTCCATTCTCATTCACCACGTGACCTAGGAATTGCACCTCGCGAATCCAAAATTCGCACTTCGACAGCTTCGCATACAACTGTTCCTTCTTTAAAAGTTCCAAGATGGCTCGCAAATGTTGCTCATGCTCTTCCTTGGTTCGCGAGTATATAAGGATGTCATCAATGAATACAATCATGAACTTATCCAGATACGGCTTACACACCCGATTCATGAGATCCATGAATACTACCGGTGCGTTGGTTAAGCCAAACGGCATAACAAGGAACTCGTAATGCCCATAGCGAGTCCTAAAAGCCGTTTTAGGAATGCTTTCTTCTTGTATCCTCAATTGATGATATCCTGATCTCAAGTCGATCTTGGAGTAGTAGCTAGAGCCTTGCAATTGGTCGAACAAGTCATCAATCCTCGGCAAGGGATACCGATTCTTGATGGTTAGCTTATTCAACTCTCTGTAGTCAATGCACATACGTAGACTGCCATCCTTCTTCTTAACAAACAATACTGGAGCTCCCCAAGGTGAGAAGCTTGGCCTGATAAATCCCTTGTCTAGCAATTCTTATAGCTAAGTCGAAAGCTCTTGCATCTCTGATGGAGCTAGGCGGTAAGGTGCCTTTGCCACTGGTGCCGCTCCCGACACTAGATCTATTCGAAACTCCACTTGTCGCCGCAGAGGTAGCCAAGGCAAGTCTTCGGGAAAGACTTCTGGAAATTCCTTCACAATAGGAATGTCTTCTAACTTTGGCTCCTTGGTCTCCTTGTCAATGACGTGTGCGAGGAAAGCTATGCAGCCTTTTCGGAGGTACTTCTGCGCCTTCATATAATTTATGACTCGTAGGGGCGTCTCACGTTTCTCCCCATGGACTATGAGTGTTTCTTCGTTCGGCAACGGGATGCGAATGGTCTTCTCATGGCAAACTACTTCCGCTCTGTTGTCGGACAACCAATCCATTCCGATAACCACATCAAAGCTACCTAAACCGACTGGTAGAAGATCAATAGAGAATTTCCGCTCTCCCAGTTCAAGCGTACAACCCTTAATAACTTCATCCACTTCGACTAATTTCCCATTTGTTAACTCTATAGAATATGGGGTGTTTAGCTTACTTGCTTCGATACCAAGTATGTCCTTAAATTCTATAGATATAAAGCTAAAGTCGGCGCCAGTATCAATCAAAATGGATGCATTGTGTTGGTTAATAGGGAACGTACCTGTAACAACATTCGGGTCCTGGTGCGCTTCACGTGCTCCAATTATGAAGACTCTTCCTCGTGCTTGATTCTCCTTAGGGCAATCCTTCCTAAAGTGCCCCATGTCACCACAGTTAAAACAACCTTGGCCTTGACCATTACCATTTCCACCTTGGTTGTTGTTGTTGTTGTTCCCTCCCTGATTGTTGTTGTGATTTCCACCTTGATTGTTGTTACCACCTTGGTGGTAGTTACCATTCCCTCCTCGGTTAGCAGTTCTTGCCTAATAGGTTTCCTTGCTGTGCCCCTCTTTTCCACATTTGTCACACTTAGGTCTCGGGCATCGACCATCATGGTGAAACTCGCATCTATCGCATTTTGGCTTAGACCCTAAATAACCCTTACCACTGGCCTCATTAGTGGCTCCATAAGCTTTCGTTCCACGAGGCGGGTTTGCTTCCCTTCGTTTGTTTACGGGTGAGTTGTCATTGCTTGCTTAGGTGCCTTTCTTCAAGTTTGAAAACTTCCTTTTGTTGTCGCCTGAAGACTCCACATGAGTCTTTTTTTGTTTATCTCAGATTTCGAGAATTTTCCCATACGGAGTGCCTCTTCCGTGAGTGCGACACTCAAGTTAATGGCCTCTGAAATGGCCGGAGGCTTGGAGGCAATAACCATGCTCAGGATCTGAGGAGCAAGACCCCAAATGAATCTTTCGATCCTCTTAAACTCAGGTTCAACCAAATAGGGAACAACCCTAGATAAGTCATGAAAGCGTTGGATGTACTCAGCAATCTTTGGCCCATCCATTTTCAAGCTTTTGGATTTCGGCCCTGGAGCAGTATTTCTTTCGCATCTGTTCTTTGAGCTCGTCCCATCTCATCGCGTAAGCAGCAGCTTCACCCTTGGTTTGAACCTGAAGGTTCCACCAAGAGAGTGCACCATCCATGAACAATCCTGAAATGTAGGTAACTCTCTGCTCAGGCAAACATTTACTCATCCTCATAACTGAGCCAGTATTTTCAACCCATCGAACGAAAGCAACGGCACCTCATGTGCCATCAAATTCAAGGGCTTACAGTCTAGGAACTGTTTGTAAGTGCAGCCTGCAACATGTGCAACAATAAATCACAAGTAAGCATTAGCAAAGCACGAATGGAAATACCCAAAAGATTTGTAATGTGTCTTAGGTGACTTAACATTAATAGTTGGAGGATTACTCCCGGAAGTGCCACCGCTTTGTTCGGAGCGGAGGGCTTCATGCTGCACTATTGCCAGTGATATGCGCTCATTAAGTTCAGCTTCAGTTCTTGGTAACGGGTTGGTGTTTGTGTTACGTCTGGGCGGCATTTCCTTCTATCAAGAAGTATCGGGTATGTTAGATAATATTCACCAAATGAATGTCTATGAGGTATATATATCTAGATATGCATATAACATAATCATCACATCATCCAAACATACAATCACATAAGTAACATATGCACACATAAGCAACAATGTATAATAAAGAAAACGACCACTGAGCTTTCATATATATGTTTAACAACTTGATACATTGTTTTTGTAGAAGAAAAACAAAATGGACTCGAGGTTACATCGCCTCGGTCGTACAAGTTTCATAATACAAAAGTAGCAACTATTTTCTCCTACATTGGCCTTCATAGTCTTCAAGTGTCTGTAGCTCAATCCTGGTCTTCATATACACATGCTAGTGGGTCTGTAACTCCCACTCAAAAGGTACATGCAAAACAAAAGGGCCTAGGATGCTGGAGGAGGAGGTGGAGGAGTAGGAAAAACCAAGCTGCGAAGATGTGCTAACTCATCCTCGAGCTCGTGAACTCGACGTGCCAAGAAACTGACCTGCTGCTCTACAGTCAGAAATCGAGCAGCGTGACCCTCGACGGGAACATGAACATGTGGTGGAGACACTAGTGGAGGGGATGATGGTGGTGGTGGGATGACTGGTGGGGGGTAAGCAGGTGGTGGAGGTCGTCTGGCATCGGCCTCACTCTCTAACTCATAGACCCTACGTCATAGAATCTCCACCTATAACTGAAGTGACAACAACAGATCGTCCCTGGTGTAACCAGAATGATGCAATAGATAGTAGGGATCTAAAAAAGGCATGGAGTATGGAGGAAACAATCTGGGTGACTGATGACATGGATCTGACTCAAATGGAGAAAAGTAGGGTGCAGTCATGAAATCAACAGGTGCTCGGGTGTCAAAACAGGGAGGCTGTCGGGACGTACCCTCCCCAGGACGAGATGCGGGTATCTCGTGAGAAAAGATAGTAGGTAGGTTAACCAGGTGAGGATCAGTAGTGGGTGGTGGAAGTGAACATCCTGGGACAGGAGTGACAGGAGTAGCGTGTGGAGTCTGTGTGTCAAGTGGTGCAACTGGGAGTGAATCTACAAGAGCTGAAACAGGAGTAAGTGTGTGATCAAGTGACGGAGTAGCAATAGGGATGGTATCAAAACTGCTATCGATCGCATCGACACGTAATCCAGCCCGGCGGATCTCAGTGGAAGACGTGTTGCCGCTAACGTCTGAAGAAGAAATGTCGATAACTGAGACAACGGGTAAAGATACCTCCAGATTAGCGATGTCAAGGACCTCTCTATCACCGGTATCATCATCAGGATGACCAACATGGATAACGGGAACATCATCCTCCTTGTCGAAGACGACAATGTCTCAAGGGACAGCGGCTAAAGGAACAACATCTAGAGGTATGTAATCAACGGTGTGGGCTCCGTCGGGGTGGCCGATGATGATGAACTGGTTCAGCTGGGGTCCAACAGCTAGAACGTCGTCCACTAGAGGCTCTCCATCATGAACGGGGTCAGACAATGCGAAGGGCTGGAAGTTATCCAGGTCGTCGTCAGATGAGACAATGTCGACAAAAGGCTCGTCATCAGAGGATATATCCATGTGGGCATGGTCATCGTACACTCCACTACTAGCTGAGGAGGCCATGGCAATACTGTCAAAATAATCCGTACACATATATGCATATATATCAATGAATGATACTATTACTTAGTATATACACGCAAGTAAAGGCAACATATCACATGCATTCATGCTGTTCTTATGTGGGTCAGTTCTAGTTTGGCAAGTTTACCCCATATAGACTATACCATAAACTAATGTCCTTGCTCGTTTTTCTTTTGAAAAATGTTTGGTTCATGGATCTTGGCGTTTTTTTGTGATTGCAATGTAAAACATTTTGTTGGTTGTAAAAAATGTTTTTGTGAGAGAATCCTATTGATTGTAGTCTAGACTCGAGATGGAATCCTAGTTCACTACAATCGAAGCTCTGATACCAACCTGTCACACCCTGTCTTTTGCGGAAGCGTATGTGTGAGACTTGATCAGTTTTCATTGCATTCGATCATAACAAACAACTACATGCATTAAATTAAACGATGTTCATCCATACATAAGTTTAAAACATTACATAAGATGTTTAAGTTTCCAACCAACACAAGTATTTAGTTAAGTTACAAACCATCAAAGTTTCAAAATTCCACAAAGGACTTGTTTATAGCAAAAGATAAGCTTCATGAGGCTTTGCATTCTATATCTCATCTAAGATGAGATATATAAACCAAACCCTCCAAAATGCGGATAACATCGAGACTTGAAAATCCAAAAACTTGTAGACAACGCTGCACCAAGATCCATTTATCTTCCTGAAATACATGTAAGTTGAAAAATCAACAAAAGTTGAACGAGTTCATGTGTTTTATGTGTATGCACATCAAATGAGTCTCAAAAACATTTGAAAGTATAGTTGTAAGTAGGTATGTAAAGCGTCTATGAACATGTTGATCATTAATGTTTTGCAAGGACATTAATATATGTGACGACATAGGAAGTACTCTACCCGAGTAGACGATTTTTAGTGTCGAATCACCTCGACTGGGACACAACAACACTCTAAGTGGTCACCCATGGACCGTGAGTGGGGCTCGCCCGTACCCATTAGATCTAACCTTTGTTCCGTGGTTCTTAAAAGGATTAATGGCACTTCAGTTTCAGCCTATGCTCACATGATCTAATAGTTCATTCCTTAGCTAAATCATACCCAAGTTGACATGTATTTCCCCCCGAAGTTGTAAACAGAAAACGTTAAGAGAAAAGGGGGACATGAACTTACAGGTTTGCGTCTGTAGTCGTGTGCACTCAAAGCGGATATCCGTGAGTCGTGTCACTACCTACACATGTGCTATATTTTATTAGACATCTTGGTCGTGTAACGACTCTTAGTCTTAATTGTTTATTAGGACTTGTTTTGGAATTTTGTATACTTTGAGTTACACTTTCAGTGTATGATGTATATATAATTGTTATAATTATATATAATTTCAAATGTAGTACATTAGTTAAAATAATTATATTTTAACTTATGTTATTCTCATGCAAATATTCTGGGGTCTTGTTAAAAATAATATATTTTTAACTCGTTTTGTCATATGGTTCTCATATACGTATTTACAAGTATAGGTATACTTGTATTTTGAACATGTTTAGTATGTCACTTTGTATTCTCATACTTGTGTATAATACTTGTTTGTGGGTATTTTACCAAGCGTTGGTAGTGTATGTTGGTATGCATTTGTACGTATAGGAATACGTATTTTCTGGTATTTATTAAGTATTTCATACTTTATATATATATATATATATATACAATTTTTCCGGAATATTGTTTCCACTAAAAATCAATATTCTTGTATTCTTAAAATATATATTTTTTAAGAATTTTTTTATAGAAAAATATCTATATTTTGGCCTTGGTAATATATATATATATATATATATATATATATATATATATATATATATATACCAGTCACTTACCCGCGCGATGCGGCGGGAGTGGCGATTTACAATAGGATACTCGTTTACCGTTAGTTTATCCGTCGTCTCGTGATATATTGTGTAGTACTTAAGTTAGTTTTCTTATTCGTGATATGATGGCACTGGTTTTTCTGTTAGTTTATCGATTCTTGGTGATATACTCGGATAAATTTTTTTAGCTGTAGATTCGGCGTGATCTTCTACAAGAAGAGTACAAAACAAGGAAGTAGATGTAATTAAAAACAAGAAGAGTTCGAAACAGTCAAGTAGCTGGACAAAACAATAAAAACAAAATGCGGGGAGTCGCTTGTATCTCTTCCTGTTTTACCAATACATCCGTTTGCTTATGACTTTCTTGTATCTTCTCCTCTACTGTACCAGATTTCGACACATAAAAAAATGTTAGACGCTTACAGGTGCTTTAAAATAGTAATTAAAAGGTAATTTCTGGAAGCAAATAAGGCACAAAATCTACTAACTTACCTTCGTTTTGATACGGATGCGATTAATTAATCACGCAACACTTCCTGGTAGACAACATTTGATGTGTAAACTCCGCGTTGTTTGAATTCTTTGGCGAGATGTACCAACACCTTCATACTTTGTCTTGAAATCCCTCTTGATAACGCGATATAAAGTTGTCCATGTGAAAATACAGAATCCGGTAGATAAATACCAACGTTCGGAATTGTTTGACCTTGAGCTTTATTAATCATCATGGAAAAGCTAAGTCGAATTGGAAATTGTTTTCTTTTCAGCTTGAATGGGAACATGTCATCTTCAGAAAGGGTTAGAGGGATTCTTGGCAAAAAAACTCTTTTTCCGGCATGTTGACCGACTGCAATTTCCGCATCAATAACATTTCGCATGAAACCCTTACATATCAACCGCGTGCCATTACACAGGCCATGTGATGGATCAATATTACGTAACAATATTATTGGGCATCCAATTTTTAAACGAAGCTTATGAGGCGGCAAACCACTAACATTTAGCGAGTTTAAGAACTCGACCGGATAGAAGTTGCGCTGATCGTCTTCAGCTTCATCAAAACTGTAATAAACTTTTTCCTCCCCTTGAAAAATTTCAATCATTTGATTATTAATCTCGTCAACACTCTTATTTTTAGTGGACAATATTGCTCTAGAGATTATATAATCTGAAGAATATACATTATCTTCAATTGATGGAAAGATGGCATGGATCAATGCTTTTATAGCGTTTTCTCTGTTGTTGCACTGAATTGTCATGTCATCGGGTATGCGGATATAGTTTCCTTCGATTGGTTCTTCAGTTCCATCGCCGACTCTTAAAAGAAATTTAGAAAACCATGGATCTTTCAGCGCTCTCATATTTATGGTCAACCGCATCTTCTTAGTCAAAGACCAAAGAGGTGACATTCGTACGCTGGAGTCTACAATCTGTGCTCGAGTGCCACGTTTAATAACCGGCAACACCTGTCTGAAGTCACCTCCCATAACCATTATCTTCCCACCAAATGGGAGACTAACACCTATAATGTCTTGGAATGTACGATCGACTGCCTCTATCGCCTGTCGTTTAGCCATCGACGCTTCATCCCATATGATTATTTTGGCAGACCGAATCTGTTTAGCGGCCCCACTCTGTTTTTTGATATTGCACATTGAATTATTTTCAAGATTAAGAGGAATCTTGAATCTCGAGTGAGCCGTTCTACCTCCTGGCATATTATTAGCCGCTGCACCTGATGAAGCTGTTGCGAGAGCAATAAGACCACGTGACCGAATTTCAGTAAGCAAGGCAATGTACAAAAATGTTTTTCCAGTTCCACCTGGACCATCAATAAAGAACACGCCTGGAAGGCTGGAAGATCATTATCAACATGCATCATGATCTCATCAAACACATTTTTTTGGTCCGGATTAAGTGAATCTTTGGCACTCAAGTGTTCAGGTTCCAAAACAATCCCATACTCTTCTTTTAACTCACCATACTCCTTCGATACAACGGATACCTCGATAAAACGACAAACAAACAGAACAACCAAGTGTTAGACGCAAGGGCTGATCAGGTCAGGATGCTGACCGATCGGACTGCTGTCCGAACGGACAGTCAGCCGATCGGATAGTCAGCCGATCGACTGGCCAGCCGATCGGCTAGCACATGGTCCCACACAAATCAATTTGTTTTGAAAAATAGTATTGAACGAACTGTTGTTCGATCGAACTACTGTCCGATCGGATTACTCTTCGGATCATGAGATACTATGCTTCAATACTTAATCAATTTTCAACATGATCAATGCACTAGAAGTGCCACCCGATCGAACAACCGTCCGATCAGGTGACACCCTGTTGTCCGATCGAACAGCAGTTGTGCTATTCGATCGATCAACCATCCGATCCATTGCATCACACTTTACATTCATTAAAGTCTTTGACTTGTTGACCTGTCCGATCGAACACCTGTCCGATCGAACACCTATCCGATTCAAAGACTAAACCTTGTAATTCTTTTGAATGCCCAACCGATCGGATTGCCGGCCGATCGAACAGCCGTCCGATCGACCGACCTGAAAGGTAAAGGTACTTCAATGTTTTCAAAGTGCTACAACGAAAACTTCAAAGGTCAATCCATCATACACAAACACATCCTTCTCAAAGGAAGGAACAATCCACTAGAACAGCCATCCGATCGGCCTACCGACCGACCGAACAGCAGACCGTACGGGCTGTCAGCCGAACGGTCAGCCGTCCGATCGAACTACCGTCCGATCGACCAGCTTTCCGACTCTCCCACACTTGTTTCCCATTATACGTTTCACTTATCGTTATGCTATCAAATCTATTCAGGCTAACCGTACTTGCTAAGCGCTCCCTTCAATCCATAAATCACTGTGAGTATACTCGATCCCTTTTTGCTTTTAGCACTTTTGGGTGTTACATACGTTACAAATATTCAAACTACAACTATCACACTACTCAAACTATTTGAACGCTAACCGTTAATGCATGTTATACATGGCTCATGAATGCTTGTTTGTTATGTTTACACATGGAATGCTGTCTACCTGCCTTAGCAACGATAGTACTATAGTTTGGACTCAGCACCCGTTCACACGGGGGTTGTTAAGGATCTTTTACTTGCATGGATTACGGTGGTAATCATGTATTGCGAACTGCCTCGGGTAGTCAACCCGCAGTCATTGGTATCGATGGGTCTATGTCGATAACTAACGTGCTTCATTTCACTATGTGTACGTGCTGGTTATGCGTAAACGAATTCAAACTCTATATGCTATTATCAAACTTGTATGCTCACCTTTACATTATATGTATTGACTTTATTTTAACGTATGTGACAGGTGCTTAGGAAGTTTACATGTTTAGCATGCTGTGAACTTGAGGCTAGGAAAGGTCTAGGATGCTCTCTGTGCCGTGATGAAATTGAAGCTAGGAACGGAGGTCCTAGAAACCAATAAATAAACTATTTTGTTTGAATCTGAGTTGTCGGAACAGAATATTTGCCTAGATGTTATCTGTAATAATTTGTTTACTATTTGAGACATGGTATGGGACATGTTAATTTAAATTGAATGGTAATGATAGTTGTTATGGAAACTTCTGGACAATCTGTTTCGCTCAGTGCCATGCCCCGATGATTCCGCCATCGGTTGGGGTGTGACAATTTTTATGTAAACATCAACCACAAACTGCTGTAGCAGCCTACCACCGAACAGAAGCACATTTTCGGTAGATCGAATCTGGAACTTGTAACAGTAGTACTCTCGCATAGCCACGGTTGTTCTACCACTTCGTGTGTTAGCCTCTACGATTAGGATATCATCAGCTGCGTATCCAAGAGGAGGATATACCAAAAACCACATTTCGTACTCGTTACGGCCATTACGAATTCGTTGTCATGCCTTTTGGTTTAACCAACGCACCAGCAGTCTTCATGGATCTGATGAATCGCGTGTGTAAACCATATCTCGACCGCTTTGTCATCGTATTTATCGACGGCGTCTTGATCTATTCCAAATCGAAGGCCGAACACGCGCAACATCTACGTTTGGTTCTTGAGTTACTCCAGGGGAACCAACTCTATGCCAAGTTCTCCAAGTGTGAATTCTGGTTGGAGGAAGTTCAGTTTCTGGGTCACATTGTTAATAGCCAAGGCATTCACGTCGATCCTGCGAAGATTGAAGCTGTCAAGAGCTGGGTTACGCCTAAGAACCCATCTGAAGTCCGCTCTTTTCTCGGACTAGCGGGCTATTATCGATGATTTATCGAAGGGTTCTCAAAGATTGCTGTGCCGCTTACCTCTCTTACGCATAAAGACAAGCCTTTTGTTTGGGGAACTAAACAAGAGACTGCCTTTCAAACCCTTAAGCGCATGCTTTGCAATGCTCCTGTTCTCACATTGCCCGATGGAAACAATGATTTCATTGTCTACTGTGATGCTTCCAACCTTGGTCTTGGTTGTGTTCTCATGCAACGGGACAAGGTCATAGCTTACGCATCTCGTCAGCTCAAAATCCACGAGAAGAACTATACAACCCACGATCTCGAGCTAGGCGCAGTTGTTTTTGCATTAAAGATTTGGCGACACTACCTGTATGGTACCAAGTGTATGATCTTCACCGATCATAGGAGCCTACAACATATCTTTAATCAGAAGGAACTTAATATGCGTCAACGCCGATGGGTAGAACTTCTCAACGATTACGACTGTGAGATTCGTTATCACCCAGGCAAGGCGAATGTTGTTGCCGACGCACTTAGCAGACGGAGCTACCTGCTTAGAACTCGTAATGTTCAAGCCCAGCATAACCTCGAAACTCTCATCCGCGACGCTCAACATGCATGTTTTAACGAACGCACCTTGAAGAAAGAAAGAATCTACCACGATGGGGCCCAACTTGTGAGCAAATCGAACGGGATATTCCACTTTTTAGACCGAATTTGGATTCCCAAGCGAACCAACCTGCGACAAATTCTGATGGACGAAGCCCACAAATCCCGGTATTCTATTCATCCCGGTGCGGATAAAATGTACCAGGATCTTCGTTATAAGTACTGGTGGCCGGGTATGAAAAGGGATATTGCTCTCTACGTCGGAAAATGCCTAACTTGTGCTAGGATCAATGCCGAACACCAAAGACCCTCTGGCTTACTTGAACAACCACCAATTCCCATGTGGAAGTGGGAAGGTATAGCTATGGACTTCATAACCAAGCTACCGCACACGTCATCATGTCACAACAGCATTTGGGTTGTAGTCGACCGTCAGACTAAATCAGCTCACTTTTTGCCGATACGAGAAGACTACAAGGTAGAACGATTAGCCCGAATCTACACCGACAAGATCATTTGTAATCATGGGATGCCTCGTGACATCATCTCTGATCGTAATGCTCGGTTTACTTCGCAAATGTGGGAAACGTTTCAAACGGTACTCGGTACAATGCTTAATCTAAGTACCACATTCCACCCTCAAACTGACGGTCAGACTGAAAGAACGATTCGTACTCTTGAAGACATGCTCCGTTCGTGTGTTCTAGACTTCGGTGGTAATTGGGATAAATACCTGCCGTTAGTCGAATTCTCGTATAACAACAGCTACCATTCTAGCATCCAAATGGCACCATTCGAGGCATTATATGGAAGAAGATGTCGATCGCCTATCGTGTGGCACGAGATCGGTCACTCGCAACTAACCGGTCCGGAGCTACTACAGGAAATGACAGACAAAATTTTCCAAATTCGAGACAACCTAGTGAAAGCTCGGGATCGACAGAAAAGTTACGCCGATAAAAAGCGCAAGCCCCGTGAATTTGGCGTTGGTGACTACGTACTCCTAAAGGTATCACCTTGGAAGGGTGTAGTCCGATTCGGAAAGAAAGGGAAACTCGCGCCTCGATATGTTGGACCTTTTAAGATTCTGGAAAGGATCGGAAAAGTCGCCTACAGACTCGAACTACCGGAGGAACTTAGTAATGTCCACCCGACTTTCCACGTGTCAAACCTCCGAAAGTGCATAGTCGACCATGACTTACATGTTTCTCTCGATGATCTGCAAGTAAACGAAACATTACACTTCGTGGAAAAGCCTGTCGAAATCATGGATCGCCAAAACAAGCAGCTCAGGCGCTCACGCATTCCTATTGTGAAAGTCCGATGGGAAGGCAAACGAGGCGCAGAGTTCACTTGGGAACTCGAAAGCGACATGAAGGCAAAGTACCCGCAGCTATTCGAAGAGAAAGCCTAGAATGAGAAAGCTCCCAAACGTGAATCACGGTGACGTACAGCTTTCTGCTTAATTTCGGGATGAAATTCCCTAAACAAAGGGAGGCTGTAACACCCCGTGTTTTCACAAGTCAAAGTCAAAGTCAAGGTCAGAGTCAACGAACGATTTCGCGCAACTTGACTTGTAGAAATGTCTTTATTTTATTTGTATTATGTGGAGTAAGTGTCGTTCATTGCAATAATCGATGAGTATTAATCGTATTTCAATCGACCTACGACTGTGAACTATAGGAAGTAACAATGCGATAAAGTTAATCAACTGATAATCAAGCTATGTTAATCGAATCGACATCAATTTGCAACTCGAGCTACGTATTTTTACTTGTTATTATACGTGTGTGTGTGCCTTACGTGTTAACTGTGCATGTTTATTTATGTTGTGTTGTGATAATCAAGCGAACTCAATCGAACTCGAAATCTAACTCGAATGCAATCGAACTTGAACTCGAATCACAAATCGAACCATGATAGATAGTGGAAAAGAGATTACGCTAGATACAAAGTAGTTGAGACTGAAAGTAATTTGACTAGGAAACCCTATCGAATCGAACCACGCGCAATCATAATCGAAATATCTGAAATCGTCGCGCGAAACACTCGAAAGGTGCAACCGATCGATCAGGCTCCCAGCCGATCGAACAGCCAGCCGAACGGACTGCTGTCCGATCGGACAGGCTGTCCGATCGAGTTGCCAGCCAATCGGCCAGCCCTTTCCTCTTTTGTCATCCTATAAATACCCCTGTCATTGTCATTCTTTCCACTTTTGGAAACCTCTGTTCGACCAGCACGCTCAACTCACCTTTTCGCAGATTTCTCTCGATTCCGGTAAGTTTTCATCCTAAATCTTGTACTTTCTTGATCTATACACACTCCTACACCTTTCTATCTTTCAAATCTTAACTTCTAACCGTGAAATCATCAAGAATCAAGTGTTCTAGGATGATGTCATCATGAGTCCTTGAAGAACTTCATGTTTTGGCCTCAATCCACCAAGAGCAACTTGGATCTAGCCGATTTCCACATAAACAAACAAAGATCTTTCATAGATCTAAACTTAAACACGGTGAAAAGGATTGGGGAATGGATTTTCCAACTTTCTTCCAACTCTTTTCACTCAATAACTTCAAAACTGGTAGAAACGGACCCTGAGCCGGTTTACAATCACTTCGGTGGTCGAACGGCTCAAGATCTGGATTCTATCCACGTGGCTAACCGACTTCGGGTCAAACGTTAAACTTCGTTCCGAACAGCCCACCGACCGGATTTGGGTGATTCCTGTCTGATCCCAAGGACCAAGTAAGGACGAAAGATCTATGGTTTTACTCGCTGTCAAAATACCTCGATAAAACGACAAACAAACAGAACAACCAAGTGTTAGACGCAAGGGCTGATCAGGTCAGGATGCTGACCGATCGGACTGCTATCTCAGCCGATCGACTGGCCAGCCGATCGGCTAGCACATGGTCCCACACAAATCAATTTGTTTTGAAAAATAGTATTGAACGTACTGTTGTTCGATCGAACTACTGTCCGATCGGATTACTCTTCGGATCATGAGATACTATGCTTCAATACTTAATCAATTTTCAACATGATCAATGCACTAGAAGTGCCACCCGATCGAACAGCCGTCCGATCAGGTGACACCCTGTTGTCCGATCGAACAGCAGTTGTGCTATTCGATCGATCAACCATCCGATCCATTGCATCACACTTTACATTCATTAAAGTCTTTGACTTGTTGACCTGTCCGATCGAACACCTGTCCGATTCAAAGACTAAACCTTGTAATTCTTTTGAATGCCCAACCGATCGGATTGCCGGCCGATCGAACACTCGTCCGATCGACCGACCTGAAAGGTAAAGGTACTTCAATGTTTTCAAAATGCTACAACGAAAACTTCAAAGGTCAAGCCATCATACACAAACACATCCTTCTCAAAGGAAGGAACAATCCACTCGAACAGCCATCCGATCGGCCTACCGACCGACCGAACAGCAGACCGTACGGGCTGTCAGCCGAACGGTCAGCCGTCCGATCGAACTACCGTCCGATCGACCAGCTGTCCGAATCTCCCACACTTGTTTCCCATTATACGTTTCACTTATCGTTATGCTATCAAATCTATTCAGGCTAACCGTACTCGCTAAGCGCTCCCTTGAATCCATAAATCACTGTGAGTATACTCGATCCCTTTTTGCTTTTAGCACTTTTGGGTGTTACATACGTTACAAATATTCAAACTACAACTATCACACTACTCAAACTATTTGAACGCTAACCGTTAATGCATGTTATACGTGGCTCATGAATGCTTGTTTGTTATGTTTACACATGGAATGCTGTCTACCTGCCTTAGCAACGATAGTACTATAGTTTGGACTCAGCACCCGTTCACACGGGGGTTGTTAAGGATCTTTTACTTGCATGGATTACGGTGGTAATCATGTATTGCGAACTGCCTCGGGTAGTCAACCCGCAGTCATTGGTATCGATGGGTCTATGTCGATAACTAACGTGCTTCATTTCACTATGTGTACGTGCTGGTTATGCGTAAACGAATTCGAACTCTATATGCTATTATCAAACTTGTATGCTCACCTTTACATTATATGTATTGACTTTATTTTAACGTATGTGACAGGTGCTTAGGAAGTTTACATGTTTAGCATGCTGTGAACTTGAGGCTAGGAAAGGTCTAGGATGCTCTCTGTGCCGTGATGAAATTGAAGCTAGGAACGGAGGTCCTAGAAACCAATAAATAAACTATTTTGTTTGAATCTGAGTTGTCGGAACAGAATATTTGCCTAGATGTTATCTGTAATAATTTGTTTACTATTTGAGACATGGTATGGGACATGTTAATTTAAATTGAATGGTAATGATAGTTGTTATGGAAACTTCTGGACAATCTGTTTCGCTCAGTGCCATGCCCCGATGATTCCACCATCGGTTGGGGTGTGACAATTTTTATGTAAACATCAACCACAAACTGCTGTAGCAGCCTACCACCGAACAGAAGCACATTTTCGGTAGATCGAATCTGGAACTTGTAACAGTAGTACTCTCGCATAGCCACGGTTGTTCTACCACTTCGTGTGTTAGCCTCTGAACGATGAAGATGTATTAAAAACAAACAGTTAATAAAAATAAAACGCATTACGCTATTTTTATGATCTTCACTTAAAAAGGATAACAAATTGTTGGTACCTTCCATTTCTCCTTCGATGTTGTCATTGTTGCGAACCTCATTGATTGATACTCCGTGACGTGGTATGTTAGCATGCCAACCCGACTCACCATTTGGAAAACATAGAGGATACGACAATGGATCGTAACAACTGAAGTACGGCTGAATAGTTTGTCTATATTCAGACCTACCGTACAAAACAATACTTCGTTTATACGAAGTGATATTGTCATTACCTTCAACCCAAATACCAGCAACCTATATAATTGTGAACTATAAGTAAGTAAAATAAGCAATACTATTAAATAATTGCAATTAATATAATATTATATATACCTCCGATGTCGTTGGTCGGTTGTACACCCTTTGGTCAAGTTCAACCGAAGTATTCAAAGTGACTCTATAGTTGTCCAGAGGTCCTAGTTCCATAAGTCTTCTAAATGTATCGACATATGGGTTTGTAGAAAGAACGCGTGTTAAAATCTGAGTAATACGCCGATCAAGATTTGGCCATCGGAGTCTGTGATCTAACTCAGTATCAGGATCGTAAAAATACAACTGCAAGTACCTAGGGGTCCCATCCCTCGGAACTAATTGGTCGATTCTATGATATATTCCTTTATGTGCACGAAAAGTATATACGTCGTCTCTCATATTGTTCAATGTATCATCCAATGTCACACCCATTGAGGCAAGAGAAAAATTGGTGTTATAAGCACGAATGTTTTGCCTAAACATATCTCCAATTTCATCTTGAGACGTGAAAAGTCGGTACAATTCCTCTGGAATTTCTAAGTTTGCTAACACAGTTTTCCCACTCATACAACAAAAGGTATCAAATTCAAATTGAAATCGTTTTGCTCCACAATTAGGACATGCACCTCGTTCCTTTAAAACACGATGCTCTCCAGGTACACCATTGTAAACAAAATTATAAGGATCATCTTCTACGCTCCCATCTTGGAAGGAAGGTTGATCAACTACTTCAGCAAATTGGGGTAATAAAGTACGCAGATGAATTCGAATACCTAAAAAAATTGTTGTATTAAGTAATGAAGGTTGTAAAAGATGTCAAGTTCGAAAAAGAAATCATTGTTAAATAAATAGAAACCTCGTGATGTTCTATGCCTGACTACGTCAATTACAGAGGGGAATGTGGTTGTCGGCGTAACATCATCTATCGGTATTTGGTTGACTTGACTGCCATTTGAAATACGCATTCCATTATCGTTTCGTATATTAGAACATCCTTTATTGTACTCCTTGCGTTTTATAGTAGAAACACTTGAGGCGTTCTCATTTGTTGTTTGTGTAATTTGAGTAATATTAGTTTGTAAACTTCTTAATGGTGTCCTTTCTGTTGACCTATTACTCATTAAAGATATTGATGAAGCACTTTGGGAGGCATCACCACTCCCAAATTTAGATACTTTGTTATTTTCTTTGCGTGCAACATAGTATCTTTTGTGATACTCTTTTCGTTTTTCAGCTTTAGTAGATGCACTCGAGCTAGAAGCATGATTACGATGGTTTGGTTGTCCATTAGTCATTGTAAATTGATAAAGTGACAAATACCTTGCAAATTAAATAAAAGAGAGTTATCATAGATGATGAAATTCTCAAATCATTACAACATTCAAACACATGACTTAGAGAAAAACAAACCGAATGATAACATTGAAATACATAATGATAACATTAAAAAACATGACTTAAACCGAATATCGTGACTTAGAGAAAAAAAAACATAAATCCTTAAAACATTGACATACATAATGATAACATTAAGTGAAAGCCAAACTAAATACTTGGTGAAACAATGGTCTCCACAAACACCGCACCCTTAAAACCTCGAAACCAAGTAACGGGATAAAAACATTCGAAGGGCTTCATATCCATTTCAATTGTAAACAACTTCCCTAATTTAGTCATCACAAACCAATTACCATTTGTCACATAATGTGTTATATCGCACCACAATGACAATGATATCGGGGGGATCGGAGGACATGATAAGACCTTAATCCAGTAATCCCCATGTAGCGTCCATAGGTCAATTGTCATCTCAAACATGCCAGTGCTAGCAAACATGTGAAGCTCATTTTTTACATTCACTAAAACACCTTGAACCATTCCTATAGAAGGAACGGGTGGACAACTTATCTCCTTGAACTGCTCCGAATTAACATCAAAACAAATCACCACATTTGTACCTCCAAGCCAACATTCGCAAACAATGAAATATAGAGTACCACCACAAAATGTGCCAGCTGACCAATTGAAATGAGGGCTTAGGTACTCTTATCTTGTTATGAAAGGAATATTTCTCCAAGAGTCTACTTCCCTAGAATAAACATAGACACCAAGTACACCACTCCTACGCTTTATATGCAAGACCTTGTAATCATCGTCAGCGTCAACGTACAAACCAACGGCATCAAGGTTATTTATATAGAATCCATGAGAATCAGGGGTTGACAAACGCTTGAAAGCAGTAGTTGTTGGATTCCAAAGAAGCAGCTCGTATGTATGATTCAAGCAAACACACAACAATCCATTCAAATGTGAAAGTATTGAGACATCATTATTTTGGTGATGGAATGGAAATGTAACTATGGAGCTTGGCCCATAATCATTGGATTTAAAGATGATCGGATGGACAGAGCATGTTAGGTCGTCAATTAGTAGAACTCTCTGGTTAGATGAAACTAATGAGCGAGAACAATGTATCCTTATGAAATCTTGTGTTGACAGTAACGCATACCATTGCTTACATACACTCTTAGAACGACCTACATCCTTCGCTGGCACCCTCGTTAATATCTCAAACACGATTGTATGAACAGGAAGGTCAGCCATGGTTATACCTTCGTTTAACACATATAATGATTATTTAGTTGTCCAATCTAAGAAGATTATAGTTTGGTGAAAAATAGGTGTAACCATTACTTGTAAATCAAGTAATATAACATACTTGTAATAACATATTATAAGATTAGACAAAGTAAAGTATACTTCTACAATTACTTCAATATGAGGGAAACAAAAAGCAAAACACGAAACACCAAGAGAGACTTTAATATTCAACAACTAAACATATAACAACACCAAATGTTTCTAACTTAAACACAAACTTGGATAACGATCCATAATTTAAATATCCCGTGCCTCGACCATATCTGGTTCGTACGTAATCGTACTCAACTCCGTAGACTTCAAAATATTAACTGAAATAACAAATAAAATATAACTTTTATTAAATTACATGAGCCATTAAATCTAACTAATTTTTAGAATGTTCATGTGTAAAGCATAACATACTATCTGGTAGATGAACCAACTTGACACGTGATACATATATGATAGACTTTTGTTGCACGGCTCGAATGGAACGTATAACATCGGAAGGCTTCAGGGCAGACAAAAACATTTGTATTGTGTGACCACTGTATATTACGATTTTGGGTTAAAGTTCTTCTAATAATAATATTTTCTTACATATAATGTAAATATTATGTTTGTAATATGTTAATAATAAATAATAACTTACGTCTTATCTTGAAGAGAAAGTTCAAAACAACATCGATCACGTTTGCCTTCTATTATTCTCCCAACCACATCTATAACAAAATCAGTCAAATCGTATACACCATATTATACATACATATATAAAGTTTTATATATTTAATAAAAAATATAGATAGAGAATTTATATGTACCAACAATAATTTTTTGAGGTCTCCTGTCATGCTTCAATTCTATAATGGAAGGGACCAATGGATATAAAGAAGCACCCCTTGGAATCGTAAGCATAAGTGAAGAAAGCTTTGTATATTCGTTGATGACAATTTTTTTCTCGGACCAAACTAACACGTAATTCTGGTACTTTGGGTACTCATGATAGTTGAGATTCTCAATTTGGAAATGATTCAAGGAAAAAAACCACCCATCAATGCCGCGTCATTATAAATGTGTATCAAATGTTGTGGGACGAACGCAACAATTTTTTGTCTCTAAAGGGAAAAGAAATTTAGTGGTGGAAAAATGCTTACTCGTATAACACAAAGTAAATTAAAATAATGTTCTTACGTGTTGATCAAGAAAAATAACCACTAATCTCTTTTCATCGACGTCATGCCAAATAAACTCTACCTTAACAAAGATTATATTATACCATGCTCTATCATTTCTCAATGATGAAAATTCTTCAACGGAAAAATGATCAGACATATCCTATTAAGTCTTCAATGTTAGTTAACTAAAAAATAAAAACTCCGGAAACTTCAATTTAAACTAAAACATGATTAAAATTAAACAACAACAAATTTAAATTTAAACTAATACATAATTAAAAGTTACATAATTAAGATTCAAACTAATTCGAGAAAAAAAAACTACAGTCATCATCAAAGTTGTTCTAAGTTCCCAAACCATTTCTTCATCCAATGGTGGTTCGTAAACCGCCCCAGGGTCAGTTTCGTACCCTTCAGCCCAGCTCGGTAGTTCTTGTGTTTGACTGGGGTTTTCCACATAAGGGGGGGTTTGAAGGTGGAGGATGCATAGGCAGTATAGGAGTGTTTGCTACCGGACGATGATGCCCCTCCTCAATTTGTAGTCCACCAAATTGTAGTTGAGCGAAGGTATAGTCATACGCCCAATTCAACTCTTCATCCGTCCAACCAAATGGATCATCATGTTCAGGGTTTGTCACCGGATGAGGGTTTGCCACCGGAGGTGGGTTTGATGTAGGATCGTGTGCTGACCCGAAACGAGTCGATCAGAGGTGTTCTACACAATATGAAAGGCGGAAACAAACATATTGTGTGTGATTCAACAAGATATTCACTTAAACTGTCTTTTGATTGATATCTGAGCAATTACAGATCTGTAGACACTTCGACAGAGCTTCGCCGTCGGAAAACACCTTCTCTAATTCCGTTTCAAATGACAAGACCTATCACCTATTTATAGACTTGGTAATTTCGCTTGAACATGACTCAAGCGGAATTACTCGTTCAAACGGAATTACATCTCAAATGATATTACATGTTTCAAACGGAATTACATGTTGACCTTTTCAAGCGGAATTAGCATCTTCAAGCGGAATTAACTTTTTGTCTTGATTTCTCGATCTTCGTGCCATGAATAATGCAAGACTCGATACAAGACGAAGTCGACAGACGCATGCATCAACAGACTCCCCCTCGAATGTTGACGAGTCTTAAGTGTCGAGTCTTCAACGTCTTCAGTCTTTATCAATCTGATCGCTCTTTTCCTGAAGTATCTAACACTGTAAAGCTTCCTCAATCTTCTTTCTCTTTCTTCCAGAATCGCAACATGGCTCTATGCTCTTCTTGATCAGATCTCTTGATTCCTTAAGTTCATCAGCATCAGCAACTTGCGTGAATTTCAGGTCCAAGATCATAACCTGGCTCACCTGCATATTCTTAACCTAGAAATAAATCTCACAAACTTAACATTTTGGCAAATTTATTCTCTATTTATCATTTGTATACACAAATCAATAAATGATTTTACAATGTAAATCTCTGATGAACCACTTGTATGAAAAAGCTTTTTCTTTCAAAATCTTTTCATCTTTCAAACTGACTCCCCCTCACTGATTGTCATCATGTTTAGCACTTGGAATTTTGAAAATCAGCTCTCCAACATCAGTTGTCGAAAATCTTTTTGAATTTTTCAAAATTTTATGCTAAAACACATTGAAAATCTTTTTGGAATTTTGAATTTAGAATGAAATGCAGTAACGAAATATTTACAGACAATATTTTTGTGAGTTTGTGTAAGAGGATCATATCAGTTTTTGAGACAAATCACCAACACCGTTAAACTTTAAACATTTTCAGTTCTAAACGATTCACTTAGATTGTCAGTATACTGATCCACTTAAATTTTCACACAAAGTTCAACTGTTTTGAGATACGAGATTAATGTTTTAAGAGACTTAAACTTATCCGCGTGTCCCACCACTTGAATATACTCCCGTATCCAGATCCCAATATTCAGTCTTACAGGTGAGTATACCACAGATGATATCTGTAAAGGGTTAAATTGCAAAGGCCATGAGAGCTCAGGTCAGAACTTCCGTTCAGCAGAGAGATGACGACTTTGACTTTTGGTGTGTCCCCTTTAGAGGATCTTTTGTTTCAACAGCACATGATTAGCATTTTTTAATGTTTCATCATTTTTTATGCTGAAGGTGATGCTATATTTCAAGCATACAGAAAGTATTCTCCGGGGACTAGGTCATTGCTTCCGCAAAATCAGAAGTCCCGGGATAATACCTCAGATATCACTGAGTATAAAGACCTAGTATCTCAGAAAGAGGGACCTTTCAAACAAGATTTCGGGGGTTACCCATATATCCAAGAGATGTTCCCCACGATATAAGTTAGGGGCTGTTTGTTTGGCACTGAATGATTCCATTCAGAGGGAACCTCTGACCCGGTCAGAGGCTTATGTGTTTGCTTCGAAAAAAAGGCCACATCTGAATGGTTCTATTCAGATATGAATCATTCAGATATTGTAACCCGTTGAATGAAAGTTCTTTCCATCATACCCTTTGCCCTAAAAAAAGAGACTTTTCCATCGACTCCTATCTCCACCTCCGCCTCCATACCCTTCCTCCACCGGCCTCCTCCTCCGCCTCCATACCCTTCCTCCACCGGCCTCCTCCACCGGCTCGAAGACGGCCCTGTCGCCCCTGCTCCGGCTCGAAGACGCCCTGTCGCACCTTCTCCGGATCTCCTTCGCAGCCATCTGGGGTTCAACAAGCAAGTAAGGTTTCTGCTCCGGCTCTCTTCGCAGCCATCTTGATTTGATTTTGTGTTGATAAAATTTTGATCTTTTGTGTTCTTTGTTTTTGTTGTGCTGGTTGAAATTGATGTTAGAAATTGATGTGCTTATACATAAAACAGGGGATTAGGGTTTCAGAAGAGATGTATGTTTAGGGCTGCCACCAACACTATGATTTCATATCTACACAGTTAATAGCCAAAATTTGATTTATTGTGACATTATTTCTTATATTTGTCTCATAAATTCAATGGTGTTTAAGTTGACATTTTCACACATTTGAATTGGTAAAACGTATCCTTTTCATAAATTTGTAGCTTTTCTTTATATGTTGTGAAGATATGCTCAAAATGGTGTGAAGATATGCTCAAATGGTGTTCTTCAGTTTGTTTTATTTAAGTAGCTTTTCTTTATATGTTTGATTGGGTTGGTAAATTGGTAGTTTGTTTTATTTAAGTAGCTAATTTCTCGTGTCACAACCTGACTTTTATGTGTGTATGTTTTAAATTGTTCAAAGAAATGGAACCAAAAAAGGGTAGGATTAACTGGAACCTAGAGGGTGTTGAGAAAACGTTTCTTGAAACATGTCTTCAAGAAATCACACTTCGTGGACGTGAAGGAAGCAGTCTTAAACAATACTCATGGAAGAATGTAGCTGAAAAGTTAAAAGTAGAACACAATTTCATAGCGGATCAAAAACAAATGAAGAATCGATATGACTATACAAAATCAAAGTTTGCAGCCTGGGTAAAACTTAATCGTGCCTCTTGTACATGCAATCGTGCCTGCTGATCAACAGACTCGTTATAGGGGAAGAGGAAAAGGTGAATGCTTTCAAAATGTACTAGCAATTTGTGATTTCGATATGATATTCACGTTCGTATGGGCCGGATGGGAGGGCATTGCACATGATTCACGAGTTTTAAAAGAAGTAGCATTTAACCAGACTTCCGGCTTTCCTTTCCCCCCACAAGGTTTTTAACCATTCTTTAACACTGATTATTTAATACATTATGTGTTTTTTATGTGTTTTTTATGTAATAGTTCTGATACTAACGTTTACAGATAATTATTACCTTTGTGACGCTGCATACACCAACACTCGTGGATTTATGACTCCCTACCGTAATACGAGGTATTGGTTAGCCGATTTTCGACGACAACGTGCGTTAACTAAGGAAGAAAAATTCAATCATGCACACGCACAACTGAGAAATGTTATTGAGCACTCATATGGTGTTTTGAAGGCAAGATTCCCAATCCTAAAGCAAATGGCTCCATTTTCTTTTCCAATACAAAGAGACATAGTGATTGCTTGTTTCGCCGTCCATAATTTTATAAGGAAATGCAATATTCATGATCAATTATTTATGGCCTATGGCGAGAACACTTTGTTTTCTGAAATACAAGGTGGGGAAAGTGATGGGCAGTTCGTTCATGACATAGAATGGGGTTCACAAGGCATTGAGTATATGAATACCTTACGTAACCAGATTGCTAGTCAACTATGGTCAAATGGTTCAAATTAAAATTGTACGCATAATATTAATTTCTATTTGGATTGTATTATGTTTCCATGAACTTTGAAGAATTTATGTGTAACTTGAATTTTCTAGTATGTTTTGTATTTTTTTTAAGTTATTCATCGTTCAGTACAGAGAACTAAACAAACAGCTATATTTCATTCAGCACAAAGTAGTTCAGAGGGGTAAAAATGACATTTTACACAGTCATTCAGATGTGCAACCAAACAGCACTTTACTGGTTCAGCACTTATTAGTTCAGAGCCTCTTAACCATTCAGACCTCTTATTCATTCAGCACTTATTGGTTCAGATGTTGCCAAACAGCCCCTAAGTTTGAAATTTAGATTTATATCTCGTCACAATCTACTAAATATGTAAAAACCTACTGGCATATCATCAGTGAGACCGTTTATCACATTTTAACTTTCCATTTCTTTAGCATGCTGTGATTGTCCACTGATGTACTATCATTTCCTCTTTTTCACAACAAAACTCATTTTTTCATTTTATCATGTTTTTGGCTTTTTCAAACTTTCAAATGTTTTTGGATTTTCTGAAATTTCTTACTCCCCCTAAAATGCAAACACATTTAAAGAAATTTGAAAACAAACTATACAAGTAAATTGACCACTGATATCGAATCACTTCAAATCGCCATCCACTTGGTATAAACAATCAGAACTCCCCCTCACAACAAAACATTTTCCCATTGTGATCTCAAAACACTTAAGTTTGTTTTAATCAAATGGTTTTTCCAGAAAATTAGTTTTGTTGATTTCATAAAACCTCTTGTAGGTTAGGGGTTCATCACCTTGTTTATTTTTAACCACTTGTAAGAATAGTCCAATCAAGTTCAACCTAATGACCTTGATTAACCTATTTATAAAATCACAACCTCTTTTTCAACCACATGGCTTACCAACCAATACCATTTTGTAGGTTGAATTCTCAAGATGCCGATTCCTACTCCTCACTTACCAATCCTGGGAGTTCCGGCAAGTCATACTAATGAACAATTTTCAATTTTTCAACAAACAATATAGAATGATGCCGATTCATGCTCCACGATTACCAACTTGGGAGCTCCGGCAAGTCAGGATTTTACTTGTGAAAAACAGACATCCAAGCTTCACCAAACTTGGATGTTTCCTCCTCAACTTCACTTGGGTAAAAAGTTTCTTTCTTTGTTTCATAAAAATCCTTTACCCCTTTGGCCTTTCCCTCGACCATTTTTCCAAAAATCTTTTTAACATTTCCATTAAACACTTTCTCAACATCAAATTCTTTCTTTTCAGAATAGAATTGATTCGAGATCTCAACCTTTCCAACCTTTGATTTAAAATTCTCAGCCCTCAATGGTGGAAAATTAACATCATCCATTGGAGGCACTAAGTTTTCTTCTTTTACCTCAACCTGTGGCTCCTCTGACTTTGTGGAATTAGATTCATCGCCAGATTTCACATCAAACTTCTTAACATCTTCATGAAATTTTTTAACAATTCACATTTGGTTGTCATGCTTAGCTCTCTTTTTATAAAAACTTGTCTTTGAACACTCACCAACTTCATATGTTGAATTTTCAAAAACTTTAAATTTCTCAGTTGGTGGTTCATTTTTCTCAACCACTTTTTCTTTGAGTTTTTTAGAGACTTCATGTTTTGTTTTTGTTGCTTGAGAACAGTTCCATGCAATGTGACCAACTTCATTGCATTTGTAACAGATTCTTGTCTCCATTTTTTGATTAGCTCCATTCTTCACATTCTCTTGCTTTTTGGCAAGGAATTCTTTATTCGATTGCTTCCAGAATGAGCTTTTTGATTCCTCTTCACAGCTTGTTCCTGCAACAAATTTTGTATTTATTTTAGAAGTTTTTTCATGTTTATAATTTTCAGCTGGAATAAAACCTAAACCTTTTCTTTTGAAATTACCGTTATGGTTTGGTTTCTTTTGAAAACCAAAACTGTAACCTTTTTTCTTGTTTAAACGTTGTTGAACTCTTGAAGTGTATTTTTTAGGTTTTTCAGTAAGATTTACATCTTTTATTTCAGAAATATTAATTTCCGTTAATTTGAAAACCTTTTTGATCTTTTCAACTTGAACACTTCTTATTGGAAATTCTTTATCAGAATATAATTTGTCAGAATCATTTAAAGTGTATGCAACTTCAAATGTTTCATCCTTCAAATTAGATTTTGATAAAAGAAATTCTTTATTGTAAACCCGTTTAACCGACGATTTTTGACTGTTGACTGATGATGATCCCGGACTTTCAGACTCAGACTTTGACTCTGACTCCTCATCTGTATCCAACACCTGATCAACCACCTTTTTTATTAACTCAGACTCATGATCAGTGTCAGACGATGTGAACGTGACGTCAATGTTTTCTGGTAACTCATCAGTTGTTTTGGATTTTAACTTTATATTGACAGCCTTATTGACTTGCTCCTCATTCGGTTTTCTAGGAGAATACCCTTCCCAAATTGGAGGCGGACACTTGTTATAATTAACACTCTGCTTCTTACCAGTATCCTTCTTCTTTGGCTTCTCATCTTTAAATGCTTCAAGACCTGCAACAGTTGGATAAATTCGATCAATCAGATAATCAGAACTTGAATAACTTTATAATAACCGTCTGATTCTTTCATTTTCTATCTTTTCATTTTCCAACTCCCGCTGCAATTTTGCACATTCTTCAATGTAATGATTAATTGCCTTCTGCTTTGTCATCATCACAACATTCATCATAGTCAACGCGTCTTCTCTTTCTGAACTAGTCTTTTGTAGACCAGTTACTGTTCTGTTCAAAACGTCATATGACTCTTTCACATAATTGAGATTAAACAGTAATTGTTCTTTCATCTTTTCTTGCTCATTCAACTTCTCATCTTTTTCTGCACATTGCTTGCAAGATTCTAAACACTTTAAGCAAAGCTTGATGACTTCCACAATCTTTTCAACTTCGATGATCTTCTCAACCTCAATCACTATTTCAGCTTCAATCACCTTCTCAGCTTCATCATTCCTCTCAGCAACATTTACTTCCTTCATCTTTTTCAACTCTTTTGCTGCTTGTTTCTTCTTCAATTTCTCCAAGCGATCTGCAAAATAAAATTGAAAACTTTCAGGAGATAAAGAAGTTTTTGCAATATTAATATGCCTTTCTTCATCATCATCACTACTATCATCAGTTGGTGATTGATCAAAATCTATCGTCTTTTCAAAACTATTATCTGAAGAACCAGAATCAGATGGTGTTTGATCAAAAACAGTTGCTTCTTCTGAACTTTCATCGGATGAAACAGATTCTTCTTCTTGATTCTTCTCATGAACATCAATCACTTTCATCCATTCTGTAAACAAATCAGGTTTTTGAACTATTTGAGCAATGAAAGCTTTAAACTCCTTATTCTCATCCACAAACCTATCCCAGCTAAATCCTGGAGCCATTTTCTCATCGTCTTGATCAATGATACCATAATAAGCTTTCTTGTTTGAATCTTCGATCATTTTCCCATGAGCAGTTTGTGAATCTTTTTGTTGATGAGGTTGATGAGCAACTTGTTGATATATGGCTTTCCTATAGTAATCATATTTTCCAAATGGATTCTTTGCTCCACTTGCTTCCTGATTTTTGCATTCTCTTTTGAAATGACCTTTCTCCCTGCATCGAAAACAAGTAACTTTAGATTTATCAAAACCCAAAGTAGAAACATGTGCATCCAAGAAATCATTTCTTCCTGTAATCATTTTGAATTTTTCAGCTCTTCTCAAGACACTAGCTAAGCACCATTTGATGTGCATGAGCTCCATCTCTTCAGCGTCTATCTGATCGTAATCCTCTTTCGTCAGCATAGGATTTCCTATCCTCCCTGCAACCAAACCTTCATAGGATTGTAACACAGTTGCAAGTAATGCCATGTGATCTTTTGCAATTTCTTCAGAAAAACTTTGACCATCTGGAAGATTCAATGCAATGTTGCACTGTATCACACAACCATTCCCACTTTTTGAACTTTGAGAATGAAAGCTTGAAGTTGAACTTTTAGGATTAACACTTGGATATGAAGAAAATCCACTGCTGTTGTTTGGACTTTGATCAACATTTCCAGATGAGTCTCCAGCACTAAAAGCAGTTTGAATTTTCGGACTCATTTCAGCCTCTTGAACATTGCATTTGTAATACATTTTCACATCTTGTTGATTACTCGGATTGTTCATCCTTGCAATCTTTTGCTGTTCAAGATCTTGACCTTCAATCTTTTCGATGAACTGAGAGATTGTCAAACCATCATATTCTCCGGTGTTCTTTAAGATCATCAAAAATGTACCCCATTCTTTATGAGGTAAAGCATCAGCTAATTTGTCAACCCATTCCTCTCGTTCTTTGGTTATGCTTAACAATGACATAGAACACACTAAGTGGCAATATCTTTCAATCAATTTCTTTGTATCTTCCCCTGGCAAACTTGTGAATAAATCAAATTCTTTCTTAAGAAATGCCTTTTTACTCTTAATCATCTTCTCACTTCCCTCAAATTTGATTTTAAGAGCATCCTAAATTGATTTTGAAGTTTTGTCATGTTGAAGCAATACAAAGATGTCTTCTTTAATAGCTTGCTGAAGTAGACTAATCATCATCTTTTCAGCTTTGTACATGTCTCGTTCTTTATCAGTGAATTCAGAGATTGTTTTCTCAACTTGCAGATCAGTACGTGGTAGTACATATTTTTTCAAAATACACTATCAAGATCTCAAATGATTAGCTTGAACCTAGTTTTCAAACCGATCTTTCCAACCGTAATACTCCTCAATGCTCATTAGCTTCGGTGGTTTTTGCATAGTTCCTGTCTCATTTTCCAAGTTCATGTTTTGAGCAATGACAGCTGGAGTAGTCGGAGATGTGGCAAACGCGTTGTAAAATTCTTCACTCATGATTCAGTAGCAAGTTTATCAAGACAGACACTTTTCAAACGAAATTAAGATCCTTCAAACGAAATCACCCCTTCAAACGAGATTAACCTGCACACAAACTTCAAACGAAATTAAGTGTTTCAAACAGAATAACTAGTTCAAGCGGAATACCCACTCAAACGGAATTACGCTTTGAAGCGAAATCACTGATTTCGTTTGAACTTTCAAACGGAATACCTCTTTGAAACAGAATCACTTATTTCGTTTAAATTTTCAAACGGAATACCTATTTGAAGCGGAATCACCAAACGAAATAATGTTTTCAAACGGAATTAACACCAACTTTCAAACGGAATTAAAGTACTCGTTCAAACGAAATTACCATTTTGGTCCAATTTTGTCACTTTTAGATTGAATTTGAATCTCAAACTTTCAAGGGTTTGTTAAAACTGTATTTCGCACGTTATGTGAGAAAATTAGCCGATTTTAACCTTAAAAAGTTGTTCAATTGAGAAAAGAAGGTGTAGAAGTAAGAAAATGAGATGAAATCAAGCTGAAATCTGCAAAATTCCTCCTCCTGTGCTCTGATACCACTTGTAGGATCGTGTGCTGACCCGAAACGAGTTGATCAGAGGTGTTCTACACAATATGAAAGGCGGAAACAGACATATTGTCTGTGATTCAGCAAGATATTCACTTAAACTGTCTTTTGATTGATATCTGGGCAATTACAGATCTGTAGACACTTCGACAGAGCTTCGCCGTCGGAAAACACATTCTCTAATTCCGTTTCAAATGACAAGACCTATCACCTATTTATAGACTTGGTAATTTCGCTTGAACATGACTCAAGCAGAATTACTCGTTCAAACGGAATTACATCTCAAACGATATTACATGTTTCAAACGGAATTACATGTTGACCTTTTCAAGCGGAATTAGCATCTTCAAGCGGAATTAACTTTTTGTCTTGATTTCTTGATCTTCGTGCCATGAACAATGCAAGACTCGATACAAGACGAAGTCGACAGGCGCATGCATCAACATTTGACACCGGAGGTGGGTTTGCCACCGGACGAAAATGGTTTCTAACTTCAGGGTTTGAAGTTAGAGGGTTTGAATCAGGAAGGTTTAAATGGCGACGGGATGATCGTCCATGGTTTGTTGATCGTAGTGGTTCAACGGGAATTGGATAACCACCACCCATACCTCTCAATTGATATGTGTTTGGAGTGATTTGTAAACTGAAAAATACAATTTTGATTGGATATAAAGATCAATTTTAAAGGAAATAAAAATAGTTTGGTTAAATATAAAAAAAAAAGATTGTGTAAACTGAAACATACAATTTTTATACAACAAATAATCAAGCAACATAAATAAACCAGTGGTCTTCATTTGTAGCCACTGTTCTTTGTGTTTTTTTAGAACTATTTGAATTAATTATTCAGATTTAATAGTTAACAACGTTTGATGTTCTTGGTTTCAGCGAGAGTATTAGAAATGGATAAATAGATTCTTGGTTAGTTATAGTTGTAAATTTCTAAATTTAAATTTGTTACAGGTTTGCGAACAAAATAGGGGTTTGGGTTTTTCTTTTTGTTTCAATTTCCATTCCCATTTTGATGTTCAACAATTTGGACTTATGTATCAAAGATTTTGAATGGATTTCTTGATCGATTTTTTGGATCGAATTTTCGGATATGTGATGATTCTTTGGATTGACATTTTCAAATTGAACTTTTGGATTTTATGAACACGGTGGGATTATCAGCGATTTGGTTCTCATTGATTTTTTCGGAATTAACGTGGCAATAAGGATGGCACCGACACGAACCTACATAAACTTTATTACACTGAAACCAAACGTAATATTCGATCATTGAGTGAACTGGATTAATCAATTCCGAAAATTTCCAATCAAAAAAGCAGAAGAACAGAGTATCACCAGGATTTTGTTGCTGGAAAAATTGAAACCAAAATCGAAATTTTTTGGTTAATCGAAACGCATCAAAAGAAAATTTGAAAAGCTGGTCATTCGAAATCAAAAGTTTGGTTGGAATAAAATTATTGTAACTCTTATTTGGTAAACATAATCTTGAGTTCGACACCGTTGTGTCAAAACAAAATAAAAGGAAAGGAAAACTTTGAAAACCTTTTCTTTCTCTACTTTTTAATCAGATTTTTTATAAATTGGGTTATTTTAGTTAAATATATATTCTTTTTTTAACAGCAAAATATATTCAATATTCAACATTAAGTGTACAATAGAAGATATGGATATGAGCTGGGATTTTCATTGGATTTTACAACTAAAACACCATTTTAGTAAATATTTTTGAAACAACACCATTTTAGTAAATATTATTTCTACCAACACTCTTTTAGGAAAAAACTCAAGATTCAAGCAAAAAGGTTGCACATGTCATTTCTCACATCATTTTTAAATGTTTATAACATTTTTATACGTGATTATTTAAACGTATAAATACACAGTTTCAAAGACATCATAAAAAACCTTTAAGCTTTGGGCCAAAGTTAAAAAAAAAACAAAACCCAGAAACAAATAAGTTTTTTTTTTCATTCAACATAGAAATAAAGTCTATACTTAACATTTATTTTACAACACATGTAAACTAAAATAATACATGTTACAAAACATACAGATGTATAAGGCCACGGTTAAACAATACAGATGCAAAACGAGACAGTTAAAAGTAAAAAAAGTAACCAAGAAATGTGAGAAAACTTACAACAATGCAAGAGCCTGATGTAAAAAGCCGAAAAAAATGTAAGACCTTGATGTGAAGAGCCGAGAAACAACGCAAGACCCAGACGTTTAGAGTATTGATTGATATTCTGAAATCGAAGTAAAATAGAAGATGTTAGGTTGATGTTTCGAAGGTTTGATGTAAGATTCAAAAGTAGGATGAAGTTCAACGCAAGACTTACAATTTGAAGGTTTTATTATCTCAGTTGAGTGCTTGTAGATAGTGCTTGTAGAGTTGTGATGAATGTTGTTGAATTTATAGACTTCCAAGCATGCTTCCTTTCTGATAAATCCGAACAGTGTTTGCTTTTACAGCTGTATGTGAACAGTCAGTCTCGTCAGTAAAAAAAATCTAAATCTAAAAGGATAGCAGTAAATCTTTTGGATTCTGAAAGGTTGTTAACTGTTCAATTTTTTTGTGAAAAGTCTTTGAAAGGTTGTCAACTGTTCAACTGTAAATCAGGAGTTGGTTTCTGAAAAAGGTTTCTGAAAAGTCTTTCTGAAAGGTTGTCAACTGTTCAATTTTTTTGTCATAAAAAAACTAAAACAATTTTAAATTATTGTTTTAGTAATAAAAATTTTGAGTTAAAAACAAACCATTAGGGCTCATAAAAGTGGTGGCCATTTCAACCTAACTATGAAGGGGTTGATTTGGGTTTTGTTTATTCATAACATGCTAAATAATTACAATTTAGGAAAAAAAAAACTAAAAAACATGTCCAAACTTGTCTAAAGGGTTCATAAGAAAAGATAATTAAAATATGAATATGAATTAATGTTGATTAGTGTAAATGTATTAATGTTGATTAGTGTAAATGAATATGATTAACATTTAACAAACGGGCTTACCCTTTTTTCGATCATACTGTCCCAAGCCTTGCCACTTCAACTGTAACGGAGTTATTAAAAAAGTTTATTAAAAAGAGTTATCATTTGATGCAAGTGCAAAGCTGTTTAGAGTTTTAACCTGATTCATTGTCGGTTTCGACTTGCGGCGGGTTTAATCGCCTAAGGTTTTCTATGCTTTTTAGGGGGGAAATGGGCGCTTCTCTCCACAGGGCATACAAAACACAGGTTATTGGCGGAAGCCCGCCACATTTAACATATAAAGTTTTTTTATTTGTTAAATATGGCGGGCTGCCGCCAATAACCTGAGTTTTGTATGCCCTGGGAGAGAAGCACCCATGTTCCCCCTAAAATGAAAAGAAAACATCAGGGTTTGCTTGAGTTGCTGGTAGTTTTCCCACTGCATTTAGAAACCATAAATAATATAATATATATGTTAAAGAGAATTATATAATTGTCATTTAGGAAAAACAACTATAATCAAACCAAAATCTTATCGGTACAGTTCCATACCTCATTGCATACAGCTGGTTTAGACCACATGGGTCGAATCTTGAGGGCATTAATAGGATATCACAACTGCACATTTCACACATCATAAATGGAAGGAACTTATGCTGCCTACATATAATACAATCCATCATTTAGTTACCCTGTAGTTATCCGGTGAGCAATAGCAACATTAAATCCAACCCATCCCCGGTATTTACTATTCAATGCTGTTTCAGTTGCTCTCATCCACTCTTCATATTGTCTCTCTCCAGATCCAAGCATAACCTGAAACAATTTTCCATCTTTATTCATCCATCAGTCATAAAAAAAGAGTACTAAGTTAACATCTATCTTCACCCCCGGTAGATGATGCATAACTTAATTATACAACACTTTTATTCGCCTCATGAGGTAGCCCATTCAAGGATAACCGACTGGGTCCTATAAGAACTGCAGCAGCCAGAACAATCTAACAGTAGCAGAACATGTTGGCCAAAGAAATCAGTAGCCAAACTATTAAAACATGTAATTTACTAACATTATGATAAATGAAGAGTCAGTGATAGCTCTATACTAACTATTCCATGCTTGAAAGTTACATTAATTCCTTACTCAAAAAATTAATGAAATGGCGACTCCGATAATGCCGACGATAAGGACTGCGGCAATAGCCACAAATTTGAAGATGAAAGCAACCTTTTCGTCCCGACATGATTCTAAATCTGGCGAGTCGTTGCAATCAGTACATACACAGGTTAAAATTATAAAATATATGGTCTACAAATGTTTAACCAAGTGTCAGATGAAATAAAAAATAGAATGCCTATTATATCGTTAAGCACTTAAAACACATAAAGCAACAAAATAAATTTAAAAAACAGATTGCTAGTTGGCGTATTTAAAAAACATTCGGCCAAAAAAGTACCTGGATCAATCCACTTATCAGCAATTGCCATATGCAAACGGTAGTCGAAGCCCACACCACCATCCTTTCTGTTGTGTGTTATTTATCCAGTTGAAAACCTAAGTTTTCACCATATGAAGAACAAATTATAAAAATAACATAGAATAGAGGCTTTAGACTCACAGGATCCAACCATCGTGACTCGATACTAACAAGATTTAGAGTCTTCCATTCAAAAGTAAGATAACATGTGGCCCCTTCCTCGGAAACATCAAGCTTAATAGAAGGGCGAAAAAAAGTCAGCTATGCTGTCGAGTAACAGCTTCTTCCATGAGTAACACACTCTGGGCAAACAACACTGGATTCCTGCATATTCCCACACAAAAAGCCCAAAGCTATTATTTCCATTTTATGCAAGAACTTGAGCAGGCAAAGACAGTATTACCAAAAGCCAGAGTCTAATCTTATACATTTAAGAAACATTTAACAAAAACAAGAATGATATTATAATTATTATCATTATTATCAACTAAACAAACAAAAAAAAAACAAAAACAAAAATGTGAAAAAGAAGAAACTCCATCCATCAAAAAGTGCAACCAAACAGGATCTAGAATCTGGTCAAACTGAATCTCCCATTCCATCCCACCACAAACCTCTTAAACATTTTGTGACAAATGATAATTGTTAAATATCTAGTTTACCACGAACAGTGCAAAACACATGTGGCATATGAAAATTGACCAAAACACGATAAATATAAGACTGTAACAGAAATAAATGCATCTCAATTGCATTTTTTTCATCATCATCGTGAGACTATACTAACAGATATATATTTTATATGAACAATTTTATCTAAAACCAACTATTACTTATAATCCAAACAATTATCTTTTTACCCTGATAATGAAATCTATTAAAATCTTGAACAACCCATTCGTAATTTCATAAAATGGACCAAAATACACCACATACTGCGAGACCCATATCATAAAATGTTTGAATTTAACAAAAAGTACACATATTTAATCTGTAACATTAGATCTATAACAAACATAATCAGCTACAAACATACCAGATCTGTAACAAACATAATCAGTAACATAAGCATGTAAATCAGCTACAAACATACCAGATCTGTAACAAACATAATCAACTACAAACATACCAAATCCGGGCTGTCAATATTCCTCTAAAAACTCAGATATGCAAAGTTATGGTTCTCATATTCCTTAGTCGTGTAACCTCAGATCTGTCAATATTCTTCAAAAATTCTCAAAAAATGACGGTAGATCTGAGAAAAATTTCAGCAGAAAAAATTACCTGGCTCGACGGTGGTAAGGTAGATCTAAGTCGACGGTATCTCCACCGCTCCATCTTCATCTATAACAGAACAAACAAAACAACCTCTAAGTCGACGGTGGTACGATAGATCTAAGAAAACATTTGGCCAAAAAAAAGTACCTGGATCTTTTTTCCACCGGAGAAAGAAATCCTAAAAGAAGTTGAACCCAGTAGATCTGATGTCGGAATCGCCGGAGAAAGAAACCCAAAAATTTCACAGATCTAAGTCAAATAACACACAAAAAATGCCGATAAGGTTAAAAAGACGGTACCTGAGAAGTGAAAACGTCGGTGAAATCCGTCGATCTAGTGAAATCGCCGGTGAAATCCGTCGCCATGAGACGTATGCAGACACCGCGTCTGGTGAGAGAGAGAGAGAGAAGAAGAATGGGGGCGGATGTGAATGAAATGAATTTAGGGTTTAGATTGAGTGAAAGAAAGTTTATATTGGATCCATTTGAGTAAAACGGGTCAAAGAGATCCGGTTAGGATCCATGAGCTGCTCCGCGTGTTGAAGAAAGTTTCAACACATTCATGCTTAAATGCTTGTACAATGGGCTTCAAATGGTTGTACAATGGCAAATGACCATTCTTGCCCTTCCTATATGCTTATTAAAGTAGTATAGATATATATTCTCATATATCTTAAAAATGATTTATTTTTAAGATCAAGTTAGGAAAATATAATTTTAGTTTCCCACTAAAATAATATATTTTTAGAGTGTTTATGAAAATATATTTTCTTTTAGTCAAAATAATATATTCTAAAGTTGACAAAATATGATATATTTTTATAATTCTTGTAAAAATACATATCTCGTCATTTGTTCGATTTTGTAAATACCGTTTACCAAGTTTATCATAATACGAACTAAATTTCCAGAATTTATATAATTTGTCCAAAGTGTCCATTGTCCGAATTGTCCAATATTTGTGCGCAAGTTATATGTTTATTTTCTTGTGATTTTTGTAATTTTTTTCAAATTAAAATTTTTGGTGTTTGAGTGGTATATTATTTTCAAGTTCCTAATTTTTAATACAACTAATACAAATAATATACACATAGCACATAATTTGTGTGATTTCTAAATATATATTTTCCTAAATATATACTTAGTCATTTTTATTTCTGAAAATCAACCTCCATTACTTGTAATTTTTATAACAAAAATTATGACAAATTTTATACTTAAAACCATGATTCAAAATCACTTGTAAACACTTGTTTAAACATATTTTTCTAAGTGTTGAATTTTTACAAAAAATTTGCCATAGTTTCCTTTGAAAATGGAGGTTTCCATGCTTAAAGCATATCATTTTCTTTTTCAAAAATTCATCAACAATCATCAACAACAATACTACACCTTACCATATGCCATAAAATACATTTCTCATGAAGTCATGAACTTGAATTTTTCTTAAATCTTGTAGTATTTTAGCATAGTGTTTAAAATGCTCCATTAACACTAAAAACATGATTTTTATCTCATAAGAATCATTTTTATAAAAATTTCATCTTCACAACTTGTAACCTATTTTTGCAAAAATTCATTTTCTTGGATTTTTCATGACTTAAACACTTCAAGGGTTCCACTTTTACTCATAAAACAAGTTCAAGCTCTTTTAAAAAGCAAATCATGCTAAACATGAAGTAACTTTGTTTTCTTGAAAACTTTGATGTGTGAAATCCTTCATTTTCAAGATCTACAACTTGTAGGAACCATTTTCATCACAAAAACAAGTTTACTTAACATGTTCATCCTTCACATAATGTAAGCTCTACATGGATCTTTCAAGATCTAACATCATACTTGCTAGATCATGTTTTAAATCATCATCTAGCAAGCTTTTATGTGGTGTCTAACACCATACACACAAGAAATCAACAAACAAGTTCAACACATATCATAAACAACTTATAATTTCATGAGGTTTTAGTTTGGTTCTTATGTTTATCTTCTTGTTAATGTAAGATCTTTAGACTTTTAGTCATACACAATCTTTAACTACTAAAACAAGAAGTAAAAATGTGATCAAGAGACTTACTACTAGCACAATGGCTAGGGTAGAAAACTAGAAGATGACGATGAAGAAAAGAGGGTGGATAAAAGCTCCAAAGTGAGGTCCTTCAAGATCCAATCCTTGCAACCTTCTTGTATGAGCTTGATACACCTTATGTGATGCTTGGATTAGCTTGAAATGGAATGAAGATGGGTGATGTGGTGGCGGTGGCTCACGTCCGAGAGCAAGAAGAGAGGGAGAGGAGAGTTTTTGTGAATTGTTTTGATGATGATGATAATGAGGACTTGTTTGTGTTTTAAGTTGTAGATAAGGAGGTTTACCCAATGGTTTCTAATTTCCCTCCATGTAATTAACCATTGGATATCTAGGAAGGATCTTTGACTAAGATATTAGTCAACCATTAGGTGGTGGGGTGGGTCCCTTGGGGACGGTTAAGCATGGGGGGGGGGGTATAGATTTTGTTAAAAATTGTTAAGTGTAGTAACCTTAGTAAGTCATGTGTTTTAGTTAGAAGGTTTAAGTGTGTTATGAATTCTTGAGTGTAATAAGGTGTTTGATGTCGTAGACTAGTATTTTGGTGTCAAAATATTGGTAACTAGTTCACTAGATGCTTCTAGTTATGTTCGGATGTCCGTCTAGTTATTGGATTGTTTAAATAGTTAACGTTGGTAACTTGTATGTTATATTGTGTAACTATGCCATGTTAATATTTTCAACATCTTTTGGGTCGTTCTGAACATCCTAACATTGTTTCTGATCATAACATAAGCTGACAAATGTTGATTTTTGCTGAATTATGCTGAATTTTACTATTTAGTGCTAGTTTCGGCTAGTTTCTAGTGTTTACTTGTCACTCGGTATGCAGTAGGGGTGTTCAAGATTGGATAATCCGGTTTTCGGATATCCGAAATTTCGGATAGTGAAATATTGACATCCGAACCCGAATCCGAAATTTCGGATATCCGAAATTTCGGATTCGGGTTCGGATATCCGAATATCCAATTTTTTATTTAATTTTTATTTTTTTTATTATTTTTTAATATTTGGAACCAGATTTTTCGGATAGTTTCGGATATCCGAATATATAAATTTCGGATATTTTTCGGATATTTTGGATATTTTTTCGGATATTTCGGATACTTCGGATATTTTTCGGATATTTCGGATATTTTTTCGGATATTTCGGATACTTAGGATATTTTTTCGGATACTTCGGATATTTTCGGATATTCGGATATCCGAAAAAAATAAAAATTAAATTTTCGGATATTTTCGGATAATCCGATTATCCGAAAATTCTCAAAATCACTATCCGAATCCGAATTTTCGGATTATCCGATTTTCGGATATCCGAAAATTCGGATATCCAAAAATTCGGATATCCAAAAATTCGGATATTTCGGATACGGGTTTTCGGATATTTCGGATTCGGTTTCGGATTCAGATTTTTTTGAACACCCCTAATATGCAGTTTCACAAACTCTTGTTTTCTCACATAACGTTCTAGCATATCATGGTTTCTGGGACTCATTCTGTGTCCTAAACATACTGACTGCCTGAGTACTGAACTCCTGTCAGTACTATTAGTTTATTTGACAAGTGTGCTAGTTATGTCTGTGCACTGTTTAAACTGTTTCGAGTTGCATTCGACAATCGTAAGTAGCATGCATCATGTAATGTAATTTGTGAGTTCTTTGAAAGTAAAACATGAAACCGTTCATATCGTAAGTTCAGAATGCACGATCATATAATACAAATTACTGTTCACATTGTACGGAATTACACGAAAAGCGGCAGTTGTCACAAAAGAGATCAAGTTTGAAGTTGGGCAACGAGCGGAGGATGATCCGGTCAAATACCTCAACGTGATTGAATCAAGCTTAAACGATGCATTGCAACGCTACAACTCGGGATGTGAGTCATCCCGCACGGGTAACATTTGACCGACTTTGGGCCTAGCTAAGGTCCTTTATAAACGTGGCGCACCGTGGAGGCATTCCATGGATCTATTAGTTTAGTAATCTTAGTTTAAATTTAGTTTAATCTTAGTTTAATATCTAGTTTAACGTTTTCTTTTGAGTATTTAGCTTTGTAGGAGTAAGACACGCTCAACAGAGGAAGATGGATTATAAAATGGAACCCATGCACATAAAACAGAGGCCTCCCAACTCATTAACTACAAAACAGTGGCTGCAGCACGGGGCCGTGCTCACCCAGCACGCCCCGTGCCCATCTTATTGTTGTCAAAAATTCTTCTGCCAGAAGGTGGCACGGGCCGTGCTCACCCAGCACGCCCCCGTGGCCACCCCACTGTACGTCTTCTGATTTCATTTTGTTACTGGCACTCCGGACACGGGGCCGTGTCCCCATAGCACGCCCCCGTGCAGCAAGTGCCAGTAACAAAATTTTTTTGTTATTTTCACACGTTTTACCAAAACAAATCCTATTTGGGACACATTAAGGGCAATGTGTAATTTAAGTGTTGGGGGAGGATAATAAAAACCTTGAATTGTCTGTCCTAAATCAAGCCTTACACAAAACTCACCTTGGAAACGCTAATCACCCCAAACTTTTTTAATTTTTTTTTCATTTTTTTTACTTATCTTAAGTTTAGTTTGGTAAAACAAGTTCTAAAAATTATGTTTTACGAATTTTCAACCGATAGCGTCGTGATAAAAAGAACCAATTTAGAAAAATCACGAAAACGGGCATGACAAATAATTTGATTATATATACATTTTTACACTACAACCCATTTTCCCACAAAAGTGAGTTTTGAGCCATTACCGAGCATACAAATATACATCTATACTAATTGCTCAATTTTCGTTTCTTGTGTGAATAGCCCGTTTGGTTCTCACAAATCTAGAACTTGACAATGCGATACGTTCCAAGTCCTTACCGACAAAAATCCAAGTAAGTAAATGATAGAGGCATTAGGACCAAACCATTTTTCAAAAAAAAAAAAAAAACAAACAAACAAACCTTTATTTTTCTTTGCTTTATCCAAAAAACACCTCCCTCCCCTAGTTAAACCCTTTGAACCTTAAAACCTTTCCGTTTCCAAACCCACAAAAATACCCTTTTCATTTTTCATCTTTCATTTTTGTAAACTTATCGGTTATGAAATTACGATTACGGCTCAGTTTCAACTTTGGCAACAAAAAAAAAATCAGAAAAATTAGAAAAATATGCCAAAGTATTTTTTGCTAAGTCAAAAAGCAATAGAAAAACCGTTAGTTTACGTTTTCACCGTTTTCCAATAAAACATACCAAACCCGAACCACCACCTTCCCTTCAAAGCCCTCTTGATATTTATAAGGATTTAACGTCAAAAGGAGGAGGTTTGATCGATTGTCAAGCATATGGTAGTGATGTGCTCTAAATTATACCATATTTTTATATCATATTCCCTACACTTTTGAGTAGCTCTTGTGTTGTTTTTATTAAATTTCACTCCTAGTTGGTTCATATTTGGATTTTAAAGGTTTTAAGAGATAGCGAACTAAAATGGAGTATTTTCACTAAATTTGAGACCAACGAGTGAACTTGTTTATTTATTATTATTTTCAATCTTCTTAATGGTTAATAATTATTTATACTTTTACAAAAATGAGGGTTGATTATAATAAAAATGAATTAGTTGAAATAATTCTAGAATGAATAATCTAAAAGTTGAGATATTATTATTTTGGCTAAGGTTTACATGTCATAATACACAGGAGGTTCGGATGAATTTTTGTGATGGAATCTTTGGAATTAAAGGAATTAATATACATAAGATTCATGGTGGCAATTAATGGGCTGGCAGATGATCAGTGGCGGATCCAGGATTTTTCGTCAGGGGGTGCAAAAATTGACTAGGTTAGATAGTGCCAGGTCATAACGGGTCAACAGGTCTGGCCATAACGGGTCAATAAGTCGGGTAACTAAGTAGGACAGTCTAAAAAAATGCAAAACTAGAAGCTAATCTTTAATGTAAAACTTATAAACATAATTCTCTTTTAGCAAAGTATAAGCCAGAAGCTAGTCTATATATTTGGATGTCAATCCAAGCACTCCCCACATGGAAAATCATAGTATATATTCACAAAATCGAAATTCAGTGCGTTTTAACAACTTAATATGTTTTTTTCTACAAACTAACTCATAATTAAGAATTTAGTGAGTTGTAAACAAGAACCTAATCTTTGAGATTGAGACAGAGATGTTGGATCACAAATTCAGAAAATAGCTCTATTTTATAAACCAACTCATAATGAACATTTTTTAAAGTACAGTAAGTTGTAACACCTAAATTATCAAATTGGAATATCCAAAATAGGACAAACGCACATTGCAAAATTAGGGGTAAAGCTAGGGCTGAAATAATGTACCTTATACAAATCTTGATATCATCTCAAATTGTTAAACTTACTTCAAACCCTGACAAAAGAACAAAAAAGGATGATTTTCAATTTTCAAAGTATACATGAGACTTGGGATTTCAAAATTTTGTATCATGACCCAGTGAGGCAACCTGTAGTTTCAAGAATAACCTTGGAATCAACCCTCAATTTTGGTTCGGACTTCAGCGATTTGGAGTTATCCCCTTCGATTTGGATTATCAAAAGAGGTTTTGTTAGTGGAGGCTAGAGTGAATATCTAAACTCTAATTCGTTTTTTAGTTAAAAGGAAAAAGAAAGAAAAATTGTTTTTTGGCTAAAAGAAAAAAAAGAACAAAAACTCAACAAAAAGGACCTTCCCGGACTCGAACCGAGACCTTAAGTTTAAGAAAAGCGCACTGAACCAGTTTTCTACTCGACACATTTGTTCATAAGGTTCCCCTATAAAATATTAAAGGGTTCCTTCAGAATTTTTTATATAACTTAACACTATAAATTACAAACCGAGCGGGTTCCTGGGAACCCCCAAATTGCCTTTAAATCCGCCCCTGCAGATGATACGTAAAGGAGGCCCATAATTTTGGAGTTTGGATTTAAAGAATTTAAAGAAATATATATATTATATAGCAACTTGTTAGAAGGGGGAGACGCAAATTTGGGGCTGTTCACGTTTCATAAGGCCCATGCCCACTTCACCTTTTAGCAAATCGGCTAAAGGCCCATATGGTGAAAAAAACCTACGGATAATAAATAACATAAGGCAGGAGGCCATTATATAGACAATTGGAGTGGACGTGAACTTGTGAAGGGAATTCCTATTACTGTTGTTTTCAAAAAGAAACAGTTAGACGGCTGGACGTCAGAAAGAGTTAAGGGGGCGCAAGACAGTGGCGCAGAGGAACAAAGAAGAACAAAAAAGCGCAGAGAAAGAAAGAAGAACAAAAAAAAGGATTATTAGTTCGAGCTTCAAAGCCGCGATTCAAGATTCGGGTTTGGTTTGCAATTTATTATTTTTTGGTTTTGTTAGACTTTTTTTTTTTTTTTTACAAAGCAATGGCAGGTAGTCGGGCAACTAGTTGCGCCGCCACCCCCTTTTGAATAGAAAAACCAATTCTACTAAATACAAAGTTTGAAACCTTTAGCGACGAAAAATTACTATTAACGACTTTTTGAACCCGATTCAAAAGTCGCACAGCGTCAGGAGCGAGACCACCAAAGGTATCAAACGCAAACGGGACAAACACATGTTGATTCTCCATGCAGGCTTTCTCATGTTTTGCCACTTTGCTTGCCTCTGCCTTGAGCACCGCTTGCCCTACGACAAAACCCTTGTCCTTGAGCCTGACAAGGGGGGAGACTCCAGTTAGATCTACACAAGCGTGTTTCCCCCTTCCTATCCAAACACAAGGATGTCCGCCGGGCGTAAAGTGGACCTCCCCTCTAAGGGGTCAGTCAGGAAATTTACTGGAGCCTCCTTTTTGGCAGAGATCCCGGCCCGCTTAAGAACATCACATAACACATCTCTCACCCAATCATGCCGATATTTAAACCCCGGTAGCTCTTTACAGTGGATCTCGTGCTCGCCGAAAGAATCCAAACACGCTTTGCGGCATACCGGACATGGCTCGTCAACTGGGAACAAAGGAATCATCAGTCGGTATCTAAGGATAGCACGGTATTCTACAGCCGACATGTGTTGCCCCAAGACTTTGTGTTTTACAAACTATTAAACATGATTTGCTTATCGTTTGAGACTCGTTTCTTTTTCTTGGCTAATTTTCTTAGACTACCTAGTCCTAGATGAACTATGATTTAATGTTTTGACTATTCGGTTTGGACTAATGATTAAATTGAGATGACTTACATCTTCCTCTTTTTTGTGATTGTTTATGAATTTGTGTCTTGTCTTGGTTGTGATTGGTTATGTTGGTTAGGTGATCTTGTTAGTCTGGTCTGGAACTATTTAGATCATTCTAGGTTCGTTAATCTATTAGGTTTTCGGTCTAGAGCTTGAGATTGGAGATAATTCAAGTTTAACTAAATTAATTAAAATCAACTGAGTATAGTGTGCATCCTTTTCTGGCAACTCTAGCGACGAGTCAGGATTGCTAAGTTATTAGCTAGGCGTTGTATGGTAGTTTGGGTGACCGATAGCTCGGATCCGGCTACTCATTCGTGTTTAGGGTTTCCTAGGTTTTCAATTACTTAGCAGGTTTAGCTTCATGACCGAGAGATTTTAGCACCATAGTTGTTATTAATCTGACAGTCATGGGATTCGGTGTCGACAGCTCGAGTCGTTTCCAATTTAGCATTTCATCACTTTGTACCATCTTCTATTTTGGTTGATCATCCTTAGCGGGAGGTTTTCTGGGTAGATTCGGAGCTTTAGCCATTGGTCAGGACTAGAGGTCATGGGTTGGTCATAGGGATTCGAAGCATGGGTAGTTCTTTCTCATCATTGTCTGCTTCCCGTCACTTCACCATCTTGCTTGCTTGCTTTGTTTTCTTGTTTACTCGCTTTAGTAGAATTAGAAAAATCCTAAAAACACAAATTAAAACCAGTTAAGTAATTAGTTGAGTCAGAGTCTAGTTTAACGTCGCTAGTGTCTCGTGGGTTCGATACTCGGACTTCATTAGGCTTTACTACGTACGATAGGTACACTTGCCTGTCAGTCGTCTAGCATTTAGAGAGTCTTAGTTTATAAATTTAAAACTAGGGTGTCTAGATTAGGTTTAGTTTTTTTAGATCGCATTCAGCACATCAGGTAGGAGTTAGTTCCAAATCGGGCACGAGCGTTTCACTTAATACATCATCGGCTGAGTGTTTAGTGACCACTTGTGAGGTGTGTAATTTTGTATATAATTAAATAGAATTTTATAAAGGCATGTTATGCCCAAAGTAAATAATTTTTCTTAAATTGTGTTTTAAATAAATCATGACGAATAAGATTGTAAATAAAATAAAAACAAAATAAATTTAGAACTTGGATTCCCGACACTCTAAAGATAGGACCAAAACCTTCTCTTCTACCTATTATGTTTGGATGTGTAAGCCACGTAATAGAGTTTTGCTTGAGGACAAGCAAAGATTCAAGTGTGGGGGTATTTGATGTGATTAAAATACAACATATAAATTATGTCAAATACGGCGTAAAAGCAACCCTTTTTAGTACTAATGTTGAAAAAAGCTCGTGTTTTCGTTCCTTTTTTATTTTCAGGGTTAAAAGAGCTTAAATTTGCAAAAAGGAGCAAAAATACAGCAAAAACCAACATAAATGTAAAGAAGGAGGAATTGCCGCAACTCGCCAAGCCCCGATTCACATCCAAACCACAAAATAGCAAGAACAGAAGACTTGACACGGAGCCGTGTCCGAAGATGGATGCTGTGCAAAGAAAAAGACAACTGCTAAGGACAAAACTAGCAGCCAACACGGGGCGTGGTCAACTCAAAGATTTTCAGAATCTGCGATAGTACAGCAAGTACTTTGGCCACGGGCCGTGCCATCCCTTGGCAAACCACTTCTTTCTCACTTGCCACCACTCCACCACCACTACAACACCATCATCCACCACCATCATCCACTTTCCATCTTTTAGAGTGTGTGTGTAGTCTCGGGATCCAAGATTTATGATGTGTGCAAAATGCAACATATAAATTACATCAACTGTGGCATAAAACTAACCCTTTTTTAGTACTAATGTTGGAAAAAGTGTGCTTTTGTCTTCCTTTTGTATTTTCAGGATTAAATGAGCTCAAATTAACAAAAGAAGCAAAAAAGCAGCTAAATCTAACATAAATACAAGAAAAGGAACAAACGTGGCATGCCCGACCTCCCCGAAAGCATCTTCCCAAGCAAAACAAGAGAACAGAAGGCTGAACACGCCCCGTGCTCAGTGAACACGGGGGCGTGCCCAAGTGTCAGCATAAAAGACAAAGCTGTAGAAGCTTCCATCGCCCACCACGGGGCCGTGCTCAGCGGACACGGGGTCGTGGTCAACTATATGATTCGCAGAATCCAGGCAAATCTTGATAGTATAGATATGCTTCTGCACACGGGGTCGTGCCCAGCGGACACGGGGCCGTGGTCAACTAATGCAAACAAAAGCAATTAATGAAGACAGAGAAGGAGGATGGACACGGGGCTGTGCCCACTGGACACGGGGCCGTGCCCGAGCTACTGTTCAGGCTGTAAATAGGGGTGCTTGGCTCATTTGCAAACCATCCCTTGGCACACCACCTCTCTCACACTTCACCCACCACCCACCACCATCACAACACCATCATCCATTGTCCATCATAGAGTGTGTGAGTCGTCTCGGGATCCAAGATTGATCGTAAGAGTTCTTGACAATCAAAGGCCATGTTTGCCTAAGTCTCTTACATCACTTGGTGAAGACAAGTGTCTAGTGTAATACTTTTTATTTTTAATCTTTTCGCACTTTTTACTTGGTTATGTATTAATGACTTTAATAACTAGTTTCTTATGTTGAAGGTGATTCTTCCTTATCGTTTGTCCGTGATGTCTTGGCATTATTTTACTGTCTATATAAAATAAAAGATTTTCACCATTCATATCTCCACGGTCTACATGGAGGTATGTTGGCTACCTGGTCGGGGGTTAAGGGAACGGTTTGGTAAGAGTCTTGCCTTGTTCAGTGTATAGATCCTGCAAGGACCTGGGTCAAATTTAGTAGGACCTCCTTCAATACCCACCGGTATTGGATGGCGGGGGTCCAAACTCTTTGATCCCCTCATATGTAAGATACTATTAATACTTTAACCCGGCTACTTAGGACTGTATCCCTGCTGACTCAGACTACTTAGCCGAGGGTAACGTCACCTTCAAAAGAGGGGCCTACCATAATACGCATTAATAACTTAATTAATTATCTTTCAATAATCCGACCCTTTAGGATTGTATCCTTGCTGACTCAAACTACTGGGTTGAGGGTAACGTCACCTTCAAAAGAGGGGCCTACTACAATAACTAAGATAATCTCTTAAAAAGTGCAAAAGTGCGGAAATAATCAAAGGTTACACTAAACACGAGTCGGAGCCAAGTGATTCATATTGTCTATCTATTTTTATTTTTATTTTTCAGCATTTTAGTTAGTTTTTATTTTTCTAGTTTAAAACCTTTTTCTAAACTTTTGATTTGATTAGACGTTGAGGATAAACCGGTACTAAAAGCTCTTGTGTCCTTGGACGACCTCGGTATCTTGCCAACACTATACTACGCTCACGATGGGTGCACTTGCCCATATGTGTGTTTGGTGTTAGTAAAATATTGTGTTTTATAAATTTAAAACTTGACTAACGTGTAAAAAGGGCTTAAAATATACTTAAATTTATATCACACTTTACACACATCAAGTTTTTGGCGCCGTTGCCGGGGACACAAGGATTTTAAGAAAGCTTAAAATCGACGGCCTAATCAGTTTTTCAAAACCTTTTTTAAAACGCGCGCACATTTTTCTGCATTTTAGTTTAGTTTTGCATTTACAGTAACCTGAACACGGGCCGTGCTCACTGAACACGGGGCCGTGCTGCATATTTTTCATAAAACACCCAGATACAGAAGCTGAACATGGGGTCGTGCTCACTGAACACGCCCCCGTGCTCAACGAAATCAGTAACTTTAATTAAAACGCCCAGATACAGATTCTGTACACGGGGCCGTGTCCACTGAACACGGGGCCGTGTCCAGCCTTTGTTTCCGTTTTTATTTTTGTTTTCTGATCTCGAGACTTGGTTGTGGTCTGCTGAGTGATTCTTATGGATCAATACTCAGGAGGTTACAATTACACCTATGAGGAGGATGATTATAGGAGTAACTATTGCACTAATTGTGGTGACCCGCACTCGGCTCAATATTGTAACTTATATCAACCATCCACTTCATACACCTACTATGAGGAGCCCAAGTACGAGCCATCAACTTCATACACATCCTATGAAGACCAAATGTATGAACCTTCTCCCTCATCCTCATATTTTGATGAACCAAGGTATGAGCCTTCATACTCATACTTTGAGGAACCAAGATATGAGCCACCACCTTCATATGCTTACTATGAGGAACCATGGCGTGAACAACCCACCTCATATGAGTATTATGAAGAACAAAATTACGACCCTTATCCATCATAGGCTTACAATGAAGAACAATGGTGTGAACCATCTACTTCCTATGAGTATTATGAGGAACAAAGGATCGAACAACCAGATTCAAGCTTTGAAAATTCTGATCCTTTTTCTATAACCGAAGTGACCGATAGGATATTAGAACACCTTAAAGTTATCGAGCGCTATATAAAAGAATCTCGCGCAAGGGAAGAGGAGTCCCGCGCAAGAGAAGAATTAATTAAAGAAGAGATAACTGAAAGTGTAAAAATGGAAGAACAAACAAGTGAAAAACCGACACATGAGTTAAACAACGAAAAAGGTGAGTCCGTTAACGTTAAAATTCAAGAAGAGTCTAATTTTGAAGAAATTAATCTCTTGTCACCTTCTTTTGAAAATCATTGTTTAGTTCCAACTCATGCTAAGTTTTTAAAAGAATTAAACACTAACACTAAAATTGACGAAATGGTAAGCGTTAAGTTAACTAATGATCAAACCTCGCTAATAAAAGAAGACCCATTTGAAATCAACATTACACCGGTTCCATGTTTTTTTCAAAATTCATTTATTAGTAATGTCACATTTGATAAAGATCTTTGCGTTAACATAATGCCCAACTACATTTTCGAAAAATTAAGTATTAGTGATTTTTCTCCACTTCAAATACCAATTTTTCTATCTAATCGGAGAATAATAAAATCAATCGGTGTAGTTGAGGATGTCTTGGTTCAAACAAATCAAATGGTAATCACAACTGACTTTGTCATCCTTGATGACGCTCCTCTAATGTTGGGACGACCCTTTGTAAAAACTCACGAAGCTTTGAAAAACCGGAAGTTCAACAATCTACCTCTTCAATTAGGGGCATTTAAAAAGAGTGTCGATCTTGAGCGGTCAATGAAATATCCATTCGGCAATAATGACCCCCTAATTGAAGATGAAGATGAACCACCCGATACAAGTGAAAAGTTTGACCACTTTGTTGAAGAAGAGGTCGCCATAGAACAAACTTTTAAAGTTCTTGATCAAAATGAGCAACCAAATAAGGAGTCTCCTAAAGACCCACCTCTTGAGCTCAAAGAACTTCCAAAAGGTTTGGAATATGCTTTTCTAGACAAAGATGGTAATTCACCTGTAATTATTTCGTCTAAGTTAGATAGTTTAGAAAAAGAAAAATTAATTAACCTTTTGAAAAAACACAAAAATGCGATTGCTTGGAAGCTTGTAGATATTAAAGGAATAAGTCCTTCCATGTGCACGCACAAAATTTTAATGAATGATGACTACAAATCGGTAATACAACCACAACGTCGAGTGAATCCCAATGTTCAAGAAGTGGTTAAAAACGAAGTCATCAAATTACTTGACGCCGGACTTATTTATCCTATCTCCGATAGTCCTTGGGTAAGTCCCGTCCAAGTTGTTCCAAAGAAAGGAGGTATGACGGTAATAACTAATGAAAAGAATGAATTAATACCAACGAGAACCGTCACATGATGGAGAGTATGTATAGATTATAAACGATTAAATGAAGCAACAAGGAAAGATCACTTTCCTTTGCCCTTCATTGATCAAATGTTAGAGAGATTATCCGGTCATAAATTTTACTGTTTCTTGGATGGTTTTTCAGGTTACATTCAAATCCCGATAGCACCCGAAGACCAAGAAAAGACAACTTTCACATGTCCCTATGGAACTTTTGCTTATCGACGCATGCCATTTGGTCTATGTAATGCCCCCGCAACATTCCAACGTTGCATGGTAGCTATCTTCCATGACATGATAGAAAAGACAATGGAAGTCTTTATGGATGACTTTTCTATCTTTGGGGATTCATACGACCAATGCCTCGATAACCTTGAATGAATGCTATCCCGATGTGAGGAAACTAACCTCGCCCTTAATTGGGAAAAATGCCATTTCATGGTAACAGAGGGAATAGTACTCGGTCATAAAATCTCAAGCGAAGGAATGGAAGTTGATCGAGCTAAAATAGACACTATTTCTCGATTACCACCTCCATCCTCCGTTAGAGCTATCAGAAGTTTCCTAGGGCATGCCGGATTTTATAGGCGGTTTATCAAAGACTTTTCTAAAATTTCAAGGCCTCTAACAAAATTACTTGAAAAAGATGCCCCTTTCATCTTTGACAAGGATTGCAATCAAGCATTTCTAACCCTAAAGGAAATGCTAGTCAATGGACCTATCATGATAGCGCCTGATTGGAAATTTCCTTTCGAAATCATGTGTGATGCTAGTGACTTTGCAGTTGGAGCTGTCTTGGGACAAAGAAAAGAAAAGCATTTTCACCCAATTTATTATGCTAGTAAAACACTTAACGATGCACAAGAAAATTACACAACAACTGAAAAAGAATTACTAGCTGTGGTATTTGCTTTTGATAAATTTCGTTCTTATCTTGTTCTTTCTAAAACTATAGTCTATACAGATCATGCAGCCATTCGATATCTCTTCAAAAAGTAGGACGCAAAACCACGTTTGATTCGGTGGATTTTACTCCTCCAAGAATTTGATATTGAAATCAAAGACAAAAGAGGAGCTGAAAACACCGCAGCAGATCATCTTTCACGCTTAGAAGACCCAGCTTTGGAGGCAACCAGGGACGAGCAAATCAACAAAAAATTTCCAACAGAGTCCCTAGAAATGGTGGAATACAAAGAAGAACCATGGTATGCCGACTATGCTAACTACTTAGCTAGCGGTATAGTCGCAAAAGGTTGGCCACATCATCAAAGAAAAAAAATTCTTTGCTAATGTGAAGCATTATTTTTGGGAAGACCCTTATCTTTTCAAAATGTGTGCCGACCAACTCATCCGACGATGCGTACATGGTAGCGAAGCACGAAGAATTCTCCGCCATTGTCATGAAAGTCCATACGGAGGACATCATGGTGCCGCTAGTACCGCACGAAAGGTATTTGATTCAGGATTTTATTGGCCAACCGTTTACAAGGATGCCCAAAGTCTTGTCAAGACATGTGATGCTTGCCAAAGAACAGGTAATATTTCTTCCAAAAACGAAATGCCACAAAATGGCATTCTTGTTTGTGAAATTTTCGATGTGTGGGGACTCGACTTTATGGGACCTTTCCCACCGTCAAAAGGAAACAAATATATACTTGTGGCAGTAGATTACTTGTCTAAATGGGCTGAGGCTGAAGCACTTCCAACAAATGATGGAAGAGTCGTGGTAAGATTTTTGAAAAAATTATTCTCTCGTTTTGGAACACCTAAAGCATTAATAAGTGATAGAGGTACCCATTTTTGCAACCATCAACTTGAAATTTTTTTAACAAGATATGGGGTCTATCACCGGGTCTCAACAGCATATCACCCTCAAACAAACGGACAAGCCGAAGTGACTAATAGAGGTTTAAAACGAATACTCGAAAAAACCGTAGGGCTAAATAGAAAAGAATGGGCAGATAAATTAGATGATGTTTTATGGGCTTTTCAAACTGCTTATAAAACAACAATAGGTACAACCCCATATAAGCTAGTCTATGGGAAAAGCTGTCATTTGCCAGTAGAAATTGCACACAAAGCCTACTGGGCAATTAAAAGTGTAAACTTAGATTTAGAATTTGCCGGTAGAAATCGATTTTGTCAATTAAATGAGTTAGACGAACTTAGGAATTATGCATACTCAAACTCAGAAATTTATAAGGAAAGAATGAAAAGCTTGCATGACAAACATATTAATCCTAATGAATTTCGAGTAGGAGATCAAGTTCTTTTGTTTAATTCACGACTTCGACTATTTCCTGGTAAATTAAAGTCTAGGTGGTCAGGACCTTTTTCCATCACCCATATTTTCCCACACGGTGCAGTAGAAATTAAATCTCGGAATGGAATTCCATTCAAAGTCAATGGCCAACGGCTAAAACTATATCAAGGATTTATTGAGGATGAAGAGGAAGAAATCTCGCTTCAAACAGTCAAAGAATAAAAGCATCAACATCATACCTGGTAAGTTACGAATCAACGGGATGACATCTTAATTGGTAAGTCTTCTAACCAAGTTTTTGGGAAACAAGGGGCACTCACACGAGCACAAAAAAAAAAAAAAAACTTTTGCTCGGCATGAGGCCGTGTCCGCGCGACTGTCGGGATAAATCCCCTTTTTCATAACAGTTACACCATTCCACACGCCCCGTTTCCCCGAAAACGCTCTGGTTCAAGGCGATTTTCCGCAGATTTTCGACGTCTCCTATCATTCTAACAACATCAAGGTATGATTCTATCACTATTAGTAGTTAGATTAAGCAGTTGCATGTAGTTAGAACATAAAAAATTTGGGGAAAAATCTAGGGTTCTTGAACTTCATCCGGATCGAACCTCAAATTTTTGAGTAAATCTATTAGCATTTAGTTAGATTAAAGTTATAGGGAGTAAATCCACTTGTATTGTTCAAAGATTCGCCAGATTTCTCACAAAAACCTCAAACCCTTGTTTTTGAACCGAAAAAGATAAAATTGAATGGGTAAACAGTTTGCTTTGGGAAAAACGGCACTTTGGGTTTCATTTTCGGGGGAAACCGCACCTAGTGAACCAAAAATTTTCAAGTTTTCGAAACCGGGTCGAAAAATGAAATTTTTGAGTAACAGATGCCTGGACACGGGGTCGTGTCCGCTGAACACGGGGCCGTGTCCAGCTCGCTGTTTGCAGTTTTGTCCGAAAACTCCACTGTTTCATGCTAACTTTTGGTGTATTCTTTCAGATGTCAAGGAAATTCACGAGGTTCAACGCATATGAGCTCGATGCTAGGGCTAGATACGAAGTACTTCAAACAAGACCGGAAGAATACCCAAGACCGGAAGAATACCCAAGACAAGCATGCATGGATTTGTTAGCATTGGTGAACCAACTTGACCGCTTCAACAACCTAGTCACCGGACCACTAAGAGTCACCCTGACCACTCGACTTCACTCAGTCCACGAGTGTACTATGTAATTCTACAGCACCTTCTCGTTCAATTCAAGGTGCGACCCATTTGACAATGATGGGGTAGCATTCCGATGTGGTGGAACTAGGTACTCGATTTCAATGGCACAATTTGGGTCGATAATTGGGTTGTATGCGGAGGAAGACGTGGGTAATGAAGAAAACACTGGAGGGGTGCGAGAGTTGGATGAGAACGAACGCCAAGCCGCATGGGCTCAGATTGGTGAAGGGCACTACAACCCGAGCAGCACTAAGAGCACTAAGCTGAGGGATCCGCTTTACCGTTACATTCATAGAGTCCTCGCTTACTCTCTTAGCCAGAGGCATGATAGCAGTGGCGTTGTGGGGTTGAGAGATTTGGTGGTCCTTCATTGCATTCATACCCGCAGACACCTAGATGTTCCGTACCTCCTGCTCCGTAACATGCATCTGAACCGACTTGCTACTTCACCAACCCCTATCTTCTTCGGGGGGTGGATATACCGTCTCTTCAAGCACTTCACGAACATACCTAGGTCCTTCGAAAGGAGTCCATGGTCGGGAAGAGTGGATGTACACATCTGCCGCTCCATGAACTTAATTTATGAGGCTGAAGACGGGTCGGTTAGCTTCCAAAGGATGCAGGGGCATGCATGGAACCCGCAAGAGGCACTCGTCCTTCACGCTCCACAACATCATCAGTACCAGTACCAGCCCCATGGTGATCCGGGCCAATCCTCCTCACAAGGAGGTGGTTTTCCTAACTTCCAAAGTTTACATGATTTATTGCAGGAAAACCTCATGTGCACCAGGAACACCTATAACATGGCGAGCAACACGTACAACCGGGTTGGAGCAATCGAGAGAAACATATCCGATATCCAAGATGATATTGGAAATATCCGGGAGTACATTACGGGGCACGGTAGAGGAGATGATGATGATGAGGACGAGAACATGGACTAGGCGGGAGAAGCGGAAGCGGTTGTTTGGTGATCCCACAGGTTAACCCCTTTTTATCTTGAACAATTTCCGGCCTGCGTGCCGTGTGTTGAACAATTTACTTTCCTTTAACTCTTTTTAATTTCTGCATTTGTTTTTCTTTCTAACTTTGTGATGGGGATGTTGAACGTTGGTAATTTAGGATGTTTGCTATGTTTTGGTGTAGTGTTTATTGCTAAAACAGGTACATAAGAGGCTTAGAGCACTAAACATTAGTGTTACTAAAGCCGGGATAGGAAAACCAGAGCCAGAAACCTGTTTTTCACCTTTGCAGATTGTCTACACGGGGCCGTGTCCAGCCGACACGCCCCCGTGCCCACTCCCCCAGACCTGCTGTTTGTCTAAATCTGCAGACTTTTGCCTGACACGGGGTCGTGCCCAGTGGACACGCCCCCGTGTCCACCTTCTGTAAGTTTTCGTTACTGGCACCTGAACACGGGGTCGTGTCCATCGAACACGGGGCCGTGTCCAGACGCCCAGTAACATAAAATTTTGCTTTTTCACACCTTTTACACATTCAATCAACCTAAAACCTTATTTTTGGGACACATTGAGGACAATGTGTAATTTAAGTGTGGGGGGGATGCTAAAACTTTGAATCTTGCAAGTCCTAATTACAAGCCTTACACAAAACTCTATTGGAACCGCTAATCTACTTGTCTAGGTTTAACTTGGGAATTTCAAATTCTAAAAAGGTTATATTTTTACAAATTTACAACAGATAGCGTCGTGATAAAAAGAACCAACATAAGAAAATTATGAAAAGGCATGACAAGCTTAGTTAAAATTTAATTATATATACTTGATCACATAAAAACCCATTCCCACAAAAGTGAGTTTTGAGCCTTTATTGAGCATACAAATACATATCTTTAAACTAAATGCTCATTTTTCGTTTCTTGTGTGAATAGCCGCTTGGTTCTTACAACTCTAGAACTTGCCACGACGATACATTCCCGGTCCTTACCAACTTAAACCCGAGTAAGTAAATGATGGAGGCATTAGGACTAACCCTTTTTATTTCTACACCATTTTTTTTACCACCTACCCAAAATCCCCCTAGTTAACCCCTTTGAGCCTAAACCTTTTCATTTCTTAACCCAAACCAAACACCCTTTCACCCACCAAAACCTTTTTTATTTTTAACCCTTTGTTTTAGTAACAAGCTCGGTTTTTCGTATGACTTTAAAAAAAAAATGTGTTGATGATGAAGCAAAAGAAATAAACAAGCAAGTTCATTAAAAATAACTTTGTTTGAATCATGGCTTCATCAAAATAAAAATTGCAAAAATAAAAAGTCTTTCGAAAACCGACGCTTTTTACGCTTTTCGCCCTTTTTCTACTAACCACTAACCCAACCACCTACCTTTAACCCAAGCCTAACCCTTCACCCAAAAGTCCTCTTGATATTTACAAAGGTATATAGTTAAAAAGGAGGAGGATTGATCGCTTGGCAAGCCTATGGTAGGAGTAAGTTTCATGCCGCTCTCGAGTGATTCACTAAAATACATCTTCGGCCGAGTGTTGAGTGATCCCCCGTGAGGTACGTGAACTTGTATATAAATAGAATTTTAAAGAAGCATGTTATGTCTTAATAAGTAATTTATCTTATGAAAAGTTTTAAATAAATCATGACGAATAGGATTGTAAATAAATAAAAATAAAACTTAATAAAGAATCTTGGAAATCCCGACACTCTATGACAAGCCCAAAAACCTTCTCTTCTACCCATTCCATTTGGGAGTGCAAAGCCACATTATAAAGAGTTTTGCTTGAGGACAAACAAAGATTCAAGTGTGGGGCTATTTGATGTGTGCAAAATGCAACATATAAATTACATCAATTGTGGCATAAAACTAACCCTTTTTTAGTACTAATGTTGGAAAAAGTGTGCTTTTGTCTTCCTTTTGTATTTTCAGGATTAAATGAGCTCAAATTAACAAAAGAAGCAAAAAAGCAGCTAAATCTAACATAAATACAAGAAAATGAACAAACATGGCACGCCCGACCTCCCCGAAAGCATCTTCCCAAGCAAAACAAGAGAACAGGAGGCTGAACACGCCCCGTGCTCAGTGAACACGGGGGCGTGCCCAAGTGTCAGCATAAAAGACAAAGCTGTAGAAGCTTCCATCGCCCACCACGGGGCCGTGCTCAGCGGACACGGGGCCGTGGTCAACTATAAGATTCGCAGAATCCAGGCAAATCTTGATAGTACAGATATGCTTCTGCACACGGGGTCGTGCCCAGCGGACACGGGGCCGTGGTCAACTAATGCAAACAAAAGCAATTAATGAAGACAGAGAAGGAGGATGGACATGGGGCCGTGCCCGAGCTACTGTTCAGGCTATAAATAGGGGTGCTTGGCTCATTTGCAAACCATCCCTTGGCACACCACCTCTCTCACACTTCACCCACCACCCACCACCACCCACCACCATCACAACACCATCATCCACCACCATCATCCATTGTCCATCATAGAGTGTGTGAGTCGTCTCAGGATCCAAGATTGATCGTAAGAGTTCTTGACAATCAAAGGCCATGTTTGCCTAAGTCTCTTACATCACTTGGTGAAGACAAGTGTCTAGTGTAATACTTTTTATTTTTAATCTTTTCGCACTTTTTACTTGGTTATGTATTAATGACTTTAATAACTAGTTTCTTATGTTGAAGGTGATTCTTCCTTATCGTTTATCCGTGGTGTCTTGGCATTATTTTGCTGTCTATATAAAATAAAAGATTTTCACCATTCATATCTCCACGGTCTATATGGAGGTATGTTGGCTACCTGGTCGGGGGTTAAGGGAACGGTTTATTAAGAGTCTTGCCTTGTTCAGTGTATAGATCCTGCAAGGACTTGGGTCAAATTTAGTAGGACCTCCTTCAATACCCATCGGTATTGGATGGCGGGGGTCCAAACTCTTTGATCCCCTCATATGTAAGCTACTATTAATACTTTAACCCGGCTACTTAGGACTGTATCCCTGCTGACTCAGACTACTTAGCCGAGTGTAACGTCACCTTCAAAAGAGGGGCCTACCATAATACGCATTAATAACTTAATTAATTATCTTTCAATAATCTGACCCTTTAGGATTGTATCCTTGCTGCTCAAACTACTGGGTTGAGGGTAACGTCACCTTCAAAAGAGGGGCCTACTACAATAACTAAGATAATCTCTTAAAAAGTGCAAAAGTGCGGAAATAATCAAAGGTTACACTAAACACGAGTCGGAGCCAAGTGATTCATCTTGTCTATCTGTTTTTATTTTTATTTTTATTTTTCAGCATTTTAGTTAGTTTTTATTTTTCTAGTTTAAAACCTTTTTCTAAACTTTTGATTTGATTAGACGTTGAGGATAAACCGGTACTAAAAGATCTTGTGTCCTTGGACGACCTCGGTATCTTGCCAACACTATACTACGCTCACGATGGGTGCACTTGCCCATATGTGTGTTTGGTGTTAGTAAAATATCGTGTTTTATAAATTTAAAACTTGACTAACGTGTAAAAAGGGCTTAAAATATACTTAAATTTATATCACACTTTACGCACATCAAGTTTTTGGCGCCGTTGCCGGGGACACAAGGATTTTAAGAAAGCTTAAAATCGACGGCCTAATCAGTTTTTCAAAACCTTTTTTAAAACACGCGCACATTTTTCTGCATTTTAGTTTAGTTTTGCATTTACAGTAACCTGAACACGGGCCGTGCTCACTGAACACGGGGCCGTGCTGCATATTTTTCATAAAACACCCAGATACAGATTCTGTACACCGGGCCGTGCTCACTGAACACGGGCCGTGCTCACTGAACACGGGGCCGTGCTCACTGAACACGGGCCGGGCTCACTGAACACGCCCCTGTGCTCAACGAAATCAATAACTTTAATTAAAATGCCCAGATACAGATTCTGTACACCGGGCCGTGTCCACTGAACACGGGGCCGTGTCCAGCCTCTGTTTCCGTTTTTATTTTTGTTTTCTGATCTCGAGACTTGGTTGTGGTCTGCTGAGTGATTCTTATGGATCAATACTCAGGAGGTTACAATTACACCTATGAGGAGGATGATTATAGGAGTAACTATTGCACTAATTGTGGTGACCCGCACTCGGTTCAATATTGTAACTTATATCAACCATCCACTTCATACACCTACTATGAGGAGCCCAGGTACGAGCCATCAACTTCATACACATCCTATGAAGACCAAAGGTATGAACCTTCTCCCTCATACTTATATTTTGATGAACCAAGGTATGAGCCTTCATACTCATACTTTGAGGAACCAAGATATGAGCCACCACCTTCATATGCTTACTATGAGGAACCATGGCGTGAACAACCCACCTCATATGAGTATTATGAAGAACAAAATTACGACCCTTATCCATCATATGCTTACAATGAAGAACAATGGTGTGAACCATCTACTTCCTATGAGTATTATGAGGAACAAAGGATCGAACAACCGGATTCAAGCTTTGAAAATTCCGATCCTTTTTCTATAACCGAAGTGACCGATAGGATATTAGAACACCTTAAAGTTATCGAGCGCTATATAAAAGAATCTCGTGCAAGGGAAGAGGAGTCCCGCGCAAGAGAAGAATTAATTAAAGAAGAGATAACTGAAAGTGTAAAAATGGAAGAACAAACAAGTGAAAAACCGACACATGAGTTAAACAACGAAAAAGGTGAGTCCGTTAACGTTAAAATTCAAGAAGAGTCTAATTTTGAAGAAATTAATCTCTTGTCACCTTCTTTTGAAAATCATTGTTTAGTTCCAACTCATGCTAAGTTTTTAAAAGAATTAAACACTAGCACTAAAATTGACGAAATGGTAAGCGTTAAGTTAACTAATGATCAAACCTCGCTAATAAAAGAAGACCCATTTGAAATCAACATTACACCGGTTCCATGTTTTTTTCAAAATTCATTTATTAGTAATGTCACAATTGATAAAGATCAAACCTAGCGGAATTTTGCCACGGCATTAGTATGTGGACATAGTCACCGCATGGGCCACCCTGGTCTTCATGGGTGTGGGCTCGCTACACCCAAATAGATCTATCACTCATGTCCCTCGGTCCTACGACAAGGATTGATGGCCTTAAGTGTTATACCCACCTTTCACATGATCAAGCAGTAACCCTCCTTAGCTAACCATACAATGTATAAAACGTTTGTAAACAATTGTAACATGTATTTCACCCCCGAAGTTATAAAACTGAAAACAGTTAAAAAGGGGGGGGGGGGACATGAACTCACTGTTTTGCGTCTTCAGTACTCGTAACCCAAATCTCCTCAGCAAACACGACTCCCTACAATGTACTATGTCTATTAGACGAACGGGCCGTGCCTTGCCTTAGTATTTACGTTTTTGAGTTACGTTTCTTTTATGTCTCTAATATTATTCCAAGTTATAATTTATTGTTAAAATAATGATTATTTTAACTTTTAATTATAATTAATTTTGGAATAATTGCTTAAACAGTATTTTTGTAATAATATTTCTCAAGTATTTGTTTTCGTATTTCCTTCCCAAGGATGGGGGTATCTCATACATGCATATTTGTATTCTTGTATTTGTAGCTTCAAAATAATATATTTTTAAGTCTAACTTAGAAAATATATTTAAACTTATTTTGTCCAAAAATAATGTATTTCAAGAAAATATATATTTTTCTCAAAAATCATATATCTTCTAAACATTCTAAGAAAATATATTTTAACTTCCAAAAATAATGTCTTCTTCTTGTCGAAAATATGATATACTTTGGTAATATTTACAAAAATCATATTTTCATTTCTTGCATCCAAAATAATATTTACCAAAAACTATATTTATAACGGTATTTTCCGAAATATTTTGTAAGTTACGTTCTTGCGTTCGGTTTCACAATATTAAGTGCGTAACTTATATATATTTATTCCTTGTGATTTTTGGTATTATTTTGGATTGTAAATTCTTGGTATTTTGTTAAGTTATATTACTTTAAATCCTAAAATAATATAACTAATACACAAAGTATACAAATAATCACACACAATGTGTCTTCTAAATATATATCCTTCAAATACATATTTAGTTATTTTTATTTACAAAACCAACCTCCAACACTTGTATTTTTGTAACAAAATCTATGGGAAGGTTTATATTGAAAATCGTAGTTAAAACACACTTGTAAATATTTGTTTAGAAAATATTTTTCTAAGTGTTTATATTTTTAGAAAATTTTGCCTTAGTTTCCCTTAAAAATGGAGGTGTCCATGCTATCAAAGCATATCATTTTCTTTTTCAAAAATCATCATAAGCAATCAACAATCAATCTACACTTACCATGTGCTAAAACAAAGCTATCTACATAATGATCATGAACTTGAGTTTTCATAAAAACTTGTAGTAACTTGGTAGCGTGTTTAGTAGACTTAGTTACCCTTTAAAGTGTGTTTATTTCTTTAAAAATCTCACTCTTAAAGAATTTAGGTGTTTACAACTTACTAGATGATTTTTCCAAAAATCATTCTTTTGAAATTTTCTTGTAACCAATGTATTCTTATACTTGTTTTACCACTAGAAACATGGTTAGTTTCTTTAAAAACAATGTTTATGTAAATCTTTGTGATTTAGCTTGGTTTCTTTGGAAAACTATTTTAGAAATCATCAACTCACAAGACTTGTATTTTGTTTAAATCATCATCACATGAAAACAACTTTTATTATTCAAGTTCATGTAAACATAAGGCATGATGATCTTGGTCTTTCACAAGATCATCACATTAACTTACTAGATCATGTGTTTAATCACAATCTAGTAGGTTCCATATGATGTCTAACATCACTAACACTAATAATCAATCAACAAGAAGTAAATGAACACAAATCAACAAGTATTCATATGTTTATAAGCTTATGTTAGAGATTCATGAATATGTCTTTTAGTGTTCATCAAGATTAACAATGTATATCATCTTTTAACCAACAATATATGAAGTAACAAAGGGTTATGAGGGCCTTACTACTAGCACAAGGCTAGGGAAGAACACTTGATGTTGTAGATGACAAATGTGGAGGATAAAAGCTAATGGGAGAGGTCCTTCAAGATCCAAGACCACCAAGCTTGCTTAAACACCTTCTTGCATCATGAAATGAACTTGGAATGGATGATCAAAATTTGATGATGATGGTGGTGTGCTTGGGGGTGTTCGGCCGAGAATAGAGCAAGGGAGGAGAGGGAGATGAGTGGGGTGAAGTGTGGTGACGAGAATGAAGGCTGTGACAACCCTCACTAAACCAGGTATCCGTACGACTTAATTAATAATTAATTACTGCTTAATTACTGTGCTTGCTTGAACTTGTGAATAAACTGCTACTTGAATACTGATACATGTACTTACTTGCATCATACTTTACTTGCTGTCACTACATTATTTACATGCTGAACCTTAGTGACAAACATGATGCACAAAAAGCACAGTAGCACTTTAACGGATAACCTATTGAACATGCTGATAGAGCCAGCATCAGGCAGACACTGCCTCTAAGGCCTGTATGAGCCAGAAATATTTTGCTACACTAGTGGTGAGTGTAGGGATACAAGGGTTGTAGAACTGCGTCTCTAGGAATAAGTTACAAGGACTGGATGTGCCTAAAACGTACTCTAAGTACAAAATTCAGCACTTTACTTAATAATTCAGCTTTTAGCTACCTAATAAAGTGCCAAAACATGAGAAAAATATTACTAGACACTTTCCAAAGTGTCAGAAATGAGTTGTGTCACTAAAAAGGGTATTAACGATACTTTAAAGCTTTGTTAAGCACTTTAACGGATTACTATCCAACCGAACAACCGGACTATACCCGGAACATGAAAATATTGTTATTTTCATTATTTATCTTTTTCTGAGCCAGTTAGGGTCCCTGAATACACTAACACCCGTCATAACATACTACACACAACTAACCGGGTTAAGCACTTAACTAACTTACTTAACCTAACTATTATCCTAACTAATGGTTGGATTCGAACTAGACCGGCCCTTAACCAAACCGTCCCCATGAGGGGGACACACTTGTCCTTTTTGTTGATTATTATATTAAGTGTGCTTAATATCTCTAAGACATAGTATCCATTGGTTAATGATCTTGTGATTGTCTATAAGTTAGATGCATAACACAACATAACACACACTTAACACCTCAACTCACACACACTCCTCTCTCTCCCTCCCTTTGGTTTAAAGTCTACTTAAAACACTAAAATGTTGGTTAATAGCTCATATGTTGTGTAAATCATGTAGTATTTGATTTGTGTGATTATTTGGACCCGATCTATGTTGTGGTAGCTCGGATCATCATTTAACCCGGTTTAGTCATGATCTTGGATTATGACATAAAGCTTGTTTAAGTGTAACAAGGGTTAGAAGATGAAACTCTACCACACACGAATCATGAACTTGTGTAAAAGTGTTTTAGTTTGTACAATAGTGTTTAAAACTAGTAGATCTACGTATCTACAAGCGGTATTTTCAAAGGACCACGTGTCAAGAGAAAACATATTTTTAAAGACGGATCTTACACTAACAAGAAAGGTTTTTAGAACACACAAGTGTGTAAACACTTGTGTAACACAAAGTTTCGACAAAATAACTATTTTTGAAAAAGATGACGAGGAGTTGTAAAGATGGAACTTCCCTAAAAACGAGGTTTTTACAAAATCGGATAGTTTTATGTCAAGATCCACTAAAAGTAATGGGATTTACTTCATAGTTTGAATAAATCACAAGTTCACGAAGTTTATGCGATTTATATATATTTTGACTAGTTTGTGGTTTGAACATTGTTTTGATTGAATGAAAAATGGTTGGTTTGATTTATAAAAGAAAATGATACGCTTAAAAGCGTGGCCACCTCCAGTTACAGAGGAAAATCTGGCGAAATTTTTCTAAAAACCTAACACTTAGAATTATTTTCACTATAAGTGTTAGAGATACTTGTCGACTTGTTTTCAACTATGAATTTCGCCACGACCTTATTTATAAAATATCGGAGGTGGGATTTCACAAAATAAAACGTGATACATAAATATATTTAGTATATATTTTTCACAACATCACTTATATAAGTGTTTATGATTATTTTGTGAACTACATAAATATTATTTTTAGGGTAAAAATAATATTACTAAGTATTATTTTGGGAAAATCACATGTATTAAAATGTAATATTTTTGGGAAGAATACTTATATTTTGAAGTTGGAAATAAAATATATTAAGTGAGACTTAATAGTGAAATCCGAATGTTACGAACATACATGTATTAAATCCCCCATCCTTGGGAAGGAGAATAATTACCAAGTATACAGAATATAAACACGAAATAGTTGTCTAACTATTTCCCGAAAACTTAAACCATAAAGCTAAGGCACGGCCGTCCGTCTAATAGAATTAGTACGTGTAGGTCGTCACACAGCTGCTTGATCAGGAGACATACTTGGTAGAGACGCACCACTGTGAGTTCATGTCCCCCTTTTCTCTTAACTGTTTTCAGTTTTCTTAACTACGGGGGTGAAATACATGTTACTTTGATTACAAGTACTTATTACATGGTATGGTTAGCGTAAGGAGGTTTACTACTTAGATCATGTGAGTGGGTAGGAGCATTATGAGGCCATTAGTCCTCATGGTAGGACCAAGGTACAGGAGCGGTAGATCTATCTGGGTGTAGCGAGCCCAGCCCCAGGCCAAACTAGAAACGGACCTCGGGGTGACTTTGTGCCCAACGCGCATAAATCTGCTAGGTTTGAGTCTCCCTATTTGCACTTCACATATATCAGTGGTCTTGCAAACCATTGGTGATCTCAATTCCCTTAATTGCTACATACCAAGACTATTTCTATACTTACAAAGGTTTATTTACTCACTTACACATGAACTCGCTCAACATTATTGTTGATTTTTCAACTTACATGTATTTCAGGGAATTAAAGGATCTGGCGCGGTATGACACGTTTTCCCGCTGCACTAGTTACGAGGTCATCCGGGTTTAGGGAATGTGACTCTTTCCTGGACCAGTCACAGTCCTTAGACTATCATTTTGTTATGTTATGTTTGTTGAACAAAGTTTATGTCGTTAGAATGTGTTCCGTTAAGACAATGTTGTTGTATTTGGTTTTTAAAACTTAATCAAATGGATGATCTTGCATGGTTTCATTTCATATAGCTTTGTTATGGTTAAGCTATGGTATTAAGAAGTCACACCAAAATTAACCACGCTTCCGCAAAACCAGGGTGTGACAGCTTGGTATCAGAGCTCTGATCATAGCGAACTAGGATTCTTTCTCAAGTCTAGACTATGATCACTAGGGCTCTCACGAAAACATTTTTACTGCATACCACTTAAGTCCAGATCCAAAACGTTTTTACAAACAAATGTTGAGCACATTTTATTTATTATAGGCTCAGTCTTGGAGGCTGAGGCTCGGTCTTGGAGGCCGAGGCTCGGTCTGAGAGATCGAGGTAGTTGGCTAGTTGGACTAGGAAGAGCAGTCTAAGAGGCTGGGAGAATTTGGCTAGTTGGACTAGGAAGAGCAGTCTAAGAGGCTGGGAGAATTTGGCTAGTGAGACTAGGAATATCAGTCTAGGAGACTGGGAGGCTAGTGGGACTAGGAGAATTATTTGATTGCTTACTTGGTGACTAATATGTTTATATGATTATATGATTGATTGTTATACATATGTGTGTTTGTGTTACAAACGTCATGCCTTCAGCATGTACTAGAAGGATGGACACTACGAATCCCATGGCCATAGTATCAGATGACATAGATTCATCGGAGCACGAGGTGTACATTTCCGATACTACCGGCCCAGACGATGACGACTTTCAGCCCTTTGCGCTGCCTGATGTCGTAGCAGAGCCTGCTGATGGCCATCTTGTTGGGGATTTGCCACTCGCGGTGATCCCTGCTCCTGTATCCTTGCCGCTTATCCCGTTGTTGATATGCCCCCCCCGGCGTTGTCTCTGACGACGATGTCGAACTATTAGAGGAGGACCCACTTGAGGGCGAGACCCTATTGCTGCTGGTGATAGCCTACTGCTTGCTGACACTCCTGCAGAGGAGGCTCATGCCCATTCACCTGTCCCAAACTCATTTGAGTCTGTGGCGTCCGCATCTTCGCATATACAGGGAATGCAGCACCACTCACACGACGCCGGCCCTGATATGGCGTCATCCGCTGCACCAGTTCCCGCACACAGCTTTGAGTTTGATCACGATATTGAGGGTGATTCTGTTTTTCCACCTGGTTTTGATCCAGATCCATGACATTGAGTTCATACACTTAGACCAGCCCTTGGAGGATCCTGTAGCCCCTGTCGACCCTATGTTGTCGATCCAGCTGATTTCGAGATGGAGTTTGTCGATCCGGAGCTGACTGTGGCCCCTGAGCCAGGCGTTGCTCCTGACCCCGCATTGGAGCATGACCCTGTTCATGCCAATGCACCTGCTGTTGCTCCTTGATTGATCATCTGCTTGGACGAGAGAAAATTTGGGGTAATTGTGCAAGACAATTTATTATTACGGGGGCCCACGTAATAACGACTTGTAGTGCACAGAAATCCCGGTGGACTCTGCGGGTCAAGCTAATGAAAACCAATGTAGTAGGAAATATCTAAAACACGAATGACCAAGGCGAGGCGATGTAGCCTCGAGTTCATTCTATCACAAGCAACAAGCCAATTTGGCAAGCCTATGTGAAGGCTCAGAAATTTATTTCCCCACTCATACATTGAGTATATTTGCGTGTGAAATTGGGTGGTTACATGATGGCTTATGGTGCTATATATCTCATAGACAATTGAAACGTTGACTAACCCGCTTCACACCACTGCGACAAAAGAGGATGTCACCCAGACGTGACACAAACACCAGTACGTTGCCAAGGACAGAAGCCGAGCTACAAGAACGCATCTCACAGGCAAATACACGACATGAAGCCCTCCGCTCTAAGCACAGCGATGGCACTACTGGGAACAACCCCCCCCCCCCCAACTGGCTGCACCTGTAAACAGTTCCTGAACTGCAAGCCTTTGAGCTTTAACGGAACAGGAGGCGCCGTTGCATTTGTTCATTGGTCCGAAAAGATTGACCCCATCCTAAGAATGAGTAGCTGTTCGCCCCAAAGGAGTGTTACCTATATCTCAGGGTTATTTCTAGATGGCACACTCTCATGGTGGAACCTCCAGGTTCAGACCCTTGGTACAGATGCTGCTTATACACTGAGCTGGGACGAGCTCAAGGAAATGATGGAGAAGAAATACTGTTCTAGGGCTGAAATTCAGAAGCTTGAGGTGGAGTTCTGGAATTTGAAGATGGACAAACCAAGGATTCCTGAATACGTCCAGCGATCTCACGGCTTGTCTAGGGTCGTCCCCTACTAAGTCATTGAGGTTGTATGATACAATTGTGTACTTGTAAGCTTTACATTTTGGTCTCGATTTGTGGCAGTGCAATCGCAGTGATCTATTGTTTATGTTCTATGACATGAGATGTTATGTGGCTGATCTATTTATAGCATGAGATGTTATGTGCTGATATTGATGAATACATACGTGCACTTGACTTGCTACGACCTAACCTACGTAAAACATCTTTTAGAAGATGCCGCCAAGACGCGAACTGCGCATGCCCACCTCAGAGGCGGAACTTCAAGAGATAATTGCTGCAGCTATAGCACAGCACGAGGCCCTACGCTCCGTGTCACACCCCGACCACGTAGAACATACAAAACGTGGCGGAAACATCGGGGAGTGTTGTAACAGAATTAATGTTTCACAACCATGGAAATTTAAGTTTCGTTTTATTCATCAAACAAGCGAGTTACATTGTCTTTAAACAAGAAATAAAGAGTACATAACAAAATTAACTAGTCTGCATCTTTTATTGTCACTAAGGCCCATGTCCGCCTAAGTGTATCTTGATCAATCCTATGCTTCATTTCCTGAAACACATGTGAAAATAGGTACGTCAGCATAAAAATGCCGGCGAGTACATAGGTTTTGTGAAAATAAGATTCATGACTTCTGTTTAAGAAAAAGTTTAGTCATGAACCTTGTAATTTGATTTGTCTTTGTAAATCATTTGAAAAACAATAAGTTCAGATGATACGTATAAATAAGAGAATAATGCATGGTTAAATGAATAACCATGTAAAAATGAGTTTGTATAAGTTAAGTTGTTTGTAAATCAATGTCTTGTGAAAAATATGTTATTTGTATAAAATGTTCTATGTCTCAAATTGAAATGATTCAAATAACGCTACAATATGTAATATCATACAAACACTTATATATAGGAAGTACCAACGGCGTATCCACCATGCTTGTATCATATTACACACGCATCGTTACTTAATCACTTACTCAAACCAAACCAACAATGTAAAATGTTCATGTCTAATGTAAATCATGTAATGTATAACCAATGTCAAAAGTGTTTATGTGTCAAATGTAAACCATGTAAAATGCATGATCAATGTAAATCATGTAATGTGTAACCAAAATGATATGTATGGCTAGTGAAAACGCATCAACTAAACCATAGGTGAAATGCACAAAAACAAAGTATTGAAGTAAAACTTGGTTTAAATCAAAGCTATGTTTTGTGTAAATGCATGATCAATGTAAATCATGTAATGTGTAAATGCATGATCAATGTAAATCATGTAATGTGTAAATGCATGATCAATGTAAATCATGTAATGTTTAACCAAACTGATCTGTATGGCTAGTGATAAATATCACTAAACCATATGCACAAGAACATAGTATTGAAGTAAAACTTGGTTTAAATCAAAGCTATGTTTTGTGTAAATGCATGCTATACTGATACGAACATCTATACGGTATTGTTATAATGCATACATCCAAGCCTTGAGACTGAGGCGATAAACCCTTAAACCACTTAAAGGATTATCTGTGCTTATGTATATCGAATTCGGTCATTCCTTTCATCCCCTTTCCCTGGGATGTCCGGAACGGGAGTTGTCAATTCCTATGGTACCACTTCCTACTAACGAACGGCGTAGCTAATGTTAATGAATGTATTGTTCCATTGTAAACAACCCAAATGTCATAACAAAATGTAAGCATGTGATGAAAACGATGTACTAAGTATGCAATAAATGAACATACATAGCATGTGATGTGATGTGAAATGATGTACTAAGTATGAACTAAATGGACATACATAGCATAAAATGTAATGTAAAACGATGAAATCATGTACTATAAATGTACTAATAAACATAGCAAGTATAGGATGTGAAAACAGGAAAACATGAAAGTAACAAGTAGGCACATGTGTTCCACCCCAAAATGTTTGGAAAACAGTAAAAGAGGGGTCTATGTACTCACTTGAGAATGCTCAGTAGTCCTTGAGTGACAACCAAACAATGCTAGAGATCACGGAAATCAAACGGCACCTAATATAGGTAACTACATTAATAATCCGGACCTAAATCGGAAGATCGGATAGAATGAGGTTTCGTAAACCAAACGAGTATAGAGACTCGTGTCATATGGTTTAACAAAGCCTACATACTAAATGAAACCTAACCTAAGTGTTTACGACCCATTACGACCCGTTTAGGTAGCTTATGCTACTTTAACGCGTCGTTCGCGTGAAACGCGTTCGGACCGCCTAACTAGTTCTACGACAAGTGTTATATGCCTAAACATGTTACATAATCAGTTATGTGACAAAAGTTTAGGTTACATATGCTTAATTACCAATTATACATGAAAAGGGTATTCTGGTAATTTACCTAAGGCATATAAACTACCTATCATACAACTACTTAAACAATGTGACCATAGGGTATAACCTCGGAAGGTTATTCCCTACCTACTATGGTCACCTAATGTATTTGGTCGGATCCTAATGATCGACCAAATGGGTCGGGTTCGAGGGTATAGGCGATTTATTAGATCGCCTACCCTACGACCCTAGACAACGTGGTAATCAGTGGGCATAGTCCCAAGGGACTATGACCAACGTGATTACACTCACGTTGCGAAGTTCAAACGAACTTCGCATTGACCATTACTGGTCAACGCTGAAAGTCAAACAAAGTTTGACTTTCGGACTCGAAAAGCAATAAAATAAGGAAAAGAACGAAAGAATACTTACGAAGGGTCCCCGAATGCTAAACTCGATTCAAAAATCTCAGGTATGAAACAATTGTTTCAACTTAGAGTTTCTCAAATCAAGTTTCTAGTGATTTTAAAGCATATGGGGGTGGGGTATTTATAGTTTTCGGTCCACCGTTAGGATCGTTTCATGGAAAACGTGCCATGATCCAAGCCGTACAAGTGTCGGAAACTCATGGTGGCTAAAAATGATGTTTATCAACAGATTAGGCAAGTGGGAAATGTGTGGGTGAGGATCAAACAGCTGGAAATCTGCTGACTGTTAAGTCTGATCTGATCTGCAGACCCCTTGCGCATCGTAGCAAGATATGGCTACGCATCGTAGCCATACAAGTTTGGCAGAATTACAGTTTTGGTCCCTGTTGTGAAATCAGCCCATTTTCGACACGTTTAAGGCCCGTTAACCCCATTTCAAAGCTCTAAAATGAAGTTAAAGTATAGGGAACTTAAAATGTGCTCAAAAATATGCCGGATGTTGGCTCGTTTGGCCGTACGAACGCGATGTTCGCTTAATTACGACGGAATGCGCATAAGCGCGAAAAACGATCCAAATGACGAAACGAATGGATTTTTCTTATGGCGAACACTAAAATAAAATATTTTAGTGCTTACATAAATTTTTGGATGTCCGGATGTATTCAGAACATAAGTTATGCTCGAAAATGCAAACTTATGCACTTTTTGACACTTTTAGTCCCTGAATGAGCCAAAAGTTTATTTTAGCACACCAAACCCCTCAAAGCCTATTTCTAAGCTATGTAAAGGATATTTAAGGTGTGTTTAACTTATGGTCATGTTCCGGAATGTCTGTTACAGTTCAAATTGGCATACTTTCGCAATTTGTCAACTTTAGTCCCTGTAAGCGATTTAACTTGATTTTGTCATACCAAAGCCTTCAAAACTTATTTCTAAGTTATGTAAAGGTTATTTAAGGTATGTTAAGCCTATGTCACTATTCCGGAGTGTTTGTTGCATTAAACTGGTTATATTTACGCATCGGTGCGCGTATAACCTTCCAGAAAGCGATTTAGAGTTTGAAATTGAACAAGAATTGATATGTGCAAATGATACACATATTTTTACAAATCCCAAGTATGAAATATAATATTTCATTGGTTTGGTATTTGTTTGATGGCCGTGGAGGCACAGGTGTTACAGTCTCCCCTACTTTAGGAAATTTCGTCCCGAAATTTATTTAGAGGAAACTTGTGAGAGCTTGAAAACATGAAGTTGAAAAGATCGAACAACATTGGTTAGGGTTCTTGAACTTCTAGTAACCTTAATAACATTATGTTTGCAATGTAAGAGGGACACTTATATACAAGTATATGAAGCGTCATTGGTGCGTCCACCATGCCTCCATTACATCGTTCTCATTTTGTTATTGTTGTCACTATCGGTTCTTACACATAATAAACCTTACTAGGTTTCTGTGCACTAAATTTCATAATTATGTACGCGTCCATAATCAGACAATTCCTTGCACAGTTCACACAGTCTATTTTATAATGTGTAGGGGAAAACCAAATGAACAATCCTGTGATGAGTGTGACTAGACCGCCATAGAGTCCTTTTGACTAAATCAATAAATGATCTAAATAGACTATCAAGGAGTCTATCCAGCTACATCACTAGATGTCGTCTTTTAACCAAATTGTGAATCAATCTTTTTGACTAGACCACTTAAGGGTCTCCTATGAATCATGGAGCGGTACTTATATAATCCAAGGGTCTTAACTATTACATAGAAGCCCATTGAGGATTGAAGGTAGTACATTTTGAATATCCTGCTACGAATCCCTCATATGAAGATATGAAAGATTCTGCGAGGATTTGGATAACAATATCCAGAGTATTAAAAACACAAAAATGCATAGAAGAAAACATAAGATGAATTAACACATATCACATAACCACAAAATTGTTTAACTAGAAGTTTGTTCTGCTAACAGAGTACATGTATTTAAAGCACACTAGGAATCCATCTCGTGAATTTCATTTGGCACTTTAAACATTATCAAGAATCTAACTATAAAGATAGAAAGATTCAAAAAGAAAATTCGATTTCGATTATTATAACCCGAAATGTTCGAATTAAGGTATATAAAGAATCCAATTAAGGACTCTGATTTGAATGATGATCATCCACAAGGGTCTAAATATGAAGATAAAAAGATCCCATATGGATTTTTAGAAGTTGAAGATGTTTTGAAACCTTGCACTGGATGTGCTTATGTCAAAACATGAAGTAAAATGTTTATGAAGTTGAGATGCTTGATATGTCAAGGCGACATATGAAGCAGAATTTGAAGGTTAAGTCAATGTATGAGGAAAATATTTTTGAAAACTATGCATGGGGTTCTTTTGAGAAAAATGAGTTTAACGTTTTTGAAACTTTATATATAATACTTTTGAAATCATAAAGTAGGTGTATTAGATAGATATATTTAAAAATTTTTTTTTTTTTTTTAAAATCATGCGAGATGAATTTTGAAATTATGTATAAGGTTTTTGAAAGACATGAATGATGCTTTTCGAAATCATGCACTTGATAAGAAAATGTATTGTGTTAATATTGTCTTCAGACTATATGAAATATTTTGAAATTAGAAAGGTTGGTTTTGATAACATGGCCAATGTTTTTTTTTTTTGAAATAACATAGACAATGCATCTAAAAAAAAAATTGTTTTCAAACTATATGAAATGTTTTGAGATTATGAAGATTGTTTTGAAATACTGGTATTGTGTATGTTGAAAAATCAAAACGTAATGGGTATGAGATTTGAAAATATCCTTAGTTATCTAACCAAGGATTCAAAAATACAGATGTGTAAAAAGCACGATTACTCATAATTTCACTTTATTTCCTGTACTTCGTTTCTTAGAATGAAACGAGTACTTAGAACTTTCGAGGAAATTATGAGCGATCACTTGAAAGTGAGAATCACAAGAGTAGTTTGTAAGGAACATAGTTCCTTAATGCAGGTATCATAGGAAAATCATACACACATGTAATTATACTTGTATATCAGATTTTGTGAACAACGATTTATTTATGAACACAACAGATTGTTTCATATTACAAGAAAACAAAAGAAACAAAAGCATAAGACAGCAACATCTTATACTCAGCCAACTGCTCATCCGTGGGTCAGATTTGCATTAGCAAGCTTTGGGCAATCCCTTTGGAAATGGCCCATCTCGCCACAGTTGTAGCAAGACCCTCGTGAGAAACGAGCTTGAGCAGGATTGTCGCCAGCTTGATTTGGTACAGCTGCAGTTGGGCAAACCCTTGCTGTATGACCTATAAGTCCACAAATCTGGCATTTGCGACACTTCACACTAGGGTGATGATGGAGGCTACATTGGTTGCACAAGGGTGCAGTTCCGTTGTATGGCTTCCTAGCAGGGGGTTGAGCTGGTTGGTTGGGGACGGCTTTACCATTGTGAGCGACCATGGCGAAGTTCTGAGAAGCCTTTCGCCTCTTTGACTTCTTAGGGGATCGTTCATCCATGGTCTTTGATTCCTCGATTGGTTTATTGGCTGATGGTGTTGTCGCCTGACTAGGTCCTGCCTGTCTTGGTGACTCTTGAGTGGCTTCATCCTGGAGATGATACATGGCAGTAGCTAATTCAACAGTCTTCAGGACTACTTCGCCTATTCGCTGAGCGAATTTGGCTGCTTGCTCAGATATCTGGGCGTCATCGTGATGAAGAGACATTCTTGAAGAAAAAGAAAGGCAGAGGAAGAAACGAGTGAAAGGTTATTGGATAATCAATACAGAATGTTAACGAATGAAAATTGTGATCATTTGTTTGTTACCTAAGGCAAACAAATGAGATGGTGACAAATCAAAGTAAATGGGTCAAAAATAATGTATCGCGAAGACATGCTCGCCTATAAGTGAACACTCATCCCAAGAATTCCCAGGTAAGCACAACTGGTCTCGCGTCTGATGAGATGTATACGAAGTGCTTGCCTAGACAGAAAACCCAGAATACAGGCATTCACCCTTCCAGTTTGCACGTGTTCACATTATTTAAAACCCAAAACCTTGACGAAGTTTTGAAAACTCAAAGAGGTTCAAAACCATATAATAGAGAGTTCAAAACCTTACAATAGAGGGTTCAAAACCTAGTAATCAATCATCCTAGAACAGATGATTAGTTTTCAAAGCGGTTCGGAAATTCATGTTCTTGTTGTGGTCGTCGCCTAAGGATAGGTGACGGTATTGTTTTATGACTAAACGTAAGTAAACTCGCGTTAGGGTCCTAGAAAGGTTATAGACTAGGTCAAAGCATTACTAATAACCTAATTCCCTATAACCATGAGCTCTGATACCATCTTTTCTGTCACACCCCGACCACGTAGAACATACAAAACGTGGCGGAAACATCGGGGAGTGTTGTAACAGAATTAATGTTTCACAACCATGGAAATTTAAGTTTCGTTTTATTCATCAAACAAGCGAGTTACATTGTCTTTAAACAAGAAATAAAGAGTACATAACAAAATTAACTAGTCTGCATCTTTTATTGTCACTAAGGCCCATGTCCACCTAAGTGTATCTTGATCAATCCTATGCTTCATTTCCTGAAACACATGTGAAAATAGGTACGTCAGCATAAAAATGCCGGCGAGTACATAGGTTTTGTGAAAATAAGATTCATGACTTCTGTTTAAGAAAAAGTTTAGTCATGAACCTTGTAATTTGATTTGTCTTTGTAAATCATTTGAAAAACAATAAGTTCAGATGATACGTATAAATAAGAGAATAATGCATGGTTAAATGAATAACCATGTAAAAATGAGTTTGTATAAGTTAAGTTGTTTGTAAATCAATGTCTTGTGAAAAATATGTTATTTGTATAAAATGTTCTATGTCTCAAATTGAAATGATTCAAATAACGCTACAATATGTAATATCATACAAACACTTATATATAGGAAGTACCAACGGCGTATCCACCATGCTTGTATCATATTACACACGCATCGTTACTTAATCACTTACTCAAACCAAACCAACAATGTAAAATGTTCATGTCTAATGTAAATCATGTAATGTATAACCAATGTCAAAAGTGTTTATGTGTCAAATGTAAACCATGTAAAATGCATGATCAATGTAAATCATGTAATGTGTAACCAAAATGATATGTATGGCTAGTGAAAACGCATCAACTAAACCATAGGTGAAATGCACAAAAACAAAGTATTGAAGTAAAACTTGGTTTAAATCAAAGCTATGTTTTGTGTAAATGCATGATCAATGTAAATCATGTAATGTGTAAATGCATGATCAATGTAAATCATGTAATGTGTAAATGCATGATCAATGTAAATCATGTAATGTTTAACCAAACTGATCTGTATGGCTAGTGATAAATATCACTAAACCATATGCACAAGAACATAGTATTGAAGTAAAACTTGGTTTAAATCAAAGCTATGTTTTGTGTAAATGCATGCTATACTGATACGAACATCTATACGGTATTGTTATAATGCATACATCCAAGCCTTGAGACTGAGGCGATAAACCCTTAAACCACTTAAAGGATTATCTGTGCTTATGTATATCGAATTCGGTCATTCCTTTCATCCCCTTTCCCTGGGATGTCCGGAACGGGAGTTGTCAATTCCTATGGTACCACTTCCTACTAACGAACGGCGTAGCTAATGTTAATGAATGTATTGTTCCATTGTAAACAACCCAAATGTCATAACAAAATGTAAGCATGTGATGAAAACGATGTACTAAGTATGCAATAAATGAACATACATAGCATGTGATGTGATGTGAAATGATGTACTAAGTATGAACTAAATGGACATACATAGCATAAAATGTAATGTAAAACGATGAAATCATGTACTATAAATGTACTAATAAACATAGCAAGTATAGGATGTGAAAACAGGAAAACATGAAAGTAACAAGTAGGCACATGTGTTCCACCCCAAAATATTTGGAAAACAGTAAAAGAGGGGTCTATGTACTCACTTGAGAATGCTCAGTAGTCCTTGAGTGACAACCAAACAATGCTAGAGATCACGGAAATCAAACGGCACCTAATATAGGTAACTACATTAATAATCCGGACCTAAATCGGAAGATCGGATAGAATGAGGTTTCGTAAACCAAACGAGTATAGAGACTCGTGTCATATGGTTTAACAAAGCCTACATACTAAATGAAACCTAACCTAAGTGTTTACGACCCATTACGACCCGTTTAGGTAGCTTATGCTACTTTAACGCGTCGTTCGCGTGAAACGCGTTCGGACCGCCTAACTAGTTCTACGACAAGTGTTATATGCCTAAACATGTTACATAATCAGTTATGTGACAAAAGTTTAGGTTACATATGCTTAATTACCAATTATACATGAAAAGGGTATTCTGGTAATTTACCTAAGGCATATAAACTACCTATCATACAACTACTTAAACGATGTGACCATAGGGTATAACCTCGGAAGGTTATTCCCTACCTACTATGGTCACCTAATGTATTTGGTCGGATCCTAATGATCGACCAAATGGGTCGGGTTCGAGGGTATAGGCGATTTATTAGATCGCCTACCCTACGACCCTAGACAACGTGGTAATCAGTGGGCATAGTCCCAAGGGACTATGACCAACGTGATTACACTCACGTTGCGAAGTTCAAACGAACTTCGCATTGACCATTACTGGTCAACGCTGAAAGTCAAACAAAGTTTGACTTTCGGACTCGAAAAGCAATAAAATAAGGAAAAGAACGAAAGAATACTTACGAAGGGTCCCCGAATGCTAAACTCGATTCAAAAATCTCAGGTATGAAACAATTGTTTCAACTTAGAGTTTCTCAAATCAAGTTTCTAGTGATTTTAAAGCATATGGGGGTGGGGTATTTATAGTTTTCGGTCCACCGTTAGGATCGTTTCATGGAAAACGTGCCATGATCCAAGCCGTACAAGTGTCGGAAACTCATGGTGGCTAAAAATGATGTTTATCAACAGATTAGGCAAGTGGGAAATGTGTGGGTGAGGATCAAACAGCTGGAAATCTGCTGACTGTTAAGTCTGATCTGATCTGCAGACCCCTTGCGCATCGTAGCAAGATATGGCTACGCATCGTAGCCATACAAGTTTGGCAGAATTACAGTTTTGGTCCCTGTTGTGAAATCAACCCATTTTCGACACGTTTAAGGCCCGTTAACCCCATTTCAAAGCTCTAAAATGAAGTTAAAGTATAGGGAACTTAAAATGTGCTCAAAAATATGCCGGATGTTGGCTCGTTTGGCCGTACGAACGCGATGTTCGCTTAATTACGACGGAATGCGCATAAGCGCGAAAAACGATCCAAATGACGAAACGAATGGATTTTTCTTATGGCGAACACTAAAATAAAATATTTTAGTGCTTACATAAATTTTTGGATGTCCGGATGTATTCAGAACATAAGTTATGCTCGAAAATGCAAACTTATGCACTTTTTGACACTTTTAGTCCCTGAATGAGCCAAAAGTTTATTTTAGCACACCAAACCCCTCAAAGCCTATTTCTAAGCTATGTAAAGGATATTTAAGGTGTGTTTAACTTATGGTCATGTTCCGGAATGTCTGTTACAGTTCAAATTGGCATACTTTCGCAATTTGTCAACTTTAGTCCCTGTAAGCGATTTAACTTGATTTTGTCATACCAAAGCCTTCAAAACTTATTTCTAAGTTATGTAAAGGTTATTTAAGGTATGTTAAGCCTATGTCACTATTCCGGAGTGTTTGTTGCATTAAACTGGTTATATTTACGCATCGGTGCGCGTATAACCTTCCAGAAAGCGATTTAGAGTTTGAAATTGAACAAGAATTGATATGTGCAAATGATACACATATTTTTACAAATCCCAAGTATGAAATATAATATTTCATTGGTTTGGTATTTGTTTGATGGCCGTGGAGGCACAGGTGTTACACTCCGAGCCTAGTAGAGGTACCTCAGCAAATAACGGTTGTTCCTACTGGCACTTCCTCAACTACAAGCCTCCGAAGTTCGACGGCACTGGAGGTGCCATAGCTTTTGTGAAATGGATCGAAAGTATGGATTCCATCTTTCAAGTGAGCGGTTGTACGCCGAAACAACAAGTCCTATACGTTTCTGAGCTGTTTCTAGATGAAGCCCGATCATGGTGGAATCTTCAGACCCATATAAAGGGTGCTACTGCAGCATATGCATTAACCTGGGAAGAACTGAAAGGAATGATGTATAAGAAGTATTGCCCCCAAACGGAAACCCAGAAGTGGGAAGATGAATTTCGGAGCCTGATGATGGAAGGTCCGAAGGTGTTGGAGTACGTGCAAAGACTTCATGATTCGTCACGAGTTGTTTCGTACCTGGTGAAACCAGAATTGAAGAAATTGGAACAATTCATTTGGGAACTGGCGCCTCAAGTCTTGAGCTTGATGACAACATCAACGCCACCAACAACTGATGTTGCAAGTAAGATGGGTCTGGCACTCGTTACGGAAGCAATTAGACTAGAAAAACTTGCAAACCCTGACAAGGAGACTCAGGTAGAGTCGTCTGGAAAGAACAAAAGGAAGCTTACCGAAGATACCCAAACGAATAAGGATGAACAAAGATCTATTCGAGGTTGTTTTGACTGCGGGGACAAAGGGCATTTCAAGAAAGACTGCCCTAACAACAAACAGGCCAATGATAAGATTTACTTAGAAACTAAACCAAGACGTGCCGGGTGCAAGTATAACCACGATTGTGGATGTCGAAGGTCTAGGTGCGGGAGGAAAGGACACAACAAGGATGGTTGTGGGATGAAGAGTCCCAGACAAGGAGAAAACAGTAACAACGTTCAAGGTGGAAATGGGAAAGGAAATGGCCGAGTGTCAGGATGCTTCCATTGTGGGGATGTTGGACATCTTAAGAGGGAATGCCCGAAGTTGAAACAAGACCGTGAAAGGACATCCGACATCGGAGCTTGTGAAGTATGCCAGGATCCAGGCGTGACTACTGGTACGTGCTCTATCAACCAAAACTTTTGCATCTATTTTGTTTGATACTGGTGCCAATTATAGCTTCGTATCGTTAGAATTTAAGAATACGCTTGGTTTAACCGCTAGTAAGTTAGATATTCCCTACTCACTCATATTGGCCAATGGGAAGTTAGTAGAAGCCAATGAGGTAATCAGAGGTTGTGTGATCGAATTGGGAGAGCATGAGTTTGCCTTGGATCTACTACCCGTCTAGCTGGGAAGCTTCAACGTGGTGGTAGGATTGGATTGGGTATCAGGCAACAAGGCTGAGATAGTTTGTCACGAAAAGGTCGTTCGTATCCCGACCGAAGATGGCGAAACAATTGTGGTTCGTGGCGAAAAGCGTGATTACGCCGTTAAGAATTATCAACTGCCTGAAAGCGCGAAAGTGTTTGCAGAAGGGATGTGTTGCCTTCCTGGCACACATTGTGGATAAGAAGGCTGCTGAGCCGAGAATAGAAGACATCCCTGTCGTGAGGAAGTATCCAGAAGTCTTCCCAGAGGACTTACCGGGACTACCACCTCAGAGACAAGTAGAGTTCCGCATTGACTTAGTTCCAGGCGCCGCACCTGTGGCTAAGGCACCTTATAGACTTGCTCCGTCTGAGATGCAGGAACTGTCGACACAACTTCAAGAGTTGTTAGACAAGGGATTTATCCGACCAAGCTTCTCGCCCTGGGGAGCTCCAGTTTTGTTTGTCAAGAAGGAGGACGGTAGTTTTCGTATGTGCATCGACTACAGAGAATTGAACAAGCTGACGATCAAGAATAGATATCCTCTGCCAAGAATTGATGATCTGTTTGACCAACTGCAAGGTTCAAGCTTTTATTCAAAGATCGACTTGCGATCTGGATACCATCAGTTAAGGATATAAGAGGAAAGTATCCCGAAGACAGCCTTCAGAACTCGTTATGGACACTACGAGTTCCTTGTTATGCTGTTTGGTTTGACAAACGCACCTGCAGTGTTTATGGACTTGATGAATAGAGTTTGCAAGCCTTACTTGGACAAGTTCGTGATTGTGTTTACCGACGACATCTTGATTTATTCAAGGACAAAGGCTGAGCACGAACAGCACTTAAGATCTATTTTGGAATTACTGAAGAAAGAACAGCTATATGCCAAACTCTCTAAGTGCGAGTTTTGGCTACGCGAAGTCCAGTTTCTTGGACACGTGGTTAATGGAAATGGAATCCATGTTGATCCCACAAAGATCGAAGCGATCAAGAATTGGGAAACGCCAAAGACGCCGACCGAGATTCGACAATTCTTGGGTTTGGCTGGCTACTATCGAAGGTTCATTGAGGATTTTTCAAAAATCGCTCAACCATTGACGCTCCTCACGCAGAAAGATAAGAAGTTTGATTGGGGAATCAAACAGGAAGAAGCGTTCCAGATATTGAAGGATAAGCTCTGCAATGCGCCAATCTTAGCACTACCGGAAGGTACATATGATTTTGTGGTATACTGCGACGCTTCGCGTCAAGGATTGGGTTGCGTGTTGATGCAACACCAAAAGGTTATTGCTTACGCATCGCGTCAATTGAAAGTGCACGAAAAGAACTATACCACACATGATTTGGAACTTGGCGCAGTGGTATTTGCATTAAAGATCTGGAGACACTACCTTTATGGTAGAAAATGTACAATTTTTACAGATCATAAGAGCCTACAACACATATTCAACCAGAAGGAGTTGAATATGAGGCAAAGACGATGGGTTGAGTTGCTGAACGATTACGACTGCGAGATAAAGTATCATCCAGGGAAGGCGAATGTGGTCGCCGATGCCCTAAGTCGAAAAGAGAGGATCAAGCCCATAAGGGTTAGGGCTTTGGAGATGATTATCCAAACCGATCTTTCCTTGCGCATTCGTGCCGCGCAGAAAGACGCTCTCAAGGAAGGAAACCTTGAAGAAGAATATCTCCGTGGGATGGAGAAGCTACTAGTACCAAACGAGGAAGGAACGTTATGTTTTGAGAAAAGGATTTGGGTTCCTTTGTTTGGAGGCTTAAGGAAGGTTATTTTCGATGAAGCTCACAAGTCGCGGTACTCTATCCACCCTGGAGCGGATAAGATGTACCAGGATCTCAAAGATTATTATTGGTGGCCTAGGATGAAAGGCGATGTTGCTGTTTATGTGAGCAAATGTTTAACATGCGCTTAGGTTAAAGCCGAATACCAGAAGCCTTCAGGACTTCTGCAACAACCTGAGATTCCCAAGTGGAAATGGGAACAAATCTCAATGGATTTTATTACAAAATTGCCAAGAACGCCAAGAGGCCATGACACTATTTGGGTAATAGTGGACCGATTAACGAAGTCAGCACACTTCTTACCTATCAGAGAGAAGGATAATACGAGCAAGCTGGCCGAAATATACATGAGAGAGATCGTCGCACGTCATGGAGTGCCTCTCTCGATCATCTCTGATAGAGACGGAAGGTTCATATCAAGGATTTGGCAATCCTTCCAAGAAGCTTTTGGCTCACAATTGAATCTGAGCACTGCGTTTCATCCGCAAACTGACGGTCAAAGCGAGCGAACGATTCAGACTTTGGAAGACATGCTGAGAGCGTGTGTTATGGATTTGGGCGGTAGCTGGGACAAGCATTTGCCTTTGGTCGAATTTTCATACAACAACAGCTACCACACCAGTATTGGTGTCGCGCCATTTGAAGCCCTTTACGGACGCAAGTGCCGATCACCCTTATGCTGGGCTGACGCAGGTGATAGGCAGCTTGCTGGTCCCGAAATCGTCCAAGAGACGACAGACAAGATTGCGCAGATTCTAAAACGCATCGAAGCAGCTCGCCACAGACAGAAGGCCTATGCGGATCCAAACCGGAAACACGTGGAATTTCAAGTGGGAGAAATGGTTTTATTGAAAGTCTCACCCTGGAAGGGTGTGGCACGCTTCGGAAAGCGTGGAAAGTTAAATCCGCGCTACATTGGTCCTTTCAGGATTTTGGAAAGAATAGGACTAGTAGCATACAAGCTGGACTTACCTGCTGAACTTCATTCAGTTCACGATACCTTTCATGTATCCAACCTGAAGAAAAGTCCAACTCAAGATACCATTGCCATTCCCATCGACGAGATTCATGTTGACGACACGCTCCATTTCATTGAAGAACCGGTTGAGGTTACGGATTGGAAAGTAAACAAGACCCGCCGGAGCAGTGTCAAGCTCGTCAAGGTTCGTTGGAATGCCAGACACGGTCCTGAATACACCTGGGAACGTGAGGACCGGATGAAAGAGAAATACCCCCACCTATTTCCTAAGAACCCTGCATCTACAAGCAGAACTTAAAATTTCGGGACGGAATTTTTCTAACGGGGGGAGAATGTGACAACCCTCACTAAACCAGGTATCCGTACGACTTAATTAATAATTAATTACTGCTTAATTACTGTGCTTGCTTGAACTTGTGAATAAACTGCTACTTGAATACTGATACATGTACTTACTTGCATCATACTTTACTTGCTGTCACTACATTATTTACATGCTGAACCTTAGTGACAAACATGATGCACAAAAAGCACAGTAGCACTTTAACGGATAACCTATTGAACATGCTGATAGAGCCAGCATCAGGCAGACACTGCCTCTAAGGCCTGTATGAGCCAGAAATATTTTGCTACACTAGTGGTGAGTGTAGGGATACAAGGGTTGTAGAACTGCGTCTCTAGGAATAAGTTACAAGGACTGGATGTGCCTAAAACGTACTCTAAGTACAAAATTCAGCACTTTACTTAATAATTCAGCTTTTAGCTACCTAATAAAGTGCCAAAACATGAGAAAAATATTACTAGACACTTTCCAAAGTGTCAGAAATGAGTTGTGTCACTAAAAAGGGTATTAACGATACTTTAAAGCTTTGTTAAGCACTTTAACGGATTACTATCCAACCGAACAACCGGACTATACCCGGAACATGAAAATATTGTTATTTTCATTATTTATCTTTTTCTGAGCCAGTTAGGGTCCCTGAATACCCTAACACCCGTCATAACATACTACACACAACTAACTGGGTTAAGCACTTAACTAACTTACTTAACCTAACTATTATCCTAACTAATGGTTGGATTCGAACTAGACCGGCCCTTAACCAAACCGTCCCCATGAGGGGGACACACTTGTCCTTTTTGTTGATTATTATATTAAGTGTGCTTAATATCTCTAAGACATAGTATCCATTGGTTAATGATCTTGTGATTGTCTATAAGTTAGATGCATAACACAACATAACACACACTTAACACCTCAACTCACACACACTCCTCTCTCTCCCTCCCTTTGGTTTAAAGTCTACTTAAAACACTAAAATGTTGGTTAATAGCTCATATGTTGTGTAAATCATGTAGTATTTGATTTGTGTGATTATTTGGACCCGATCTATGTTGTGGTAGCTCGGATCATCATTTAACCCGGTTTAGTCATGATCTTGGATTATGACATAAAGCTTGTTTAAGTGTAACAAGGGTTAGAAGATGAAACTCTACCACACACGAATCATGAACTTGTGTAAAAGTGTTTTAGTTTGTACAATAGTGTTTAAAACTAGTAGATCTACGTATCTACAAGCGGTATTTTCAAAGGACCACGTGTCAAGAGAAAACATATTTTTAAAGACGGATCTTACACTAACAAGAAAGGTTTTTAGAACACACAAGTGTGTAAACACTTGTGTAACACAAAGTTTCGACAAAATAACTATTTTTGAAAAAGATGACGAGGAGTTGTAAAGATGGAACTTCCCTAAAAACGAGGTTTTTACAAAATCGGATAGTTTTATGTCAAGATCCACTAAAAGTAATGGGATTTACTTCATAGTTTGAATAAATCACAAGTTCACGAAGTTTATGCGATTTATATATATTTTGACTAGTTTGTGGTTTGAACATTGTTTTGATTGAATGAAAAATGGTTGGTTTGATTTATAAAAGAAAATGATACGCTTAAAAGCGTGGCCACCTCCAGTTACAGAGGAAAATCTGGCGAAATTTTTCTAAAAACCTAACACTTAGAATTATTTTCACTATAAGTGTTAGAGATACTTGTCGACTTGTTTTCAACTATGAATTTCGCCACGACCTTATTTATAAAATATCGGAGGTGGGATTTCACAAAATAAAACGTGATACATAAATATATTTAGTATATATTTTTCACAACATCACTTATATAAGTGTTTATGATTATTTTGTGAACTACATAAATATTATTTTTAGGGTAAAAATAATATTACTAAGTATTATTTTGGGAAAATCACATGTATTAAAATGTAATATTTTTGGGAAGAATACTTATATTTTGAAGTTGGAAATAAAATATATTAAGTGAGACTTAATAGTGAAATCCGAATGTTACGAACATACATGTATTAAATCCCCCATCCTTGGGAAGGAGAATAATTACCAAGTATACAGAATATAAACACGAAATAGTTGTCTAACTATTTCCCGAAAACTTAAACCATAAAGCTAAGGCACGGCCGTCCGTCTAATAGAATTAGTACGTGTAGGTCGTCACACAGCTGCTTGATCAGGAGACATACTTGGTAGAGACGCACCACTGTGAGTTCATGTCCCCCTTTTCTCTTAACTGTTTTCAGTTTTCTTAACTACGGGGGTGAAATACATGTTACTTTGATTACAAGTACTTATTACATGGTATGGTTAGCGTAAGGAGGTTTACTACTTAGATCATGTGAGTGGGTAGGAGCATTATGAGGCCATTAGTCCTCATGGTAGGACCAAGGTACAGGAGCGGTAGATCTATCTGGGTGTAGCGAGCCCAGCCCCAGGCCAAACTAGAAACGGACCTCGGGGTGACTTTGTGCCCAACGCGCATAAATCTGCTAGGTTTGAGTCTCCCTATTTGCACTTCACATATATCAGTGGTCTTGCAAACCATTGGTGATCTCAATTCCCTTAATTGCTACATACCAAGACTATTTCTATACTTACAAAGGTTTATTTACTCACTTACACATGAACTCGCTCAACATTATTGTTGATTTTTCAACTTACATGTATTTCAGGGAATTAAAGGATCTGGCGCGGTATGACACGTTTTCCCGCTGCACTAGTTACGAGGTCATCCGGGTTTAGGGAATGTGACTCTTTCCTGGACCAGTCACAGTCCTTAGACTATCATTTTGTTATGTTATGTTTGTTGAACAAAGTTTATGTCGTTAGAATGTGTTCCGTTAAGACAATGTTGTTGTATTTGGTTTTTAAAACTTAATCAAATGGATGATCTTGCATGGTTTCATTTCATATAGCTTTGTTATGGTTAAGCTATGGTATTAAGAAGTCACACCAAAATTAACCACGCTTCCGCAAAGCCAGGGTGTGACCCCTACTCTTCTTATAACCATTCTTGAGCTTTTATCCAAAGGTTCTTGTGTTTCAATAGTACATGACACAATCTAAACAAATCTAGGCAATCCAAGGAAGACTAGGCAAGATTTAGAGAAGATTATGGTGGGGTCACTTGTGACCGTCCACCATGGGGGGGGGGTCTTGGTTTGGTTTAAATGGTAAGTTAGATTATATAGTTGGAAGTTAAGTGTATTAGTTAGTGTTCATGTGTATTAGATGTTATATAGTGTGTTAGGGTGTTCGGGGATCATAACTAGCTCAGAAAGATTAAAACAATGCTTCTAGTATAATTTTGGTGTTTCGGGTAGTGTCCGGTTGTTCGGTTAGACACCGTTTCGTTAAAGTGTCAAACTATTCCGTTTAGTGATCTTTAAGTACCCTTTTGTGACACTTTTAATTCCCGACACTTAGGAAAGCATTCAGGACCATTTTGCCATATTTTTGCATGTAATTAGCTTGTTAAAATGCTGAATTTTGCTGAAATGTGCCAAATTCAGCACTTTAAGTGGGTTTTAGGCACTTTCCGGCACTTAAACTATCACCTAGTGAAGCAGTTTTGTGATCCTCACTTTCCTACGCACCATACTAGTGTAGTACCTTGTCTCTGGCCCATACGGGGTCTCAAAACACTCTCTGTCTATGTACTGAACCTCGTCAGCATTTTTCTGAGTTATCCGCTAACTGTGCTAACTGTGCTTTGTGCATCATTTATGTCAATATGGTTTGTATGTAAAAATGAAGTGACATCATGCAATATGTGATGCACATGTAAGTATGATACAGTAATCAGAAAGCAGTCAAGTATAATTTAGCACAGTCATTAAGCACTAATCATGGTTAATTAAATTGTACGGTTACCTGGATTTTTGACGTTTGTCACATTCTCCCCCTGTTAAGAAAATTTCATCCCGAAATTTTAGTTCTGCTACTAGCTGCAGAGGTGTTGGGGAACAAATGTGGGTATTTCGCTTTCATGCGATCCTCACGCTCCCAAGTAAATTTTGGGCCATGATGCGCATTCCAACGAACCTTGACGAGTTTGACACTACTCCTGCATGTCTTGTTAACCTTCCAATCAGTAACCTCAACAGGTTCTTCGGTAAAGTGGAGTGTGTCGTCAATGTGAACTTCATCGGCAGGAATGACAACTGTTTCTTGAGTTGGACTCTTTTTCAGATTAGATACATGAAATGTATCATGAACGCCATTCAATTCTGTGGGTAGATCCAACTTGTAAGCTACGAGACCAATCCTCTCTAGGATTTGAACGGTCCAATGTATCGCGGGTTCAACTTCCCACGCTTCCCAAAGCGTTCTACACCCTTCCAGGGTGAAACCTTTAATAAAACGATATCTCCCACTTGAAACTCCAAAGGTTTCCTCCTTTGGTCCGCATAGCTCTTTTGTCGATCATGAGCCGCCTTGATGCGCTCTCGGATCTGTATAATCTTGTCTGTCGTCTCTTGAACCAATTCGGGACCAACAAGCTATCTATCACCCGCGTCTGCCCAGCATAACGGTGATCAACACTTGCGTCCATAGAGAGCTTCAAACGGTGCAGCTTAAATGCTTGCATGGTAACTGTTGTTATACGAGAATTCTACCAAAGGTAGATGAGTGTCCCAACTGCCACCCAAGTCCATCACACAAGCTCGTAACATGTCTTCTAGCGTTTGAATCATTCGTTCGCTCTGGCCATCAGTCTGCGGATGGAATGCAGTACTCATATTCAACTGAGAACCAAAGGCTTCTTGGAAGGATTGCCAAATCCTTGACACAAACCTTCCGTCTCTATCAGAAATGATCGAGATAGGCACTCCATGTCGTGCAACTATCTCTCTGAGGTACAACTCAGCAAGTTTGCTAGTGTTGTCTTTTTCCTTGATTGGCAAAAAGTGTGCATATTTCGTCAGACGGTCTACGATTACCCAAATCGTATCATGACCTCTTGGTGTCTTTGGTAACTTCGTTATAAAATCCATTGAAATCTGCTCCCATTTCCACATGGGTATTTCAGGTTGTTGCAGAAGACCTGAAGGCTTCTGATATTCGGCCTTTACCTTGGCACAAGTCAAACATTTACCAACATAGGTTGCAACGTCACCTTTTAATCTCGGCCACCAGTAAAAATCCTTTAAATCTTGGTACATCTTATCCGATCCTGGATGGATCGAGTACCGTGACTTGTGAGCTTCATCGAAAATTACTTCTCTAAGACCACCAAAGAGGGGTATCCAAATTCTTCCCATGAAACACAATGTTCCTTCCTCGTTGGGTACTAACTGTTTCTCCATCCCACGGAGATATTCATCTTCAAGATTCTTTTCCTTAAGAGCTTCTCTCTACGCGGCACGAATGCGTAACGAGAGGTCTGTTTGAATAATCATTTCCAAAGCCCTAACCCTTATGGGCTTGATTCTTTCCTTCCGACTCAAGGCGTCTGCGACCACATTCGCCTTCCCTGGGTGATACTTAATTTCACAATCATAATCGTTCAACAACTCAACCCATCGTCTCTGTCTCATATTAAGCTCTTTCTGATCGAATATATGCTGTAAGCTCTTGTGATCAGTAAAGATCGTGCATCAGGTGTCATACAAATAATGTCGCCAGATCTTTAAAGCAAACACCACAGCGCCTAGTTCCAAATCATGTGTGGTGTAGTTCTTCTCATGAACCTTCAACTGGCGCGAAGCATAATCTATAACCTTCTGTCGCTGCATCAGCACGCAGCCTAAACCTTGACGCGAGGCGTCGCAATATACCACGAAGTCAACTCAAAAGCTTCTTCTTGTTTATCTCCCCATTCATACTTCTTGTCCTTCTGAGTGAGGGAGGTCAAAGGTTGAGCGATTTTCGAAAAATCCTCAATAAATCTGCGATAATATCCTGCCAAACCTAGGAACTGACGGATCTCAGTTGGCGTCTTCGGAGTCTCCCAATTCTTGATCGCCTCGATCTTTGTGGGATCCACATGAATTCCATCTTTGTTAACCACGTGACCAAGGAACTGAACTTCATGCAACCAGAACTCGCACTTCGAGAACTTCGTGTACAATTTCTCTTTCTTAAGCAGCTCTAAAATAGCTTTTAGGTGCTGCTCGTGCTCTTCCTTCGACTTCGAATAAATCAGAATATCATCGATAAACACGATCACAAATTTATCGAGATACGACTTGCAGACTCTATTCATCAAATCCATAAACACTGCTGGCGCGTTTGTCAAACCAAACGGCATAACCAGGAACTCGTAATGTCCATAGCGAGTCCTAAAGGCAGTCTTTGGAATACTCTCCTCTTGAATTCTCAACTGGTGGTAACCTGATCGAAGATCGATTTTGGAGTAAAACTCGAACCTTGTAATTGATCGAACAGGTCATCGATCCTTGGCAAAGGATACCGATTCTTAATGGTCAACTTCTTCAGCTCGCGGTAGTCGATACACATGCGGAAACTACCATCCTTCTTCTTAACAAACAGCACTGGAGCTCCCCAAGGCGAGAAGCTTGGTCTGATAAATCCCTTGTCCAAAAGCTCCTGAAGTTGTGTCGACAACTCCTGCATTTCTGAGGGTGCAAGTCGATAGGGTGCCTTAGCTACAGGCGCGGCGCCTGGAACTAAGTCAATGCGGAATTCGACTTGTCGCTGCGGCGGCAATCCTGGCAAGTCTTCGGGGAAGACCTCAGGATATTCCCTAACAACTGGAATATCTTCCAATTTCGGCTCAGCGGCTTCCTTGTCCACGACGTGTGCCAAGAAGGCGACACATCCTTTCTGCAAACACTTTCGAGCCTTCAAACAACTGATGATCCTTAGAGGTGTATCGTGCTTCTCTCCATGCACTACAATTGTTTCTCCATTCGCCATCGGAATGCGAATGGTTTTCTCGTGACATACGATTTCTGCTCGGTTGCTGGACAACCAATCCATTCCAACTACCACATCGAAGCTTCCCAAATCGACTGGCAGAAGATCAAGCGAAAACTCGTGCTCTCCCAGTTCTATCACACAACCTCTAATGACTTCATTTGCTTCTACTAGCTTTCCATTGGCTAGTTCTATCGAGTACGGAATATCTAGCTTACTAGCTACCAACCCAAGCATATTCTTAAATTCTAGGGATACAAAACTATAATCGGCAGCAGTATCAAACAGTACAGATGCAAAGCGTTGGTTGATAGGGAACGTACCAGTGACTACGTTCGGATCTTGGCGAGCTTCCCTAGCTCCGATGTTGAAAACCCTTCCTTGAGCTTGATTGAGCTTTGGGCATTCCCTCTTGAAATGCCCCACATCTCCACAGTTAAAGCAACCTGGTCCCCGACCATTACCATTTCCATTACCGCCTTGATTGTTGTTTGCTCCACGGTTTCCACTACCAGCTTGATTCCCAAAATTACCACGATTACCATTACCGCCATTTCCTCCTTGAGGGCGGTTCCCATACCCATTACCACCACGGTTATTGTTTCCATTGCCATAACCTCTCTGACCACCACGACCAGTACCAGCCCAGCATGTCTCCTTCAAATGGCCAACCTTTCCACAAGACTCACATTTCCTAACTCTGCACTGGCCGGTATGATGGTACTGGCATACATCACATTTGGGCAGAGCGCCCATATAACCTTTTCCCTTGACTTCAGCACCAGTCTTGACCTCAGCTGGTGGGTTTACTTCATGCTTCTTGTTTGCGCTGCTGGTACCCTTCTTAAAGTTTGAGAACTTCCTTTTGTTCTCACCGGATGACTCAACGTGAGTCTCCTTCTTCTTCTGGTCAGAGATCGAGAACTTGTTCAACCTGATTGCTTCTTCGGTCAAGGCCACACTTAGATCAATAGCCTCAGTGATTGTGGCAGGCTTCGATGTTGTCACCATACTCATGATTTGGGGTGCCAATCCCCAAATGAAACGTTCATTGCGCTTGAATTCCGGATCAACCATATAAGGAACGACGCGAGATAAGTCGTGAAATCTCTGCACATATTCAGCAATCTTTGGGCCATCCATCTTGAGGTTCCAGAACTCAGTCTCTAGATTTTGAATTTCAGCCCTGGAACAGTACTTCTTGCGCATGAGTTCCTTCATTTCATCCCATCCCATGACATGGCATAAGCAGCTTCTTCTCCCAAGGTCTGGACTTGGAGATTCCACCAGGATAACGCTCCGTCTAGGAACAATCCAGAGATGTAGGTGACCTAGTGCTCCGGCGCACACTTGCTCATCCTTATCACAGAATCAGTCTTCTCCGCCATCTGACAAAAGCCACAGCACCCCCGGTGCCGTCGAAATTCAGAGGCTTACAGTCTAAGAACTACTTATAGGTACAGCCTGTACAAGCAACATCATTCACATAATGCATTAGCGATCGCACATGGAATGTCCAAATGTAACGTAATGTGTCTTTAGTGACTTAAACATTACCAAGAGGTGGGTTGCTTCCCGAGGTACCTCCGCTATGTTCGGAGCGTAAGGCCTCGTGTTGTGCTATCGCTCGTGAAATCCGTTCTTGTAACTCAGCCTCAGTTGTGGGCAGTGTGTTATCTCTTCGAGGAGGCATCTTCTAAAGAAGATAGTACAGGTCAGGTCTTATGTATATAAGTATGTAGTACGTGTATGTAATAACATTTATCAATGCAAGTAAGCACATAACATCCCAATCATAATGCAAACAAGTAATTCAACAATGTATGTAATGAGAATGCTGCGATTGAGCTTGTATAAATCATCGACCACAATTAGAGTTTTACATGTTCTACAATGTACCATACAACAAAAGGGACTACAGGGTCACATCACCCTTGTCCAAATTGTTTATCCAACTACAACAGTCATAAAGTCAAAAGTGGTCTTCAAAAGGCTGTGCAATCTGGGCTCAATAGCTACACTCTCACTAAAAGTATGCTACCTGCATAAAACCAAAAACTGCTATACTGATGGTGGAGGAGGTGGATGAACGAATAGCAAACTGCGCACATGCGCTAGCTCCTCCTCGAGAGCATGAACACGATGCAACAGATAGCTAACCTTCTGCTCCATAGTAAGAAAACGAACATCAAAATCTGGGTATGGCAGAAGAGGAGCGGGTGGAGTCGCGAACAGTGACTGATAAGTGCAAGGTGGAGGACGCGGAATCCTCTCAAGATCCATGACTCTGCGACACAACATCTCCTGCTGGAGCTGTAAGGATAGGAGTAGCTCATCCCTCGTGTAACCAGTGTAATGGAAGGGATGGTGTGGATCAGAAACAGGCATCGTGTTGGACGGAAACCAGATCAGTGGCTCGCCCGATGGTGCAGAAGCAAAAGGTGCAGTATGTGAAAACTGTGGCATGAAAGGAAAAGCTGCTGACACAGGTGGTACAGGGCCAGATGTCTGGCTAGACGGTCATTCCCTTGGACGGGGTGGAGGGATATCCTGTAGGAACGTGACCGGTAGATCAGTGCGGCGTATGTCAGACACATGTGGGTGAAACGGGGCGATATCAACGGGTGCATGAGTAGGTGCAGGTGGGGGAGTAACAGGCCTAACAAAAGGAGGTAAGTCATCGTCGTCCTCTATCCACCCATTACGGGTGAATGCATAACGGGGATCTATATGGTCAGCAAAAGGAGCATGGTCTGCGGGTGCAGGTAGAGGGTCAGGTAAAGGTGGTGCAACAACTGGTATGTCAACAGGGTCATGCTCCGGTAGAGGATCATGAGCGGGTATAGGCTCGGGTGCAAGCATAGGCTCAGGGTCAACTGGAGCCAACTCAAGATCAGCGGATATCGGCTCGAGATCAGCGGGTATCGGCTCGAGATCAGTGGGTATATCAAAAAGCTGATCGTCGGGGACGAAGTCAACCTCATGCTCAGGATCAATGTCAGGATCAAACTCATCATCAAACTCGAAGTCCTGTGGAGGAACAGGTGCGGCAGACATGGCTGTGTCAGAATCAGAATCTGTGGGATAACGCTGTAATCCCAGTGCGTGTAGAGTAGTAGATGACACAGACTCGAATGAATCAGGACTAGAATGGTCAGATGAAATCTCAATGATCGGAATCTCAATAAGCGGAACAATAATGACATCATCGACTAGAGCTCCATCATCCTGGGCACCCTCTGGGGGAACCTCGATAAAAAGATCGATATCATTGTCAGACATGGCATCAAGAGGCAGATCCTCGAGAGGAAATGCAGCAAGGGGAAGAGGGGCAGGGATCGGAACAAGAAGCAGATCCTCGCCAGGAAAACCATCAGCTAGCGGTATATCATCGCCAAAATATGGTAAAGCAAACGGCTGGAAATCATCATCATCGCTACTCTCAGTGTCAGATGTAAGAATCTTAGGGTCTGGGATACTATCATCGTCTGAAACTATGGCCATAGGGTCTACGGTATCTGATACTCCACTATCAGAGGAGGACATGGTGTCTGTAACAAAGCAATCACAACATATGCACATATATCAACAGTCATCAAATAAGCATGTAAGTAGTAACAATGTAAGCATGTATGCATCCTATTCATCCCAGACTATCCCACCCAGCCTCTCAGACTGAACCACCTAGTCTCTTAGACTAAACCTCCCAGTTTCTTAAACTCTCCCAACTTGTCTCTCAGACTACCCAGCCTCTCAGGCTGAACTACGCAGTCTCTCAGACTGAACTACCCAGTCTCTCAGACTGCCCCAGCTAGTCTCTCAAACTAACTCCCCAGTCTCTCAGACTGAATTATAAACGAATTCTTTGAAATGTACTGTGACAACTGTACTCTGTAATCGATGTATGATGTAAAACAATGATGATTATTAATAAAACAATGTGATTTGGTGTTACTATATGTATTTTGATGTTTTTATGTGTGTATTTGTGTTTGGTGAATTTTCAATTAGATTCGATTCCGATTTCAAGCTTTAAATCGCTTTCTGGAAGGTTATACGCAAACTGGTGCGTAAACGCAGTCAGTTTAATGCGACAAACACTCCGGAATAGTGAAATAGGCTTAACATACCTTAAATAACCTCCACATAACTTAGAAATAAGTTCTGGATGGTTTGGTGTGTTGAAATCAAGTTTGTTCGATCGCAGGGACTATTTGTGTCAAACTGTGAAACTATACCGATTTGTGTAGTAACGAACACTCCGTAACTTGATTATAAGTTAAACATACCCTAAATATCCTTTACATAGCTTAGAAATAGGCTTTGGGGGGTTCGGTATGCTAAAATAAACTTTATTGATCAATAGGGACTAAAAGCGTCAAAAAGTGCACAAGTTTGCATTTTCGCGCATATCTTACGTTCTGAATATATCCGGACATCCAAAAATTTATGTAATCATTAAAATATTTTATTTTAGTGTTTGGCATAAAAAAATTCCATTCGTTTCGCAATTTGGATCGTTTTTGCGCTCGTTACGACTTCCGTCGTAATTAACTGAACAACGCAACCGTACCGCCAAACGAACCGACACCCGAGATGTTTTCAAGAATATTTCATGTTCCCTATGTTTTAACATCATTTTGGAGCTTGAAATTGGGTTTGACGGGTGTTAGAAGTGCCGTTACGCAACGAAACAAGGTGTAGGGACTAAACTGTAATTTAGTGAAACTGGCTGGTCTGCAGGTCCCTTACGGACCGTATGGACCATAGCTTACGGTCCGTAAGCCTTCCCCAGAACCACAGAATTTCAGAAACATTGAATCTGGCCTATTCCACCTGCTCAAATGGTTTTTACCCCTTGAATTACACACTATGGGCTGGTATTTGATGTCCCCATGGTATTCAAAACCTTGTGCCCAAGTGTAAGGCCAAGATCATTTCCTTTTCTCCAAGAAATAATCCTAATGGTTGTGAAATTACTATAAATAGCAAGGCCCTCTTGCTCATTTCTCACACTTGAATCTGAAATCAGCTCTAAGTTGGGGTGTTTGCACTTCATACCTGAGCTATTTTAGATCAAACATCTTTCTTGGACCCTTTGTAACTCCTCTTCTTGCTTGTTCTTGTATTTCAAGCATGAAAGTCAAACAAGTTTGACTTTCAGCTTTGACCAAGTCAATGGTCAACACAAAGTTCCGTTGAACTTTGCAACGTGAGCGTAATCACGATGGTTATAGTCCCTTGTGACTATACCTACTGATTACCATGTTGACTAGGCGTAGTGACGAGTCGTAGTTTCGGCCAAAATGCGTGTTTATGCGTATTTTGTAACCAAACTACAAGACCTCATTCTGTCCGATCTTCCGATTTAGGCGTCTATTGTTTGACTAGTGATTCGATTACTAGGTGCTGTTTGATTTCTCTGGTTTGCTCGAGTTTGTTGAAGTTCTATTGATTGAGGATACTTTGCACTCCATGTGAGTACATAGTTCCCGTATTTTACTGTTTTCAATTGTTTTGGGGTGATTCATATGTGCTAAATGTTTTCAAGGTTTTAACGATGGTTTTCCAAACGATTTCCGATATTATAACGATGATTTCAAAAACGATTAAGATGGTTTATACTAAACTAATAATGATTTCAATAAAGTGAATAAACTAGTTGGTTGTATTTACATAACGAATGGCATTCATTAGCATTGATCAAGCCGACCAGTATTAGGTTATGGTACCATAGGATCTGACAAATCCCATTATTGTACTGCACCCATGGTTATGTGTGGGTTAGGTGGGTAATAACTGAATCTGAATGTTAATTTACCCTTTGGTGGTTTATTAATGCGAGAGCGAGATAGTCGAGTCACGAAGGTTTGAATGTTATTAGCGAGGCGACCACAAATAGTTTTCACACTTAAAACGAGGATGATTTAAACGATTTAAACGAATTAACGATTTGGGAATGATTCATACGAGATTAAACGAGTTGGATAAACGATTGGTTTTTGGTTAAGTGTTTAGATAACGGGACGGGTGTAATATGATGAAAACATGGTAGATACGCCGCTGGTACTTCTTATATATAAGTGTTTTCAACATATTACATACCGTGGCGTTATTTAGTTCACTTGGGTAAACGATTTGGAACGATGTCACACAAACGAGGTTTTTGAAATGATATAAACCATACGAGTTTTATTAACGAGATTTATTAACGAGTTTTATTAACGATTTAATACGAGATGTTTTACAATTTGCTTTACTAAAACAAATGTTTTTGGGTTAAGAATCATGGCTACGAGGTTTTATAAACTATAACCCGCTTGATTTGAGTTGGTTAATCAAGTTGCAATATTATACTCTTTTCAAAACAAGGTTTTTAACAAAGTATTGCAACATTTAAACTAGCCATGAATCCGACACTCCTATAAAACCTATGTACTCGCCAGCATTTCTTTGCTGACTTTGTTTTCACATATGTTTCAGGTGTTGATGCTTGATGATGATTACTAGGATGCATGAGTCACATAGGATCTGGACGAGGCCTTAGTGACATAATAACAATATTAGTCGATATGTAACTTGTTTGTTTGTGTTAAGACAATGTTAATGTTTAATATTATCAATAAAACGAAACACTTTTTGTATCCATGGTTATGAAACGATAATTCTGCCACGACACTCCCCGATGTTTCCGCTGCGGTTTTGTTGTTTTAACGCGGTCGGGGTGTGACAGAAGAGTTGGTATCAAAGTGTCACACCCCGAATTTCCACGTGTCACCGGTGGGCCCGGTGGGGGAGTAACGTGACGTGGTTGGCAACATCATAGTCAACAACACAATATATAGATGCACAGCGGAAGCAAAAGGATAAATATATTATAATCCGAAATAATGTAACATCAAAATATTACAACGGAAGTAAGGGATCCACAGGCGGATCGAAAATAAAATAACACTGTTCAACAGACTTTAGGCATCTAAGCTTACGAGACTCTTTATTGATGCTAGGAGTAGCCAGCCAATTCCGATTAGTACCTGCACTTAGCCTTTTTGGGAAAATACGTTAGTTTACACTGGTAAATACAATCAACCGACTCATTTTGAAAAGGTTTTAAAAATGATTGATTTGAATGCACATGGCACAAATAATATTTTATAACTTGGGATAATTATTTAAATATAATACTTGTAAACGAATTACATGTTTCTTATGCGTTCAGTAGCCCGATCCGTAAACCGGGTTAAAGATCAATAGACACACCACTTTATTTAATGTGACACTGACAGGTGTACGCCTACACCTGAGTGCTAAGGTCGTGGCCATTTCGTGAAATGATGCCAGGGATATCCGGGACATGGTCATTAACCCCCCAAAGGCTTTAAGCAACCAAAACATTTCAAAACGTAGCATATCAATGATTTAACCTCTATTCGATTAAAGATTCAATGCCGGACCAAGCGGTATTTTATATACCGTACCCCAAGCCCGTATAGGGAAAATAAGTTAAAAGTATTTACCTGAGCTAAATATAAATTCAATCCCAGCCGTATCAAATCAGCAAGTACAGATAGCTTTTACTGGGCTCCTAAATCTGGAACGAAGGTTTTTAATAACCTATTAGAATCCTAACGGGTCTTTAAATTAAGCCTTGACTTAGACCGGTTAGTTTTACAGATACGGTTCGTACGCACGATTAAGCGAAGACCGGATAGAATGTGATTTAGACCCGACAAGTTTGAAGACTTGCTTAATATGGGTATTTCATACACATTCTGGATTTTGAGACGAAACTGATAAGTCTTGACCCGTTTCGGCTAATTTATGTAAATTAGTTACATAAACCGAACCGAACGCGTATGACGCGTAACGGGTAACCATAAGAGTCCTAAACAGGTTTCCTAAGTTAATATGCCTTAAATATGTTGTGATATCAGTAGGATACCTTCCATTATGCCCAAAACGAGTTTAATCTCATAATAAGCCCCTTAGGGGTATTTTGGTCATTTTAAAGATTATAAAAGGGATCAATTAAGCTTCTATGATCCGGGTCTGAATAAATCAGTAAAATAGTTTATTTTAACTTGGTATAACAGTTGGTGTTAAGTTCTATGTGGCAAAATGGTTTTAAACCCTTACTATGCGCTTAATACGCGTATAACGCCATTTTAAGCGATTTACGGGTTAAAATAGTATTCTGAGTTTCCAGGTCAGTTTACAAGGTTCAAAACACTTCGTTTGTTATTTGAAATCAGTAGCAATTGGATTGGTGTCAAAAGGATTTGTAAAACTCATTTTATGGCCGAAAAGGGCATATTCGGTATTTACCGAATCAAGGCGATAAACCTAGCTTATGATCAGTTTAAAAATAATTAAAAATCTTTAAAAATCTCAAAATATTATATTACATCAGTGGGTAAAAGCTTTGGTGTCAAAAATTAGGTTTAGATAGGTTTTACGCTAATGACGCCGTTTAATTACTAAAAGTGTTTATAATTACGTCATTAAGCATAACTCCTAATCTAGACTTCCGATTGACGTGAAAATTTACTGACATGTTCAAAAATCAGTAACAAAGATTATTGTACTTTCATATTTCCAAAATTCTCGTTGTATGGTCATAAGGGCATTATGGTCAATATTTAAGCACTTAACGGAAACGTCGGACAATTAAGGATTTAAGTGGTATAAACGCAGAGGGTTATACACACATGTAACTAGGTCCTAATGGAACTTTAAGGCATTTCTAAACTCATCTAAATCGGGTCAGAACTGAAGTCAAAGCAAAAGTCAAAGTTTTGCGATCTTCGGTTCCAAACCAGTTCAGAACTGAAAGTTGTCGAGACGGACATGCTTAGACATGTTCGTACACCTATTACCAAATTATATGAATGATAAAACAGGTTACACGCCTTTTATATCGCTAATTACACGATTAATGATTCTGTTGACTTTTTCGGACAACGATTGACTCGACATTTGACCTGGTTAGATCGGGAATCAGTGAGTCCCCTTTTAAGGGTTAATTACCCACATAAATACCAACCTATAACTACCTTTACATCGACTAATCGCTGGACAGATATTGATCAATCGACAAGTCAAACCGTAATTACGACGGTTTGCCTTTTAAGCTATAAACGAATCAAAACTTAATCAAGGAAGGTTGAGGATACTTACACAAGTCCTATGAACGATTTGGAATGCTTGAGGATGGTCCTTGTGCTCCAGAAATGACCAGAAGATGATTGAGAATGAATGATCAAAAGTTTGCACAAAGTGTGTTCTTATCTAGTGGGTTTAGATTGATCAAGATCATGCCAAACAAAGTCTACAAGTGTTGTGGGATCATCCCAAATGTCCCTAGGGCCTAATAATGCATTAAACAAGACCCTAAAATCGGAAAATGGCTGAATGAGGCGGTGCAACCGGCTGAAAACAGGCAGCTGTGAAATTTATGCAACTGGGACATGCTTGCGCACCGTAACAACCTCAGTGTTGAGGTGCGCAAGGCTTGGCCAGCAAAACAAATTTTCAAATGTTGACAGTTTTGACCCCTGTACTTCCAAACTTGATTTTTCCTTTATTTCTTGCACTTTGGGCCCTCTAAATTGAATTCTAAGGGCTTCAAGACTTATACCAACTTTGTTAAGTCCTTGGTTAACTTTTGACTACCCGAAAAGTCATAGATTTCAACGTTGACGCTTTTAACCCATCGTACACGAATTTTATCATAACTTTCTCATACGATAACGAAACTTGGTGAAATTTTTATCACTTATTCTCGTGAGTATATTTTATCATTACAAAGCTTCGGGTTTGCTAAACGGTCACTCAGAGGTATACTTTAAACATATTGACACATTTAACCCCTGTAGTTTGAAATTTCTCACTTTCTTTCACAATTAGCTTCGTACTATCTATGATTTATTCGTTTAAGGTTATAAACATCATGTAGGGTTATAGTAAAGTATATTTATCCATTGTTGACATTTTGAACCCTTAAATTCACATAGTTTCTTTGTTTGTCAATATTAGTCCTTCTAGAGTATTCTTTCACACGTTTAAAGCTTATGACACGTGTCAACACATTATAGGACGTGAATTTTCGAGGTGTTACACAAAGCCAATGGTTATAGGGAATTAGGTTATTTGTAATGCTTTGACCTAGACTATAACTCTTAGGACCCTAACGCAAAGAAATTTTGCGTTTAGATTTTAAAAACAAAACTGTCACCTACCCTTAGGTGATAACCACAACGAGAACACAATTTTCGAATCCGCTTTGAAAACTAATCATCTGTTCTAGGATGATTGATTACTAGGTTTTGAACCCTTTGTTGTAAGGTTTTGAACCCTTTAAGTTTTCAAAATCTCGTCAAAGTTTGGGTCTAAATAATGTGAACACGTGCAAACTGGAAGGGTGAATGCATGTACCCTGAGTTTTCTGTCTAAGGCTAGAGTGTTCGTACAAATCCACATAATCGGACCAGTCACTCTTACCTGGGAACTCTTGGGGTGAGTGTTCACTTATAGGCGAGCATGTCTTCGGCGATACATTATATTGACCCATTTACTTTGATTAGTCACTGCGTGTCATTTGTTTGTTCGAGGTAACGAAAAAATGATAGCCTTCCTTGTGTTTTGTCGATGTTTTCAATACCTCTCTTGTTTATCCGAATGTCAATGCGAACGCGAATCCCGCCCGTGGATGAGCGTGCAACTTGAATGCAAACAAGGCGAGGGCTGACAACCTCGTTGTCAACGGTACCTTTGTTGTCAATGGTACGTTTCTTGTTAATAATCGACCTGCATCTATTCTATTTGATTCTGGTGCCGATAGAAGTTTTGTTTCGTTATCTTTTGAACCTTTGCTTGCGATACCTAGAACTAAATTGAGAAAACCCTTATCTGTCGAAGTTGCTACTGGTAAACCTCTTGTTCTCGATTCTGTTATTCATGGTTGTCAGTTGAACCTTGATAACCATCTCTTTCCTATTGACCTCACGCCAATGCAACTTGGGAGCTTCGACGTTATCATTGGAATGGATTGGTTAACCAAACACCACGCTGAGGTGGTTTGCTTCGATAAGATTGTTCGTATCCCTTTGTCTTTTGGTGAAATTCTAGAAGTTCGTGGTGAGAAACCTTCAGGTGGACTAAAGCTTATGTCGTGTATGGAAGCTCAGAGGTATTTGAGAAAAGGATATGTTGCTTTTCTAGCACATGTCACCGAGGAGAAAGGCAAGAGCAAGAGTATTCAGGATATTCCGATTGTTCGGGATTATCCAGAGGTGTTTCCTGATGAACTGCCTCGTTTGCCTCCAGTTCGTCAAGTCGAATTTCATATTGACCTTGTACCCAATGCTAACCCGATTGCGAAAGCACCTTATCGTCTTGCATCGTCGTAGATGCAAGAGTTATCGAAACAGCTTCAAGAGTTATCTGATAAAGGATTCATCCGTCCGAGTTATTCACCTTGGGGAGCTCCTGTCCTCTTCGTGAAAAAGAAAGATGGGTCTTTTCGAATGTGTATCGATTATCGTGAGCTTAATAAGCTTACCACCAAGAATCGATATCCCCTACCTCGAATTGATGATCTCTTTGACCAGCTGCAAGGTGCTTCATGTTTTTCTAAGATCGATCTGCGTTCTGGGTATCATCTACTTCGTGTTCTCGAAGAAGATATTCCCAAAACTGCTTTCCGCACGAGATATGGGCATTACGAGTTCACTGTCATGCCTTTTGGTTTGATGAATGCTCCAGCTATCTTTATGGACTTAACGAATAGGGTCTGTAAACCTTATTTAGACAAGTTCATTATTGTGTTCATCGACGATATTCTCATTTATTCAAAGTCTCGAGCCGAGCACGAGCAACACCTTCGCCTAACATTGGAACTCCTTAAGAAGGAACAACTTCTTGCTAAATTCTCCAAGTGTGAATTTTGGCTTAAAGAAGTTCAGTTCTTGGGTCATATAGTCAATGAGCAGGGTATTCATGTGGATCCATCCAAGATTGTTGCTATTAAGGATTGGAGTACACCGACGACGCCTACAGAGATTCGATCTTTTCTTGGTCTTGCTGGTTATTATCGTCGATTCATTTCTAATTTCTCGAAGATTGCGGTTCCACTCACTGCTTTGACTCAGAAGAATAAGCCTTTTGAGTGGGGACCCAAGCAAGAAGAAGCATTCCAAACGCTGAAGAAGAAGTTATGTAATGCTCCTGTTCTATCTCTGCCCGAGGGAAGCGATGATTTCGTTGTCTATTGCGATGCGTCCAACTTAGGCCTTGGTTGCGTCCTCATGCAACGAGGTAAGGTTATAGCATATGCATCTAGACAATTGAAAGTTCACGAGAAGAACTATACGACTCATGATCTTGAGTTAGGAGCTGTGGTTTTCGCGCTTAAAATCTGGAGACACTACCTCTATGGAACGAAGTGTGTGGTTTTCACAGACCACAAAAGTCTCCAGCATATTCTTAATCAGAAAGAGCTGAACATGAGACAATGACGTTGGGTTGAACTCTTGAACGATTACAATTGCGAGATTCGCTACCATCCTGGTAAGGCGAATGTCATAGCCGATGCGCTTAGTCGAAAAAAGCGAGTCAAGCTTCACTCTGTTCGAGCTCTATCCGACATCCAATCTCGTGTCCTTCAAACTCAACGATCCTGTGTGATCAAGGGTTTATTGAAAGATGAGCTACCGCTTCAACTTGAGCTTAAGCTCGAAAGGAAAGACGATGGTTTACTCTATTTCAGGGATCGTTTGTGGGTTCCGAAACAAGACGATCTTCGCACCCTAGTGATGGAAGAATCTCACAAGTCTCGATATTCTATCCATCCTGGTGCTGATAAAATGTACAAGGATCTTCGTACTCAGTACTGGTGGCCTGGTATGAAGAAGGATGTTGCCTTGTATGTATCAAAATGCCTAACTTGTCTCAAAGTCAAGGCTGAACATCAACGACCTTCTGGTTTGCTTGTACAACCAGAGATACCGGTTTGGAAGTGGGAGAACATTGCGATGGATCTCATCACTAAATTACCGCATACGTCTAAAGGTCATGATGCTATTTGGGTTGTTATCGATCGATTAACAAAATCAGCTCATTTTATTCCGATTCGCGAGGATCTATCTGCTGATAAACTTGCAAAGATTTATGTTGATGAGATAGTATCTCGACATGGTGTTCCTTTGGATATCATTTCTGATCGTGATGCTCGATTTTCATCTCATTTCTGGAAGACCATGCAATCTGCCTTGGGAACCCAACTGAATCTAAGCACTGCTTATCATCCCCAAACAGATGGTCAATCTGAAAGGACGATTCAAACTTTGGAGGATATGCTTAGAGCATGCGTGATAGACTTTGGTGGTAATTGGGATTCTCATCTGCCATTGATCAAGTTCTCTTACAACAATAATTATCATGCTAGCATTAAAATGGCACCATTCGAAGCTCTCTACGGTCGAAAATGTCGTTCACCTGTCTGTTGGAACGAGACCGGTGAAGCTCAGCTTACTGGACCTGAGCTTGTTCTGGAAACAACAGACAAAATCAAGAAAATTCGCGATAATCTTGTGACAGCTAGATGCCGTCAAAAGAGTTATGCGGATTTAGGACGCAAGCCCTTAGAATTTCAAGTCGGAGACCGTGTCCTACTCAAGGTGTCACCTTGGAAGGGAGTGGTGAGATTTGGAAGGAAAGGAAAACTTGCACCTCGGTATGTGGGACCATTTAAGATTGTGGAAAGAATTGGGAAGGTTGCCTATCGACTAGAGCTACCTCCAGAGCTTGGAAATATTCATCCGACTTTTCACGTGTCCAATTTGCGAAAGTGTTTAGCTGACACTGATCTTCACATTCCTCTCGACGAGATCCAAATCGATGAAATGATGCACTTTGTCGAGAAACCAGTGGAGATCGTGGACCGTACTTTCAAACAGTTGAAGAACAAACGGATTCATTTGGTTAAAGTTTGTTGGGAGTCCAAACGTGGCCCAGAGTTTACTTGGGAACGTGAGGACCAAATGAAGGCAAAATATCCGCATTTGTTTTCACAAGCTTCCTCTAAATAAAATTTCGGGACGAAATTTCCTGAAGTAGGGGAGACTGTGACAACTGTACTCTGTAATCGATGTACGATGTAAAACAATGATGATTATTAATAAAACAATGTGATTTGGTGTTACTATATGTATTTTGATGTTTTTATGTGTGTATTTGTGTTTGGTGAATTTTCAATTAGATTCGATTCCGATTTCAAGCTTTAAATCGCTTTCTGGAAGGTTATACGCAAACTGGTGCGTAAACACAGTCAGTTTAATTTGAAAAACACTCCGGAATAGTGATATAGGCTTAACATACCTTAAATAACCTCCACATACCTTAGAAATAAGTTCTGGATGGTTTGGTGTGTTGAAATCAAGTTTGTTCGATCGCAGGGACTATTTGTGTCAAACTGTGAAACTATACCGATTTGTGTAGTAACGAACACTTCGGAACTTGATCATAAGTTAAACATACCCTAAATATCCTTTACATAGCTTAGAAATAGGCTTTGGGGGGTTCGGTATGCTAAAATAAACTTTATTGATCAATAGGGACTAAAAGCGTCAAAAAGTGCACAAGTTTGCATTTTCGCGCATATCTTACGTTCTGAATATATCCGGACATCCAAAAATTTATGTAATCATTAAAATATTTTATTTTAGTGTTTGGCATAAAAAAATTCCATTCGTTTCGCAATTTGGATCGTTTTTGCGCTCGTTACGACTTCCGTCGTAATTAACCAAACAACGCAACCGTACGGCCAAATGAACCGACACCCGAGATGTTTTCAAGCATATTTCATGTTCCCTATGTTTTAACATCATTTTGGAGCTTGAAATTGGGTTTGACGGGTGTTAGAAGTGCCGTTACGCAACGAAACAAGGTGCATGGACTAAACTATAATTTAGTGAAACTGGCTGGTCTGCAGGTCCCTTACGGACCGTATGGACCATAGCTTACGGTCCGTAAGCCTTCCCCAGAACCACAGAATTGCAGAAACATTGAATCTGGCCTATTCCACCTGCTCAAATGGTTTTTACCCCTTGAATTACACACTATGGGCTGGTATTTGATGTCCCCATGGTATTCAAAACCTTGTGCCCAAGTGTAAGGCCAAGATCATTTCCTTTTCTCCAAGAAATAATCCTAATGGTTGTGAAATTACTATAAATAGCAAGGCCCTCTTGCTCATTTCTCACACTTGAATCTGAAATCAACTCTAAGTTGGGGTGTTTGCACTTCATACCTGAGCTATTTTAGATCAAACATCTTTCTTGGACCCTTTGTAAGTCCTCTTCTTGCTTGTTCTTGTATTTCAAGCATGAAAGTCAAACAAGTTTGGCTTTCAGCTTTGACCAAGTCAATGGTCAACAAAAAGTTCCGTTGAACTTTGCAACGTGAGCGTAATCACGATGGTTATAGTCCCTTGTGACTATACCTACTGATTACCACGTTGACTAGGCGTAGTGACGAGTCGTAGTTTCGGCCAAAATGCGTGTTTATGCGTATTTTGTAACCAAACTACTCTAGGGTATCAAAACCGTTTATTTTGATATCAAAACCTATTTTCTAACTTAACTAAAATGTTCTAGCATGTTTAGCTCGTCACTTTTAGTTTGGTGCTTGTGTAGAGTCGTAAGTCAAGCGGACTAAACACCCGCTTAGACTTTCGAACTCGACCCGTTTGGTCGATCATTAGGATCCGACCAAACATGTTTAGTGACCATAGTAGCATAGGGAATAACCTTTCAAGGTTATACCTTATGGTCACCTAGTTTAGGTAGTTGTATGATAAGTAGTTTATATGCCTTAGGTAAATGACCAAAATGCCCTTTTCATGCATAATTGGTAATTAAGCATATGTAACATAAAATTTTGTCACGTAACTGATTATGCAACATATTTAAACATGTTTAGGCATATAACACTTGTCATAGGACTAGTTAGACGTCTCGAACGCACTTTTGCGCACACGACGCGTTAAAGTAGCGTAAGCTACCTTAATGGGTCGCGATGGGTCGAAAGCACTTAGGTTAGGTTCCGTTTTAGAATGTAGGCTTTGTTAAACCATATCACATGAGTTCCAACACTCATTTGGTTTACAAGACCTCATTTTGTCCGATCTTCCGATTTAGGCGTCTATTGTTTGACTAGTGATTCGATTACTAGGTGCTGTTTGATTTCTCTGGTTTGCTCGAGTTTGTTGAAGTTCTATTGATTGAGGATACTTTGCACTCCATGTGAGTACATAGTTCCCGTATTTTACTGTTTTCAATTGTTTTGGGGTGATTCATATGTGCTAAATGTTTTCAAGGTTTTAACGATGGTTTTCAAAACGATTTCCGATATTATAACGATGATTTCAAAAACGATTAAGATGGTTTATACTAAACTAATAACGATTTCAATAAAGTGAATAAACTAGTTGGTTGTATTTACATAACGAATGGCATTCATTAGCATTGATCAAGCCGACCAGTATTAGGCTATGGTACCATAGGATCTGACAAATCCCATTATCGTACTGCACCTATGGTTATGTGTGGGTTAGGTGGGTAATGACTGAATCTGAATGTTAATTTACCCTTTGGTGGTTTATTAATGCGAGAGCGAGATAGTCGAGTCACGAAGGTTTGAATGTTATTAGCGAGGCGACCACAAATAGTTTTCACACTTAAAACGAGGATGATTTAAACGATTTAAACGAATTAACGATTTGGGAACGATTCATACGAGATTAAACGAGTTGGATAAACGATTGGTTTTTGGTTAAGTGTTTAGATAACGGGACGGGTGTAATATGATGAAAACATGGTAGATACGCCGCTGGTACTTCTTATATATAAGTGTTTTCAACATATTACATACCGTTGCGTTATTTAGTTCACTTGGGTAAACGATTTGGAACGATGTCACACAAACGAGGTTTTCGAAATGATATAAACCATACGAGTTTTATTAACGAGATTTATTAACGAGTTTTATTAACGATTTAATACGAGATGTTTTACAATTTACTTTACTAAAACAAATGTTTTTGGGTTAAGAATCATGGCTACGAGGTTTTATAAACTATAACCCGCTTGATTTGAGTTGGTTAATCAAGTTGCAATATTATACTCTTTTCAAAACAAGGTTTTTAACAAAGTATTGCAACATTTAAACTAGCCATGAATCCGACACTCCTATAAAACCTATGTACTCGCCAGCATTTCTTTGCTGACTTTGTTTTCACATATGTTTCAGGTGTTGATGCTTGATGATGATTACCAGGATGCATGAGTCACATAGGATCTGGACGAGGCCTTAGTGACATAATAATAATATTAGTCGATATGTAACTTGTTTGTTTGTGTTAAGATAATGTTAATGTTTAATATTATCAATAAAACGAAACACTTTTTGTATCCATGGTTATAAAACGATAATTCTGCCACGACACTCCCCGACGTTTCCGCCGCGGTTTTGTTGTTTTAACGCGGTCGGGGTGTGACATGTATTTTGTGTCTTTTATTTGTAAAAATGTTTGTTTCCTGGATCTGGACATTTCGTGTATGCAATGAAAATATGTTATGAAAACATTTTCGTGAGAGTCCTAATGATCGTAGTCACCGCATGGGCCACCCTGGTCTTCATGGGTGTGGGCTCGCTACACCCAAATAGATCTATCACTCATGTCCCTCGGTCCTACGACGAGGATTAATGGCCTTAAGTGTTATACCCACCTTTCACATGATCAAGCAGTAACCCTCCATAGCTAACCATACCATGTATAAAACGTTTGTAAACAATTGTAACATGTATTTCACCCCCGAAGTTATAAAACTGAAAACAGTTAAAAAAAAGGGGGGGCATGAACTCACTGTTTTGCGTCTTCAGTACTCGTAACCCAAATCTCCTCAGCAAACACGACTCCCTACAATGTATTATGTCTATTAGACGAACGGGCCGTGCCTTGCCTTAGTATTTACGTGTTTGAGTTACGTTTCTTTTATGTCTCTAATATTATTTCAAGTTATAATTTCTTGTTAAAATAATGATTATTTTAACTTTAAATTATATTTAATTTTGGAATAATTGCTTAAACAGTATTTTTGTAATAATATTTCTCAAGTATTTGTTTTCGTATTTCCTTCCCAAGGATGGGGGCATCTCATACACGCATATTTGTATTCTTGTATTTGTAGCTCAAAAATAATATATTTTAAGTCTAACTTAGAAAATATATTTAAACTTATTTTGTCCAAAAATAATGTATTTCAAGAAAATATATATTTTTCTCAAAAATCATATATCTTCTAAACATTCTAAGAAAATATATTTTAACTTCCAAAAATAATATGTCTTCTTCTTGTCGAAAATATGATATACTTTGGTAATATTTACAAAAATCATATTTTCATTTCTTGCATCCAAAATAATATTTACCAAAAAATATATTTATAACGGTATTTTCCGGAATATTTTGTAAGTTACGTTCTTGCGTTTGGTTTCACAATATTAAGTGCGTAACTTATATATATTTATTCCTTGTGATTTTTGGTATTATTTTGGATTGTAAATTCTTGGTATTTTGTTAAGTTATATTACTTTAAATCCTAAAATAATATAACTAATACACAAAGTATACAAATAATCACACACAATGTGTCTTCTAAATACATATCCTTCAAATACATATTTAGTTATTTTTATTTACAAAACCAACCTCAAACACTTGGATTTTTGTAACAAAATCTATGGCAAGGTTTATATTGAAAATCATAGTTAAAACACACTTGTAAATATTTGTTTAGAAAATATTTTTCTAAGTGTTTATATTTTTAGAAAATTTTGCCATAGTTTCCCTTAAAAATGGAGGTGTCCATGCTATCAAAGCATATCATTTTATTTTTCAAAAATCATCATAAGCAATCAACAATCAATCTACACTTACCATGTGCTAAAACAAAGCTATCTACATAATGATCATGAACTTGAGTTTTCATAAAAACTTGTAGTAACTTGGTAGCGTGTTTAGTAGACTTAGTTACCCTTTAAAGTGTGTTTATTTCTTTAAAAATCTCAATCTTAAAGAATTTAGGTGTTTACAACTTACTAGATGATTTTTCCAAAAATCATTCTTTTGAATTTTTCTTGTAACCAAGGTATTCTTATACTTGTTTTACCACTAGAAACATGGTTAGTTTATTTAAAAACAATGTTTATGTAAATCTTTATGATTTAGCTTGGTTTCTTTGAAAAACTATTTTAGAAATCATCCACTCACAAGACTTGTATTTTGTTTAAATCATTATCATATGAAAACAACTTTTATTATTCAAGTTCATGTAAACATAAGGCATGATGATCTTGGTCTTTCACAAGATCATCACACTAACTTACTAGATCATGTGTTTAATCACAATCTAGTAGGTTCCATATGATGTCTAACATCACTAACACTAATAATCAATCAACAAGAAGCAAATGAACACAAATCAACAAGTATTCATATGTTTATAAGCTTATGTTAGAGATTCATGAATATGTCTTTTAGTGTTCATCAAGATTAACAATGTATATCATCTTTTAACCAACAATATATGAAGTAATAAAGGGTTATGAGGGCCTTACTACTAGCACAAGGCTAGGGAAGAACACTTGATGTTGTAGATGACAAATGTGGAGGATAAAAGCTAATGGGAGAGGTCCTTCAAGATCCAAGACCACCAAGCTTGCTTAAACACCTTCTTGCATCATGAAATGAACTTGGAATGGATGATCAAAATTTGATGATGATGGTGGTGTGCTTGGGGGTGTTCGGCTGAGAATAGAGCAAGGGAGGAGAGGGAGATGAGTGGGGTGAAGTGTGGTGATGAGAATGAAGGCCTACTCTTCTTATAACCATTCTTGAACTTTTATCCAAAGGTTCTTGTGTTTCAATAGTACATGACACAATCTAAACAAATCTAGGCAATCCAAGGAAGATTAGGCAAGATTTAGAGAAGATTATGGTGGGGTCACTTGTGACCGTCCACCATGGGGGGGGGGGTCTTGGTTTGGTTTAAATGGTAAGTTAGATTATATAGTTGGAAGTTAAGTGTATTAGTTAGTGTTCATGTGTATTAGATGTTATATAGTGTGTTAGGGTGTTTAGGGATCATAACTAGCTCAGAAACATTAAAACAATGCTTCTAGTATAATTTTGGTGTTTCGGGTAGTGTCCGGTTGTTTGGTTAGACACCGTTTCATTAAAGTGTCAAACTATTCCGTTTAGTGATCTTTAAGTACCCTTTTGTGACACTTTTAATTCCCGACACTTAGGCAAGCATTCAGGACCATTTTGCCATATTTTTGCATGTAATTAGCTTGTTAAAATGCTGAATTTTGCTGAAATGTGCCGAATTCAGCACTTTAAGTGGGTTTTAGGCACTTTCCGGCACTTAAACTATCACCTAGTGAAGCAGTTTTGTGATCCTCACTTTCCTACGCACCATACTAGTGTAGTACATTGTCTCTGGCCCATACGGGGTCTCAAAACACTGTCTGTCTATGTACTGAACCTCGTCAGCATTTTTCTGAGTTATCTGCTAACTGTGCTAACTGTGCTTTGTGCATCATTTATGTCAATATGGTTTGTATGTAAAAATGAAGTGACATTATGCAATATGTGATGCACATGTAAGTATGAATACAGTAATCAGAAAGCAGTCAAGTATAATTTAGCACAGTCATTAAGCACTAATCATGGTTAATTAAATTGTACGGATACTTGGATTTTTGACGGTTGTCACAAAACAAAGGCCATGCTTGGCTAAATTCTTACATCACTTGGTGAAGACATATCTTTTATGTATTTCTTTTATGATTTCCAATCTTTGGCAACTTTTTAATTGGGTTTGTGTTAATGACTTTAATAAATAGTTTTTTTTATATTGAAGGCGAATTTATTCAGCCATTCTTCATATGTCTTTTATTCACAAATTCATGTCTTTACGGTCTATATAAAGCATGTTAACTACTTGGAAGGGGGTTAGAAGGGAGGTTGGGTAATTCTATGTCTCGTTCAGTGTATAGATCCTGCGAGAACCTGGTGCAAGTTTAGTACTACTCCATGGATTGGTCGGGAATGACTGGCCCAACTGAGAGTAAGAAATCACTTGCACACCTTATTTACAAACTACTATTAAAACTTTAAACCAACCCCGCGAGGACTGTATCCCTGCTGACTCAGACCAACGGGTTAAGGGTGACCGCTGCCTGGAAGGGGCCCACCACATTTTGCATTAATAACTTAGGGGTTGTTTGTTTACCTCTTAATGAGGCTCTTAATGGTTCAGACCTCTTACTGGTTCAACACTTAATGGTTCAGACTGTTTGTTTCACGAGCAGATGTCTGAATGGTTCAGACATTTTCCTCTGAATGGTTAAGATTTATACAGAGTCTGAATGGTTAAGACCTCTAATCTGAATTGGTCAGACATTTGTCTCTGAATGGTTAAGCATTATACAGACTCTTAATGGTTCAGACCTCTTACTGGTTCAGCACTTAATGGTTCAGACCTCTTACTGGTTCAGCACTTAACCATTCAGATGTTGCCAAACAACCCCTTACTTAATTATCTTTCAATATTCCGACCTAGTGGGATTGTATCCTTGCTGACTCAAACCACTAGGTTGAGGGTAACGTCGCCTTCAAACGAGGGGCCTACTACTATAACTAAGATAATCTCTTAAAATGCCCAAAGTGCGGAAATCATCAAAAGGGTACATGAAAGATAAGTCGGATCCAAATGATTCTTTCTTGTCTATCTGTTTTTATTTTTATTTTATTTTTCTGTTTTCATCTTTTTATTAGTTTAATTTTTTTTTCTCAAAGTTTGATTCGATTAGACGTTGACGATAAGCAGGTACTAAAAGCTCTTGTGTCCTTGGATGACCTCGGTATCTTGCCATCGCTATACTACGTCCGCGATGGGTGCACTTGCCCTAACGTGTGTAGAGTGATAGTAAAATATCATGTTTTATAAATTTAAAACTTGAATTCGGCAAGTTGAAAAGAGCTAAAAATATACATAAAAATATACTCACACCAACACACGTCAGTTTTGAAGAATGTGGGTGCTGAAAAGAACTATGGATATCAAGACCTGCTAGATAGATACGTAATCACGACAGGAAAATATTGATTTGATCGGTATGGCAACTGGTCTGGGATTCAGAGTTGGGCATATAACGATGAGAAAGGATTGTTTTTGGTGAAGAGATTGAATGGGAAAGTGGAGTATTATAATAACTCCAGTGCTTTCGAATCATGGACGGCAGTCAATCTCCGTGAGCTGAGACGAGCTCATATCACGATCAATGTAGAGATCATAACTGTAAGATCGGGTGGAACTTCTACAACAAGTTGCAAAAACAAGCGATGGTGAACTTTAAGGATATGAATCTAGCAAAGTCATTTGTCAAGGTTCACGAAGATGTTTTCGATCCTTCCACCAACAAGCCGCTCAAGACAGTGATGTGGCCTCCAACTAAACAGACAAAGACCATTCCGCTGCTGAAGGATCTTCCAGATAACAGTTTGAAAGATTTCAGGTTCTGGATGTTTGATCCAATCACTGGTCAAGCTGTGACCGTTTGTGAAAATGATGAGTATAGAGTTACTTATTGAAAGATCTCATGAGGTTTGGAGAAAATGATATCAAGCTGCTAGGAAGATCGCAGATACAGATTGATCCAAAGTACGAAGTCTATGCAAAGTCAAATACTGTTGGAATTGCTCATATCACACTATTCAAGCTATGATCCAGACAAAGAGGAAGAGTGGAAAGACAATTGTTTGGTCCTTATATTGGAAGCAAACTTCCTGATGCTTAGCAGCAAATGAAGAAGAAATGCAAGTGAAGCTTGAATTGCCAAGACAACATAAACCTAAGGGGATATTGTAAGGACATGTACTAATAGGTTTACGTTTGTCTTGTGTTTATTAGTTTTGGGTTGGTTATATGTTTTACATGGGCTTGGTCGAACATATGTAGGTGTGTGGGTTTGGGCTTGGCCCGGTTGTAATAGATCACCTTATGTGATTATAAATAGGGTGCACCTAGGTCATTATTGGTTGTTGATTGATTTTGCTTGTAATCGTGTGTACCAGACAATCCCTTGAGGTTGTGTGCACTTTTCTAATACAATCGACACATTGCTTGTTCATCTTCTACACTTTTCTTTGTTTTCCACACTTAGATTAGTGTTTGTGATATCCGATTGAGAGTTCCTGGATTTACACTCTTCGAAAATATCTTCAAACTCTTCTTCAATGATTTCAGCTATAAACGCTTGTGAGACAGTATCAGTAGTTGTATCTTCCATTACAAGACCCCAATCGTGTGGCTCACTAATGGCTTGAAGAGGTTGAACAACCAATGCGTTGTGTGGAGTAGGAGTAAGATTATCAGATGAGGTTGTTGTAGAAGTGGCAGGAGTTGTATTGGATGGGGCTGGACTATTGTTGTTGGATCTTGATGAGCTTCCTTGACCATTGTTGCCTTCTCTATTCTGTCTTTCTCTCTTTGGTTTGCGGCATTCCCTAGCATAATGGCCATAGATACTACAGTTGTAGCACTTGACATTGGTCATAGCAATTCCCATGCGGGTCTTTGTGTTACCACCAATGAAACTCTTCCCAGTTCGCTGAAGATATTTCTTTGCTCTTCTGACTAATAAATCCATATTCAATTGTAAATCGAGCTCTTCCATTTCATCTTAATCAATGATCAAGGTCTTCATCGAGACTCGATGGTTCAACTAATTTTCCAAGTGCAAAATTTTCATATGCCGTCATGAATGATGCTAGAAGTCCCATGTTTTCTTGTATGAGTTTTAGACAATGTGAATCAATTTTAGGCACATTCAAGCTTTGCGCGCTCGGTCTAGCACTAGCATTTGAAGACGAAGTTCCATGGGATGTATGAGTTCCACCCGCAACACTTCCACTATTGCTACAAAAAAAAGCACTTTGATCTATGAATTCTCCTTGAGAAGTATCTTCTGAAAGAATAGCAACACCCGCACTACTCCCCTTTTCAACTTGTTTAGCTCGATACAATGTAGGGTCTTGAAGCTTCTCAAAATCAGAATCTTGATCTTCTAAGGTCCACACATAACCTTTCATCTTCTAAATAGCCTGCTCAAGAGTTAGTTTTTCGTACTGTGGACTTTCTTTGATTAGTGCAGTAAACATGTTCCACTGCATCGGTAAGCAATTAAGGAACTTTTCTACCTTCTCAAATTCAGTATACAACCCTAGTTGGCTACGATCCAATTCACTCAAAAGATGATAGATTCTGTTGACCAAGTCATCTAAAGATTCATTTTTCATGGCTTTAAACACTACAAACTGTATCTTGAGTCGATCAAGTATTCTTTTCTTAAACAGGTCATTCCTTTCATATCTTTCACTCAAACTATCCCACATCTCTTTTAAAGAGTTTTTATTGCTAAACTTGTGAAGTATTGATTGTGGTATAGACATTATGATCAATGACATAGCACTTTCTTCACATTCGTAATACTTTTTCTGTTCGACAGTAAGGCCATGTAAGTTGCAATTGTTAACATTCGAACAAGTCGTTCTCCATGTCCCGATGTCATGCAAAACCACATTTTTAAGTCTTTAGCTTTGATGTAACTCTCAAAACAACCTTTCCATTATGGATAATCTAGTTCACTTAACAGCACCGGAGGTTTATCGTTGCTTCCTACTTCATTGTTGTGTTTTATATTTTGAACCATAGTAGTTAAGTTATTTGCCATGTTCACAAATTTTAGTAACAGTAGGTTTTGATTTCAGAAACAGTTATCACTTTCCAAAAATCTCTCAAGTCCGAAGAGAAAGAGAGACTTACTAAAAACCCGGATCAGTAACCTAATGAACAAACTCGGAAGAAACCTACACCCACTAAAAAGTTCGGACTAGACAGTATAAAGAAACAAATTCGGATTCAATAAACACTGACACAAGAAACCACAAATTCGGACAGCCAAATTCAGACATAACAAATTTGACAAACCCTGACACCTAAATTCGGACATAGCAGAATTAACAAACTCGGACAGGATAAATCCTCAAATTCGGACACTTTTAAGCTAGGACTGAAACTCCGGAGTGTCAAAATTTGGATCAATATCCAAGTAACCAGCTTTCGAATTTATTTCCCAAGCGTGACTTCACACTAGGTCATCAATAAATACGGAAGTAACAAATATGGACAAATGTGCAAAATCGGACATGGTAAAAATCCAAAAATAGATCCGACAATTGATTACCTCAGCAATCTTCTTCACCTTTACAGCAAAAACCAGAGAATTTGCAGAAACTTTTAGATCTGACACTCTCTGAACACAATCTCAACAATCAAATCAAAGACAAACACTCAATACTAAAACCTAATCACCATCCATCATGAAAAATCAAGAAATATATGAAGAATCCATGAAAATCATATGAAAAATATGAAAGCCCTAGAAAATAGAAAACCCTCTAGAATAAACAAAACCGATCAATAAATCTAACCTCCAACATGAAACCTTTAGCGGTAAGAGCACTTTCTATACAGAGCCTGCTTTGGTACCACTTGTAAGCCCACCTACGGACCTCAAACACTCGTATAGGATCACTAACTCAAGCAATCGATACGCGATGTGCGGAATCCACCACGCGATGCGTACCGCTACGTAGGTCATGAGACAGAAGGTGTAGAAGAACAAAGATGAGTGTCAATATGTGAATCCACCAAGTATTCACAGATTATCAACACACAATGAACATTTGTTCCACACTAGAGAGAAACTTGCACATAAAGATAAATCTCAAAAGTCATATCCATTGCATTCATTCACTGAGTATAAATACAATGATAAGTTCGGGCTCCATAAGTCCTGACAAAATTAAGTCTGAATATAAACATACAAATTCAGACCTGAACATTAAACTCCGACAAAATAAAACATGGAGGTCTGAATTTACTACAAATTCGGACTCCTTTACATATCACATATTTGGACATCTCTATAAACTCTGACAAGCTATATTCAACTATTCAACAATTACACACAAGACCCTGAACATCTTCAATTTGCAGAATCCAGCTTGAATCATCAAAAGGTGCACTTACAATGATGTTAGTCTAGTTTGTAGTAATTTCTATAATTTTATTCTTTATATTCTTTAGTAATCATTTTTATACTATTAGTTAAAAATAATATAAGCATACTATCGAATTAATGATACCCAATTTACACTATATTAATTTTTGTTAATTTTCAGAATAATATTGGGAATTATAAAATTTAAGGTTGCTATTAATTATTCTTATGGTACACCATATTTAATTACATCTTTTATTGAAGAATATATAAAACACTAAAACTTATATTCCATCAATCCATATGCGTGCCTTTAGAATTTAAACGACATAAACTTATCATTTATAATTTTAGACTTAATATATTTGTAATAGTCGTTAGGACTATTTGTGTAATTCATAAAACTAAATTCTCGTAATTTGACATATAATATATCTATGTCTTTTAATGAATTACATACTAGTACGTATATTTTTTTGTATAAACATCGCTATATACTTTTTAGACATGTTCTAACAATTATGTTAGTCATATATATTATTTAGACTCTCTAAGAATATTTATTTCGTCACAATATATAAGTTATAGTATTTAAACAATAATTGTAAATAACTTGTTAAACTTATATTAACTTATAAACATGCATTGTATGATTATTTTTTTAGACTTGTTATGTTAAAATTCTAACACAACACCATTAGACATTCATTCTAACTAAACTAATGAATAAGGTTTTACACTTAATTTTAGTCAAACTAAAACCATAATATATATTTGTTTATGATAAATATATCATATTCCGTTTTGGTTGAAATCACAAAGCTATATTTATTCCACTATTTTATACGAATAATTATATTTGTATTTATACACTTTGAACACAATATAAATCCTCTGACATTCTAAACTAGCAGTCACCTAAACTCTTATGAACCTAGAAATCTCTAATCCATTCGTGTTCGTTTTATCCTTTTATTTCATTTATTCATACTTGTATATCATACGTGTTATTAGGATATTGTTAGAATAATTCGTTCGACGTTTCCTCCCGTTTCGTGTGGTAACTCTCGTGGATCGTATTTTCGCAACCAGTGAGTAGATATATTTTTCTCCCCTTTTTAGTCATTAAATATTTTTGAGGTGTATCATGTGTCACGTTTCTATTATTTTCTATCTGTTTAAATAGCATGCAAAGTCAATGTGTCACTATGTGTATCGCGTTCATTGTTTTTATTATTTCTAATATCTATCGTTGCATATACGTGTCTCTATGTGTTTACTCGCTTTGTGTCACAGGTTTCGTGTGGATCCACCTGGCTGACTAGGTTCCCCACGGCCATGGGTTGTAGCCTAGTATCACCACCAATATTAGACTCGCTCTCCGGGGATTGAGTCTAATGCACGCTACAGTCTTTGAGTCTTATTGTTTCTATTGTATCTGTATTGTGATTGTGGTGATTTGTTGATTATTGTCGTGGTGATTATGGATGTTTCTACAACACACGAAATTGCATGTTACATGTATATTTTTTTAAAGATTTCTAAGTAAAATAAATCAATTAATAAAGAAAAATATTTTATATAAAATCTAGATCTATTCACCAAGATTTTGTTGACCCGAAACCTTTTTACGCTTGATACAAGTACGTCATTGTGAGAGGATTTGAAGCTGAAGACACATTGGATGTACCTTAGTAATAAATGGGATATTTGTATATGAATATTTATCTTTTGTATATTGTATGAGTTTTGATGAACACATTCTATGATTATGTGTGACAATTTAAAATTGATGCTTTTAAATATTAAAGTAATGATAGTTTCATGAGCTATGGTCAATCATCATGCCCCGTACTATATCTATTGCGGGTCGGGGTGTGACTGGGGGTTCTAACAATCTAAATGCAATTAATTAAAATATTAACTAAGGCTGACTAAGATAAGAACTTTGACTAAAGACGAGATCAGATGATGGTTAAAGTACTACCTAGGTTTGGAATCCGATTCGTGAATCATGGTTTCCTAACGGTATGAGTAACTATATGGAACCGAGATTTATGATACTGATATGCACTGAGCAGTCTAATTAAACTAACTAATTTTATCCCTAAACTAGACACTCTAAGTTTTAAATTTATAAACTAGACTCTCTAAAAATCTAGACCACACAACCGGCAAGTGTACCGGTCAATGTAGTAAAGCTTAAACTAAGTCCGAGTATCAAATCTGCGCGACTCTACTGATTACAAATACCAGACTCGATTACTACTAAGTACTAACTAATTGACTCCACTAATTTGTTTTGTTGTTTTAAGGGGGGGTTTTCTAACAAACTACTAAAATTAAATAAAGTTAACTAAAGCTTACACGGATACGAACTAAGACTGAGAACTGGATCAGATGATGGAAACACACTACCTATGTTAGAATCCTACACATGAATGACTCGTTCTATCAGTTATGGAACTATTGTGGAAACCGGGATCTTAAAATACTAAACTTAAAGGATAACCTAAAGGACCCTCGACCCTTCTCAAGAAGAAACCTATGGAAACCTAAAAGCTGTTGAACTACCGGTTTAGAGGATTCCCTCACGAGAATTCCTACCATGATAATAAAGTACCCTCTAGATAATCTACCTCACAGTGCGAAAGTCATAGGTAAATATGGATTCCTGATTAGATTCGATAAGCAACTAGTGAAAGGGAAACTAAGGTGATCTTCTCACAAAGTATCTAACCCTTGCAATCTAACACTAAAGGCAAACCAACAACCTCTCACCTCACAACAATCGAGATTCGTAGAGTACCTAATCTTATTCAAAACTTAAATCACAGATCCTATGAAAAACATGCATAATGAACTGTAAACTAATCGCTAACACACAGTCCATGACCTAACTTGCATTCATACATGAAAGACATCCACAAAAATGCAAGTGAAACATGTAATAAAGTTTGAATAAGATTAAATACGCATAAACATCTAATCATTAAAACCAAAGTTCTTTACTTTAATATTAAATCCACAATGAAATCCATAAATCGATATAAACAAGTGTCAAAACATAGTTGTAATTATCGACCTAGGCAGTGATAAAGGTTTTAGCCAACAATCATGGTAGAAACATAAACAAGGTTCAAAACAAGTTCACAATTTGTATCCATAATTATAAAAACAAGAAAACGATAGAACCGAATGATTAAAAAGCAAGAATCTTGATCTAAGCTCTTGCAAAACCTTCAATCCCAAGCTTTTGGCACTTCCAGGCCATCTCCACAACAGCCAAGTTCATCTTGAGGTTATTGTGTTTTCGTCCCAAGTTATTCTCCCCTCGAATTATGATTAGGTTTTGGTTATAACACGTTGATCCCCTCCAAAATCGACTTTTTATGTGAACAAAAACCACTCGCGCGACACGAGGGGTGTAGCCTTCCCCTCTTGCATGACTCGAGAGGGTTATTTTCATCAAATGACTTTTATGCCCCTCGCGCAACGCGAGGGGTTGATTTTTAGCTTGCCGCACGACGTAAGGAAGTGATGTGTGTAAAATGCAACATATAAATTACATCAAATAAGGCATAAACTAACCCTTTTTTAGTACTAATGTTGGAAAAAGTGTGCTTTTATCTTCCTTTTATATTTTCAGGACCAAATGAGCTTAAACGAACAAAAGGAACAAATATGCAGCAAAAACTAACATAAATACAAAGAAAAGGAATAAACGTGACATGCCCGACCCCTCGATAGCATCTCCAAGAGCAAAAACAAGAAACAGAAGGCTGACCACGGCCTGTGCCCACTGGACACGGGGGCGTGGTCAGATGTCTGCAGAAATGGACAAAGCTGTGGAAGCTTTTATGCCCACCACGGGGGCATGCCCAGCTCAGCACAACACGGGGCGTGGTCAACGCTAAGATTTGCAGAATCTTGATAGTACAGATACGCTTCTGCACACGGGGCCGTGCCCAGCGAACATGGGCCGTGTGGAGCCCAATACTGACAAATGCAATTAATGAAGGAAGAGAAAAGAGATGGCCACGAGGGCGTGTCCAGCGGATACGGGGCCGTGGCTGGGCTTCTGTTCAGGCTATAAATAGGGGTGCTTGGCTCACTTAAAAGGCATCCCTTGGCAAACCACCTCTCTCCCACTTTGCCACCACTCCACCACCACTACAACACCCACATCCACCACCATCATCCATCATCCACCTTAGAGAGTGTGTAGTAGTCTCTTTTTTGGTCAAAAATTACCGAAGCAATTAAGTTATCAAATCAGTTAAGTGAGGTAGTGTGCTAGAAATGAGTGTCGAAAATATGTTAATCAAATTAATTGTAAAAACAGTTTTATGATACGACTCAGGATATAGAGCTGTATCTATGATCAAACTATGAGAAAAAAAGGTAAAGGGGTGACACAAGATGTACGAGGAAAGCCCTTGATCAATCTAGATCGCCGGCACAAAACCTCGGGAGCTGACAATCGCAGCTGCCTTGTTCTTCTATTACTTCAAATATCAGGATACAGTGCAGGATGTGATGCGGATCAACTAAGTGTTACAATGTGATTCAAGTACAAGTGTTTGTGTGTAGTAGTTGCCAGTAGCTTGAGAGTAAAGTGTGCGAATGAAAAAGTGTGTGCCTTAACTGATCCGATCCATCTATTTATAGTAAAAGAAATGTAACAAACTACCCTATTAAACCGGGATCCGGCGGATATTCCCCACTTGAACGTTGTAGACCTGGTCTTTCGGGTCCAACGTCTCTCATTTAACTGGTTTGCCCGAGTCTTAAGGAGAAGAAGTCCATCTGACCGTTAGTGACCTACAGCTTCTAACCTGCACGTGGTCAATTTAGTTAACACCAGGATATCGCATCAGGATGTTACCAATATCCTGATCCGGTATCCTGGTCACAGATAAACAATCAAAAGCAGAATATTAGTCAGGATATATATGCTCAGAAAACGACCCATAACAATTGTCCCCAAATATATCTGTTGGTATACCATTCCAACGGATATATTTTTATAAACTCTGTCTCGTAGACCGAAGCAATTAAAACGAGGTGACGTTTGAGATGACATTGTGCAACTTCCCATGCTACTTTTACTCTTCACCCCCTATATCCAGCCTATAATTAGCTGAGATATTTCACATTGTTATCATTACTCTTCAAGCAATTTTCAGGTACTCATCTTTTCTTTCATCCTCTGTCTTCCTTTGAATTTCTTATAGTTTGCTTGATACCCCTCATGGCATCACGGACAAGATCTCGTTCAGATGAACCGGTCCCAACCCTAGTGAGCCAAAACCTCATACGAGAACCAGAAAATGAAATCTGCTCCTTCAATAATGCCGATATCGCCGCCCTGAAGGATTCCGGCACCTTTCCCGCCGGAGCAGTCATTCGCCCTTTTGATAGGGAGGTCCGATCAGATGCGTCATCAGACGAGTGGGTCTGCTTTTTTGCCTACCCCTTTTCTTTGGGACTCCGGTACCCATTTCCACCCTTCATCTCTCGTTTCTTCGAGCTCACCGGCCTTAGTTATGCCCAAACTATGCCAATGGTCTGGCAAGTCTTGATGGTGCTAGATCAAATCAAATCTCGTCATTGTCCTGACCTGTGTATTGAAGACCTTCCCATAGCGTATCGATTGAGATCTCATGGCAATAGCCATTTTCTCTTGTTCTCCACTTCCAAAAATCCCCTAATCCTTAAAGCTACTAAGAATGAAGATCAGTGGCCACGAAAGTTCTTTTTCGTAAAAAAGGACTCCATCGACGGGGGTTTCGATCTACCAGTTAGATGGCTAACCAAGGGTAGGATTTAGGGTTTTAGGAATACCCCCAAATATATCCTTAACTGTATTCTGACTGATATCCTAATATTTGTGCAGCGAATTTCAGAGACCTAGCATCCCCAATTGCAGAATCACAATCCAGGATCAAAGAGATTTACCGACTTCCTGCCGCTGAAAGAACTTTCTCCCTTGACACAGTGCCGGTCATCAACCTTGAAGGCTTCCAACTCGATGAGTTGGATAGTTATTCCAGCCTTGCACCCATCAAACAAGAGATCAATCCGAAGCCAGCCGATACTCCAAAGCCCAGCAGCTCAAAGACTACTGTCGCTCCCAAAGCCCTTCCAGCATCCAGGACCCGGGCCTCCAGCTCCCGGAAGAGGAAGGAAGCAGATCATCCTACTACTCCCCATGTATTCCCGTTTGAGAATCATGGGTTCACGGATTCCAGCAAATTCATGACCGGTTTCCTCAACCAGGTTAGTATCCTGGCCTATATCCTGCACCATATACTAATTACAAATGTTAAATTAGGTTGATACCTGTTTCCTTACCTTGCAGGGCCTTGAACGCCTGGTATTCCTCTATGAGGATGCATGTGGCTTGAACGTCATGCTAGAGAGTAAACTAAAGAAGGCTGAAGCTACCATCGCGGATCAAGCAGCAATCGCCACCGCTAAGTCAGAACACTATGAAGCTAAATATAAGGCCATGACTCAAGACCACCAGTCTGCCATCCAGAAGATCACCCAAGAGGCTCAAGCTAAGTCCGATGCGGCCCAGGTTCAACACGAGCAGGATATGGCTTCGTACCGGGAGAGCCTTAAGAATTCAGTCATCATCTCCCTCCTCCAGGCCAGGCTGAAAATGGCTTACGAGGCCAGGGCTTTGGGTGTTGAATGCCCTTCGTGGAACATCAAAGCTTGGGAGATGAAATTGAAGGATCTCGGCAGCAACCCTGTGGAGCCCCCTTCAAAACCTGCTGCAGAGGAGCCCGCTAAGGCAACCGAGAAGGTGGATGATGCTGGCGCTTCAAAGAATGCTGGTAGCGATACTGCTGATGAGGTTGGGATGAATGCTGGAGAGGATGCTGCTGGAGAGGTCACGATGGAAGAAGGAGCAGCCCCCTAAGCGCAACAATGTGGGCGATGATGGATGTATGTGCCAAGGCCGGAGCCCACTTTTTTAGATTTGGTTGTTGTGTTTCGTTTAAACACTTTACATTTCCTGTCTTTGAACAATTTACATTTCCTGCATTAGAACAATATGATGGCCAAAGGTGGATGGGTCCTGTGTTTCAGGATGAAGCCCTTGGTCATCGGTTAGTATAAGTTGTTTTGGATAATGCAATGGTTGGAGGCGGACGGGTCTTGTTTTGAGATGAAACCTTCAACCGTTGCGTAAATATGGCTAAGACCAATCGTGCTTTTGGCGGATGGGCCTCGGTTTGAGGTGAAACCAAAAGCATAACTTTTGACTTGTTAATAATATAACTACCTCTTGACTTATTTGTTGTTGCCTCCTAATTTCTGTCATGCATTTCTTAGTGTAGATTTTGTAAAATATCCTGATCAATATACTCAGTGATATATTATGAAAATTTTTATTAAATAGAATTTCTAAAAATTCAATCAACTTTAGACAAAACCTCTAAAGAATAAAAGATAGTCCATTTTCTAAAACCTGTTTTGATAACACTTGTTTGATCAGAGTTTTATTTTCAATCAAGTATCACTTCCCAAATATTTCAATCAAATATCCCGAAACGTATCCCAAAAACACATTCTGAAGACATATCCTAAAGATATGTCTTTTTCAGGATATTTTGAGCCTTAATCAGAGTTAAATAATTCATGTAAGATTCACAAAGGAAAGATCATACCAGGAATTGAGTGTAGCCCTAATATCAAACACCAACCCCTTTTGCAACTTCTCTCACTAAGATGTCCCCAGTCTGAGACACTTAGCCCAATTTTGATCTTTTGAGCTTCACACAATTGCTTTAGAAGGAATGTCCCCTGTGCATGATGTCCTCAAACACTTAGAAATTTTTTTTAACATTAGTTCCAACTGTATAGACGATTCCTGTGTTACAGGGGTAAAACCCAAAATATATTGGAGATAAATTCTTAGTATCCTGGGGAAAATCCCAAATTTTCATGCGCTACAGGCGGGAGTGTATAAACTCCAAGACTTAGAAAGGTGAAAACCTTTAAACCTTAGAGAGTATGAAAATACCCTTTCGTGAGAGAGGGTGATCAATCCTCATATACCTTTAGGATTCAGGATATAGCCAACAGTAACGAAATTGTCAGCCACTTTTACATGAACTGGTCGCGCCACCTTGAACTATTCCCGAATAACTTGCGCTCCAGGCGGGGTGTCTAAACCCAATTCGGAAGAAAGGTGAATACCTTTAAACCTGTGAAGGGATCAGGATCCCTTAAACGTGAGAGAGGGGGCCAATCCTCTAATCTTCCGAAGTATCCTGAATGTGTATCCTGGTGCTACATCCCGAAGCATATACTGTAAAACAATCGTAAGCTAAGGTGGGTGTTAGCCTGGCTAACACCCCTCCGATGCTTAAGTCAGTAATGGGTTTAATACAGTAAGTAATATCAAAATTTAATAAAAGAGACAGAATCCATACCATCCCGAGTTAGAATTTAAATTCCACACTCACTTAAAATAGAGTTTTAGATGTATAGCATTCCAGGATCTCGGTAGCATATCCCCCTCCATATTCTTGAGTCGGTATGCTCCTTTTCCTGATTCTGATTCAACCTCATAGGGTCCTTCCCATTTTGGAGCAAACTTTCCATCAGCAGGATTAGTAGTATTCTGAAAAGCCTTTCTCAATACCCAATCTCCAACCTGAAATCTTCTGGTCTTTATATTCTTGTTATATGCTTTGGATATCCTCTATTGATATGCTGCCATCCTTAGCCTCGCAGCGTCTCTTCTCTCATCAATAGTATCCAGTTCCTGGCATAGGATTTCAGGATTCTGCTCAGGATCCCTGAGGTTGGATCTCGCTGTAGGTATCACCATTTCTGTCGGGATCACCGCTTCTGCTCCAAACACTAAGGAAAACGGGGTTTGGCCAGTTGCACTCTTCACCGTTGTCCTATCAGCCCACAAAACAAAGGGTAATTCTTCTGCCCATCTTCCTTTCTTAGCCCCTAGTCTCTTTTTTAAGTTGGTGACAATTATCTTGTTCGAGGATTCTGCTTGTCCATTTGCTTGAGGATGTACCAGAGTAGACGTGATCATTTTAATTCCCCAACTCTTGCAAAAGTCAGTAGTCCTTTTACTTATAAATTGAGATCCATTGTCACAAATTATCTCAGCTGGTACTCCAAACCTAGTCAGGATATTCCTTTTTATGAAGGATACCACTTCTTGGTCTCTAACCTGAACAAATGCTTCTGCTTCAACCCACTTGGAGAAATAATCCATCATTGCAAGATGAAAACCTTTCCTCATGGAGCCTTTGGAAGCTTTCCCACTATATCCATCCCCCATTTCATAAACGGCCAAGGGGAAACAATAGGATACAGTGGTTCAGCAGGCTGATGTAATATATTACTATGTCTTTGACATGCGTCACATCTTCGAGCATATTCTGCAGCATCTTTTCTCATCGTCGGCCAATAATATCCTGTCCTTAATACTTTTGAGAATAATGACCTGCCCCCAGTATGGTTACCACAATCCCCTTCGTGTATATCCTGAAGCACGTCTTTAGTTTCGGGATCCTCCAAGCACCTCAGATATAGTCCTGCAAGAGATTTCTTATACAAAACATTATTTATAATAGTGAATCATGATACCTTCATTCTAAAGGCCTTAGGATTCTCATTCTTTGGGATGTGTCCTTCCTTGAGATATCTCATGATTGGAGCCGTCCAGGACCTAGGATCCTCCTCGGGATACTCATCATTAGGATCCTGAATACTTATTACTTCCTTATCCTGAGGATCCGTCGCAGGATATAGGATATGTAATATTGGTATTCGGGTTCCTTCCGGTATCCTGACCGATGATCCCAGATTTGCCAAGGCATCAGCTTCAGCATTATCTTCTCTTGGTACATGTTCAAGTGTAAAAACATCGAAATATCCTGCTAATTTTTTGAGAATATCGAGGTACTCGACTAACTTCTCACCTTTAACTGCATAGGATCCATTAAAATGATTAGTGATTAATAAGGAGTCAACATATACTTGCAAATTCTTGATATTCATATTCTTAGCCAACTCTAATCCTGCAATTAAAGCCTCATACTCTGCTTCATTATTAGTAGCAGGAAATTCACACCTAATAGCCTGGGGTAATATGTCCCCCTGTGGCGATTTTAGTAGTATACCTAAACCTACACCTCTTACATTAGATGCACCATCAGTATATATAATGTCCAGGATTCTAAGTTTTCTCCTAGCTGCTGTACTTCTAAGTCTACTTCATTTTGAATGTCACTACTGAAATCAGGCACAAAGTCAGCTAAAGCCTGAGACTTTATGGCATTTCTAGGTTCATACACTAAGTCATAAGCACTTAATTTCACTGACCACTTAGCCATTCTACCCGACAACTCGGGTTTCCTAAGCACATTCTTAACAAGATAATTAGTTCTAACATGAATCCTATGCATCTCAAAATAATGTCTAAATTTCGTTGATGCCATAACTAGGGCTAATATCAATTTTTCTAGATGAGAATATCTAGTTTCAGCATCTAATAAACTTTTACTGACATAATAGACAGGATATTGCTGACCTTCATGGTCCTTTATAAGAACATCACTTACAACATTCCCTGATACATCGAGGTATAGGGATAGTGGTTCACCATTTTCAGGCTTCATCAGTAGAGGTACAGTTGAGAGATATTGCTTCAAATCCTGCAGGGCTACTTCATGCTTCTCTTTCCATTCGAACTTCTTGTTCTTCTTGAGGATATCATAAAATTCCTTGCACTTTTCCGAGGATCTTGAAATAAATCTGTTCAATGCTGCTACTCGGCCTGTTAACCGTTGAACATCCTTCATATTCGAAGGTGATTTTATATCCAGGATAGCTTTAATCTGCTCCGGGCTTGCCTTTATCCCCCTTTTGGTCACCATATATCCTAGAAACTTTCCTGCCCCCACTCCGAAATGGCACTTAGCAGGATTCAGTTTCATGTTATGTTGATCCAAGATATCAAACGCTCCCTTAATATCCTGGAGGTGATCCTCAGCCTTTTTAGATTTCACCACCATATCATCAATATATACCTCCATGGTGTCCCCCAGCTTGTCTTTAAACATCATGTTTACCAACCTCTGGTATGTTGCACCTGCATTTTTCAAACCAAAGGGCATAGCAGTATAACAATAAATACCTGTGGGTGTCATGAAAGCAGTATCCTCCTGATCAGAGGGTTCCATTTGGATTTGCTGAAATCCTGAAGAGGCATCCATGAAGGTTAGCATCTCGTGGCCGGCGGTAGCATCTACCATTGAATCAATATGAGGTAGAGGAAACGGGTCTTTCGGACAGGCTTTGTTTAAGTCTGTGTAATCTACACAAACTCTCCATTTCCCATTTTTCTTTTGTACCACGACTACATTCGCAAGCCATTTAGGAAACTTCACTTCTCTAATCATCTTGCTCCTTAGTAGTCTTTCAACTTCCTCTTGGATGATCACATTTCGCTCCAGAGCAAATTTCCTTCTCTTTTGTTGGACCGGCTTGAATGACCTGTCAATACCGAGCTTATGTGTTATAATATCCTTGGAAATACCTGTCATATCCTCGTGTTTCCATGCGAATGTTGATATCCTGCATTTCAAAAAATTAGTCAATTGATTTTCAATATCCTGAGGGATATTGGTTCCTATGAGCACCGAGATATCCGGATTATCCTGATCCAGGATAACTTTCTTTACATCCTGCTCCGACGCTTCCATGATATCCTGGGCCCGCATCTTTAATTGCTATGCTGCATTAGGCTTGGTTGAGGATTTCATTGAGGATGAGTAGCATTCCTTCGCCTCCTGCTGATCACTATCAACCTTGACAACCCCCCAAGGGGTAGGGATCTTGATGCACTGATGATAAGTCGATGGCACAGCCTTCATATCATGGATCCATGGCCTGCCTAGTATGATGTTATAGCAGGATAGGGAGTCCATCACACAGAAACGTTGTATCGAGTTGACCCCTTCAACATATACTGGTAACTTTATCTCCCCTACGGTATTCCTAGCTTCCCCACTGAAGCCAACGAGCACGGTGGATTTCGAAGTAATGTCCATCGGAGATACATTCATCCTCTTCAATGTTTCCAGCTGAATTATGTTGACAGAGCTGCCATTATCCACTAATATCCTGCGTACAAAATGGTTAGCAACATATAATGTTAGTGCATTACGTCTATTGACTTCGTCTTGTGTTATGTTATAGGATAAGATTAGATAGGATATCCAGTGCACAAGGTTCAAGAAACGAGTGTTAGAGATTAAGTGAGTGATTTCACTTATATGGACATGTCCATATAAGTGGAATCAGAAACAAGTGATTTCACTTTTATGGCATGTACACATAAGTGGAATCATCACTAGTATAAATAGGTGCATTGTTGTTTCATTTGGAGAGGACTTCAGAATTGTAACGAAGTGCTGCCGGATTTCTGTCAAGGTTGTAATAGTTGTTAAATGCAATATAAGTGACATATATTAGATTATCAAGCTGTGTTTGTGTCTAGTTCTCTGATTCCGCCTTTGAACTGGACTTAAAACTCTTCTGATCGACTCAATCGGGTCAAACAACGATCCAACAAGTGGTATCAGAGCTAGGAAAGAAGAGTTCTATACGATTTCAGCCGAAAATTTCTAATTTTCTACCCTTTCTTCACTGATGTTTACAATTTGATCGAGGAAAAATGATCGGATTGGTCTGATTTTTATACATCTTGCTCGAAATTAGTGTCTAACAAATCCGTGAAAGTTTCAACAGTTAATTCAAAGTAAAACTTGTCAAAATAGTGATTTCGCTTTTACGGACTCGTGCAAAAAGTGACATCAGCAGGTTTCGCTCATTTGTACAAGTGTGATTTCGCTCTTTTGAACAGTTTGATTCCGCTTATTTGAACAGCTTGATTCCTCTCTTGTGACACTTCAGTGGTTCCGCTTTTGTGACAACTATGGTTTCACTTTAGTGACACTTAGAAATTCAGCTCCAAAGTGTCAGTATTTCATGTGATATTATCGAAAGTGCATTGAGTAGTGTGAACCGATTGAGTGCATTCATTGTGTTGTGTATAACAGTCTACGAGGATGTCAGTCAGTCACATGGTTGTTTTTTTTAGTCAAAGTTGCATGTGAATTGGGGTCCCAAACTTGATAAAGTGTCTCGGTTCTACAAGTGTATTGAAAGCAGCCATATTGCATTGTCTCGGCTAATGTGATTTGAACTCAATGTCCACTTATTGCAAGGCAAAATCAGATTTGAACTTTGTTTCTTAAAAGTTGTCAGTTGCATGTGCTGTTGATTAATGTGATAGACATAGATTCACGAGAAACTAGAATAAGTTCATGTGATCTACATTTTGTCAGCCCATGATGGTTCAACGGCCCAATCAAAGTGTTTGAAATTGTGTTGTCAGTCCAAGATTCATAGTGTTGGCCCATTTGATACAAGTTTTAAAGTCCATCACGTGAATTAACATTGGTTGTAACATCACCGTCCCGCTAGGTAGTGTTGGTCCAATGAAACTTGAGTAATGATCAACTTTGTTGGTTCATGCGCAAGTGAAGAAAGATAATTTTGTCGGTTGTCTTAAAGTCTTCTACATTGGCACTTGTGTAGAAATCAATTAGTTTTGATCGGCTCATACATTCAGATTGATATTGGTCAAGTCACATCAATCTCATTTGCACAAGGTCATTGAAAAAGATCGTTTGAATTCGATTCGGGTCATATCAGTCTGCACAGTGTGTTAATCTTCAATCGGCACAGTCTGTCTATCTTCAGTCTACACAAAATAATCATCAGTTCGAATACCAGTTTTATTTTGTTAATCGATAAATTTTTAAACTAGTTGTTGTTTGTTTGTTTGTCAGGTTTGCATCATGGCTGAGGAATTTTACAACACGTTTTTCAATGCGTTCACAACCGAATCGTCTGATGTAGCAAATGTTACACCAAAAACCATCACGAAGGTGCTCAACGAAAACATCAAGCATGATAACTTTTACGGAACTCACTCAAAGCCACCAACTCTGGAAAGCATCGAAGATTATACCTGGTGGAAAGAACGTTTTATCAACTGGGCGAAAGCGTATGCTCATGAAAGCTGGTTTTGCTTGGAGTATGGGTATGAAAAACCAAAAGACGAGAAAGGCGAAGATCTAGTATTCAAGAAGTTTTCCAGAGAAGATAAAGCTGAATACGGAGCTGAACAGAGAATGATAGCATTGATTCAGTCAGCAATCAGAAATGATATTTTTGCTTTACTAACTCATGATGGGTCATCTAAGTCTGTCTGGGAAGCTTTACGTGTTAAAGCTGAAGGGGGTAAACAGATTAAAAAGAACAAAATCGCTTTATTAAAAAAAGAATTTGATCTGTTTGATAACATAAAAGGAGAGTCGGTGAGGCAAATGATTGAGAGATTCTGTCATCTTAAAATTGAATTGGAGAGATTAGAGATAAATAAAACAAGAGAGGAATTGATAGACAAAGTGATTGAAGCGTTACCACGAGCAGATCAGTGGCAAACGTTTGTTTTTATTTTGAAAAATGATGCTTTGCATGATACAATTACTCTTGATGCTTTGTTTGAAAAGATTGAAAGTCATGATCTGGAGCTACAAAAGCAAAACAAGATGACTGATTCTTCACATCAACAGAACGTTGGCTTGTACTACAAAGGCAGTGTGCTTTCTGATAAAGGTGTTGGTTCACCAAAAACAGCATTTAGTGGTGAAAAGATGAAAGAACCATCAACAACGTCAACAAGTCATCATTCTGGATATCATTCATCTTCAAAGACAAATTCTGATGAATCTGAAGAAATCCTGTGCAACATTGCTCTTAAACTGAAGAATTCTCCTGCAATGAGCATAAATGCAGCGAAGCAGCAAATGAGTTTCCTTGCATCTGTTCTGGAGTCATATGAAGGTCTAGTAGCTGGAAAAATTGGAAATTCTGAATTGACCAAAGAAGACTACGACCAGATTGATCCGGAAGAGATGGAGCTCATTGACATTCGTTGGTGTTTAGCTAGTTATATCCGAAGAGCTCAGAGGTACATGGAGATTACCGGGAAACAATCGCTTGGGGGTGCTTCAACAAAGCTTGGATTCGATAAATCCAAAGTGACCTGCTTCAAATGTAAACAAAAGGGTCATTTTAAAAGAGAATGCAGAAACTCTGAAGTTGCTGAAAGAAATGAACGTCCTTTCAACGATGATTATTATCGAAAGGCGATTTACCATCGAAGCAGAGAAGAACCAAAGTTGATTGAAGATAAACCGAAATAACAATCAAGAGCTTATGCTGTAATTTACGAGGATGAAGGTTTTGACTGGAGCACAGTTCTTCCAGATGAAGATCGTCCTGTAACAGCTCATGGCAGAAAAGCATCAAAGGCCAAGCATCATGTTTTTGTTGCTGAGATTCAAGAGGAAAACAAAGACAAAGACACTACTGAAGTCCATGAAGAAAAAGTTGAGATCAAAGAGAAAACTCGAGAAGAGATCTTGAGTGAGAAGACTTACAGAGAAAGAAACGTGGTCTACAACAGAATGGATGACATGCAAGAGGAGTATGAGATGGCTGTCGGTAGCAAAAGATGGGATAAAAAGAGAGAATGTTATTATAACAGAGAAGGAGAACCGGTTGTTCCCAAGAAAGACATAATCTTCGATGATGTTCTTCTCAAAGTCCCGTTGAGAGCTGAATACTATAGAAATGTATTGAAAGATGACACATATGTTAAGAGATTTGAAAAGGAGATCAGATATGCTATGTTATCGTGTCTGAGAAAAAGGGATGAGGAGAGGATGAAGAAGAATGTTGAAGAAATGGTGAACAATCTGAAGAAAGTTGCTGAAGAGGTTAAAGCAGAAACTGTTGAAGTTGAAGCTGTGAAGGAAATCAAAAGTGAAGAAGTTGTTATGAATGAAGAGATTGAGAAAGCTGTTATTGAAGAACAGCAGATTGAAGAAGAGGTGAAGAAAGAAGAAAAGAATGAGAATGAGGAAGCTGATATTGCTGGTGATGAAGTCGGTGTTGAAGAAAAGCAGAATGTTGCTGAGCAGACAGAGGTTGCTGAAAACACCGAAGTGCCAATCACTGAGGTAAATTCTGATTTTGAAAACTTGAAACTGATTGATCAGTGCAAGAAATGCATAGAACTGTGCAGAGCTTGTACTGAAAAAGATGAGCAATTCAGAACAAGAGATCTTGAATTCACAAAAATAGAAAACATTTTCAAAGAAAAATGCAAAGAGATGTTAGAAAAAGAAAAGGTTTTTAAAGAAAATGATGAAAAACTTTCAGAAAAATGTAACAAATTAGAGAAAGAAAATGAAGTTTTGAAAGAAAATGTTTTGAAAATGACAAATGAATGTGAACAAAAAGAAATTGCTTGTCAAGAAATGAAAAAGGAATATGACTCAATGAAATTATCATATCACATTACAAAAGAGTCATATGAGAAAGTGAAAGACGAAATGAAATATGCTCAATCAAGAATGAATTATATGTCTGAAACAACCAAAGAACTTAAACGAATGTATGCTATAAAACAAGATGTTGTTAATTCCTATATTGAGGATGTTGCTAAGTTGAAGCGACAGATTGCTGATTTAGAACAGGATAACAACAAGTTAAAAAGTTACCACGTGTCGTCATATGTGCTTGAAAGAATTTTCAATATAAAACCGGGTGATGGTGAGTCTGAGCAGAACAAGAAAGGCATTGTCTCAGAGTTTCATCAAGTTCCACCACCGGGAAAATTTGCATTTTATGATGAGGAAAAGGTCGAAAAAGCTTTCAACATGGTAGATCAATTGCCAGACAACATTGACATAACCTATTCCAAATCTGATGATTCTCATGATTCAGAGGTGGTAGGTAAAGTTGTTGAAAGTGTGTTGAAAGAAGAGTCGGTTGATACAGATAAATCTGAATCATAGGATGAAGATGAAGGAAATCTTCATGATGGATATCTGAAAAACACAAAATCCAAGAAAAGTTTGAATGATGATTCAAAAGGATTGGTTTATACCATGATTGGATCGGACAAATTGTTCTTAGATGTTGTATTCCCGATTCAGAATGTGATTTCAGAAAAGGTTGATAAAGTTTTCAAAATGGTTGAGATTGAGAAGTCTGAGATTTCAAATTTTGTTGGTAAGAGTCATAGAGGTTCGTATAACAAACCTGGTTTCAAAAAGAAGAACATGAAGGCTGGGTTGGGTTATAAGAAGAAACAACATCGGAACAAAAATGAGACGCCGAATTTTCAAGCTAAAATGAGTTTTGTTCAAGGAGACAGTTTAGAAAAAGAAAAAGAATTCAAAATGAAACAGTCTAATGATGAGTTTTTTGCTAAAAAGAAAAAGCAACAACCACAGGTCAAAGATGTGTCCATGAGAACATGTTTTAAATGTGATCAAAAAGGACATCTTGCACGCAAGTGTCCTAATCTAAAACCTGTGGATGTTGACAAAAAGAAGATTGATGCTGAGAAACAAAAATCTGAGATTGTGAGACAAAGGTCAACCAGATTTGACTCAAAACAAACTTGGAGGTACAACACAAACAAGTTTGCTTCGAATCAAAACTGGAAATTAGACCCGAATAGGTTCGATTCTAGACAAATCTGGAATTCTCACACACCCAGATTTAGAACAACACAAAGTTGGAAAACAACTGTTGATATGACAAAACCTCAAGAGTTTTGGAAACCAAGAGTTGTTGTTCAAAATCAAAATGTTCAAAAAGTTTCACATTTTTACAAACGAGGAACACCAAAAGGTCAAACATGGAATGTTAAGAAACATGTTGAATTGGTAAACGATGAGAAAGTTTTTGTGAAAAATGACAAAGAATTTCCAGCATTGAATGAAAATCATTGTGTTGAAATGCCTAAGGTTCAACAGACCTGGGCTAAATTGTTCAAGTAATTGAGTAGTTTGTTTGTGCAAGTACTCATGGAATTCAAAGATTGTGAGAATGAAGGTTGGAGCAGCCTGGCACAACAAGGAGAGGAGGCTGATGGATCCTGTGTTGATTGAAACAGGAAGTTTATATGTTTTCCGTAAATAAATAAACAATATTTCAAAAACCCTAAAAATTGAAAATTTTGAAAAACCAAAAATATGTTTGTTTTTAATTTTTTGTCAAATATTCAAAAATTCAAAAATATGTGTTGATTGAATATGCCGAAACCCTCACGGCTGAACAAACATGATTACTTTCATCAGATTGAAAAAAGGTTTTCAAACTATAAAATATCAATGTGTTGTAAATCATGGGGGTAATTGTTGGTACTTTATATTAGATTTTCTGCAAATCAGAGCACTTTTAGCAGAAAATGGATGGCGAGACAAAGCTGTCAGTATTGGTTGTCAAATTTTCTTTAAATGGTTTTGCATTTTAGGGGGAGAAATATTTGTTAGAAAATCCAAAAACATTTGAAAATTTGAAAAAGTAAAAAACATGATAAAATTCAAAAATGAGTTTTTGCGTAAAAAGAGGAAATGATAGTACATCAGTAGACAGTTACAGTATGCTAAAGAAATGTAATGATTAAATAGCGTTAAACGGTCTCACTGATGATATGCCGATAGGTTTTTACACATTTAGTAAACTTTTCGGGATATAAACCTAAATTCAAACACTTGCTTATTTCGTGGGGAACACTACTTGGATATATAGGTAACCCCTGAAATCTTGTTTGAAAGGTCTTGTATTCTGATATACTAGGTTTTTATACTCAGTGATATCTGGGGTATTATTCCGGGACTTCTGCTGAACGGTAGTTCTGACCTAGTCCTCGAATAATACTTTCCTCAAATGCTTGAAACACAGCATCACCCTCAGCATATATGATAAGACAATAAAATTGCTTAGCAATGCTGTTGTAAAAAAGATCCTCTAAAGGGGACACACCCAAGTTGAGTCATGATCTCTCTGCTGAACGGTAGTTCTGACCTGAGCTCTCATGATTCTTCATAATTTATTAACCCTTACAGATATCATTTGTGCTATAATTGCCTGTAAGACTGAATATTGGGATCTGGATACGGGAGTATATTCAAGAGGTGGGACACGTGAATGAGTTTAAGTTTTTAATACATCTATTTCGTATCCTGAATCAGTTGAAGTTTGTGTGAAAATTTAAGTGGATCAGAATATCGACAATCTAAGTGAATTGTTTAATTCTTAAAGTGTTAAAAAGCTCAACGGTACTTGTGACTTGTCATAAACTGATATGATCCTCTGACGCATACTCAAACAAAAATATTGTCTGTAAATATGTTTGTACATATTTCTTTACTGCTTTATATTTTCAGAAAATACAAAAAGATTTTGATTTCTGCTTTATTTTCGACAACTGATATCTGAAATGCTGAGTTTCAAAATCTAAGTAAGTTGATTGTGTTTCTGAAAATAAAACAAGTTCATTAATTTGAAACTTGAATTAAAATAAAAAATTTCAAAAACAGTTTGTGATATCTCCAAGGTCATTAACTTGAACTTGGATGATAAACTGTGAGGGAGTTGGATTCTTTAATGCTGCCAAATTTATAAAGTTTGTTGATAGGGGGAGTGGAGTAGAAAGATTGATTGATAATATGAAAACATTGTATTTATGAATGTTTGAGTGATTGCATATGTACCAGACTACGATCCCGAGAGCAGAGTCTAAGGGGGAGTCTGAAGACAAGTTTGAAGCAAAGAAAAGCTTGTAGATGGAAAGCTAGGTGTCGATCCCAAAGCACGGAAGCTTGACGAAAGGGGGAGCCTGAAGCTGATAGATGAAGAGAAAGATTGTTGGATGCTTACAAAGTTACAACTTGAAAAGAAAAGACAGAATGATCAAGACTGAAGATGTGTCATATTGAAGATTAGTCACTGAAGACTTCGTCAATATCCGAGGGGGAGTCTGTTAGTGCATTACGTCTATTGACTTCGTCTTGTATTATGTTATAGGATAAGATTAGATAGGATATCCAGTGCACAAGGTTCAAGAAACGAGTGTTAGAGATTAAGTGAGTGATTTCGCTTATATGGACATGTCCATATAAGTGGAATCAGAAACAAGTGATTTCACTTTTATGGCATGTACACATAAGTGGAATCATCACTAGTATAAATAGGTGCATTGTTGTTTCATTTGGAGAGGACTTCAGAATTGTAACGAAGTGCTGCCGGATTTCTGTCAAGGTTGTAATAGTTGTTAAATGCAATATAAGTGACATATATTAGATTATCAAGCTGTGTTTGTGTCTAGTTCTCTGATTCTGCCTTTGAACTGGACTTAAAACTCTTCTGATCGACTCAATCGGGTCAAACAACGATCCAACATATAATGTTATTACGAGGGCGTCATGGTGAGGATCCTGGACAGTATCCCTGTCATCACTGTCGAAAGTGATCACTTTAGTCAGTTGTGAGGGTAGTCATTCTAGCTGGTCTGTCTCCCCTTTCAGTCTTAGCCTCCTTTGCATGTCTCTTGGCCGCAGAATACGAAGTCCCACAAATGTCGGATCCTCCTGAAATAATGTTAATTATTTTGGCATCTGCTGGGGGTGATGCTGCTCGTTCAGGATCCTTCTCAGGATCCTGCCCTTTATTTTTCTTTCTTCCCAGCAAATCCTTCAGATATCCCTTGCTTAATAGGTAGCTTATTTCTTTCCTTAGAGCAATGCGATCCTCAGTCACATGTCCGAAATCTTCATGGAAGGCACACCATTTGGATTTATCCTTCCAATCAGCTTTTTGTTGGTTCTTTCGAGGCCACCTAGCTTTGTCTCCTAAACCCTGCATAGCATACATTAACTCAGTTATATTAACAGAAAAGCAATATTCGGATAATTCAGGATATTCTTCAGGATCCTCGTCTTCAACAGCATTCACTTTCTTGTTGTCATTTCTGCCATATGGCTTGGAGCGATAGGGTTTATACGAGGATTCTGATTTCCTGTTGGTTGATTAGTAGGTTGAGGTAGAATTCATCCTCTCTTGCATCTTTTTGTCATCTTCCAAGCGAATATATCTCAAGGCCCTGTTACTAGCTTCGTCGAGATTCCTGCAGGGATTCATTACAAGATCCTGATAGAACTGAGAATCTTTTTGTAATCCCATCTTAAAAGCCTGCACAGCTGTTGCAACATCAAGATGTGGGATATCGAAGGATTCCCGACTAAACTTGTTCACATAATCCCTCAAGGATTCCTGAGGTCCTTGAGTTATCCTGTAAAGATCACTGGTTAGTTTCTCAAAACTCCGGCTGCAAGAAAACTGACTATTAAATAAATTAACCAAATGAGCAAATGAAGTAATTGAGTGAGAAGGAACATTTAACAGCCATTTTAAGGCTGATCCTGTCAAGGTAGAACCGAAACCCTTGCACAAGCATGCTTCCTTGAGCTCCGGAGGGATAGGATTAATCTCCATTCTTTCTCTATACTGGGCAACATTCTCTTCAGGATCCGTAGACCCATCATACAGTTTCATGTTGGGGGTTTGAAATCTCTTTGGGATTTCAGCATCACAGATAGGATATGCAAAGCGGGATATCCTGTGGCTGTCTTGGGACACTTCTGGAATTGGCTGGACCACTCCAGGTACATTGGATATCATGTCCTTTAATTTCTGAAGATCCCTAGTAAATGTTGACGTCATACCTGCATCCTGCAAAGACCCATTATTATTAGTAGTAAGAATATTATTATTTGACACGTTACCAGTCTGAGGATTTTGGCCATATCCTGAAGCATATCCTGAGCTCCTCACAGTTGACATCCTGACCGAGGAGGGTATCTCAGGAGTATGATTCTGAGAGTGGCTTGGCATGATATTCCCCTGGTTATCCTCAGTGTAAACTGCAGAACTGAAGTTCAAAGCCCGAGGCTGCAAAGGAGTGACTGTTTCTTCAGCAGGTCTACTTGGGCCGGATTTCAAGAGTTGTATCTCTCTCATCAGCATCCGATTCGTTTCCTGCTGCTGCCTCATCTGCTCCTGTACACTACCAAACAAATTCAGAATTTCATCATTAGAAGCCAAAACAGGACCAGATCCCTGGGTACTGGGAGCGGGGATTGTTTTGGTAAAAAATTACCGAAGCAATTAAGTGATCAAATTAGTTAAGTGAGGTAGTGTGCTAGAAATATGTGTGAAAAATATGTTAATCAAGTTAATTGCAAAAACAGTTTCAGGATACGTCTCAGGATATAGAGCTGTATCTATGATCAAACAATGAGCAAAAAAGTAAAGGTTGACACGTGATGTACGAGGAAAGCCCTTGATCAATCTAGATCGCCGGGACAAAACCTCGGGAGCTGACAATCGCAGCTGCCTTGTTCTTCTATTACTTCAAATATCAGGATACAGTGCAGGATGTGATGCGGATCAACTAGGTGTTACAATGTAATTCGAATACAAGTGTTTGTGTATAGTGTGAGCTAGAGAGCAAAAGTGTGCGAAAGTGTGTGTGAAAGTTGCGTGCCTTAATCTGATCCGCCCCCATCTATTTATAGTAAAAGAAATGCAACAAACTATCCTAATAAACCGGGATCCGGCGAATATTCCCCACTCGAATGTTGTAGACCTGGTCTTTCGGGTTCAACGTCTCTCACATAACAGATACGCCCGAGTCTTGAGGAGAAGAAGTCCATCTGACCGTTAGTAACCCACAGCCTCTAACCTGCACGTGGTTAATTTAGTTAACACCAGGATATGGCCCAGGATGATACCAATATCCTAATCCAGTATCCTGATCACAAGTAAACAACCAAAAGCAGGATATTAGTCAGGATATATACACTCAGAAAATGGCCCATAACAATTGTCCCCAAATATATCTATTGGTATACCAATCCAACGGATATATTTTAAAAATCCTGTTTTGCAAATCAAGGCAATTAAATCGAGACGACGGTCAAGATCACATCATAACTTCCAACGCGCTTTTAACTCGATGGAGATCTACAACGCTCCTATATCTTCTCTCTTCTTGTTTGAAAAGCAGATATCTCCAACGGAGTCTCCAGGTAATTCCCTACTTCTTATTCATTTTCTGTCAATCTCTTTTCCTTTACTTGCAATGGCCACCAGAACTTATTCTCAAACCGGCGAATCATCCGAGACCTTCATTCAGCAGAATCTTCTCAAAAATCCCGAGAAGGAGGTCTGTGCTTTTGATAACGCAGACATTGCGGCTTTGAGAGCTTCCGGTGCTTTCCCTGATGGCACGGTCTTTAGACCATTTGATCGGTCAATTCGATCGGACGTCTCTTCTGTTGATTGGGTCTGCTTCCCGGCATACCCTTTCTCGCTAGGTCTTCGGTACCCTTTTCCCGAATTTATGATGCAATTCTTCCGGACTACCGGTATTTCCTTCGTCCAAACCATGCCCATGGTCTGGAAGGTATTAATCGTACTCAATCAAATTAAAAACCTTCACTGTCCTGACCTTTGTATCGAAGATATGCCAATCGCTTACCGCCTCCGATCCCACGGTTCTAGCCGGTTTTTGCTTTTTTCGACTTCCAACAAACCCCGTATTCTTAAAGCCACCAAAAATGAAGACGGATGGCAACGCAAGTTCTTCTTCGTCAAACGAGACTCCATTGATGAGGGTGCTAGCCTTCCGGTGGAGTGGTTAACCACCGGTAGGATCATGAATGTCCCCACGTATCTTTAGACTTTTATCCTTTGCTAATATCTTCTCATTTGGTCCTTTTGCAGTGAATTTTAAGGAATTAGCCCCCTACTGCGGAATCAGAAAAAAGAATCAAAACAGTTTACCAATTACCTGCAAGTGATAGGAGTTTTACCACACATATCCCGAGTTCCAGTCAATACTCATCATCTGAAATGTCTGGTAAGGATTACTTTTAAAATAATTAATTAGCACAGTATAATATAATGAAGGGTAATAAAGATATAAGACTTTTCCCTTTACGCAGCACCAGCCAAGATCCCCGAAGTCTTTGACCTCGATCAAGAAGGAACCCAGTCCCAAGGCCACAGCCTCATCCAAGCCCAGTAGCTCCAAGGCCATCATCATTCCCAAACCTTCGCCAGCTACTAAGCCCCGGAGTTCAAGTTCTCGTAAAAGAAAAGAGCCTGATTCTCCTGTTATCTCTGATACATTTCCCTATGAGAATCACGGGTTCATTGAGGCAAGCGGGTTCATGACTTCTTTTCTCAGCCAGGTTAATATCCTTGAGTCATATCCTGCATCTTATACTGCTTATAAGTATTTAACCAAACCAGTACCTGTCCTTTTAATTTGCAGGGTCTCGAACGTCTGGTTCACTTACATCAGGAATCCTGCGGGCTCAACAAGACGCTTGAATCCAAGTTGAAGAAAGCTGAGGTCACCATCTCTGATCAGGGTATGATTGCAGCCGCCAAATCTCGGCATTACGAGGACAAGTTCAAGGCTATGATCCAAGAACACCAGGCTGCTCTCAGCAAAGCTGCTCTTCAAGCTCAGAACGATCTTGATGCTGCCCATGCTCAACATGAACAAGATATGATCAGCTATCGGGAAAGTCTTAAAAGTTCTGTCATCACTTCCCTTCTCCAGGCCAGGCTAAAGATGGCCCACGAAGCCAAAGCACTGGGCTTCAAATGCCCTTCTTGGGACATCAATGCCTGGGAAACAAAGCTGAAGAGTCTCATCGGCACTTCTGCTAAACCTGCAGCCGAAGGATCTTCAAAGGCAATCGAAAAACCAACTGATGTTGAGAGGGAAGTTCAGGTTGATCCCGAGACGGATGCTGCTGAGAATGTCATGAACGAAGAAGGCGCTGCCTCCTAAAACTCATTTTCTTTAAATTTGAAAGTTATGCTTATGTTTAAACAATTTTACTTCTTGTCCTATGAACAATTTTTATTTCTGTATTAAGACAACCTGATAACCGAAGGTGGATGGGTCCTAGGTTTTAGGATGAAACCTTCGGTCATCAACTGGTATTGCTTATCTCAAATAATTTCGTCTTTCAATTGGCTTGCTATTGTTTTCTGTCATGCATTTCTTAATGTAGATTTTAGCTTTGCAAAATTTTGTACAACTATCTTTTGAAAATATCCTGATCAATATACTCAGTGATATATTATGAAAACTTTTATTAAATAGAATTTCTAAAAATTCAATCAACTTTAGAGAAAACTTCTAAAGAATAAAAGATAGTCCATTTTCTAAAACCTGTTTTGACAATACTTGTTTGATCAGAGTTTTAATTTCAATCAAGTATCACTTCCAAATATTTCAATCAAATATCCCGAAACGCATCCCAAAAACACATTCTGAAGATATATCCTAAAGATATATCCTTTTCAGGATACTTAAACCTTAACCTGAGTTATAAAATTTATGTAAGGTTTATAAAGGAAAGATCATACCAGGAACTGAGTCTAACCCTAGTATTAAACTCCAATCCTTTTTGCGACTTCTCCTACTAAGATGTCCCCAGTTCGAGACACTTAGCTCAACTTTGATCCTTTGTGCATCATACAATTGCTTTAGATGGAATGTCCCCTGTGCATGAAGTCCTCAAACACTTAGAAAATTTTTGAACACTAGTTCCAATTGTATAGACAATTTTTTGTGTTACAGGGGTAAAACCCAAAATATACTGGAGATAAATCCTTCGTATCCCGGGGGAAATCCCAAATTTTCGTGCGCTACAGGCGGGAGTGTATAAACTCCAAGACTTAGAAAGGTGAAAACCTTTAAACCTTAGAGAGTATGAAAATACCCTTTCGTGAGAGAGGGTGATCAATCCTCATATACCTTTAGGATTCAGGATATAGCCAACAGTAACGAAATTGTCAGCCACTTTTACATGGACTGGTCCCGTCACCTTGAACTATTCCCGAATAACTTGTGCTCCAGGCGGGGTGTTTAAACCCAATTCGGAAGAAAGGTGAATACCTTTAAACCTGTGAAGGTATCAGGATCCCTTATACGTGAGAGAGGGGGCCAATCCTCTAATCTTCCGAAGTATCCTGAGTGTGTATCCTGGTACTATATCCCGAAGTATATTCTGCAAAACCACTACAAGCTAAGGTGGGTGTTAGCCTGGCTAACACCACTCCGATGCTTAAGTTAGTAATAGGTTCAAAATAATATCAAAATTTAAAAAGAGAGACAGAATTCATACCATCCTGAGTTGGAATTTAAATTCCATACTCACTTGAAATAGAGTTTTAAATGTATAGCATTCCAAGATCTCGGTAGCATATCCCCCTCTATATTCTTGAGTCGGTATGGTCCTTTTCCTGATTCTGATTCAACCTCGTAGGGTCCTTCCCATTTCGGAGCCAACTTTCCATCAGCAGGATTAGTAGTATTCTGAAAAGCTTTTCTTAACACCCAATCTCCAACCTGAAATCTTCTAGTCCTTATATTCTTGTTATATGCTTTAGATATCCTCTGTTGATATGCTGCCATCCTTAGCCTTGCAGCATCTCTTGTCTCATCAATAGTATCCAGTTCCTGGCATAGGACTTCAGGATTCTGCTCAGGATCCCTGAGGTTGGATCTTGCTGTAGGTATCACCATTTCCGTCGGGATCACCGCTTCTGCTCCAAACACTAAGGAAAACGGGGTTTGACCAGTTGCATTCTTCACCGTTGTCCTATCAGCCCACAAAACAAAGGGTAATTCTTCTGCCCATCTTCCTTTCTTAGCCCCTAGTCTCTTTTTTAAGTTGTTGACAATTATCTTGTTTGAGGATTCTGCTTGTCCATTTGCTTGAGGATGCACCGGAGTAGACGTGATCATTTTAATTCCCCAACTCTTGCAAAAGTCAGTAGTCCTTTTACTTATGAATTGAGATCCATTGTCACAAATTATCTCAGCTGGTACTCCAAACCTAGTCAGGATATTCCTTTTTATGAAGGATACCACTTCTTGATCTCTAACTTGAACAAATGCTTCTGCTTCAACCCACTTGGAGAAATAATCCGTCATTGCCAACATGAAAACCTTTCCTCCTGGAGCCTTCGGAAGCTTTCCCACTATATCCATACCCCATTTCATGAACAGCCAAGGGGAAACAATAGGATACAGCGGTTCAGCAGGCTGATGTAATATGTTACTATGTCTTTGACATGCGTCACATCTTCGAGCATATTCTGTGGCATCTTTTCTCATCGTCGGCCAATAATATCCTGTCCTTAATACTTTTGAGAATAACGACCTGCCCCCAGTATGGTTACCACAATCCCCTTCGTGTATATCCTGAAGTACTTCTTTGGTTTCGGGATCCTCCAAGCACCTCAGATATGGTCCTGCAAGAGATTTCTTATACAAAACGTCATTTATAATAGTGAATCGTGATACCTTCATTCTAAAGGCTTTATGATTCTCATTCTTTGGGATGTGTCCTTCCTTTAGATATCTCATGATTGGAGCCGTCTAGGACTTAGGATCCTCCTCGGGATACTCATCATCAGGATCCTGAATACTTATTACTTCCTTATCCTGAGGATTCGTCGCAGGATATAGGATATGTAATATTGGTATTCGGGTTCCTTCCGGTATCCTGACCGATGATCCCAGATTTGCCAAGGCATCAGCTTCAGCATTTTCCTCTCTTGGTACCTGTTCAAGTGTAAAAATATCGAAGTATCCTGCTAATTTTTTGAGAATTTCGAGATACTTTATTAACTTCTCTCCCTTAACTGCATAGGTTCCATTAAAGTGATTAGTGATTAACAAAGAATCAACATATACTTGCAAATTCTTGATACTCATATTCTTAGCCAACTCTAATCATGCAATTAAAGCCTCATATTCTGCCTCATTATTAGTAGCAGGAAATTCACACCTAATAGCCTGGGGTAATATGTCCCCCTGTGGCAATTTTAGTAGTATACCTAGACCTACACCTCTTACGTTAGATGCACCATCAGTATGCAATGTCCAGCATTCTAAGTTTTCTCCTAGCTGCTGTACTTCTAAGTCTACTTCATTTTGAATGTCACTACTGAAATCAGCCACAAAGTCAGCTAAAGCCTGAGACTTTATGGCATTTCTAGGCTCATATACTAAGTCATAAGCACTTAATTTTACTGACCACTTAGCCATCCTCCCCGACATCTCGGGTTTCCTAAGCACGTTTTTAACAGGATAATTGGTTTTAACATGAATCCTATGTGTCTCAAAATAATGTCTAAGTTTCATTGATGCCATAACTAGGGCTAATATCAATTTTTCTAGATGAGAATATCTAGTTTCAGCATCTAATAAACTTTTACTAACATAATAGACAGGATACTGCTGACCTTCATGATCCTTTACAAGGACAGCACTTACTGCATTCCCTGATACTGCAAGATACAGGGATAATGGTTCACCATTTTCAGGCTTCATCAATAGAGGTGCAGTTGAGAGATACTGCTTCAAATCCTGCAAGGCTGCTTCATGCTTTGCTCCCCATTCGAACTTCTTATTCTTCTTGAGGATATCATAAAATTCCTTGCATTTTTCCGAGGATCTTGAAATAAATCTATTCAATGCTGCTACTCGGCCGGTTAACCGTTGGACATCCTTCATATTCGAAGGTGATTTTATATCCAGGATAGCTCTAATCTGTTCCGGGCTTGCCTCTATGCCTCTTTTGGTCACCATATATCCTAGAAACTTTCCTGCCCCCACTTCGAAATGGCACTTAGCAGGATTCAGTTTCATGTTATACTGATCCAGGATATCAAATGCTCCCTTAATATCCTGGAGGTGATCCTCAGCCTTTTTAGATTTCACCACCATATCGTCAATATATACCTCCATGGTGTCCCCCAGCTTATCTTTAAACATCATGTTTACCAACCTCTGGTATGTTGCACCTGCATTTTTCAAACCAAAGGGCATAGCAGTATAACAATAAATACCTGTTGGTGTCATGAAGGCAGAATCTTCCTGGTCCGAAGGCTCCATTTGAATCTGCTGAAATCCTGAGGATGCATCCATGAAGGTTAGCATCTCATGCCCGGCAGTAGCATCCACCATTGCATCAATATGGGGAAGAGGAAATGGGTCTTTAGGACAAGCCTTGTTCAAGTCCGTGTAATCTACACAGACTCTCCATTTCCCATTTTTCTTCTGTACCACGACTACATTTGCCAGCCATCTTGGAAACTTGACTTCTCTGATCATTTTGGACTTCAACAATCTTTCAACTTCCTCTTGTATGATTGTATTTCGTTCAGGAGCAAACTTCCTTCTTTTTTGCTGAACAGGCTTGAACGACCTGTCAATTCCAAGCTTGTGAGTAATAATGTCTTTGGATATACCTGTCATATCCTCATGCTTCCAAGCAAATGTTGACATCCTGCACTTCAAAAAGTTAGTTAATTGTTCTTCAATATCCTGAGGGATATTGGTCCCTACGAGCACCGAGATATCAGGATTATCCTGATCTAGGATAACTTTCTTCATATCCTGCTCTGAAGCCTCCACGATATCCTGGGCCCACATCTTTAATTGCTATGCTGGATTAGGCTTGGTTGAGGATTTCATTGAGGATGAGTAGCATTCCTTCGCCTCCTGCTGATCACTATCAACTTTGACGACCCCCCAAGGGGTAGGGATCTTGATGCACTGGTGATAAGTCGATGGCACAGCCTTCATGTCATGGATCCATGGCCTGCCTAGTATGATGTTATAGCAGGATAGGGAGTCCATCACACAGAAGCGTTGTATCGAGTTGACCCCTTCAACATATACTGGTAACTTTATCTCTCCTACGGTATTCCTAGCTTCTCCACTGAAACCAACGAGCACAGTGGACTTCGAAGTAATGTCCATCGGAGATACATTCATCCTCTTCAATGTTTCCAGCTGAATTATGTTGACGGAGCTACCATTGTCCACTAATATCCTGCATACAAAATGGTTAGCAACATATAATGTTATTACGAGAGCATCATGATGAGGATCCTGGACAGTATCCCTGTCATCACTATCGAAAGTGATCACTTTATCGGTTGTAAGGGTAGTCATCCTGGCTGGTTTGTCTCCCCTTTCAGTCTTAGCTTCCTTTGCATGTCTCTTGGCCGCAGAATACGAAGTCCCACAAATGTGGGATCCTCCTGAAATAAAGTTAATTATTTTGGCATATGCTGGGGGTGATGCTGCTTGTTCAGGATCCTTCTCAGGATCCTGCCCTTTATTCTTCTTTCTTCCCAGCAAATCCTTCAGATACCCCTTGCTTAATAGGTAGCTTATTTCTTTCCTTAGAGCAATGCAATCCTCGGTCACATGTCCGAAATCTTCATTGAAGGCACACCATTTGGATTTATCCTTCCAATCAGCTTTCTGCTGATTCTTTCGAGGCCACCTAGCTTTGTCTCCTAAACCCTGCATAGCTACATTAACTCAGGTATATTAACAGAAAAGCAGTATTCAGATAATTCAGGATATTCTTCAGGATCCTCGTCTTCAACAACATTCACTTTCTTGTTATCATTTCTGCCATATGGCTTGGAGCGATATGGTTTATACGAGGATTCTGATTTCCTGTTGGTTGATTCGTAGGTTGAGGTAGAATTCATCCTCACTTGCATCTTTTTGTCATCTTCCAAGCGGATATATCTCAAAGCCCTGTTACGAGCTTCGTCGAGATTCCTGCAGGGATTCATTACAAGATCCTGATAAAACTGAGAATCCTTTTGTAACCCCATCTTAAAAGCCTGCACAGCGGTCGCAACATCAAGATGTGGGATATCCAAGGATTCTCGACTAAACTTGTTCACATAATCCCTCAAGGATTCCTGAGGTCCTTGAGTTATCCTGTAAAGATCACTGGTTAGTTTCTCAAAACTCCGGCTGCAAGAAAACAGACTATTAAATAAATTAACCAAATGAGCAAACGAAGTAATTGAGTGAGGAGGAACATTTAACAGCCATTTTAAGGCTGATCCTGTTAGGGTAGATCCGAATACCTTGCACAAGCATGCTTCCTTGAGCTCCGGAGGGATAGGGTTAATCTCCATTCTTTCCCTATACTGAGCAATATGCTCTTCAGGATCCGTAGTCCCATCATAGAGCTTCATGTTGGGGGTTTGAAATCTCTTTGGGATTTCAGCATCACAGATGGGATATGCAAAGCGGGATATCCTGTGGCTGTCTTGGGATACTTCCGGAATTGGCTGAACCACTCCGGGTACACTGGATATCATGTCCTTCAATTTCTGAAGCTCCCTAGTAAATGTTGACATCATACCTGCATCCTGCAAAGACCCATTATTGTTAGTAGCAAGAGTATTATTATTTGACATGTTACCGGTCTGAGGATTCTGGCCATATCCTGAAGCATATCCTGAGCTCCTCACAGTTGACATCCTGACCGAGGAGGGTATCTCAGGAATATGATTCTGAGAATGGCTTGGCACGATATTCCCCCGGTTATCTTCAATGTAAACTGCAGAACTGAAGTTCAAAGCTCTAGGCTGCAAAGGAGTGACAGTTTCTTCAGCAGGTCTACTTGGGCCGGATTTCAAGAGTTGTATCTCTCTCATCAGCATCCGATTAGTTTCCTGCTGCTGCCTCATCTGTTCCTGTACACTACCAAACAAATTCAGAATTTCATCATTAGAAGCCAAAACAGGACCAGATCCCTGAGTAGTGGGAGCGGGGATAACATCCCGAGCCACATGACTTTCAGTTCCATGTGAAGAAGTTTGCATTCATGGAGGAGGAGGTGGAAGCACCAAACCAATTGTTGCAGAGATTGTAGCAGACATGGTGGAAGAGCTCATGTTTGATCTTGAGGCCATTGAAAACAATGTAGCAAAAAGTTTTGACAATAGAAAACCGAGTAATGATTTTACTAAAGTTTTTAGCAAAAATAGCACCACTTGCCCCACGGTGGGTGCCAAATTGTTTTGGTCAAAAATTACCGAAGCAATTAAGTGATCAAATTAGTTAAGTGAGGTAGTGTGCTAGAAATATGTGTGAAAAATATGTTAATCAAGTTAATTGCAAAAACAGTTTCAGGATACGACTCAGGATATAGAGCTGTATCTATGATCAAACAATGAGCAAAAAAGTAAAGGTTGACACGTGATGTACGAGGAAAGCCCTTGATCAATCTAGATCGCCGGCACAAAACCTCGGGAGCTGACAATCGCAGCTGCCTTGTTCTTCTATTACTTCAAATATCAGGATACAGTGCAGGATGTGATGCGGATCAACTAGGTGTTACAATGTAATTCGAATACAGGTGTTTGTGTATAGTGTTTGCTGTGAGCTAGAGAGCAAAAGTGTGCGAAAGTGTGTGTGAAAGTTGCGTGCCTTAATCTGATCCGCCCCCATCTATTTATAGTAAAAGAAATGCAACAAACTATCCTAATAAACCGGGATCCGGCGAATATTCCCCACTCGAACGTTGTAGACCTGGTCTTTCGGGTTCAACGTTTCTCACATAACAGATACGCCTGAGTCTTGAGGAGAAGAAGTCCTTCTGACCGTTAGTAACCCACAGCCTCTAACCTGCACGTGGTTAATTTAGTTAACACCAGGATATGGCCCAGGATGATACCAATATCCTAATCCAGTATCCTGATCACAAGTAAACAACCAAAAGCAGGATATTAGTCAGGATATATACACTCAGAAAATGGCCCATAACAGGGATAACATCCCGAGCCACATGACTCTCAGTTCCGTGTAAAGAAGCTTGCATTCTTGGAAGAGCGGGGAATTTCATCATTGTATCTCTCTCATCAGCATCCGATTAGGTGGAAGCACCAAACCAATTGTTGCAGAGGTTGTAGCAGACATGGTGGAAGAGCTCATGTTTGATCTCGAGGCCATTGAAAATAATGTAGCAAAAATTTTTGATAATAGAAAACCGAGTAATGATTTTACTAAAGTTTTTAGTAAAAATAGCACCACTTGCCCCACGGTGGGCGCCAAATTTTTTTGGTCAAAAATTACCGAAGCAATTAAGGTGCTGTTTGTTTTTTCAGATGTAAAATGTCTGTAGTCTGCGAACCACATCTGCAGGCATCTGCAAGAGAAGATGTGGCCCAAATGTCTGCAGTCGGCAAGGAGAAGAGGGTTTGTTTTTTCCTTCAAAAACAACTTCACACACAACACACACACAAGCTCTCTCTACAAACTCTCTCTCTCTCTCTACAACCACCACCACCACCACCACCGCACCACCTCTGCCACCACCACCACACCACCTCCGCCATCACACCACCGCCTCTCTCTCTCTCTACGGTCTCTCTCTCTCACAGAACACTCTCTCTCTCTCTACAACCACCACCACCACCGCACCACCTCCGCCACCACCACCGCACCACCTCCACCATCACACAGGTCTCTCTCTCTCTCACAGGTCTCTCTCTCTATGGTCTCTCTCTCTCACAGATCTCTCTCTCTCTCACAGGTCTCTCTCTCTACGGTCTCTCTCTCACCGATCTCTCTCTCTCACAGATCTCTCTCTCTCACAGATCTCTCTCTCTCTCTACGGTCTGCCTAAATTGATGGGTTTGGTGGTGGTGGGTTTTGACGATGGTGGTGGTGGAGGTGGTGGCGGAGGTGGTGCGGTGGTGGTGGTGGCAGGGGAGAAGAGGAAGAAGAAGAAGGGTGGGTGGTGTGTGAAGATCTGATCTGATCTTGAAGCTATAATTCATAGCTTTTTTTTAAGCTATTAAAAGCTATTTTAAGATCTTTTTTTTAAACAAACAGTCTTCAAGGGCTTATGTCTGCCCGCCCGCAGACATAAGCTCTTTACAGACAATATAAGCAAAAACAAACAGAACCTAAGTGATCAAATCAGTTAAGTGAGGTAGTGTGCTAGAAATGAGTGTCGAAAATATGTTAATCAAATTAATTGTAAAAACAGTTTTAGGATACGGCTCAGGATATAGAGCTGTATCTATGATCAAACTATGAGCAAAAAAGGTAAAGGGGTGACACAAGATGTACGAGGAAAGCCCTTGATCAATCTAGATCGCCGGCACAAAACCTCGGGAGCTGACAATCGCAGCTGCCTTGTTCTTCTATTACTTCAAATATCAGGATACACTGCAGGATGTGATGTGGATCAACTAAGTGTTACAATGTGATTCAAGTACAAGTGTTTGTGTGTAGTAGTTGCCAGTAGCTTGAGAGTAAAGTGTGCGAATGAAAAAGTGTGTGCCTTAACTGATCCGATCCATCTATTTATAGTAAAAGAAATGTAACAAACTACCCTATTAAACCGGGATCCGGCGGATATTCCCCACTTGAACGTTGTAGACCTGGTCTTTCGGGTCCAACGTCTCTCATTTAACTGGTTCGCCCGAGTCTTAAGGAGAAGAAGTCCATCTGACCGTTAGTGACCTACAGCTTCTAACCTGCACGTGGTCAATTTAGTTAACACCAGGATATCGCATCAGGATGTTACCAATATCCTGATCCGGTATCCTGGTCACAGATAAACAATCAAAAGCAGAATATTAGTCAGGATATATATGCTCAGAAAACGACCCATAACAGTCTCGGGATCCAAGATTGATAGTAAAAGTTCTTGTCAATCAAAGGCCATGTTTGGCTAAGTCTCTTACATCACTTGGTGAAGATAAGTCTTTAATGTATTACTTTTGATTTTTAATCTTTTCGCACTTTTTATTTGGTTTTGTATTAATGACTTTAATAACTAGTTTCTTATGTTGAAGGTGAAACTTCTTTATCATTTGTCCGTGGTGTCTTGGCATTACTTTACTGTCTATATAAAGTAAAAGATTTTCACCATTCATATCTCTACGGTCTATATAGAGATATGTTGGCTACCTGGTCGGGGGTTAAGGGAATGGTTTAGTAAGGTTCTTTCCTTGTTCAGTGTATAGATCTTGCAAGGACCTGGGTCAAGCTTACTAGGACCTCCTTCAATACCCACTGGTATTGGATGGCGGGGGTGCGAATGGCTTGATCCCCTCATATATAAACTATTATTAATACATTAAACCGGCTACTTGGGATTGTATCCCTGCTGACTCAAACCACTTAGCCGAGGGTAACATCACCTTCAAAAGAGGGGCCTACCACTTTTCGCATTAATAACTTAATTAATTATCTTCCAATATTCCAACCCTTTGGGATTGTATCCTTGCCGACTCAAACCACTGGGTTGAGGGTAACGTCACCTTCAAAAGAGGGGCCTACTACTATAACTAAGATAATCTCTTAAAAAGTGCAAAAGTGCGGAAATCATCAAAGGATACATTAAAGGTGAGTCGGATCCAAGTGATTCATCTTGTCTATCTGCTTTTATTTTTATTTTTATTTTCAACACTTTTAGTTTTTATTTTTCATGTTTAAAATCTTTTCTACAAATTTTGGTTTGATTATACGTTGAGGATAAACCGGTACTAAAAGCTCTTGTGTCCTTGGACGACCTTGGTATCTTACCAACGCTATACTACGCTCACGATGGGTGCACTTGCCCATGTGTGTGTTTAGTGTTAGTAGAATATCGTGTTTTATAACTTTAAAACTTGACTAATGTGTAAAATGGGCTTAAAATATTAATAAAAACATATTACACCTTACACACACCAAGTTTTAGGCGCTGTTGCCGGGCACACATAGATTTTAAGAAAGTTAGGAATCAACGGCCTAATCATTTTTCTTATTTTTCTATTTTTTTAGATTTTTCAACTTCTGCAGACTTTAGCACGGGGCCGTGCCTGGTCGGACACGGGCCGTGCCCAGCATCCTTACTGGCAGTTTTTGTTTTCTGAGTTACAGAAGGGTGACCACGGGGCCGTGGCGGTGCAGCATGGGGCCGTGTTGAACCCTCCAGTAACTAGGATCCAGAAAACAATCACTGTAACCACGACCACGGGGCCGTGGTGAGACTTCTGACCAACAATCTTTTTTGTTTTTATCGCAGGACTTGGAACCCAGGCGCAGCACCTGAACTTTCTACGCAGTGCATGAGCTCCAGTTCCAATAAAGACATAAAAGAGGCTCTAGACGAACCCGAACGCTTTCTAAGAAAAAGACTTAAAAGCTAAAATCCAAGAGAAAGTCTCGGGGGACCAACTTCCAATGGCGGATCAGCGTACCATAATGGATTACCTGCGGCCCACGGTAGGTAATCTCGGCGCCGCTATTAATGCATCGAATGTCGATGCCAATAACTTCGAACTTCGGCCGCATTTGATCCAAATGCTCCAAAATTCCGCAACCTTCCATGGCCTAGCGGACGAAGATCCCCATTTACATATTACCAACTTTTTGGAAATATGTAATACTTTTCGGATCAATGGGGCATCAAACGACGCCATCCGCCTCCGGATGTTCCCATTTTCGCTATAAGACCGAGCTAAGGCTTGGCTTAACACCCTCCCAAGTGGTTCGGTAATCACTTGGGATGAACTAGCCCAAAAGTTTCTATATAAGTATTTCCCTCCTTCTAAAACAGCTAAATTAATGACTGAAATTAATACTTACTCACAAGAGGACGGGGAATCCTTATATGAAACTTGGGAAAGATTCAAGGAGCAATTAAGAAAATGCCCTCATCATGGTCTTGCAGTATGGCAACAAGTATCCACTTTCCATAATGGATTGTTACCACACACTAGACAAACGCTCGACTATAGCTCCGGGGGACTTCTAGGTAATCGTCGCCCAAATGAAATTTATAATCAAATTAAGGAAATTGCTCAAACCAATTTTCAATGGCACACTCCCCGAGGCACAAAATCTATTGCCCCGGGCGCCCATAAGGTAGATGAAAGCACTTCCTTACAAGCCCAAATCGAGGGCCTCTCTTCGAAAATCAAAACGTTAGAAATGGCAAAGACGGCCTCGGTTATGGCTTGCGAAGGGTGTGGTGGGCCACATGAAAGTTGGAGTTGTATGAAAGAAATGGATAATCAAACAGAAATGGTAAACTACATTGATAATAGACCTAGGCCGTCGAGTCCTCCAATGTGACAACTGGCACTTTTCCATGTATTCCGTACAACATAAACATTAATTTGTACATTAATGACTGTGCATGATTGAGCAATAATATGAATGATTTTCGGATTTCTAACATAGACATAAAATTGCATTACATGTTGCATGATTGCTTATCATTGTTACATGCAACCCGGTATGGTTCAATTAGGGCACAAAATGAGACTAGCACAATAATCAGATAAACTAGAAGTACTTACGGGAGTTTAGTACTCAGACAGACATGTTATTAGAACACAAAATGAGCCCCAGAACCAAGAGTTACACTAGAATAGTATGTAGGAAAGTAGGGATCATAAAACTGCCTTCCGAGTGATGATCTAAGTGCCCGAAAGTGCCAGAAACACACTAAAACTGCAGAATTCTGCAGAAAACAGCAAAATCAGCATTTTAACATCAAAATATAATGCATAAATGTGGTTTAATGGTCCAGAATAACTTGATAAGTGTCGGGAATCAAAACTGTCATAAAAGACATCATATTGCACACTAGACTAAGCAATTTAGCGCCTTAACGAACCCGCAACGCCCGTCTCAATTAATCAAGATTTTAATAATAAAATACACATTTTAATGCTAAAATGTGACTTTACAAAAACTTGTCATACCAACATTCCCATATGTTTACAACATTTCAAAAACAAATTTATAAGTGTTTACATAATTCACTTATAATAAAACAAATCAAGATTTGACGCGGAAGCTTCGTTTAACGTGTGTTCGGTTCTTGGTCGTCGCTTGATCTTCATCCGGGACTCTCGACATTCACCTATGATCAAAACCAACTTAGAAGTCAGTTTTGATAGTTAAATAACAAGTACAACAAGGTAATTGGGTTAAATAATCAAAATACACAAAAAAATAAAAAATTTCAATATTTCACCGCGTCACTGCGCGCCACGGACTCAATTTGACAGAATGTGTGATGATGGTGATGCATATTTGCCCAACTAAATTTTAACCAAAACCTAACTTCAAAATGGCATAACTTTTGATCTAGGCCTCCGTTTTACGCGATTCTTTTTCCTATGCATTCGTAATTTAATTCTCCATCTCATGGAGTAAAAATCCGACATCTGAATTTACAAAATTTTAAATTTCGAGCTGTTGGCCAGAAATTTAATTTTGACACTTTTGACCCGTTCATGCCTTTACCAAATTAAATTGTTATTTTCCTTCAAAATACCATGGTCATCATGGTTATCATGTTATATCCGTTTACTAATTTACAAGATTCAACCTTACGGGTTCCTTAAGAAATTTTAACCCGTTTTGCATATATACTTGTTTTGACCCGTTACGAGTATTCTACATTTTTTTTAGACTTAAATCATGCTTCTATTGGTTTACATCCTATCACCATTTTTATACGAATTCCGAGGACTCAATTTAATAAGACGCTTATTTCAAAACAACTCTTTAAGGGTTGTTTGCCCTATTTACCCCTCAAGGGCTTTTCGGTCAATTTTAGCCCTTCATTTATGCGACGAAGGACTTCCGCTATTATTCGACCAAAATGTCGCTTTTAGCTATAATTCTAAACATGCGTACCTGGCTCGGATCATAAGATTGACCCGTTTAAATACCTTTCGCTATTAATTTCTAGTTAACAGCCATGCGAACCATGTGTTAATTCCTCTGATCACAAAACTCAACAAGCGATCACCAAATATTATTGACAAATGGTGTTAACAACACCATTTGACCCGTTTAGTCAAAATGACTAATTATCATTTCGAGATGGTATTTAATTACCATTTCACCCCCTTTAACGTACCCCGGTTTACTTTTGAATTCATCTTACTTAAGAATCGTTCTCATTTTGTTTGACCCGTTATGGCTCATGCCAAATGGTGTCATTTCAAATCCCTTTATATATTCATTAGTCCATGTCCGGATTACTATAACATAATTCATGGTTTCTTATCTTTCTCACTTTTTCCGACTCGCATTTAAATCGTGCCGGAACATTATGTTTCGCTTACTCAATATAATTCAGATTCAATACTCGAAATTAAGTATTTGGTAATAAAGTAAAAGGCGTAAGCTTCACTTACCTCGCATCCAAACCATGCTTCTCTTTTCCTTCTTAAATTCGGTTGACCCGCTTCCTTCTCCAAGCTTCCACCTGGCTTGTTACGCGTCAAACAATCATCATCGTTTTCAAGGTGGTTAGTTAAATCATAATTTAATACGATTATTCCACCTTACGCATTTTCTATCAAAATTTTCATTCGATCTTATTAATGGTCAGTTTGACTTTCAAAAGTCAACTACCTCTTTTTTTATATCTATGAAATGCACAACTGAGTTCAACGAACTCACTTAGGCATTTCTTCAACTATTCGGTTGTCACTATTTTTAGGCCACAAACTCACCCGTGGTTCTAACCGAGTTTATTATGTTTTCAACACTTTATCTTGTTCATGTGATTATCAAGAGTAATTTACCCATTCATTTCACAAGGACTAAGGGTTCCTCATATACGAGTGAAACCCGTTTCGTCATATCACTAGCATTCACCCGAACACCTAATACAACCCAGTTCTACTTATCAATTTAGTAGTTAGCATGATTTCAAACATCCATATTCATGAAATAAATCACTAATTTTCGCTACAACCTCCAAAGCCCTTTTTGAATCATGTATAATCAAATACTCAATTTGAAATTTGTTTAAGTATTTCGCTTCAACTATCAATTATGATGATTTCTAGCACAAGCATATCATCAACCTCATTATTTAGCTAAAACCAACTTAACACATACAAGGGGATTCATCAAACCCTAGTTTTTAACACTAATCCTTCAAGTTTTCAACTAGGGTTTGTTTCTAAACATGAATTTCATCACAATAACGCTCATAGATTTATTATTCATTCCAAAATTTCGACTATGATTTCTCATCATAGTTTCAAAGCATCACTAAATAGCAAAATTCAACATACTTTGTAATCCCGATGACTAGGTAATCACGAATTTGTGTTCATGCACCTGATTTGGGCTGGATTTGACCTTCAATTTGTTGATTTTGCTGAAGTTAGGGTTTGAGCCCCTTGTGAGCTCTCCTGGTCGATCTCCCTCACGCACACAAACTGTGTGTTGAGTTTTATTTTTGATTTTTAATAACTCAAGTTCCTTACTTAACATTATTAGCCCCTCTTGTTTTGTTAATTAGTAAGTAGGCTACAACCTACTTATCTTCAACAATATTTTGTCTTGTTAACTAGGTTAAATTTTTCCTAGTTAGCTTAGTGAGTTCGGGATAGTCATAACCCGTTTCATTTTAAGTCCCGGTAACTCGGGCCTTTCATAAATTCGTTTTTCTCAAAAGTCTTAGTATAACCTTTATTTAATATTAGGTTTAATTATTTAAATCCTAATATTTACCGGGTAAATTTTACCACTAACGGTACTTTACCCGTCTTTTAGTGTTAACGTGGTTTGATTACCAAACCCATTTTCGGGGTGTTACAAGTCTACCCCTCTTAAAGAGGTTTCGTCCCCGAAACCTTTCTCACGTACTTTATTAGTTTAAATCATCCGAACCTTAGTTTCGGTGATCACTTGAGCATTGCTCGCACATGATACTCTTACCAGGGAAGTATGGTAATGTGCTTTCAGTTTCAAAGCGTATACGCCTTTTATGTGTATGGCCTCGTAGGCCGATACTTTCATTTTGTATTTCTTATTCTTGTCACTTATTTGACCGAGTTGTCATCTGATCACTCGGTTGTATTTATTTTCAACATGTTTACTTCAAGCAAATCTTATTTCAACAGGCGTTTTGTATAAGTCGTAACACTATTCCGACTTTGAAAGGTTTTACCGGCTAGACTGATTAGTCGCCGTCACTTTACACCCTGTCATGCGGGTATATCTATTTGCCAACCCGGCCTTTTGCGTGTTTTTCTGATTTCATATCTCATAACTCATGTTACGACGTGAGTATATTCTATATCACTTTTGTAACCGTGATCACATCACGTTATGTTTAAGTCTATTTTGACTTTTCATTATCGAAATCTTTCCTTCGAATGTATCGCCTTGCACCTATCGGTGTTAGGATCTATATTCCTTGACATTAATCATTTTCCGAATTTGTTTCATAATATTCATATTTGTTAAAACATTATTTCTCATTAAAACTGTATTTTAGTTTCACGTTTTCTCTTTAACTCATGTCAATTCCAAGGAATTTTCGTCCAAGGATTTATCCCCTTCCGTTGTCATTTCGGTAATGACTTCATCCACCTTTGTGACGTAACACAATTTAAATAATTGTGAATTCTTTTGTCATCTTTGCCCGTTTAAATGTTTTAGTGAAATTTTTCACTTTTGTCAACCAAACCTTTCACAATCTCTTTGCTTTTAACCCATCTAATTAACTTAGCGAAACCCATCGCTTTTATACGAACTTTATCTCCCGTTATTATTTTACGCGGGAAGTTACAACCAGTTTCCTTGTTTTATACTATTGATCCGTAGGGTCTTTCGCTTAGCCTCGTAGGCTATTTCTTTATATTTTCACCTTTTTACCTTATTAAGGTGAGACCCCAACAATTCGTTTCTTTCTATTTGGGACTCGAAGGTATTTTTGGTCCCGTAGACCTTAGCCTCATTTATAATCTCGTAGGTTATGATAATCCCGTAGATCATCTTTTATTCAAGTCTTTATTCAAAGGTATATACATTTATATATGTATATGGCGTTAAGGCACCCTTTTTATGTTCAAAATCATTTATTTTCGCCTTGGTATTTCCTTTGACCTTGTCCGTAGTCTAAGTCTACATTTGTTTTCTTTCGGACAAATTTTCCGATTTTATGACTTCTCATGTCATTTATGCGTCGGTTCATCTTATGCTCACCATTATCCAGTTTACATATATTCGTATTTGATTATGTCCCATTACCGGGCTCATTATTCTTTTGCATTTAACGCTACCTTATCCAGCTTGCGCTTACTCATGCCATCCGACATTATATTATATTCAACCCGTTTGACTTATTCATGTGAAATCTTATCATTTATGGATGTCAAACTTCATTCTTTGTTCGACCCGTTCAACTTTAAAATAGTTGAACATAATTTATCAAAATTTCTATTTACATCATCTTGTCGTCTTTTAGTCTTGACTCCAAAACCCGAGTCTTTTAACTTTCCATCCGAGTTCCCGTTTCTCGGTCTACGCATGTGTTTAAATCCTTACCCATCAACCGGGTGTTTTACCGAAGTCGTTGTTATTGCAACCCTTCCGGTATGCATTAAGACTTCGCTTCACTTTTATATTCTGACTTTGTCCTCAAGTTTGACGTTTTACAAAAACAGCCCGTTAAGAGACATATTTGCATTCTCCGGGTTCGAGTGTAAGTACACCCCTCCCAATGCATATCTAAATCATTTTACATATTTGCATTCTCCGGGTTCGAGTGTAAGTACACCCCCTCCCAATGCATATCTAAATCATTTTACATGTTTGCATTCTCCGGGTTCGAGTGTAAGTACACCCCCTCCCAATGCATATCTAAATCATTTTACATGTTTGCATTCTCCGGGTTCGAGTGTAAGTACACCCCCTCCCAATGCATATCTTAATCGTTTTACATGTTTGCATTCTCCGGGTTCGAGTGTAAGTACACCCCATCCCAATGCATATCTTAATCGTTTTACATTAATCTGTGTCCCTTCACTCGGGCTCATTATCCTAATGTAATACGCTTCCGTCATCCGGCTGTGCGTTTACATTATTATCAAATATTTTGCTCATTTGATTCATTTGGGTACTTTTTAATTTGTCCCACTCACCCCGTCCTTACTACATCGGGTGTAAGCATGTCCATCATAAAAAGTTCATGGTATCATGTGTTCACTACCTACTTGGCCAGAGTAGGCGATCAACACATGACATACATGACCTTTTTATAACTTTCACATCACGCCCCATGTAAATATCACCTCTATTTATTTCTCTTGGAAACAATATCCCGGACAGATTTTCTATTCGGGTTTTTTCAAGTTTTTAATCTACGCATGCAACTTTCAATCTCTACGTATTTGTTGCATATTACTATTTGTGCAATTAAATTTAAAATGTGCACCTGGTAATGCTTGCCCTAACGGGCTTCTCTTGCCATTAGCCTTGTTCGCGATCGCTACGCGATTTAGGTCCTTGATGAGCATACTCTTTAGACCGTTCCTCTGTCAAATCCGTGATTTCTTAAACTCTCGCTATCTTCATATGCGAGTGTCCTTCAACTAAAACATTTACAACAGTTAGTAATTTCGACATTAATGGATGCCCGTATTATAATACAAGGCTTTTCTACTATACGCATCAACGCGTGTAATTTTGTTGACTATATCTACTCTATATCATTTTTATTGGTGTAACGTGTACTACACGATAACCATATGTGTTGTTCTCAACACTTTAATCATACTAAACCATTGATATACATGTACTTACCGGATTTGCGATCAAGCCTCGAACCGAACACTTTATTCTTTTAACCTTGAGCTCTGATTACCAACTTGTAACGCCCGTCTCAATTAATCAAGATTTTAATAATAAAATACACATTTTAATGCTAAAATGTGACTTTACAAAAACTTGTCATACCAACATTCCCATATGTTTACAACATTTCAAAAACAAATTTATAAGTGTTTACATAATTCACTTATAATAAAACAAATCAAGATTTGACGCGAAAGCTTCATTTAACGTGTGTTCGGTTCTTGCTCCTCGCTTGATCTTCATCCGGGACTCTCGACATTCACCTATGATCAAAACCAACTTAGAAGTCAGTTTTGATAGTTAAATAACAAGTACAACAAGGTAATTGGGTCAAATAATCGAAATAAACAAAAAAAAAACAAAAAATTCAATATTTCACCCCGTCGCCGCGCGCCACGGCAAAAGCCTTTGGCCGTGGCGCGACACCACGGACTCAATTTGACAGAATGTGTGATGCTGGTGCTGCATATTTGCCCAGCTAAATTTTAACCAAAACCTAACTTCAAAATGGCATAACTTTTGATCTAGGCCTCCGTTTTACGCGATTCTTTTTCCTACGCGTTCGTAATTTAATTCTCCATCTCATGGAGTAAAAATCCGACATCTGAATTTACAAAATTTTAAATTTTGAGCTGTTGGCTTGAAATTTAATTTTGACACTTTTGACCCGTTCACGCCTTTACCAAATTAACTTGTTATTTTCCTTCAAAATACCATGGTCATCATGGTTATCATGTTATATCCGTTTACTAATTTACAAGATTCAACCTTACGGGTTCCTTAATAAATTTAAACCCGTTTTGCATATATACTCGTTTTGACCCGTTACGAGTATTCTACATTTTTTTTAGACTTAAATCATGCTTCTATTGGTTTACATCCTATCACCATTTTTATACGAATTCCGAGGACTCAATTTAACAAGACGCTTATTTCAAAACAACTCTTTAAGGGTTGTTTGCCCTATTTACCCCTCAAGGGCTTTTTGGTCAATTTTAGCCCTTCATTTATGCGACGAAGGACTTCCGCTATTATTTGACCAAAATGTCGCTTTTAGCTATAATTCTAAACATGCGTACCTGGCTCGGATCATAAGATTGACCCGTTTAAATACCTTTCGCTATTAATTTCTAGTTAACAGCCATGCGAACCATGTGTTAATTCCTGTGATCACAAAACTCAACAAGCGATCACCAAATATTATTGACAAATGGAGTTAACAACACCATTTGACCCGTTTAGTCGAAATGACTAATTATCATTTCGAGATGGTATTTAATTACCATTTCACCCCCTTTAACGTACCCCGGTTTACTTTTGAATTCATCTTACTTAAGAATTGTTCTCGTTTTGTTTGACCCGTTATGGCTCATGGCAAATGGTGTCCTTTCAAATCCCTTTATATATTCATTAGTCCATGTCCGGATTACTATTTGACCATTTTTACCCTTTTTACCATAATTCATGGTTTCTTATCTTTCTCACTTTTTCCGACTCGCATTTAAATCATGCCGTAACATCATGTTTCGCTTACTCAATATAATTCAGATTCAATACTCGAAATAAAGTATTTGGTAATAAAGTAAAAGGCGTAAGGTTCACTTACCTCGCATCCAAACCATGCTTCTCTTTTCCTTCTTAAATTCGTTTGACCGGCTTCCATCTCCAAGCTTCCACCTGGCTTGTTACGCGTCAATCTATCATCATCGTTTTCAAGGTGGTTAGTTAAATCATAATTTAATACGATTATTCCATCTTACGCATTTTCTATCAAAATTTTCATTCGATCTTATTAATGGTCAGTTTGACTTTCAAAAGTCAACTGCCTCTTTTTTTATATCTAGGAAATGCACAACTGAGTTCAACGAACTCACTTAGGAATTTCTTCAACTATTCGGTTGTCACTACTTTTAGGCCACAAACTCACCCGAGGTTCTAACCGAGTTTATTATGTTTTCAACACTTTATCTTGTTCATGTGATTAACAAGACTAATTTGCCCATTCATTTCACAAGGACTAAGGCTTCCTCATATACGAGTGAAACCCGTTTCATCATATCACTAGCATTCACCCGAACAGCTAATACAACCCAGTTCTACTTATCAGTTTAGTAGTTAGCATGATTTCAAACATCCATATTCATGAAATAAATCACTAATTTTCGCTACAACCTCCAAAGCCCTTTTTGAATCATGTATAATCAAATACTCAATTTGAAATTTGTTTAAGTATATCGCTTCAACTATCAATTATGATGATTTCTAGCACAAGCATATCATCAACCTCATTATTTAGCTAAAACCCACTTAGCACATACAAGGGGATTCATCAAACCCTAGTTTTTAACACTAATCCTTCAAGTTTTCAACTAGGGTTTGTTTCTAAACATGAATTTCATCACAATAACGCTCATAGATTCATTATTCATTCCAAAATTTCGACTATGATTTCTCATCATAGTTTCAAAGCATCACTAAATAGCAAAATTCAACATACCTTGTAATCCCCATGACTAGGTAATCACGAATTTGTGTTCATGCACCTGATTTGGGCTGAATTTGACCTTCAATTTGTTGATTTTGCTGAACTTAGGGTTTGAGCCCCTTGTGAGCTCTCCTGGTCGATCTCCCTCACGCAAACACACTGTGTGTTGTGTTTTATTTTTGATTTTTAATAACTCAAGTTCCTTACTTAACATTATTAGCCCCTCTTGTTTTGTTAATTAGTAAGTAGGCTACAACCTACTTATCTTCAACAATATTTTGTCTTGTTAACTAGGTTAAATTTTTCCTAGTTAGCTTAGTGAGTTCGGGATAGTCATAACCCGTTTCATTTTAAGTCCCGTTAACTCGGGCCTTTCATAAATTTATTTTTCTCAAAAGTCTTCGTATAACCTTTATTTAATATTAGGTTTAATTATTTAAATCCTAATATTTACCGGGTAAATTTTACCACTAACGGTAGTTTACCCGTCTTTTAGTGTTAACGTGGTTTGATTACCAAACCCATTTTCGGGGTGTTACAGAACCGGTAACCAAACGAACAACCGGACACTACTCGAAACACCAAAATTTAACTAGAAGCATTGTTTTAATGTTTTGAAGCTAGTTATGATCACTAAATATCATGTTACACCCTAAAACACCTAAACATACTTAAACCCCTAAATCTAATATTTAACATGTAACTAAATCACCTAACTAGAAGTTGAAACCCAACTAGATACCCCCCATAACCGGTTACAAAGTGGGCCCCACACTTTTGATTTTCTTGAAAATTGTAATAGATTATGTTTCTTTGATATTTGACATATTAACCAAGAGATATAGTGTTGTTGAAGAATAAAAGACATTAGAACCTTAAGATCATATTACACATACCATACACTTTCAAGTTCACAAAAATCTTCTTCCTCCCCTCCATAGTTAACGGCCCAAACCCCCTCTCTTCATCATCATTTCTCTAGCAATTTTCCATACAATCAAAGTTGTCCATAAGGTGTAACAAGCATAGTTAGGAAGGTTGGAAGCTAAGGAACTTGAAGGACCTTCTTGGAGTGCTTTTATCCACCTCATTTCTCATCATCTTCATTCTTGATTCTTCCCTAGCCATAGTGCTAGTAGTAAGCCTCTTTGATCCTGCTTTTACTCTTAATTTTAGTGGTTAAAGTATAATGTAACTTGATAAACCAAAGAATCTCAACAAAACAAAAGTGTGATCATGAACATAAAGCTTAAAAACATGAAGATCAAGTTGTTTTAGTGTATGTGTTAAACTTGTTTGTTGATTTCTTGCATATATGGTGTAGATCATCATATGAAGCTTGCTAGATGATGATTAAACACATGATCTAGCAAGTATAAGAATGGATCTTGAGAAAATCGTGTTGATCATCCTTTATGTAAACTATGAAGTTGAAGTTGAACATGATTTAGTGTAGGATGATGAATCCTACAAGTTAAATGTCTTGAAAATGTAAGATTTCAAAAATAATATTTTCAAGAAACTAAAGTTTACTTCAATATTTAACATGGATTGATTTTTGAAAGAAAGAAAACACATTATGATGGTTAAATAGGACTAGTAATGTGTAGGAAACAAGAAAAATACAAGAAGATTAATTTTTGAAAAAATCATCTTGCAAGTTGTAAAGATGGAAATTTCACAAGAATGGGTTTTATAAAATAAAAACCATAGATTTAGTGTTCTTACAACCTATTAAACATCATGTTGAATTACTACAAATTTTTACTAACTTCAAGTTCATGTCATAATGTAAAAAATGCATATTTTTGGCTCATGGTAAGTTTTGTGAAGATTGTTGTTGTTTGATGAGGATTTTTTTTAAAAGAAAATGATATGCTAATAAGCATGGAAACCTCCATTTTTAAGGAGAAACTATGGCAATTTTTTATAAATATTAAACACTTAGAAAAATATTTTCAAACAAGTGTTTACAAGTAAATTTTGATCTTGGTTTTTAATATAAAACTTGCCATAATTTTTGTTATAAAAATTACAAATATTGGAGGTTGATTTTTAATAATAAAAGTGACTAAGTGTATATTTAGGAAAATATATATTTAGATGTCACAAAATTATGTGCTACTTGTATATTGATTGTATTAGTTATATTAAAAGGGGAAAGTTCTTGTACAAATAATCTTAACATACTAAACATACAAATTGAAGGAAAACTCAAAAAGACAAGGTGGCATTTTTGTAATTATCAATAACTATCAAAGTTACTCTAAAAATATACCTAAAAAAAGCCTAACCCCCCCTCCCCCCTGTCACACCCCGACCACGTAAAACAACAAATCGTGGCAGAAACGTCGGGGAGTGTTGTAACAGAATTATTGTTCCACAACCATGGTAATTAAAAGTTACATTTTATTCAGCAAACAGAGAGTTACATTGTCTTAAAACAACTGAAACGAAGAGTTCATCACATAATTAAACTAGTTCCATCTTTATTTTTAAGTCTCTAAGGCACAGGTCCGCCCTAGTGTGTCACGAACATCCTAAGCAACAGCTCCTGAAAACACATGTGAAAATAGGTACGTCAGCATAAAAATGCCTGTGAGATACATAGGTTTTATGAAAATAGGATGCATGACTTGAGTTTAAAGAAATGTTTAATAAAAGTTAGTCATGAACCTTGTAAATTGTTAAAAGTCCAAATGTAGTCAAGTAATGTGTAACAATTGTTATGTATGGTAAGTAAAGTGTAGTCACATAAACCAAATGTAAAGATGTACAAAACATGGTATTTTGAATATATCAAAAAGTTATGTTTTGCAAAGTAAATGCATGTTTTATTGATACAAACATTTATGTGGTAAGTTAACGCATACATTCAAGCCTTGAGACAGACGGATAACCCTAAGTCAAGGTTATCAAAAGAAATGTTTTCGGATTCAGTCATTCCATCCATCCAAACAAACCTAGGATTTTAGGAACAGGATTTGTCAAGTCCTATGGTACCATTACTTACTACCGAGCGGCGTAGCTAATGTTAATGAACGTATATAAGTCTCGTTTGTTCAAACCAAATGTTATACCAAGTGTAAACATGTTATATGAAAACAATGTACTAAGTATGCTAAGTTAACATACAAAGCAGAAAAGTCATGTAAATCATGTACTATAAGTGTACTAATGAACATAGCAAGTATATGATGTGAAAACAGGAAAGCATGTAAGTAACAAATAGGCACATGTGTTTCACCCCAAAACAGTTTAAAAACAGTAAAAGAGGGGTCTATGTACTCACCTTGATTTCGGGTAAGTCCAAACAAGTATGCAAGGTGTGAGAGTTTTGACGGGAACAAGGTTTTTCCACGTTACTCTAATGGTATGAACATGCACAAAATATTGCAATTGGTATCAACAAATATTGTTAACTGTAAACTGGAAACTAAGTCCATGGTGTTTGGTATGGTTTGACATAAACGGTAACTATGGGTTTGAACAACTTAATTTGGGGAAGTCGGTAAATAAGTAGGATTCAAAGGGATTATTTGTGGGAAATATACTTTCTTAAAATAATCAACTATATAATGTTAAAGTGGAATACATGATAATTATCTAACACTTGTCTAAATAATAAGTTTAAATCAGAATAATTAAAAATAATATTTTTAATTATGAATAAGTAATATTACTGATTTACAGTAATTATTAGGGTTCTGGAATAATTTTATATAAGTAAATGGAATTAAAATAGTTAAAATATCGGTATTTAAGTTTATCAGATTAATTCTTTAAAATAATCTGAAAATGCCCAAAACAGTTTGAGATTTTTAATAATCTCAGAAACATGTGTATTTTGTAAAAAAAATAGAATATTTTTAAGCCGAACATATATAATTATATAATTAAAACTGTTAAGTTTAAATAAATGATTTAACTGATTTAATTATGTAAAATAATTTGTAAATAACCCAACAGTAATATAATTTATATAAACTCAGAATAAAACATGTAACATCATAAAAATAATTTTGGACACAATCATATAGTTATCTAATTTAAATACATTAAATTAAATTACACTTTTAAAGTGTAAATACTGTTTTATTAACATAATTATCAAAATTATATCAAATATCAGTAACAAAATTATTTTTGTAAAGGTTGTCATTTAAAATAATTGTCATAAAAATTTCAGTAATTGTTTCTGAAAATCGAATTTAATATGAATTTTTAAAGATTAAAACTGTTTTTAATTAAAATAAAATAGTTTTATAAAAGTTTTGCAAACATTTATATTTTTTTTAATAAATGCATCAGTAATCACATAACATGTGATAAAAATTTTGGATTTTAACAATTAATTATCGAATTGTTATGAATTAATGAAAAATCTGCATTTAATAGAAAATAAATAAATAAACTAATTCATCATCATCTTCCCCAAATTAGTCAACCCGAAGTCAAACCCCATCAATTCGACATCAAAACTGAACAATAACTAAATTAACTTTACAGGGTCGTAATGTAAATGTAATTGTACCGAATTATCGAAAAAGAAAGCTCCGGTATCGGTTAAAGATGGCGGACCGAGTCTCTCCGGCGACTGGTTCGTCTGCAACTCCGGCGACAAGAACTGAGGTACGATTTCGATATGTTTGAGTGTTTTGAGAATGTTGTGAGGTTCGTGGGGGTTCAGGGAATTTATAAAACGTTCCAATTGATTCAGAAACAAACGAATAATACAGATTCTGATTCCCACTTAGATTTTATAAATTTTTCCGGTTTCGTAAACATAAATGCATGGTTCGGTGAAATTGAAGTGTTGGACGGATTCAATTTGTCATGGAGAACAAACAAGTATGCTCATCGATCAGTGATCTTTGTCTGGTTGCGGTTTGGACCAATTCCGGCATCATGCGCGGTTTATAACCGGTTTGAAACGAAGTTGCAATTTGGTCCCTGTTGTTTCAGAATCATGCACAGATGGTCCCTCAAACAGTTAACTAGGGTGTTAACTAGGTTAGTATTTTTATAAAGAATCTTTATATAAAAGTTAACTGAGTTAAATTGTCCGGTTAAAACCATCTTGAAAACGACAGGAATGGTCCCTGGACTTGTTAACTGAAAAAGGCTAACTTAGTTAGTTTTTAAACATGAATTCCTTTTATATTATCTAACCCGGTTAGGGTTTTCCGTTAAATACAGTTTCAAAAATAGCAAAAATAGTCCCTAAACTACTAGTTTGATAAAATGACCTAATGGCCCTTGGACTTTTAATTCAAAAATTTAAGTATATTTATTTTATATAAATATAAGTTTCCAAAATGACATTTTAGACCCTAGACTTTTAAAAGTTTTAAAAGTTTATATTTTATTTATAAAACGAGTTTCAAAAATGTCATAAAGGACCCTAAACTTTATAGTTTTCAAAAATTTCATTTTTAACTCGAACTTATAAGATTTCTTAAATGACGTTTTAGTCCCCGGACTTTTGTACTTTCTAAAAATGACGGTTTTAGTCGTCGGACTTAAAATCAACGTTTTCAAGCGAGTTTCAAGGAATGACAATTTGGTCCCTCAACTTATACTTTCACATAATGACACATTAGGCCCTTGTAATTAACGTAGCTTTCTTTACAAGTATAAAACTCAATCAACTTTGCAAATATTAATGTGTTTGGACTTGTATAAGCATGTATGAGCACAAAGCAAGTATGTTCGAATATGTTTCATTTCAAACACGGTAATTGTTACAATGCAAGTCAAAACAAAACATGTGTTAAGACCAGGATGGTTACAGTCTCCCGTACTTGTGGAAATTTCGTCCCGAAATTTGTTTAGAGGAAACTTGTGAAAACAAATGCGGATATTTCGCCTTCATATGGTCCTTATGTTCCCAAGTAAACTCGGGGCCACGTTTGGATTCCTAGCGAACCTTGACCAAATGAATCCGTTTGTTCTTCAACTGTCTGAATGTATGGTCCACTATCTCCACAGGTTTCTCGATAAAGTGCAGTGTTTTATCAACACGAATTTCATCAAGCGGTATGTGAAGGTTCTCGTCAGCTAAACACTTTTTGAGATTGGATACGTGGAAGGTTGGATGAACATTCCCAAGTTCAGGAGGTAACTCGAGTCTGTAGGCTACCTTACCGATTCTTTCGACGATCTTGAAAGGTCCAACGTATCTAGGTGCAAGTTTTCCTTTCTTTCCAAATCTGATCACGCCTTTCCAAGGTGAGACCTTAAGTAATACACGATCACCAACTTGAAATTCCATGGGCTTGCGTCCTTGGTCCGCGTAATTCTTTTGACGGCTTCGAGCTGTCTGAAGGTTATCACGAACTTTCTTGATCTTATCAGTTGTCTCTAGAATGAGGTCAGGTACAGTAAGTTGAGCCTCTCCTATCTCATTCCAGCAGACTGGTGAACGACATTTTCGACCATAGAGAGCCTCGAAAGGAGCCATGTTGATGCTGGAGTGATAACTGTTGTTGTAGGAGAATTCAACCAATGGAAGATGTGAGTCCCAACTACCACCAAAATTGATTACACAAGCTCTAAGCATATCCTCCAAAGTCTGGATTGTTCTTTCAGTTTGGCCATCTGTTTGGGGATGATAAGTTGTGCTCAGATTAAGTTGGGTCCCCATAGCAGATTGCATGGTTCTCCAAAAAATGAGAAGTGAAGCGAGCATCTCTGTCAGAAATAATGTTCAAAGGAACACCATGTCAAGATACGATTTCATCCGCATAGATTTTAGCCAGGCTTTCAGCAGAAAAATCTTCACGTATTGGCAAGAAATGTGCTGACTTAGTAACACGATCAACAACTACCCAGATGGCATCATGACCTTTCTTAGTGCACGGAAGTTTGGTAATAAGATCCATAACAATGTTTTCCCATTTCCAAACTGGAATCTCTAGTTGTTCCAAAAGACCAGAAGGATGTTGGTGTTCAGCCTTGACCTTAAGACAAGTAAGGCATTTTGAAACATACAAAGCAATGTCTTTCTTCATACCGGGCCACCAATACCGAGTACAAAGATCCTTATACATCTTATCTGAGCCAGGATGAATAGAATAACGAGACTTATGAGCTTCATCCATAAGCAAAGTGCGGAGATCATCTAGGCTTGGGACCCATAAACGGTCCATGAAATAATACGATCCATCGCCCTTCAGTTCAAGATCGGGCTTAATGTGATAGGGTAATTCCTTACCCATTAAGTCTTGTGACACACAAGCATGTTGAGCCTGAGAAATGCGTGCTTGGATATCGGATCGACCTTGAATATCAGATTGAACACGAACACAATGAAGCTTGACACGTTCTTTACGACTCAAAGCGTCAGCTACAACATTCGCCTTACCAGGATGGTAGCGAATTTCGCAGTCATAGTCGTTTAGGAGCTCAACCTAGCGTCGTTGCCTCATGTTGAGTTCTTTCTGATTGAAGATATGCTGAAGACTTCTGTGGTCAGTGAAAACCACACATTTAGTACCATACAAATAGTGTCTCCAGATCTTAAGAGCGAACACAACTGCACCCAACTCAAGATCATGAGTGGTGTAGTTCTTCTCATGCACCTTCAATTGTCTTGATGCGTAGGCTATAACTTTGTTCCTTTGCATCAGAACACAGCCAAGACCCAATTTAGATGCATCGCAATAAACGACGAAATCATCATTGCCCTCAGGCAAAGTTAGAATGGGCGCGTCACAAAGTTTCTGCTTTAAGGTCTGAAATGCTTCCTCTTGTTTAGAACCCCATTCAAAGGGTCTATTCTTCTGAGTTAGAGCAGTTAGAGGAACTGCAATCTTGGAGAAATTCTCTATGAAGCGGCGGTAATATCCCGCGAGACCAAGAAAAGAATGAATTTTAGTAGGAGTAGTAGGCGTATTCCAATCCTTAATCGCACTGATCTTGGAGGGATCTACATGAATACCTTGTTTGTTGATAATATGCCCCAAAAATTGAACCTCCTTAAGCCAAAATTCGCACTTGGAGAATTTGGCGAAAAGTTGTTCTTTCTTTAGAAGTTCCAGAGTAATACAAAGATGTTGCTCATGATCAGCTTGTGTCTTAGAGTATATCAAGATGTCATCAATGAAAATGATGATGAACTTATCTAAATAAGGCTTACAAACCCTATTCATCAAGTCCATGAAGACAGCAGGAGCATTAGTCAAACCGAACGGCATGACTGTGAACTCATAATGCCCATAACGAGTACGGAACGCTGTCTTGTGAATATCTTCTTCATGCACACGAAGTTGATGATACCCAGAACGAAGATCAATCTTCGAAAAATAAGAAGCACCCTGTAACTGGTCAAAGAGATCATCGATGCGAGGTAGAGGATATCGATTCTTGATGGTAAGCTTGTTCAGCTCACGATAATCGATGCACATTCTGAAGATCCATCCTTCTTCTTGACAAAAAGAACGGGAGCACCCCAAGGTGAAAAACTAGGACGAATAAAACCTTTGTCTGAAAGCTCCTGAAGCTGCTTAGACAACTCTTGCATCTCAGACGGTGCAAGACGATATGGAGATCTGGCAATGGGATTTGCACCAGGTACGAGATCAATACGGAACTCGACTTGGCGTGCTGGGGGTAGACCAGGTAACTCTTCAGGAAACAGCTCCGGAAAATCCCGAACAACAAGAATATCTTGGATAGACTTACCCTTGCCTTTATCTGCTGTAACATGTGCCAAGAAGGCCACATAATTCTTTCGCAGATACTTTCGAGCTTTAAAACAAGACATGAGTTTGAGACTATCAGCATGTTTCTCACCACGAACCTATAGAATCTCACCTGACGAAAGCGGCACCCGAACAATCTTCTCAAAACAAACTACCTCCGCGTGATGCTTGGCTAACCAATCCATACCCACAATAATGTCGAAGCTTCCTAGTTGCATGGGTGTGAGGTCAATAGGAAAAAGATGATCGTTAAGGTTCAATTGGCAATTGCGAAGAACAGAATCGAGAACAACGGGATTACCACTCGCAACTTCTACTGTCAAAGGCTTACTTAGTTTTGTTCTACCCACGCGAAGCAATAGCTCAAAAGATAGCGACACAAAACTCTTATCGGCACCAGAATAAAAAAGAACAGATGCGGGTTGATTATTGACAAAGAACGTACCGTTAACCACTTCATTGTCTGCCTGCGCCTCTTGTGCATTCATGTTGAAAACTCGACCTCGAGCCTGAACCTGAGCTGGATTCGCATTCACCAATCTTGGACACTGATTACGATAGTGGGTCAGATCCCCACAGTTATAACAAGAACCTGGTGGGTAGTGAGGTCGTGCAGCTTGACCTTGTTGTTGAGCAAGAGGCTGAGCAACTTGTCGGGCTGGGTTCTGAGCTGCCCGATTCTGATTAGCAGGAATGCGGCATGCATCAGCAAGATGACCATTTCTTCCACAGTTAGTGCAATGACGACATTGGAGATGTGGTAAGTGATGACCGTTACACCTGTTGCACAAAGGTGCATTGCCTAGATAAGGCTTCTTGGCGGGTGGCTGTGCAGGCTGATTTTGTGCAGCTTGAGTCTGTGCAGTAACGGCGTAGTTTTGGGAAGCCTTGCATTTCCTAGAACCCTTCGATGAACCAGAACCCTTACCCTTCTTATTTTTGCTATCCTCTTTGTCAGATGCCTGATTCTTACTTTTTTCCCCCTTTCTGTGCAACTTACCCTTCCGAATCTGCGACTCAGTCAATGTTGCTGCTAACTCGATCGCCTGACGGACTGTGGTAGGGTTACTACCAGTAACGATGTCTTGCACTGAGTCAGGTAGACCATCGATGTACCTTTCGATAGCCTTATCGAGTGGGGTAACCATTGTTGGGCATAACAAACTCAGCTCCTCATATCTATCAGTATACGCCCGGTGCTCGCCACTATCCTGTTTCAAGTCATCAAACCCCTTTCCAAAGCTCGCAGTTCATGACGAGGACAAAACTCCCTCATCATAAGAGTCCTAAGTTCAGCCCATGTTTGTGCTAGAGCAACTTCTGCACCACGGTCTCTCATAACCCCGTTCCACCATGTGAGAGCCCTCTTCTGAAATACACTGGAAGCAAACTCGACCTTGCGATTATCAGGACACTGAACGTGACAGAAAGTATTCTCAATGCTCTCGAACCATTGAAGAAGCCCAGTTGCTCCCTCAGAACCACTAAACTTGAGCGGTTTAGCTGAATTAAAACTCTTGAAATTGCATGGAGCATTGTTGTTGTTGGCTTGGTTCCATTGAGCAATAAGATTTGGGAACGCAATAGCCATGTGCTGCGCGATGATTTCTGCCAGTTCATCATTTGGTAGCGGATTTTCGCGTCGAGGAGGCATTCTAAAAGAGGAAACATGAAAGTAACGAGTGAGATGATTAGATAAAAGTATGAGATGAAACAAAAATCGACAAAAGCAAAGATGGTGGTAATTCGTCCGTATCACAAAGTAAACAAACGACACACAGTGACTAATCAAAGTAAATGGGTCAATAATGTATCGCGAAGACATGCTCGCCTATAAGTGAACACTCATCCCAAGAATTCCCAGGTAAGCACAACTGGTCTCGCGTCTGATGAGATATATGCGAAGTGCTTGCCTAGACAGAAAACCCAGAATACAGGCATTCACCCTTCCAGTTTGCACGTGTTCACACTATTTAGAACCCAAAACTTTGACGGGATTTTGAAAACTTTAAAGGCGTAAAGCCTAAAAATAAATCATCTAAGGATAGATGATTGATTTTCAAATGGAAAAGAGATTTGTGTACTTGTTTTGTTAATCACCTAAGGATAGGTGAAGTGCATGTTTTAAAATCTAAACACAAGACAACTTGTGTTGGGATCCTAGAAAGGTTATAGTCTAGGTCAAAGATTTACTAATAACCTAATTCTCTATAACCATTGGCTCTGATACCAACTCTTCTGTCACACCCCGACCACGTAAAACAACAAATCGTGGCGGAAACGTCAGGGAGTGTTGTAACAGAATTATTGTTCCACAACCATGGTAATTAAAAGTTACATTTTATTCAGCAAACAGAGAGTTACATTGTCTTAAAACAACTGAAACGAAGAGTTCATCACATAATTAAACTAGTTCCATCTTTATTTTTAAGTCTCTAAGGCACAGGTCCGCCCTAGTGTGTCACGAACATCCTAAGCAACAGCTCCTGAAAACACATGTGAAAATAGGTACGTCAGCATAAAAATGCCTGTGAGATACATAGGTTTTATGAAAATAGGATGCATGACTTGAGTTTAAAGAAATGTTTAATAAAAGTTAGTCATGAACCTTGTAAATTGTTAAAAGTCCAAATGTAGTCAAGTAATGTGTAACAATTGTTATGTATGGTAAGTAAAGTGTAGTCACATAAACCAAATGTAAAGATGTACAAAACATGGTATTTTGAATATATCAAAAAGTTATGTTTTGCAAAGTAAATGCATGTTTTATTGATACAAACATTTATGTGGTAAGTTAACGCATACATTCAAGCCTTGAGACAGACGGATAACCCTAAGTCAAGGTTATCAAAAGAAATGTTTTCGGATTCAGTCATTCCATCCATCCAAACAAACCTAGGATTTTAGGAACAGGATTTGTCAAGTCCTATGGTACCATTACTTACTACCGAGCGGCGTAGCTAATGTTAATGAACGTATATAAGTCCCGTTTGTTCAAACCAAATGTTATACCAAGTGTAAACATGTTATATGAAAACAATGTACTAAGTATGCTAAGTTAACATATAAAGCAGAAAAGTCATGTAAATCATGTACTATAAGTGTACTAATGAACATAGCAAGTATATGATGTGAAAACAGGAAAGCATGTAAGTAACAAATAGGCACATGTGTTTCACCCCAAAACAGTTTAAAAACAGTAAAAGAGGGGTCTATGTACTCACCTTGATTTCGGGTAAGTCCAAACAAGTATGCAAGGTGTGAGAGTTTTGACGGGAACAAGGTTTTTCCACGTTACTCTAATGGTATGAACATGCACAAAATATTGCAATTGGTATCAACAAATATTGTTAACTGTAAACTGGAAACTAAGTCCATGGTGTTTGGTATGGTTTGACATAAACGGTAACTATGGGTTTGAACAACTTAATTTGGGGAAGTCGGTAAATAAGTAGGATTCAAAGGGATTATTTGTGGGAAATATACTTTCTTAAAATAATCAACTATATAATGTTAAAGTGGAATACATGATAATTATCTAACACTTGTCTAAATAATAAGTTTAAATCAGAATAATTAAAAATAATCTTTTTAATTATGAATAAGTAATATTACTGATTTACAGTAATTATTAGGGTTCTGGAATAATTTTATATAAGTAAATGGAATTAAAATAGTTAAAATATCGGTATTTAAGTTTATCAGATTAATTCTTTAAAATAATCTGAAAATGCCCAAAACAGTTTGAGATTTTTAATAATCTCAGAAACATGTGTATTTTGTAAAAAAAATATATATTTTTAAGCCGAACATATATAATTATATAATTAAAACTGTTAAGTTTAAATAAATGATTTAACTGATTTAATTATGTAAAATAATTTGTAAATAACCCAACAGTAATATAATTTATATAAACTCATAATAAAACATGTAACATCATAAAAATAATTTTGGACACAATCATATAGTTATCTAATTTAAATACATTAAATTAAATTACACTTTTAAAGTGTAAATACTGTTTTATTAATATAATTATCAAAATTATATCAAAATATATCATATTTTGTCAAATAGAAAATATATTATTTTTTAGTGGAGAAAAAATATATATTTTCTTAAACAATTCAAAAATATATTATTTTGGTGAAAACTAAAAATATATATTTTCTAAGTTTAATCTTAAAAATATATTAATTTTTAAGATATATTTGAAAGTATACTTATTTTTGCCAAAGCAAAATTTATAGATATTTTTCTATAAAAATTCTCTTAAAATATGTATATTTTAAGAATATAAAGTGGTGATTTTTACTTGTATAAAAATAATATTCCAGAAAATTATACATAAATTTAAGTATAAAATACTTAACAAATACAAGAAAATACGTATTCCTATACGTATAAATACATACCGGAATACACCACCGATACTTGGCAAAATACACAAATACGAGTATACCTATACTTGGAAAATACATATGTGAGAAACACATGCTAAACCAAGTTAAAGATATATTATTTTTAACAATATTCCAAATAATTGGATAAAAATAGTTTAAGTTAAAATATTCCTATTTTAACTAATAATTATATAATTTGGAATTATATAATACTTACCAACCGTATAACTCAAAGCATACTAAATTCCAAAATTAAGTCTTAATAAATAAAGAAGACTAAGAGTCGTTACATGACCTAAACGTCTAATAAAACATAGCACGTGTGTAGGTGATAGTACGGCTCGTGGAAAGGAAACTTTGAGTTATGAGATGGCTACGCAAAACCGTGAGTTCATGTCCCCCTTTTCTTTAAAATGTTTTCGGTTTTATAACTTACGGGGGTGGAATACATGTTTCAAAGGTTTCGAATGTTTCAAATGGTATGGTTAGCGAAGGAATGAACTGTTAGATCATGTGAATGGTGGGTATAACACTTAAGAGCATTAATCCTTGTATAAGGACCGAGGGGCATGAGTGATAGATCTATCTGGGTGTTGCGAGCCCCACCCATGGGTCCGAGAGTGGCCCATGTGGTGACTATGTCGTTCCAGCCGGGTGGCCCGGTACGAAATCCGCAAAGGTTTGAGCCCTTCCGGCACCATTGCACACATATTAATGTCCTTGCAAAACATTAATTGATCTGTTCATAGACGCTTTCATACCGGGTTATCAAAGGAACACTTACAAATGTTTACAAGATTATTCGAGCTCACATACAAAACACATGAACTCGTTCAACTTTTGTTGATGTTTTCAAAATTACATGTATTTCAGGAAACTGATTGGATCTGGCGGCGTTAAGAAAGATTTCAAAATGAAATTTCAAGTTTGACGTCATCCTACTTTTGAAGGGTTTGGTCTGTATATCTTATCTTAGATAGGATATACGAATCAAATCCTTGGTTGGAAAGTCTTTTGTTAAAAGTCCTCATGGAACTTATTACTACTTTGAATGGTTTGTAAACTTAATACTCGTGTTTGTATTATTTTTTAAAACTTATGAATAGATGAACATCATGTTTTAATCATATAATTGTTTATTATAATTGAATGCAATGATATTGATCAAGTCACACATTATACGCTTCCGCAAAAGTCAGGGTGTGACAGGTTGGTATCATAGCTTCGATTGTAGTGAACTAGGATTCCTTCTGGAGTCTAGACTACAATTACTAGGATTCTCTCACGAAAACATTTTTACAAAATACTTTCATTGCATTTACGAAAAACGCCAAGATCCACGGAACAAACATTTTTCATAGGAAAGACAAAGCAAGGACACTGGTAGGGAGGGAGAATACCCCGACTAATGTGCTAATTAAGCTATAGTCAGTCCATGTGGGATATACTTTCCGAAGACGAAATGACCCCCAAAAGAACAAACGAAAGTTATATGTGACATGTTGCATTTAATTGCCTGTATATATACTAAGTAACATTACTATTCATTAATATATATGCATATACGCGTACGAAATAATTGCTGACGGGAACGAGATACCTTCGACTTCGAACCCTATCATTGTTCTTGACTCGCACAATGAGACTATCGACCTCGCGTTTATTGCGGAGCTCATGGCTGAGGTAATTACTAAATGAGACCCTGAGCTTGATTCTGTAGAAGATGGCTGTTCTTCCCCCTTGAATGCGAAGGTGCCTGACTACGGCAGTGACGGCGAGGCGGAGGAGGTCACCTTGGACATCAACCCTACCAGTGGGACGAGGTCCCTGTAGCATTTACAAAACATGATTGACGACACTCTTGTCCAGACAAGGAAGATGAGGTACTCATCTTGAAGGTGCCCCTCCAACTACTATCACTAGGAAATTCCCTTTTATTCCTACTTTGACTAGCACTGTGCCATTTCGCGCGTATCGACAACGGGCGTTGGCGCGTGGACCATCATAAAGGTCCCATCTATGTCGAAGGTATGAAGACAGTAGTGTACCCTCTCTGACTGATCGGCTGCTTTGAAAGAGGGAAAATTAGGGTGAGCGTGCAAGACAATTTATTATTACGGGGGCCCACGTAATAACAACTTGTAGTGCATGGAAATCCTGATGGGCTCTGCGGGTCAAGCAAATGATCACTATCTATTTGAGATTCCTAAGTTGTTCCAAATCTCCATCTAATAGAACATTAACCGAAATGGTTACTATAACACTATACAAGTAGGAAGCCTGTCTCTGCCTGCTTCGTGCCTAACATCTCTACCTGTAGTACGTGACATTGGGAACCCGTATTCAAGCACGTGAGGATGGCTAACACTCAGGAAAGATTTTCCTCAACACTTTAGGATTCTTGTGTTTAAATTTGTACGGAGCCTACAACACCCCAACTTACCCATTGTAGATGCTACGATAGACCTTAACATTTGACATCTGTTTTACCCCAAGCAAGTAGCATGGCGCAAGATGTAATGTAACCCATTTACCGCACTCCATTCGGCAATCATGGAAACGGTACCAACCATATTGGGACTCATGGAGCCCAAGAAAAATCAATGTATGCGTCGCACAGTCCAGCGTAGCAAAAGGGGTCCTCCCCACATCAAACCATCAGGTTCCAAGGAGTATAGGACACATATTATAAGGGCAGAAGCGACCACTCGATTCTCCCCTTGTCAGCAGATTCCCATTCCATTTAGGAGCATGGAAGACACATGCATGAAGATTCTTCTCGACCTTCATCCGACATGCATTCTATCGCTCACTAACTTTATCGCCACCACCAACACCCCTATCAGTACCTCCACACTCTCTATCCCATAGTGCACTCCAACGTTTGGGTAGTGCATTCACACCCTAGAAACCTCCCTAAGGTTGCTACAAGACACAATTCGGTCCCGAGGAAGATGTCACGTACCCTCGTCGATATGATTTATACATATGAAGCTCATGGAACCACAACGAAGGAAACGCTGGTTAAACCCAATCAGAACCTTTACCTGCAACAAGAGCTGAGCTCAAAGCTCCATTGAACCAGCAAGTCGCTAAAGTAATCGCCTAATACGAAGCAAGCAACACTGTAAACAACGGCGAAATAAGAGGAACCATATTGGGAATCGCTCAGGCGATAACTCTTGCCCTAGGTTCTGCCAAGGGCAGATTAATGATGGAGAAATCGAATGAAAGTCCAGTGAAAAAGAAGACGCACGTGGAGTCTTATTCGGATGGAAATAAGAGAAGGTATACGCATCTCAAGCAAGGCTTCAAATCAAGCAGCAAACATAAGGAAACCGCTGCAACCAAGAAAGTCAAGGCATTCCTTGCCATGACTAAAACAGGAGATAAACGCTACCAGGGAGAACTACCAAAGTGTGGCAGGTGTGATTATCATCACACAGGTCCATGCAGGACTCATAGGTGTGGAAATTGTGGCAAGACCAGGCATAGCAAGGAGGCATGCTGGTTTGGTATGGGGCATGGGAATGGAATTCATGACAGTAATAGAAATAGCAAGGGCAAAGGTTGCAATGGATGTGGCGATAAAGGACATTATCGGAAGGATTGGCCGAAGAAAAATCAAGCTCATGGGAGTATTTTCACGAAAGGAGCACGCAAGGCACGCCAGGACTCGAACGTAGTTATGTGTACATTCCCAATAAACCGATACTTTGCATCCGTTCTATTTGATACTGGCGCCGACTTTAGTTTCGTATCTATAGAACTTAAGGATATACTTGACTTAGAAACAAGGGAACTGGACACCCCATATTCCATAGAGTTGGCAAATGGGAAATTAGTCGAGGTGGAAAAAGTCATTAAGAGTTGTACACTTGGATTTGGGGAACGAGAAAATTTCTATCGACCTTCTACCAGTTGGTTTAGGTAGTTTTGATGTTGTAGTCGGCATGGATTGGCTATCCAAGATTAGAGCCGAAGTGGGTTGTCGTGAGAAAATCATCCGCGTCCCTCTTGCGAATGGTGAAACACTTATTGTACACGGCCTTCATGCAGTTGAGGCGAGGACGCTGGACCTCATAAGGCGATAGATTGTGACATCCCACATTGGTTGTGAAGGCGCATAAATGTCTTCGAGAAGGCTGCATAGCTTTCCTCGCTCATGTTGTCGACAAGGAGACCAAGGAGCCAAAGCTAGAAAACATCTCCGTTGTGAAGGAATTTCAAGAAGTCTTTCCCGAAGACTTGCCTGGATTACCTCCACAGCGACTAGTGGACTTTTGGATTGATCTAGTGCCAGGAGCGGCACCAGTGGCAAAGGCACCATACCGGCTAGCTCCGTTCGAAATACAGGAGCTTTCAACGCAACTGCAAGAGCTGCTAGACAAGGGAAACTTATCAGGCCGAGCTTCTTACCCTGGGGAGCTCTAGTGTTATTTGATAGGAAGAAGGATGTCAGTTTTCGTATGTGCATACAGTCTGACCTGATAAGAACTGAAAGAACTGATGAGGGAAAAGTATTGTGCATAGACTACAGGGAGTTAAACAAACTAATCATCAGGAATCGATACCCCTTACCGAGAATTGATGACTTATTCGATCAACTTCAAAGTTCCAGCTACTACTCCAAGATCGACTTGGGATCGGGATATCATCAACTGAGAATACAAGAAAAAAGTATCCCTAAGACGGCCTTTAGGACTCGCTATGGACATTACGAGTTCTTTTTCAAGCCGTTTGGCTTAACGAACGCACCAGCAGTATTCATGGACCTCATGAATCGGGTGTGTAGGACGTACCTGGATAAATTTGTGATTGTGTTTATTAATGACATCCGTATATACTCGCGAACCAAGGAGGAGCATGAGTAACATCTGCGAGCTATCTTGAAACTCTTGAAGAAGGGACAACTGTATGCGAAACTGTCGAAGTGCGAATTTTGGATTCACGAGGTGCAATTCCTAACTTATGTGGTACATGAGAATGGAATTCATGTAGACCCTGCCAAGATTGAGGCAATCAAGAATTGGGAAGCCCCAAAGAAGCCAACCGAGATACGACAATTTCTGGGGATAGCAGGTTACTACCGACGATTCATAGAGAATTTTCAAAAGAGTGCTCAGCCGCTAACATCCCTAACCTAGAAGGATAAGAAGTTTTATTGGGGAGAGAAACAAGAAACAACTTTTCAGACATTGAAGGATAAGCTCTGCGATGCACCTATCTTGTCTTTACCTGACGGTACCGATGGTTTTGTGGTTTATTGTGATGCTTCTCGACAAGGGCTTGGTTGCGTGTGGATGCAACGGGACAAAGTCATCGCGTACGCGCCACGTCAATTAAAGGTTCATGAGAAAAACTATACAACGCACGATCTTGAACTAGGTGCTGTGATCGTCGCGTTGAAGATTTGGCGTCATTACTTATATGGTACTCGCTGCATGATTTTTACTGATCATAAGAGTTTGCAGCACATTTTTTATCAGAAGGACTTGAACATGAGACAACGAAGATGGGTTGAGCTGTTAAATGATTATGATTGTGAGGTTAAGTATCACCCGGGCAAGGCGAATGTTGTAGCAGACGCCTTGAGCCGCAAGGAACGCGCAAAGCCTCTAAGGGTGCGAGCCTTAGAAATGACAATACAAACAGATCTCACCACTCGGATTCGTGAAGCTCAGCAGGAAGCACTTAAGCCAGATAATCTACGAGCCGAAGCATTACATGGAATGGAAGCGCAATTGGTGCCAAGGAAAGATGGAACACTGTGCTTCATGAAACGAGTTTGGGTTCCATTTCGCGGCGATTTACGCACACTTATTTTTGGTTGAAGCTCACAAGTCAAGGTACTCTATCCATCCTGGATCCGAAAACATGTACCAAGACTTGAAGGACTCTTATTGGTGGCCCAAGATGAAAACCAACATTGCTACATATGTGAGTGACTGTCTTACTTGCGCCAAAGTTAAGGCAGAGTACCTGAAACCATCAGGGTTGCTGCAACAACCCAAGATTCCCGCAAGGAAGTGGGGACAGATATCGATGGATTTCATTACCAAACTACCGAGAACCTAAAGAGGTCGTGATATGATTTGGGTTATTGTTGATCGACTCACGAAGTCTGCACATTTCTTACCAATCAGTGAGAATGATAGCACGAAGAAATTAGCAGAAATATATCTTAGAGAGCTTGTGGCACGTCATGGAGTGCCTGTTTCTATCATATCTGACCGGGATGGTCGATTTGTGTCAAGAATCTAGCAATCGTTCCAGCAAGTATTTGGATCACAGTTGAATCTTAGCACAACCTTTCACCCTCAAATGGACGGCCAGAGTGAGCGGACGATTCAGACTTTGGAAGACATGCTACATGCTTGTGTGATGGACTTTGGTGGAAGTCGGGATACTCACTTGTCTTTAGTGGGGTTTTCCTACAATAATAGTTATCACACCAGCATTCAAGCCGCCCCGTTTGAAGCATTATATGGACGTAAGTGTCGGCCCCCATTGTGTTGGGCAGAGACCGGAGATAAACAACTTATTGGTCCAGAGTTGGTTCAGGAAACTACAAACAAGATCGCTCAGATACGTGATCGTATAAAGTCAGCACGTGATAGATAGAAGAGTTATGCCGACAAGCGGTGGGAATCATTGGAATTTGAAGTTGGTGATATGGTTTTATTTAAAGTCTCGCCTTGGAAAGGCGTGGTACGGTTTGGTAAGCGTGGAAAGTTAAACCTACGGTACATTGGACCCTTCGAGATCCTGGAAAGGATCGGAACCGTTGCTTACAAGCTGAAACTTCCAGAAGAACTTAGCAGTGTCCATGACACGTTTCACGTGTCTAATATCAAGAAGAGTCCGACTCAGGAAACAGTTGTCATTCCCGCAGACGAGATTCATGTCAACGACAAACTCCAATTTACTGAAGAACCTGTTGAGGTTGCGGACTGGATGGTCCACAAAACACGGAGAAGTCGTATTAAACTTGTCAAAGTTCGTTGGAATTCACGTATTGGCCCAGAGTTTACTTGGGAGCGTGAAGACCAGATCAAGTCAAGTATCCGCATTTTTTTCACAACTCCCCTGCAATCGATAGCGTAGCTTGAATTTTGGGACGGAATTCTTTTAACGGGGGGAGAATGTGACAACTGGCACTTTTCCATGTATTCCGTACAACATAAACAGTAATTTGTACATTAATGACTGTGCATGATTGAGCAATGATATGAATGATTTTCTGATTTCTGACATAGACATACAATTGCATTACATGTTGCATGATTGCTTATCATTGTTACATGCAACCCGGTATGGTTCAATTAGTGCACAAAATGAGACTAGCACAACAATCAGATAAACTAGAAGTACTGACGGGAGTTCAGTTCTCAGACAGACATGTTATTAGAACACAGAATGAGCCCCAGAACCAAGAGTTACACTAGAATAGTATGTAGGAAAGTAGGGATCATAAAACTGCCTTCCGAGTGATGATCTAAGTGCCGGAAAGTGCCCAAAACACACTAAAACTGCAGGATTCTACAGAAAACAGCAAAAATCAACATTTTAACATCAAAAGATAATGCATAAATGTGGTTTAATGGTCTAGAATAACTTGATAAGTGTCGGAAATCAAAACTATCATAAAAGACATCATATTGCACACTAGACTGCGTAATTTAGCGCCTTAACGAACCGGTAACCAAACGAACAACCATACACTACCCGAAACACCAAAATTTAACTAGAAGCATTGTTTTAATGTTTTGAAGCTAGTTATGATCACTAAATATCATGTTACACCCTAAAACACCTAAACATACTTAAACCCACCCCTAAATCTAATATTTAACATGTAACTAAATCACCTAACTAGAAGTTGAAATCCAACTAGATACCCCCCCCCCCATAACCGGTTACAAAGTGGGCCCCACACTTTTGATTTTCTTGAATATTATAATAGATTATGTTTCTTTGATATTTGACATATTAACCAAGAGATATAGTGTTGTTGAAGAATAAAAGACATTAGAACCTTAAGATCATATTACACATACCATACACTTTCAAGTTCACAAAAATCTTCTTCCTCCCCTCCATAGTTCATGGCCCAAACCCCCTCTTCATCATCATTTCTCTAGCAGTTTTCCACACAATCAAAGTTGTCCATAAGGTGTAACAAGCATAGTTAGGAAGGTTGGAAGCTAAGGAACTTGAAGGACCTTCTTGGAGTGCTTTTATCCACCTCATTTCTCATCATCTTCATTCTTGATTCTTCCCTAGCCATAGTGCTAGTAGTAAGCCTCTTTGATCCTACTTTTACTCTTAATTTTAGTGGTTAAAGTATAATGTAACTTGATAAACCAAAGAATCTCAACAAAACAAAAGTATGATCATGAACATAAAGCTTAAAAACATGAAGATCAAGTTGTTTTAGTGTATGTGTTAAACTTGTTTGTTGATTTCTTGCATATATGGTGTAGATCATCATATGAAGCTTGCTAGATGATGATTAAACCCATGATCTAGCAAGTATAAGGATGGATCTTGAGAAAATCGTGTTGATCATCCTTTATGTAAACTATGAACTTGAAGTTGAACATGATTTAGCGTAGGATGATGAATCCTACAAGTTAAATGTCTTGAAAATGTAAGATTTCAAAAATAATATTTTCAAGAAACTAAAGTTTACTTCAATATTTAACATGGATTGATTTTTGATAGAAAGAAAACACATTATGATGGTTAAATAGGACTAGTAATGTGTAGGAAACAAGAAGATTAATTTTTGAAAAAATCATCTTACAAGTTGTAAAGATGGAAATTTCACAAAAATGGGTTTTATTAAATAAAAACCATAGATTTAGTGTTCTTACAACCTATTAAACATCATGTTAAATTACCACAAATTTTTACTAACTTCAAGTTCATGTCATAATGTAAAAAATGCATATTTTTGGCTCATGGTAAGTTTTGTGAAGATTGTTGTTGTTTGATGAGGATTTTTTTTAAAGAAAATGATATGCTAATAAGCATGGAAATCTCCATTTTTAAGGGGAAACTATGGCAAAATTTTTGTAAAAGTTAAACACTTAGTAAAATATTTTCAAACAAGTGTTTACAAGTAAATTTTGATCTTGGTTTTTAATATAAAACTTGCCATAATTTTTGTTATAAAATTACAAATATTGGAGGTTGATTTTTGATAATAAAAGTGACTAAGTATATATTTAGGAAAATGTATATTTAGATGTCACAAAATTATGTGCTACATGTATATTGATTGTATTAGTTATATTAAAATTAGGGACTTGAAAATAATATAACACATCAAAATACCAAAAAATTGTAACATGAAAATATTACCAAAATCACAAGAAAATAAATATATATCTTATACCCGAATATCAGACGAATCAGACAATGTCACATTCGACTATATTTATATATATTCCGGAAATAAATTCGTAACTTAACAAATGTGATAAACGGTAATTTTGAAACCGAAGAAACGGTAAAATATGATTTTTTATAACTATTACAAAAAATATATCATATTTTGTCAAATAGAAAATATATTATTTTTGAGTGGAGAAAAAATATGTATTTTCTTAAACAATACAAAAATATATTATTTTGGTGAAAACTAAAAATATATATTTTCTAAGTTTAATCTTAAAAATATATTAATTTTTAAGATATATTTGGAAGTATACTTATTTTTGCCAAAGCAAAATTTATAGATATTTTTCTACAAAAGTTCTCTTAAAATATGTATATTTTAAGAATATAAAGTGGTGATTTTTAATTGTATAAAAATAATATTCCGGAAAATTATACACAAATTTAAGTATAAAATACTTAACAAATACAAGAAAATACGTATTCCTATACGTATAAATACATACCGGAATACACCACCGATACTTGGCAAAATACACAAATACGAGTATACCTATACTTGGAAAATACATATGTGAGAAATACATGATAAACCAAGTTACAGATATATTATTTTTAACAATATTCCAAATAATTGGATAAAAATAGTTTAAGCTAAAATATTCCTATTTTAACTAATAATTATATAATTTGGAATTGTATAATACTTACCAACCGTATAACTCAAAGCATACTAAATTACAAAAATAAGTCTTAATAAATAAATAAGACTAAGAGTCGTTACTCGTTACACGACCTAAACGTCTAATAAAACATAGCACGTGTGTAGGTGATAGTACGACTCGTGGAAATGAAACTTTGAGTTACGAGACGGCTACGCAAAACCGTGAGTTCATTTCCCCCTTTTCTTTTAAATGTTTTCGGTTTTATAACTTACGGGGGTGGAATACATGTTTCAAAGGTTTCGAATGTTTCAAATGGTATGGTTAGCCAAGGAATGAACTGTTAGATCATGTGAATGGTGGGTATAACACTTAAGACCATTAATCCTTGTATAAGGACCGAGGGGCATGAGTGATAGATCTATCCAGGTGTTGCGAGCCCCACCCATGGGTCCGGGAGTGGCCCATGTGGTGACTATGTTGTTCCAGCCGGGTGGCCCGGTACGAAATCCGCAAAGGTTTGAGCCTTCATGCACCATTGCACACATATTAATGTCCTTGCAAAACATTAATTGATCTGTTCATAAACGCTTTCATACCGGGTTATCAAAGGAATACTTACAAATGTTTACAAGATTATTCGAGCTCACATACAAAACACATGAACTCGCTCAACTTTTGTTGATGTTTTCAAAATTACATGTATTTCAGGAAACTGATTGGATCTGGCGACGTTAAGAAAGATTTCAAGATGAAATTTCAAGTTTGATGCCATCCTACTTTTGAAGGGTTTGGTCTGTATATCTTATCTTAGATAGGATATACGAATCAAAGCCTTGGTTGGAAAGTCTTTTGTTAAAAGTCCTCATGGAACTTGTTACTACTTTGAATGGTTTGTAAACTTAATACTTGTGTTTGTATTATTTTTTAAAACTTATGAATGGATGAACATCATGTTTTAATCATATAGTTTTTTATTATAATTGAATGCAATGATATTGATCAAGTCACACATTATACGCTTCCGCAAAAGTCAGGGTGTGACATCCAACGGGTACCTACAACCAAGGATGGCGTAACCACCCTAACCTTGGTTGGAGAGAACCCGGCAATAGTAGTAACCAACAAAACCAAAACAACGAACAAACTTTCAACAACAAAGAAATGAGTCACAAAATTTCTCTCAACAACAACAATGGGGACGAGAGAGGCTTGAAGATACTATCTCATGCCTCATCTCCGACACCGAAAAGAAAAACTCGTATCGATTCCAACAAATGGAATCGAGCTTTAGAAATCAACCAGCTAGTATTCAAAACATTGAAAAATAACTAAATTAACCAGCTCAAAATTTCTCCGAGATACCACAAGGCGCGTTACCCAGCAATACCGAGACCAACCCAAAGGCGCAAGTGCATCTCATAACATTGAGAAACCATACCGTAGGTCCCGAGGAGGCTCCACTACCTCCATCCGACAAAAGTCTACCCATTCAAACCTCAACCTCTCCGACAACCCAAAAAGAAACAACTCCTCCGCCAATTCACGAACCTACCAAGAACCCCTAAGTGCCCTACCCCGGTCGGTTACTTCACCAAAAGACCGATGAGCAATTCACAAAATTCATAAACTTACTAAAACAATTGCACATCAATCTTCTATTTGTGGAAGTCCTCACTAAAATGCCAAAATATTCAAAATTTATGAGAGACTTTCTCACTCACAAAAGGAAAATTGAAACATTGCAATTAGTTAATGTAAGTGAAGAATGTTCCGCCGTGCTACTCAACAAACTCCCACAAAAGAAAATCGACCCTGGAAGCTTCACCATCCCTTGTTCCATTGGAGGATCACCTATACGCAATGCGCTAGCCGATCTTGGGGCTAGCATAAATCTCATGCCCGCTTCAATGTTTGACCGACTCGGACTAGGTAAGACAAGCCCCACAAAGATGAGCATACAACTCGCTGATAGGTCTATCAAATACCCACAAGGTGTGGCCGAAAATCTGTTGGTAAAAGTCAGAGACTTTGTCTTACCGGCCGACTTTGTCATACTAGATATGGAGGAAGACACCGAAGTACCACTCATTCTAGGAAGATCATTCTTTGCAACCGCTCATGCGTTGGTATATATGCGTGATGGGAAGTTAACATTAAGGGTCGGAGATGAAGAAATGAGGTTCGGGGTTGGGAAAAGAGTAGAAGACGACCCGGTCAACTACATGGATGTCATAGACTCAAGTTTGGATGATGCTCTCCGACGGTGCAACATGGGATGCAAGACATCCCACTTGGGTAACATATGACTAACTTAGGGTCTAGCCAAGGACCCTTATAAACGTGGTGCACCACAGAGGCATTCCGCGGAACTATCCATAGTTTTAGTTTAGATTAACTTTTATGTTTTCTAGTTTAGCTTTACTTTTCAGGAATAAAACACACTCGAAAAGGTGGAGGTTACCAAGGGAACTTTAAACACACACCCCATGCACAAAACATAGAGCCTCCCGACAATTTTACATCATTACAGCAAGTTCAGCACGGGGCCGTGCTCAGCCAACACGCCCCCGTGCCCAAGGTTCTGCAGAAAAATGCCCAGTTCAGGTAACTAGACACGGGGCCGTGCTCACTGAACACACCCCGTGCCCAGCCTTCTGTTTAATTATGATACTGGCAATCTGACCACGGGGCCGTGCCCGGACCAACACGGGCCCGTGGCCAGACGCCCAGTAACACAAAAATTTGTTTTTCAACACCTTTTTACACATTCAATCATCCTAAAAACTTATTTTTGGGACACATTGAGGACAATGTGTAATTTAAGTGTGGGGGGATGCTAAAACCTTGAATTTTGCAAGTCCTAATAACAAGCCTTACACAAAACTCTATTGGAACCGCTAATCACCCCAAATTTTTTCAAAAATTTTCATTTTTTTACTTGTCTTGGTTTAATTTGGGAATGACAAGTTCTAAAAAGGTTATATTTTTACAAATTTACAACCGATAGCGTCGTGATAAAAAGAACCAACATAAGAAAATTATGAAACGGCATGACAAATCTAGTTAAAATTTGATTATATATACTTGATCACATTATAAACCCATTCCCACAACAAGTGAGTTTTGAGCCTTTATTGAGCATACAAGCATATATCTTTAAACTAAATGCTCATTTTTCGTTCCTTGTGTGAATAGCCGCTTGGTTCTTACGACTCTAGAACTTGCCACGACAATACATTCCCGGTCCTTACCAACTTAAACCTAAGTAAGTAAATGATGGAGGCATTAGGACTAACCCATTTTCCTTTCAACACTGACGTGGGCGGTTATATACATTTATTTACAGTATCTTCACGCGCCCAACGAAATGTGTTTTATATTTATAAAAATGGTTTATACCTTAACATTAAAACACACACAACAAAGGACAAGTGTATCCCGTCATATATGTAGCAAAGTATTGGTAAGAGCCAGATATCGATCCATGGAACACGGGCGTTATAATGTACTAAATCTTTGTCATTAATTTACCAGATAAAAAGATAGGTGAATGGTTGTTTAACTAATTTAACTAAATTACAACTAAAAAATAAATATACTATTATCTTGTTTCACAAACAACCTAAACATGTTATCTATATCACATATGTCACAAAAGCACTTAATCAATTTTCCAATTTCGAGACAGTTAGTCATCCGCTAGGAGTTTTTAACATGATGCTTCTTCGGAAAGTTAACGCGATAAACACACGCTAACCACCTAAAATCATTCTTTAGCGAGCTATTGATATTCATTCATGTAAACCTTTAAAGATAGATTAGTCATCCGCTAGGAGTTTTCTAACCTCACTTATCAAAGAAAGCAATACCGATGGTCACAATATAGCCACGAGGATAAGCATTTAAGTAGATCATATAACAACATATTTCACCTTTACAAGTCTTGAACACAAATCTACCATGTCAGCAATTTCAGACCAAAACTACTAAACAAGGATCATAAACCGCATGCAAGAACATGTAATCAACACCATATAATTCGTTAGAACCCTTACGTGTAAGAAAGTATTCCTAATCAAAATAAGATATATCTTAGATAAAACCAATACCCCTCTCGAGTCTCATGGTGTAAACAAGTTTACAAACAAGTGATTAATCAAGAAATAGTTACCATCCCACTAACCACAGATTCATTATCCAAAATAATCAAACATAATCAAGAACTCAACATCAATGAAACGTTCATTATATAATCATGAAGATTCAAACATGAAAAAGTACTAAAGTTTCATATAAACAAGATTACAACATAAAGTTCATTCAAGAAACAAGTTTATAACTACTATTACATGTTCAAGAACAAGGAATCGAACCATAAACAAGCAAGGAATTGATGGGTTGGACCGGATATGCTTCCACTTGATCTTTAAGCTTCGAATAGGTCTGATCAGGACTGCTTCAGAACCCAGAAATCGCCCAGAAACATGGAGAAAAACCCAACATTTTGATCAGTAGCGAATGCTGCTATTTATAGGCAATTTTCAGTTTGGCACGGCCATGCGACTGGTCGCACGGCCGTGCGGTCAGGTCTTGTCGGGTGACGTCATTTTCTCCGATCCTGAGTCAGCCAAGTGGACTAGTGGACAACTTGTCTAGGTCACCAGATTGGCACGGTCATACGACTGGTCGCACGGTAGTGCGAGGTCATCAGAATCGTGATCAGAAAGTATGGTTCAGGTGGTGCATGGGGGTGCGGTTGGCTCGCACGGGAGTGCGGTTGGCTCGCACGGGAGTGCGGTTCGAGTAATCAGCGGCACCATGAGTCACACTGGCAGTGCTTCCGAGGTCGGAGGTCTCGCACGGTAGTGCGGTTGGATCGCACGGCCGTGCGACACCTGGCAGTCATCAGATTTTTGTCCGTTTTATCAGAAACGCATCAGAATTTGCCCGTTTTCATCAGATTTGTCTTTTGTTCTTCGTTTAAGACCTGAAAATATAAAAGTATCTGCTTTGGTACCTAAACGTCGTTGTTTCCGTAAAAAACGCTTAAAATGGAAGTGTTTTTGGGGATAAAAACATGTATAATTTAACGTATATCAAACACCGTTATTTTTCATTTTCTTTATCACCTACCCAAAATCCCCCAAGTTAACCCCTTTGAGCCTAAACCTTTTCATTTCTAAACCCACAAAAACAAAGACACTTTACCCACCAAAACCTTTTTCTTTTCAATTTATTTTAGTAAAAAGCTCGGTTTTCCTGTGACGTTTCTTTATAAAAAAAAAAATGAAACTCTAGCAATAAACAAACAAAGTCCTCAAAGAAACTTTGTTTGAAAATGCTTAGTTTGAATAAAAGTCACAAAAACAAAAAAGTTTTACGACGACCGACGCTTTTTACACTTTTAGCCCTTTTTTACTAACCACTAACCCAAAACCACCTACCTTTAGCCCACGCCTAACCCTTTCCCAAGTCCTCTTGATATTTACAAAGGTTTATAGTTAAAAAGGGGGAGGATTGATTGCTTGGCAAGCATATGGTAGAAGTAAGTTCCATGCCGGTCTCGAGTGTTTCACAAAAATACATCTTCGGCCGAGTGTTGAGTGATCTCCCGTGAGGTATGTGAACTTGTATATAAATGAAATTTTAAATAGGCATGTTATGCCCAAATAAGTAATTTCTCTTATGAAACGTTCTAAATAAATCATAACGAATAGGATTGTAAATAGTATAAAAATAAAACCCAATAAAAATCTTGGATTCCCGACACTCAAGACAAGCCCAAAACTTCTCTCCTACCTATTCCATTTGGGTGTGTAAGCCAAATAATAAAGAGTTTTGCTTGAGGACAAACAAAGATTCAAGTATGGGGGTATTTGATGTGTGTAAAATGCAACATATAAATTACATCAAATAAGGCATAAAACTAACCCTTTTTTAGTACTAATGTTGGAAAAAGTGTGTTTTTGTCTTCCTTTTATATTTTCAGGACCAAATGAGCTTAAACGAACAAAAGGAACAAATATGCAGCAAAAACTAACATAAATACAAAGAAAAGGAATAAACGTGACATGCCCGACCCCTCGACAGCATCTCCAAGAGCAAAAACAAGAAACAGAAGGCTGACCACGACCCGTGCCCATTGGACACGGGGGTGTGGTCAGATGTCTGCAGAAATGGACAAAGCTGTGGAAGCTTCTATGCCCACCATGGGGCGGTGCCCAGCTCAGCACAGGGCATGGTCAACGATAAAATTTACAGAATCTTGCAAATCTTGATAGTACAGATACGCTTCTGCACACGGGGCCGTGCCTAGCGAACACGGGCCATGTGGAGCCCAATGCTGACAAATGCAATTAATGAAGGAAGAGAAAAAATATGGCCATGGGGGCGTGTCCAGCAGACACGGGGCCGTGGCCGGGCTTCTGTTCAGGCTATAAATAGGGGTGCTTGGCTCACTTCAAAGGCATCCCTTGGCAAACCACCTCTCTCCCACTTTGCCACCACTCCACCACCACTACAACACCCACATCCACCACCATCATCCATCATCCACCTTAGAGAGTGTGTAGTAGTCTCGGGATCCAAGATTGATAGCAAGAGTTCTTGTCAATCAAAGGCCATGTTTGGCTAACTCTCTTACATCACTTGGTGAAGACAAGTCTTTAATGTATTACTTTTGATTTTGAATATTTTCGCACTTTTTATTTGGTTTTGTATTAATGACTTTAATAACTAGTTTCTTATGTTGAAGGTGAAACTTCTTTATCATTTGTCCGTGGTGTCTTGGCATTACTTTACTGTCTATATAAAGTAAAAGATTTTCACCATTCATATCTCTATGGTCTATATAGAGATATGTTGGCTACCTGGTCGGGGGTTAAGGGAATGGTTTAGTAAGGTTCTTGCCTTGTTCAGTGTATAGATCCTGCAAGGACCTGGGTCAAGCTTACTAGGACCTCCTTCAATACCCACTGGTATTGAATGGCGGGGGGATCGAATGGCTTGATCCCCTCATATGTAAACTACTATTAATACATTAAACCGACTACTTGGGATTGTATCCCTGCTGACTCAAACCACTTAGCCGAGGGTAATGTCACCTTCAAAAGAGGGGCCTACCACTTTTCGCATTAATAACTTAATTAATTATCTTCCAATATTCCGACCCTTTGGGATTGTATCCTTGCTGACTCAAACCACTGGGTTGAGGGTAACGTCACCTTCAAAAGAGGGGCCTACTACTATAACTAAGATAATCTCTTAAAAAGTGCAAAAGTGCGGAAATCATCAAAGGATACATTAAAGGCGAGTCGGATCCAAGTGATTCATCTTGTCTATCTGTTTTTATTTTTATTTTCAGCATTTTTAGATTTTATTTTTCATGTTTAAAATCTTTTCTAAAAATTTTGGTTTGATTAGACGTTGAGGATAAACCGGTACTAAAAGCTCTTGTGTCCTTGGACGACCTCGGTATCTTACCAACGCTATACTATGCTCACGATGGGTGCACTTGCCCATGTGTGTGTTTAGTGTTAGTAGAATATCGTGTTTTATAAATTTAAAACTTGACTAATGTGTAAAATGGGCTTAAAATATTAATAAAAACATATTACACCTTACACACACCAGGAAGCTTATTACCAGCATTTTATTTTCGTTTCACTTCTCGGTGCTTCGTGACTCGTTCCCGAGCTTGGTTTTCTTTAATTATGCTCGTTTTTGCCTCATGTATACTCCGAAACCCTGCAAAACACAACCGAATCAGTAATATACAAAAAACCGAATAAAAACGACACTAAACGACTCGATAGTTATACAAACTATACAATGGATAGGGATGTATTTTGCAATACATAAATACCAAACTGATAGGAAATCCTAGAGTATTCTCAACCCTTCTCAAGGATGTCAACTAAGAGAACTCTAAAAGTTGTTAAACTCACCAGTTAATTGAATAGCTTCACAACGAATCCAACAATACTAAAGTACCCAAAAGACAGTCTACCTCACAGCGTCACAATCTCAATGCACTCAAAAGTGTAAAGGGGTAATCTACGAACAATTCATCATATTTGGGTATGCAACTATTAAGAGACAATAAAGGAATACCCGCTTACACGTAATTAGACCCTGAACAATCTACTGACGAAGACAAACCTAACTAACCCTTACCTCATAGCTATTGGACTAGGCAGAACACTAAAAACCTCTAAAACCTCAATCACAGTTCCTATGGGAATTGTCAAAAATTAACCATAAACTAATCGCAAACACAGAGTAGGCGACTTAACTAGCATTCATACATGAGAAAACCATCACAAAAACGCCAGTGGAACAAGTGAAAGAGTTTAAATCAGTAATAAGCATGCATAACATCTGAATTCATGAACAAGATAATTTCATAAGTATTAATACATCAAATTCGTTATAAAAAACCGTAAGAAAACCAATCATACACAAATAGTCATCTTAAACCTAGGTAGTAACAAGAGTTTAGCCTAAAATCATCTTGAAAATAGAAACACAAGTCATGATAAGTTCAATAATCATGTTTGGAAACACGAGAAACAAGGAACGGAGAAACCAAGTAATGAAAACTCGATGATTCACGATCTCAAAGCTCTAAGTTTTCAACTTTTGCCTCTTGATCTCCAAACTTTGTCCCTCCACAACTCTATGTTCGCCCGTCTACAAGTTATCTCAATAATGAATCGTACTTAGGTTAAAACATGTTAATCTGGGCCGACATCATAATTTACACGATCTAAGAGTCGCCACGCGACGGGAAAGAACAATCCATGTCACATAGCGCGCCAATGATAAAACACGCGTGGCCCATTTGAGCCTCGCGTCGCGCGAGAACCATTATCTAACCCTGTCACGCGACGCGACAGGGGCCGTTTCAACATTTTTTGTTTCTTTCAACTCCCGATCAACTGTGGCTCGTCCGGAGGCTCGGTTTTCTTCAATTTAGCTCGTTTTCACTTCCTTTCTCCTCTAGAACCCTACAAAACACAAACTGCTCAGTTATATACAAAATCCATAACAAAACGACACCAAACAACTCGAAAATTATACAAACTTTAGATTGCAAATAGATGTATTTTACAATACATCATACAAAACAAAAAAACCAACATGTGTATTAAATATAACAAACAAACATGTGTATTAAATAATACATTATAAAATGTTATAAAAGTGAAAGTATCAATATTTAGATAATTTATTAAAAGATTATACTACAATAAAGCATAGGGATAAAAATTATATTCTTTGATTATGGAAAATGATGGAATAAATTACCGCATCTCTCATATCTTTAATTAAGATTTATCTGACAGATAATATAAAAACTATTCTATATCAAATTAGTAGATGTTATAAATAATACAATTATCTATTTTAATGGTTTCCGACATTATAAAGTAGAGGGCTTAGTTTTCATTTGTTTTTTTAATTTTGAAAATCTAAATCAATATATTAGTGCTATACGCATACAGAGATTAGACAATGCGTTGTGGTTTAACATAACGCCTCATTATGTCACTGCTACGCAGAAAATGAGCTTTAGTTAACACACTCTTTAACTATCACGTTGTGATTTAACTAATAAATAAAAATAAAAAAATAAAAAGTTTAACTCGTGCACTAGGGGTGGACCACACATGATTTAGCCCTCAAGGGCGTGCAACCCCCTCACCCCAACTGTTATTATCGTCTCCGGCCAATAAGTTTTTGCTGTAAGCTTGAAGCATGTCATACTCCTACATGAGTAGCGAACACAAATTTCTAGCTTTGTTTTTTCTTTAAGAATGAAAAACTTCATTTTTATATAGTACCATGAGTGTGTCCATAACCCTTCATGTTTTTGTGTACGCCATCTCACCAAAAAACATCGTTGGCAGCTTGCCTAACTCAGTTGAACTCAACTATAAAGTCGAAGTTTGCCCTTCCTCTGACCTTTGTCTACCTCTATCGTACACTTCCTCTCTCCGTTGTTGTCACATACTCCGACAAGTTCTAAGCATCCCCGACAACATGATAACCACCATGAAACACCTTACAAGAACCCCTTTTAACCATCTCCAACGCGTACCACTCTTGTGCCATCTTCAAAGACAATCACTACCCTCGACCGCTCCTGAGATGATCCATGACGACTGTAACCCTCCTGATTGGCTCAATTTTTCATGACTCAACTTAATCTTGAAAAAAATAAAAAGTATCTAAAGTGATTTATAAATAAAAGCCTATAATATTAATGAGCAAATTGAAATGAACTCCAATTTTTTTACAATCGACTTATTATTTTTATTTTGAAGAAGATAACACTATCAATGTATATAATTAATAATATGTATATCTATACTATATGTAACGCATGAGACAATGGTATTTTAAGATACCTAAAAGTTAAGAACTTTTTTTTGCTTTGATGCATAAGTCACAACCTAAAATCAGGGTAATTTATTCTTTAAACATTAATTACACTTTAATCCCCTATTTTTAACAAAATAATAGATAATTAGTTAGTAGTTACACACTTACACTTTATTCCCTTATAAAAAAACTAACTACCCCACAAAACGGTGATCATTTTTTTGTACGTTAATATTTTTCTACAAAAAAGACACCATAAAAACGAGTATTTTATTCTCTTTAATTTGAATTATATATATTTTTTTAAATTAAAAAATTAATAGGTTACGTGATTAACAATGCTTAAGGATGAGCAATAACTGAATCATGTTGGTCCCTCGTAAAGGATCTGTTCGTCAGGAACTTAGATGAATCGACTTTGACTAATGTGCGGAATCCATTTGATCAAATCACAGATGTACGACAAAGTATTCAACGCTTAAACACCGTCTGATCTTTCTATTCAACAGTTATGAAAGTACAAAAGCGCCTGTAGAAGTTAGACTTGACAGAGTTCTCTCTAGAGTCAAAAGTTCTAAATGACATACCCTGACCGGGTATTTATAGGCAACTCAGGAGCATGGTTAGTGCTGACCGATCGGATGGCATGGCTGCTGACCGAACGGTTGACAGTGCTGTCCGTTCGGATTGCCTATACAATCGGTTGACACTGGTCAACAAAAGTCAACACATTACAATCCAGTCCCATTTCCTGAGTTGTCGTTCTATCTAAAATACATACATAACATAATTGTTCACAAAGTACACAAACATACAAAATATGACTACATGCTGACGGAAGCTACAGACGTATGAACTAACAGACTCCCCCTCGGATGTAGCTGTAGTTCCTTCCAGCATAGTCTTCAATTCTTTCTGTTGTGCCTTCGTTCTCGCGCTCTCTGTCTTCTCTTTTCAGCTTTTTTCCTCTAACATTCTTCGCCTTATATGCCTTCCTTCTTCGATCCACCATTTTCTGAATACCGGATCACCATCATGCTTCCGATCCCATTTGGGAATCTTGTTTTCCTCTTTCTCGATTGGTGTTTGGTCCGTAGGTATCGATTTTCCCAACTTGCGCTTCCCAAGCTCAGCTGCCCTTTCAGAAATAGCCTTTGATCTTTGTTCTCGTTTGTACTTTTTCAGGAACTCGTCAATCTCAAGATCTCTCCATTTCGTCTTCCAATATCTTCTTGAGTTGATGTCTTGGGCAAAACACACATCCACGATCGTTTGATACTGCAACGCTTGTTCTTTGTCTCTCTTCTCATATACAATCTTGTTGTAGAACAAGCAGTCGATATCTTTCTTCGAACAGTTAACAAGCCACATCGGATCCATAATACTTATTCTTCGTGACTTACCAATGGACTTGTCGTACAGAGAGATTACTGCATCAGCTGTTGTTTCATTGTACAGCCAGCCTTCGAATAGATCATGAAAATCTTGTTCAATAACTCTGAGAGGCATATTCTTCAAACATCTGGGAGGCTTGATATCTAACGTTATATCTTTCTCTTCGTTCTCCAATATTGTGACAATTTGCTTTGGTCTTTGAGGCTCCCAGTCAGGATATCCAACCTTGGCCTGCTGCTTTATGTAATCCCACAAATGTTGATCATGTACTTTCACCTCCAGTCCATAATAGAATTGCTTAATGTTCTTTGTCTTCACCAACTCATCTACATCCCACCACGGGAGGGTTTTGATGTCTGACAGGAACTCAAAATACTGTACCCCCTGTTCCTGTCTAATGGCGTAGACCTGTAGATCTTCCAGATAACCCCACGATAAGATGTCACCCCATGAGATGTCTTTGTTGTGAGTGAAGAACTGAATTGCCCTAAGAGTCTTCCTCTCTTTCGGCATCACTTTAAACCATTTTTTCCTTTCTTCAGCTAATCTTTCTCTTGGGATAGTTTCTGGAATACCTTCACTTGAAACTTTTTCCACAATCTTTCTCCTGATTTCATCTTCATTTCGATCCTTGAACATTTCCGCAAAAGAAGGAAATGTCTCATCAACTCCAGAATAGTGAAAGTCAGTTTCTTCATCGAATGAATCTGAAGCATCTTCAATAATAACATCATTGTAGTGATCAGCTTCATGAGCATACCTAGGCTCAAATACATCTTCAGATGACTGAGGTATCTCATCTTCAATATCGAATTTAATTTTTCCATCATTCAAACCCAGTTCTTCTAACATTTCTGCCCTTGATCTCTGAATCTGTATCTCACCCTCATATTGAGCATTCAGATAAATCACAGTAGGGTTTGTGAGGAATACCTGATCAACGTGCTGTTTTCTAGATGTGGAGGCTTCTTGCTGATCATCATCCTCTTGTTCGTTGATCTGATCATGCAGAAATTCTTCAATTTTATGTTCAACATTAGAATTCTCAACCAGCAATCCCGATGAACCTTGATCATCATCATTCTTCTTGTCATCATTGTCATCTTTCTTTTCAGACTTGTCATTATCGTCATTTTCATCTTCATCTTCTTCACCAATAATTTCCAAATCAGAATCACTATCAACAATTTCTCCACGAGCCCTCTTAGCCTCTTTTCGTCTTTCATCAATCTTTACCCTGCGAACAATCTCCTGAAGGCTATAATGTACTGTTGATGGTTTACCAATAAGAACAAAGTTTGGAGTTTCTTCCTCTACTTCTTCCTCGTCTTTCCATTTCAGCATTAACACTTCTTTCGCCTTTCTTTTCTTTTGAATAACACCAACTCGACGAATAACTTCATAAAGATCAAATGATTCAGAAGACTCACCAACTAGCATGAATCCCAGAGGATCTGCTTCAGCTTCAGTCATTTCCACATCCATTTGGCTAGAAGAACCACCAGCTTCTTGAGTTTCCTCAATAACACTTTTCCTTCTCAGTGTAGCTTCTTCAGCCAGTCGCCAATCTCTTTTGATTATCCTTTCCTCACCTCTTTTAACCTCAATCCCATTAAAAGCAGCATGAAATCAATCTTTAGATGGCTTTCCATGACAGCATAGAGCATGTTTAGCTGATTGTCTTTCATCACTTTATCGGCTTTCATTGCTTCCATTTCTAACTTCATTACCTTCATTTTGTTTGATGAAGCTTCACTCATTTCACTAAGAAGCTGGTTCAGAGTTTGATTCACATCTGGCAGATTCTTTATCTTCACATTCAATGTAGCAATCTCTGCTGTCAGAAGTTCGAACATTTGAGAGTTATCATGAACATCATCTTTCATTTTCTTTATCGTTTCTTCTTGATCTATCAAAACCATTCTAGCTTCATTATGAGCTTTCATCAACTGTTCAACCTGCTTCTTTAAATATCACGCTCTTCTTCAGCTTTAGCTTTTTCAAGATCAGCAACTTTCTTTAACAATTCTTTCACAGCTTCATTGTTGAACATGTCATAATCATCATCTGGAATATCTTCGCTATATACTCCAGTTGCAGGTGGAAGCCCTCCAAATATATTTTCAAAAGCTGTATTCTTAGGTTGAGAGGATTCAGGTTTATCTTGTGGTGGTGGTGGTGGAGGTGTAGCAGCTTTATAACCTGTGATTTCTACATAATCATCATCACCTGTCTTCTTTTGAACCACAACCTTAGGTACTTCAACACTCTGCATCTCTGGTTCCTTTGGAATCTCAACACTCTGAGCTTTTTCTACTTCTTGAACATTTGACGTTTCAACATGCTTTTCTTTCTTACCAACTTTGTCTTTTGATAATTCAGCACCAGATTTCTTTGCCCGTACTCTCCTCGGAATTACTCCGGCTTGAACAGCTTTACGCTTCGCCCTCTGTTTCTTTGGCTCATCAGGAATATAGGTAGAGTCTTCTTCATCCGATGCTTTCTGCTTCTTTGTAGGCTTTTTATTCAGTTGTGCTTTACCTCTACCAAGTGTTGTTGGGTCGAGCTCTGACTCTGACTCAGTAGCCTCAGAATCATCTTCACTTGAATCATCCTGAACCACACCTTCAGGCTTAGTAGCTTTTGCACTTTCAACTTGAGCACTTGAACTTTTATCTTTCTCAGCAGCACCTGCAGCTTCATTGAGCTGAATGAATTGTTCCAATGTAACCTTTGTCAGATCAATTGCATCTTGTGGAATGCTTGAAGGATCTATCACTGTTTCATCCACCAATCTTTGCTGTGGCTCTACAGAAGGCCCTGCAAAACAAACATTAACAACATCATTAGAAACATTTTACAGTTTTAAGATTCTAACTGCCTTATGACTCCCCCTTTCACTATACCCTTTACTACAATCTTAGGAATAGAAACTGCAGGAGACGTCTTCGGCGTTCTCTTTCTCTTTCCATCTCTCTCAAACCACCAGCTGGTTTTCTTTTCAACCAACAAACTCATCTTCTTATCCTCGTTATCAGAATCACTCTTCTCATGTCTCCATTTATCATTTTCTGGAGCAACATATGCTGGCCTGCTGATTTTACATATCATTCCCATAACTCTTTCATCATCTCCTTTGGTCACTCTTGTTATTGTATTAGTTGTCATATTCCTCAGATCTATAATATCATTTCTATTTTTTAGAATATCCTTGAACTGATCATTAATCATCATCATGACGAATCGTGGATACATGATATATTTTTCACTTCCAGCTTTGATATTTTCTTTCATATATTCAAAAATTACTTGTGAAATATTGTAAGGCCTATTCAGCACCAAACTAGTGACTATGTTCATGATGTAATCGGATGTCTCATCATATGCTCCTTTCCTGTGAGATAAAGAGTGTACCACACAGTGCATCATGAACCTGTAAGCACTGGAAAAATTTGTTTTTAGTATCCTTCCATTGATATTGCCAATAAATCCCATTCTGCACCACATTCCTTTGGCTAGACGTTCGGGAATGATGGTCGGATCATTGTCACTGTCACCTAAGTCTATGACTCTTCTCAGATCTCCAACATTAAACTTCATCTCCAAATCTATATCTTTTCCTTTCTCATCCTTCTTTCGTATAGCAGAATAGATTGACTTATCAGATTCTGCGTATCTTGTTGCGTTCCAGAAAGTTCTTACATGGGATTCATACACGATGGTTTTGTCAGTTAAAGCTTTCCCAATTCTGCTCTCTCTTAAAAATTTAGCTATCTCTTCAACCACAGTATTCTCTATATTTGTTGTGTCTAGCAAGCAATAGACATTATGACCCTTGTCCCAGTCTTTTCCTTTTCCCTGCCAAAATATTCATTTTAAATCATTATGCACAAGGTTCGGGACATAAAGAGAGATGATGAAAATTTTTGAAGAATTCAAAAATTTTTCTAACACTAGGGATACTCTCTATGTGATAGTACTGACGGATCGGATGGCTGTCCGATCGGATGACATTGCTGTCCGATCGGATGGCCTATCTTGTGTAATGAATAAAGTCAATGTGGTCAACAACAAATGAAAAGGATGACCGCTCGATCGGATTGCCATCTGTCCGAGTTGCCACTCGATTCATGTGTCACACCCCCAAAATCCACCCGCGGAGTACTACCGCTTGGAGGCGTGACTGACCAGGATCCAGCCACCAATCATATTGAACAAGCATATAAGTAGTTATAAAATTCCACCCAATACAATTGGTGTTCAAACAAAACATAGTTAAGTTGCAAGCGGAAGCATAAGTCTTAAATCAAAACATGAGTTTAATTGTTTCAAAGTTTATCATGGCACACAGTCGTCCATGTCCCACAACGATCCTCCTCCATGCAAGCTCCAGCTAAGAACCTAAGGACCTGCAAAGCATGTAGTAACGAGTCAACAACAAGTTGAGTGAGTTCACGGTTGGGTGTTCGTTTTAAGTTGTTTCGAAAACAGTTTCCTTTAGCTGGCATCCTGCCGTGGGGGTTACCCCATAGTTAAAAAACGTGTCTTGTTTATTCCCGGTTACTCTGGCTATCCAGCCGTGGGGGCTACCCCGTGTTAGTTATCTGGCATTTCGGCCGTGGGGGCTACCCCATGTCTCCCTTATCTGGCACCCTGCCGTGGGGGCTACCCCATGTTAGTTCTCTGGCATTTCGGCCGTGGGGGCTACCCCATGTTAGTTCTCTGGCATTTCGGCCGTGGGGGCTACCCCATGTTAGTTCTCTGGCATTTCGGCCGTGGGGGCTACCCCATGTCTCCCTTATCTGGCACCCTGCCGTGGGGGCTACCCCATGTCTCCTTTATCTGTCCATAAGGACGAGGAATTACATTCCTGAACCAATACTGTCCTACTCAAGGAGGACGAGGAACCCATGTTCCTTAACCCCATTCCCGACCCCTGGGAATCCCATGCTTTGTAGAGGGTGTGAACTCACCTTGGTTTGCTCGGTAGGTACACAGAAAAGTCAATCAAGCAATATTGTGGCTACTCACGTCCTATCATAGTTGTATCATACCAATCAGGCTCGTATTCAAGCAGTACACGTATGTTTCTAGCATAATGCATTCAAGTATTATCTAAGGTATTCACGTTTAATCATGGCAGATCAACAATGTTCACGTTCAACAGTAACATATAAGGTCTGTGCATTGGGCCCAAGAGTCCGGCCCAAGCAATTTAGTCCGAAACAAGGTGAAAGCCCAAACAGTGTGTATCCGTGTATAGTCTCGAGTCGCAACTAGGTGTTTGCGACTCGCAACCGGAGTCGCAACCCTGGTTTCGGTCCGTGCTGGTTTGGTTACGAGTCGCAACTGGACTCGCAACCGTGGTTCCGAGTCACATGGTTTGTGCTTGATCAAGTGTGGTCTCGAGTCGCAACCGGGTGTTTGCGACTCGCAACCGATGTCGCAACTGGGCGGTTTCGACTCGTTGTGCTTGGTTTCGAGTCGCAACTGCTGGTTTCGAGTGGACATCTACTGATTCGGAACAGTGTACTATTCTGATTTCATGTAACAGTTTGTACTAACCAACCAAATTCCTTAAACATGTTCCTTGTCTAGCAATTTACTAAAAATGGATCAAACAAATCAGAATTCAAATATTCAACCATGTTCTTATGATGTTCAACAAGTTCTTCATGTTCATCAAATATTCAAAACACATTCATCATGTTCATCCTTATTCATATGAACCTAAGTCTAACCCACATATATTCATCCGATTTCATGAGTAATAAACCTTTTAACATCATCAAGCCACTCGGATTTGAGCCTATATGGAACCGATAACATTTACTCATATTCAAACACACATTATTCATCCAACATAACCAATAAGTCATCATCAACCGAATATAAACACATAATATAGAACATTTATGCATCGATTTCTTGAATACTAACTTAACATCAATGTGTACTATCAAACATGCTCAACCGATTATCATACATCATTATCAACACAAAACACAATACACATTCGGTTCACAAACATTATCAAGCATACACCACACTAGTTAAGTTCTATCATTCATACCCTTATTAAACAACAACAAACATCATAGATTCACTAACCGGTTTGAGATGGTGCCGAGTTGGTAGAGAAGGTGAGTGTCCGAGTGATGATGAGGAGCTTAGCCGGTTCTCCTTGTGGTCACCGATTTGATCCAAGAAGAAGGAGGAGAGGTGATGTTTAGTGTTTAGGGTTTTAGTGAGAGAGTGGAGAGTATGTGTTGGAGAGTATGTGTGCTATTTGCCCAAAGAATGTCAAGACTAGCATCACTAAGGGTTTTATACTTGATTCACTTAGTGCACCCTAATGGGTTTCGAAATAGGCTAGGTGTGTATGTGTGGCCCAACCGGCCCATGAGTGGTGTGATGTTTGCTCGAGACCACATGGTCTCGAGTCGGGTCCTTGTTGTTTCGGTTCCTAGACATACTCGCATACATACGATCACAAACATAGCCATATAAGTTCACATAAATAGCACACAATCACATAAAGGTTCATTTGTCATTAATCACATAAGTTATCTAGTCACACGTTTAAGCATACAACGAAAGGTTCTAAATTTCGAGTTGTCACATCATCCCCAAGTTGAAAGAAATTTCGTCCCGAAATTTGGTAAGCACTCACTGAGGAAGCTAGTTAAGTTGTATAGTTTTCCTGGTTTTCCTGGGGTGTCACATCCTCCCCCCGTTGATCTGGAATTTCGTCCCGAAATTCCGTAGCTTCAGCCTCAGTAGTGGTTGTACTGTTTGCGAACAGTTGGGGATACTTTTGTTTCATCTGATCTTCGCGCTCCCAGGTGAACTCTGGGCCGCGACGTGAGTTCCAACGAACTCGAACGAGAGGTATCCTAGTGCTCTTGAGGACCTTAACATCCCGGTCCGTGATCTCGACTGGTTCCTCGACGAATCGTAACTGCTCGTCGATAGTGAGTTCCTTCAAAGGAACTACGTGGGTCTCATCTGATGGACACTTCTTCAGATTCGACACGTGAAAAACGTTGTGAACTGCACCGAGTTCCGCTGGTAAGTTAAGTCTGTAGGCCACCCTGCCTATTTTCTCAATGACCTCGAAGGGCCCAACGTATCGTGGGTTAAGTTTACCGCGTTTACCAAAACGAACCACACCCTTCCAGGGTGAAACTTTGAGTAGTACCCGCTCCCCAACCTGGAGCTCGAGTGGTTTCCTGCCCATGTCGGCGTAAACTTTCTGACGTTCGCGAGCGGCCGTCATGCGTTTTCGGATCTGAGCGATCTGCTCGGTTGTATCTACCACATATTCTGGACCAGTGATCTGACTTTCTCCCACCTCTGCCCAGCAAAGGGGAGACCGGCATTTACGTCCGTACAATGCCTCAAACGGAGCAGCTCCAATGCTGGTGTGGTAGCTGTTATTGTACGAGAATTCCACAAGTGGCAGATGCTTTTCCCAGCGGTTGCCAAAGTCGATTACGCATGCACGAAGCATGTCCTCTAAGGTTTGAATAGTGCGCTCGGACTGCCCGTCCGTCTGAGGATGGTACGCTGTGCTCATGTCTAATCGTGAGCCAAAGGATTTGTGCATTGCTTGCCACAGCTCAGAAGTAAAACATGCATCTCGATCTGAGATAATGGAGGTGGGCACCCCGTGCCTCGAAACAACTTCCTTGAGGTATACTTCTGCAAGAGTGGAGAACTTATCCGTCTCCTTGATAGCCAAGAAGTGTGCAGACTTTGTGAGTCGATCCACGATCACCCAAATAGTGTCGTTCCCGCGCTGGGATCTAGGTAGGCCAGTAACAAAATCCATGGAAATTTGCTCCCATTTCCATTGAGGTATTTCTGGTTGTTGGAGTAGGCCTGATGGTTTCTGGTATTCCGACTTGACCCTCGCACAGGTCAAACACTTGCTGACGTAGGTTGCTATGTGGGCCTTCATGCTAGGCCACCAGTACGTAGTCTTGATGTCATGATACATCTTATCTGATCCAGGGTGTATTGAGTAGCGAGACTTGTGTGCTTCGTCCATCACAAGCTCTCGTAGGTTGCCATAGAGTGGGATCCAAACGCGTCCCGTTACGTAGTAAGCACCGTCTTCCTTCTGTTCCAATCGTTGCCTTGATCCGCGTAGGGCTTCAGCCCTGACATTTTCTGGTTTCAGTGCTTCTATCTGAGCAGCTCGTATCTGGGAGGGAAGGCTAGAATGGATCGTGAGCTGTAAAGCTCGCACGCGTTTAGGTGCAGTGTCCTTCCGACTGAGGGCGCCAGCCACAACATTGGCCTTGCCCGGGTGATATCTGATCGAGCACTCGTAGTCATTCAGTAGCTCGACCCATCGTCGTTGCCGCATATTCAGTTCCTTCTGCTTGAAGATATGCTCGAGGGTCCTGTGGTCGGTGTAGATGGCGCACTTAGTACCGTACAGGTAGTGCCGCCATAACTTAAGTGCAAAAACAACGGCTCCCAGCTCTAGATCGTGTGTAGTGTAGTTCTTTTCATGAACCTTGAGTTGGCGTGAGGCGTAAGCTATAACTTTATCTCGTTGCATCAATACACAACCAAGACCTTGAATTGATGCGTCGCAGTAGACCACAAAGTCGTCTGTGCCCTCCGGCAAGGAAAGGATAGGTGCGTTGCAAAGTCTATCCTTTAAGTGCTGAAATGCCAACTCCTGTGCGTTTCCCCAGCGATAAACAACGCCCTTCTGCGTTAGTGACGTGAGAGGCTGTGCAATCTTAGAAAAATCCTTTATGAATCTCCGGTAGTATCCCGCCAAACCCAAGAATTGGCGAATTTCCTTTGGTGTACGAGGTGCAGGCCAGTTCTTTATCGAGTCTACCTTGGATGGATCAACGTGAATCCCATCCTCGTTTACCACGTGGCCTAGGAAATGGACTTCTCGAAGCCAGAAGTCGCATTTCGAGAACTTTGCATAAAGCTGTTCTGTTCGAAGGAGTTCCAGAATAAGTCGCAGATGTTGCTCGTGTTCCTCCCGACTCTTGGAATAGATCAGGATGTCGCCGATGAAGACTATAACGAACTTGTCCAGGTAAGGCTTGCACACTCGGTTCATCAAGTCCATGAAAACCGCAGGTGCGTTTGTCATCCCAAAAGGCATGACCAAAAACTCATAGTGCCCGTATCGAGTTCTGAAAGCTGTTTTGGAGACGTCCTCTTCCCGGACTCTCAGCTGGTGATAACCCGATCTCAAATCGATTTTCGAATAGTAGCTCGATCCTTGCAACTGGTCGAACAAGTCGTCGATACGCGGTAGAGGATAACGATTCTTCACCGTCACCTTGTTGAGTTCTCGGTAGTCGATGCACATTCTGAAAGTACCGTCTTTCTTCTTCACAAATAACACTGGAGCTCCCCAGGGCGATGAGCTAGGATGAATAAAACCCTTATCCAAGAGTTCTTGTAGTTGCGCGGAGAGTTCTTTCAACTCTGATGGGGCTAAGCGATAAGGTGCACGAGCTATAGGCGCAGCTCCAGGAGCTAGTTCGATCTGAAACTCGACTTGGCGATGAGGCGGAAGACCAGGTAATTCCTCAGGAAATACCTCTGGATAATCGTGTACAACTGGAAAATCTTCTATCTTCTTCTCTTTTTCTGAGGTGTCAGTAACGAGAGCTAAAATAGCAGTGTGGCCCTTTCGCAAGCACTTTTGGGCCTTAAGGAGAGAAATGACGTTCTCAACAGCACTCCTCTTGTCGCCATGAATCATGAGAGGTTCACCACCGGGACCTGGAATACGGACAACCTTCTCGTTGCAAAGAATCTCTGCTCGGTGTTGGGATAACCAATCCATCCCAATGACAACGTCGAAACTACCCAAGACAATAGGAATGAGGTCGATAGAGAAGGTTTGGTCAGCGAGAATAAGTTTACAACCCTTGACTACGTGTGTGGCTTCTAAACTCTTACCATTTGCTAGCTCTACGGTGTGCTTGTTGTTCAAAGGTGTTGGAATACGCTTAAGCATTCGACTAACTTCTAGTGACACGTAGCTAGTATCGGCACCCGAATCAAATAAAACTGAAACATAAAAGTCGTCGAGAAGGAACTTACCCGCCACAACATTGGGGTCGTTCCTAGCTTCACCTTGGCCAATCACAAACATTCGCCCCCTGGCGCCATTGTTGTTGTTGTTCCCATTGTTACCATTCCCCTGATTGTTGTTATTGTTGTTGTTGTTCTGGTTCCTGTTCAGTTGGGGACAATCTCTCTTGAAGTGGCCCTCAGCTCCACACTGAAAGCACCCTTTGTTATCGCCTTGCTGCTGCTGTTGGCGTTGGTTCTGTTGAGCTTGCTGGCGATTCTGATTAGCGGGGTATAAGCTCCTGCAATCCTTTGCAGCGTGACCAGGCTTGTTGCACCGATGACAGTTGCCCCTGGTGCATGGCCCGCTGTGGTGCAGGCTGCAGCGATTGCATTTGGGATGATTTCCTTTGTATCCACCACCAGACGATTGCTGATTAGGGCTCTTGTAGTCCTCAGTCTTTCTCTGCTGAGACTGGGACTGAACAGAAGTCGAACCCTTACTTGAAGTTCCATCCCATTTCCGTTTGTTGTCACTAGAGGTACCAGTAGTAGTTGCAGCGCCAATGCGTTTTGGTAACTTGTTCTGCTCAACCGCTTGATCCGTGAGACGGTGAGCCAACTGAACGGTTTGCTGGTAGGTGGCGAGGTTCGCTGAAGTCACATGACTTTGGATTTCCGGCACTAAGCCCTGAAGAAATAGTTCAATGCGTTTGATGGGAGGATCCACCATAGTAGGGCACAGAATTGCCAGTTCGTTCGACCTTTTCACATAAGCTTCAATTTCCGACCCCGTCATCTTGAGGTTGAAGAACTCCACCTCGAGTTTGTGAATCTCATCACGACTGCAGTATTCCTCTTTGATCATTTCCTTAAAAGTTTCCCATGGGGTGGCGTTGGCAGCAACCAACCCTAGCATTTGAACTTGAGCGTTCCACCATGTGAGGGCTAAACCCTCGAGAGTACCAGTAGCATACTTCACCCTGCGCGCCTCAGGGCATTCACACATTTCGAAGACAGATTCTAGTTTCTCAAACCAGTGTAGGAGACCTACTGCTCCTTCAGTGCCGCTAAAAGTAGTTGGTCGGCAGTCCATGAAAGTCTTAAAAGTGCACACGGGTGGTTGAACATGCTGACCTATCGTAGGTGAAAGAAAAGACAGAGTTTAACACAAAGGTTGGTTCACGAGAGTAGGATCCTAAAGATCCTAGAATGCGTTCGAACTGCAGGATATACCTCCTGCGTGTGCAGCTGCGAGTGCTGCGGCAACTCGTTCGTTGATCAGAGCCGTCAACTGGGCCTGTGTCAAGTTAACGCGTCCAGACGTGATCTTCGTATCAAGAGGAGCGTGAGTGAGAGGGGTTCGCGAAGGTACGACGATAAAATAGAGTAAGCACGCACGTGTTCAAGCATCAGTAGTTATACTAACCAAGCATACCATAAGCAATGTACTATGTAACTAACAAGTAGGCAATATATACACAGCTCATATCACCTAGAATGTCGAGCCTTGCATGTGGAGTGAAGCATCGTTGTGGACCGTTGAGCACTGTACAGGTTATAGTCTGGTTTTAACAAAAACGTTTTCCCCTTTATTAAAACCAAGTTCTCTATAACCAATGGCTCTGATACCAATCTGTCACACCCCCAAAATCCACCCGCGGAGTACTACCGCTTGGAGGCGTGACTGACCAGGATCCAGCCACCAATCATATTGAACAAGCATATAAGTAGTTATAAAATTCCACCCAATACAATTGGTGTTCAAACAAAACATAGTTAAGTTGCAAGCGGAAGCATAAGTCTTAAATCAAAACATGAGTTTAATTGTTTCAAAGTTTATCATGGCACACAGTCGTCCATGTCCCACAACGATCCTCCTCCATGCAAGCTCCAGCTAAGAACCTAAGGACCTGCAAAGCATGTAGTAACGAGTCAACAACAAGTTGAGTGAGTTCACGGTTGGGTGTTCGTTTTAAGTTGTTTCGAAAACAGTTTCCTTTAGCTGGCATCCTGCCGTGGGGGTTACCCCATAGTTAAAAAACGTGTCTTGTTTATTCCCGGTTACTCTGGCTATCCAGCCGTGGGGGCTACCCCGTGTTAGTTATCTGGCATTTCGGCCGTGGGGGCTACCCCATGTCTCCCTTATCTGGCACCCTGCCGTGGGGGCTACCCCATGTTAGTTCTCTGGCATTTCGGCCGTGGGGGCTACCCCATGTTAGTTCTCTGGCATTTCGGCCGTGGGGGCTACCCCATGTTAGTTCTCTGGCATTTCGGCCGTGGGGGCTACCCCATGTCTCCCTTATCTGGCACCCTGCCGTGGGGGCTACCCCATGTCTCCTTTATCTGTCCATAAGGACGAGGAATTACATTCCTGAACCAATACTGTCCTACTCAAGGAGGACGAGGAACCCATGTTCCTTAACCCCATTCCCGACCCCTGGGAATCCCATGCTTTGTAGAGGGTGTGAACTCACCTTGGTTTGCTCGGTAGGTACACAGAAAAGTCAATCAAGCAATATTGTGGCTACTCACGTCCTATCATAGTTGTATCATACCAATCAGGCTCGTATTCAAGCAGTACACGTATGTTTCTAGCATAATGCATTCAAGTATTATCTAAGGTATTCACGTTTAATCATGGCAGATCAACAATGTTCACGTTCAACAGTAACATATAAGGTCTGTGCATTGGGCCCAAGAGTCCGGCCCAAGCAATTTAGTCCGAAACAAGGTGAAAGCCCAAACAGTGTGTATCCGTGTATAGTCTCGAGTCGCAACTAGGTGTTTGCGACTCGCAACCGGAGTCGCAACCCTGGTTTCGGTCCGTGCTGGTTTGGTTACGAGTCGCAACTGGACTCGCAACCGTGGTTCCGAGTCACATGGTTTGTGCTTGATCAAGTGTGGTCTCGAGTCGCAACCGGGTGTTTGCGACTCGCAACCGATGTCGCAACTGGGCGGTTTCGACTCGTTGTGCTTGGTTTCGAGTCGCAACTGCTGGTTTCGAGTGGACATCTACTGATTCGGAACAGTGTACTATTCTGATTTCATGTAACAGTTTGTACTAACCAACCAAATTCCTTAAACATGTTCCTTGTCTAGCAATTTACTAAAAATGGATCAAACAAATCAGAATTCAAATATTCAACCATGTTCTTATGATGTTCAACAAGTTCTTCATGTTCATCAAATATTCAAAACACATTCATCATGTTCATCCTTATTCATATGAACCTAAGTCTAACCCACATATATTCATCCGATTTCATGAGTAATAAACCTTTTAACATCATCAAGCCACTCGGATTTGAGCCTATATGGAACCGATAACATTTACTCATATTCAAACACACATTATTCATCCAACATAACCAATAAGTCATCATCAACCGAATATAAACACATAATATAGAACATTTATGCATCGATTTCTTGAATACTAACTTAACATCAATGTGTACTATCAAACATGCTCAACCGATTATCATACATCATTATCAACACAAAACACAATACACATTCGGTTCACAAACATTATCAAGCATACACCACACTAGTTAAGTTCTATCATTCATACCCTTATTAAACAACAACAAACATCATAGATTCACTAACCGGTTTGAGATGGTGCCGAGTTGGTAGAGAAGGTGAGTGTCCGAGTGATGATGAGGAGCTTAGCCGGTTCTCCTTGTGGTCACCGATTTGATCCAAGAAGAAGGAGGAGAGGTGATGTTTAGTGTTTAGGGTTTTAGTGAGAGAGTGGAGAGTATGTGTTGGAGAGTATGTGTGCTATTTGCCCAAAGAATGTCAAGACTAGCATCACTAAGGGTTTTATACTTGATTCACTTAGTGCACCCTAATGGGTTTCGAAATAGGCTAGGTGTGTATGTGTGGCCCAACCGGCCCATGAGTGGTGTGATGTTTGCTCGAGACCACATGGTCTCGAGTCGGGTCCTTGTTGTTTCGGTTCCTAGACATACTCGCATACATACGATCACAAACATAGCCATATAAGTTCACATAAATAGCACACAATCACATAAAGGTTCATTTGTCATTAATCACATAAGTTATCTAGTCACACGTTTAAGCATACAACGAAAGGTTCTAAATTTCGAGTTGTCACATCCATGTGACATGCAAAGGAATTCCCTTTGACCAGTTGACAAGATGAGATTGTGTTTTGAATCGGATGACTACCCGATCGGATTGCTGTCCGAACGGGTTGTCATTTTGCACAGATGATAAGAAGGCTGTCCGAACGGATGACAATGCAGTCCGCACGGATTGCCAATTTGTCAAGGAGGCATAAATTTCAACATAGTGTTGTGGATAAGATGGCTGTCCAAACGGATTGCAGGGCTGTCCGAACGGATTGCAATGCTGTCCGAACGGTTAGCCACCCTATTCATGACATGTGATGAATAGTGACAAAATGAAATGAAACAAACTGTCAAAGAATCAAACAATTTAAACACTTAAGGCACGGATTCCTAGGCACTAACTCTTAAAAAAATTTCAACAATAAGATGTATAGAATCTGGTGGTTGCCAGTTCGGACTGATGTCCTTTCGGTCAACACCTCGTTCAAAGAATCATTCAAGAACAAACATGAACATGAAAATTTTCTTAGTCAAATCATCAAATTGATCATAGATCTATGTAGAGAATCTCATCGTGATCAAAACCCTATGTTCATTGTGTTCTAACTCGGCCTATTCTAAGTTCAATTTCTCTAAAACCTAGCCGACTGTTGTATCGTTCAAACCTTAGATCTGCACATTTAAGCATGTTATAACACAAATTGATTTGGTAAATCTGTAGATCTAGACATTGCGAACAAAACCTAGTGTTCAATTTTCATTAAAACATCATGAATCTTCCTAGATCGAGCATTTAAGGCTCCGAACTGTCACACCCCGATATTTCCACGTATTACCAGTGGGCCCGGTGGGGAGTATCGTGACGTAGTTGATATCATCATAGTCAAACAACACAATTTAAATGCACAGCGGAAGCAAAAGATAAATATATTACAACCGAATAAGAATATCAAAGTATTATAAACGGTATGTAAAAGATCCACAGGCGGATCAAATAAAAGAAACCTGTTCCACAGACTTTAGGCATCTAGAACTTGCAAGATTCCTTATTAACGCCCTGAGCTCCCAGCCAATTACGTACAGTACCTGTCACTTAACCTTTTTGGAAAATACGTCAGTTTACACTGGTAAATACAATTTAACTGACTCATTTTGAAAATGTTTAAGAAAATTGATTTGAATGCACAAGGCACAAAAATTCTTTTATAACTTGGGACAATTTTATTAATAAAAATCTTGTATCTGATTTACATGTTTGTCCAACATTTAGGGCCGGTGATCATACAAGCCGGTCAAGATTAATAGACACACCACAAATAAAATCTCACAAGAAGACACCCTTACGAGTGAGTATATCTTTTACATACGCAACAGGAGGTGTTATGCCTACACCTTGTGCTTAAGTTGTGGCCATTCACTTTTTAAATGAGCCAAGGATATCCAGGACACGGTCATTAACCCCTAATGTTATTTGTTATCAATCAATACATATTAAAACGGGATTATGCAATTTAATCATCTCCGATTAAAAGGTTTCTACACCCAACCAAGCGGTATTTTTATAATACCGTATCCCAAGCCCGTATAAGGGAAAATAAGTTAAAAGTATTTACCTGAGCTAGCAATGCAATTTATACTCAGCCGTATATTCTAATCAGCAAGCACAAGTACTTCTACTGGGGCTCTTAACCTGGAACGAAGGTTTTATTAACCTATTAGATTCCTAACGGGTCTTATTTAAATCGTAACTTAGACCGGTTAGTTTTAAGGAAAGGTTTACGGTTCAAAACGCATGATTAAGCGAAGACCGGAATAGAATGTGATTTAGACCCGACAAGTTTGGAGACTTGTATAATATGGGTAAACTAAACACATTCTGGATTTTGAGGCAAAAATGATAAGGTTTGACCCGTTTTGGTCAATTTATGCAAACTAGTTACATAAACCGATCCGAACACGAAATGTGCGTAACGGGTAACCAAAAGAGTCATGAACAGGTTCCCTAAGTTAATATGCCTTAAATATGTTGTGATATCAGTAGGATACCTTCCATTATGCCCAAAACGAATTTAAAACCAATTTATGCCCCGTAGGGGTATTTTGGTCATTTAAAAGGTTATGAAAGGGGTTTAATATAAATCTGAGTTTCAGGTCAGATTTAATCAGTAAAAATACTTAGTTTAATAAGTTATATCAGTAGGGTGTTACACATATGTGAATTTTATCATTTATAACTAAACTATGCACCGAAGGGGCATTTTGGTAATTTCACATAAGCTTTAAAGGTCAAAATTAGAATTCTGAGTTTAAAACTTTTGCCTACTGTTAAATTATGAAAATTTACTTAAAACATCAGTAGGTATCAAACCTTATATGTTAAAAATAGTTTTAATACATACTATGCGTTAAAAACGCTTAAAAAGACGATTTTGAGCTATTTCCGGGGTTTTTAAAGAAAAGCTGATATCTTCATTATTCCAGAAGGCTCAAAATATTTTATTTATCATTTTAGATCAGTAGAAAAAGGTTTGGTACTAAAAGGATTTGTAAAACTCATTTTATAGGCCAAAAGGGCAAAACCGGCAATTACCGAATCAAGCTTAGAACTCTATGTTATGCTCAACCTAAAATTAAATAAAAATCTTCAAAAATCCCAAAATATTATTTTACATCAGTGGGTAAAAAGTTTGGTATTAAAAATTGGGTTTAGATTGGCTATACGCTAATTATGCCGTTTAATTAATAAAAAGCTTTTCATTTACGCTAATGAGCATAACTCCTAATCTAGACCACAAACTGATGTCAAATTTTAGGGACAAGTTTATAATTCAGTAATAAAGGTTTCTATTCTTTCATATTTTCAAAAATATCGTTTTAAGGTCAAAAGGGCATAATGGTCAACGTTTAAGCATATAACGGGAACATGTAAATGAATAGGATAACCAAGGATCCAAGTTGTATAACCTCAGAGGATTATACTAAACTATAACATGGTCACAAAGGAACCCTAAGACATAATCAAACTAAGCTAATCCTGGTCAGAACTGAAAATCAAAGCAAAAGTCAACTTTTGCGACTTTCGGTTCCGAACCGATCCTAAACTTGAAATTGTCGGGTTGAACATGCTTAAACATGTTCTTACATTAATTACCAAATTATACAAGTGTTAAAACAGGTCTCATAGTTTCTACATTGCTAATTATGAATTTATTTTCAAAATAGCTTTCTGTTGACTTGTTATTATTAGGTTTGACCCGACATTTGACCAAGTTAGGGTGATAATCAGTAGGAGCCCTCTTAGGGGTTTATTACCTACACAATTACCAACTTATAACTACTCTTAATTCGACTAATGATTGGACCATTAGTGATTAATCACTAAGTCAAACCTTAATTACGATAAGCTTGACTTTTGGCCATTAAACTAATCAAAACTGAAATTAGGAGGTTAAGGACACTTACAAATGGTCCTTAGTATTGAAAAGAACTCCAAGGAAGTTCCAAATGTTCAGGATCCTCCAGAATTGAGAAGGTAGCAAGATTGGAAAGAAATGAGCAAATGAAAGTGTTGAGGAACACTTCTATTTATAGGTTTTGGAGGATCATGGATGATCAACAAGTGTTGGAATGAGTTAACAAGATCATTACAGGTGTAAAACCATCTTTCCCAAACCATCAAAGCCCCTATAATCAAATATGTGAGACACAGAAGCAAAACCAAAGCTGGTTTTCAGTTTCTGGTACTGGGCATGGCTTACGGACCGTAAGGGTCCCAGCCATACGGTCCGTAAGGACCAGGCCAGCTCACCAGAACTTTCAAAAGTTGACATATTTGGCCCCTGCACTTTCAAATGTCATTTCCGACACATTTAAGGCCCGTTAAACCATCTTTAAGGCTCTATAATGATGCCTAAGCATAGGGAACATGAAACATGCTCAAAAATATGTCGGGTGTCGGTTCGTTTGGTCGTACGGTCACGTTGTTCGGCTAATTACGACGAAACACGGACGGACGTGAAAAACGATCCAAATGATGCGACGAATGGAATTTTATCAAGCCAAACACTAAAATAAAATATTTTAGTGCTTACATAAATTTTTGGGTGTCCGGAGATATACAGAACGGAAGATATGCGCGAAAATGCAAACTTGTGCACTTTTTGACACTTTTAGTCCCTGGTGGACTTGAAAGTTTATTTTTTGCGCACCAAACACCTCTAAGCCTATATCTAAGCTATATAAAGGATAATTAGGGTATTTTTAACTCATGGTCATATTCCAGAAGGTCCGATACCCTACGAATCGACATACTTTTGCAGTTTGACGCAATTAGTCCTTTAATTGCGCAAAGTAGCGCATTTCATCATTTAATAGCATTGAAGCCTCATCTAATCCATATTAGGCATTTTTGAAAATATTATTAAACATAACGATGCTTCGGGTTCGCTAAAAGGTCATTCAGAGGTATAATTAAACATATTGATGCTTTTAGCCCCTCTAACTTGCAAAGTTGCGCGTAACTTTACTTATAGGCATAAAAACCTTAGACGGCCAATAGTTGGCATTCCCGAGAGTATAATCAAATATCATGAAGCTCCCGGTTTGTTAAAAGGTCACTCAGAGGTAAGAATTAACATGTTGACGCTTTTAACCCTTTATTGCGCAAACTTTCAATTAATTACGCAAACGGCTACACTTGATCAACAAGTGGCTCATTTGTGAATATAAAACCGTAAAAGGTTATTCAGAAACTTATTTTAAGTATGTTAATACTTCCAGTCCTTTCATAATCAAATTTTTCGATTTTTCGAAAAATTAGTCCCTTAAATTCAAGGTTTGACTTTATTAGGGTTTATTACACGTGTCAATACATTATTGGACGTTATTTTTACGAGGTGTTACACGAACAGTGACGTCACACACGAACAATCAAAAATCATCAAGATTTTAACAGATTTGAGCATGAAAAACATACCTTTGCCATTATGAACGATGAGCAAACCAACGATCTAATGTATTTGTGCAATGAGAAGAAATCAAAGATCAGAAAGAAAATGTTTGAGAGAATAGAGTGGTCGATCATACGGGTGAAAGTTTTGACTGAAACAGTTGACCCTCTATTTATAGTTGTGTCTTGAATCAGATTGCAGTCCGATCGAACAACTGTTTGTACGGTTTGCCACCCGAGCCAAGTTCACCTCTTTAATTCTCAAAACTTGACATTTTGACCTATTGACTTTTTGACTTCTTTTGTTGTTTTTATCAGTTTTCAAGAATCCACTTAAGTATCCAGGTCCAAGTTAATGACCCTGAGTACTTAATTTGCCTACCAAGTCCAACTTAATGACCTTGGTTGACCCGAAACAAAGCACACTGACGTTTTGTTCAAACTTTTTCAAACATTTTTCTGAAAATTACAAGTTTTAACCTAATGAACTTGCTTTGACTTTTCATTTTATCAGGTTTAACATGATAAGCTCCCATCTCATCTGTCCAGCTCAGAAACTTCCTTCATCTGCCTCAAACTGCGAGTCTCAAGATCAGCTTTCCGCTTTGGATTGTCGATAAAACAAAGTAGAAATGTAAAATCCTTTTGGATTTTTAAAAAGTTTCTAGACTAGAAAGCTATGAAATCTTTTTGGGTTTTGAATGTTAAACAGAAATGAAATGCAGTAAATGTAAACTTATTTACAAACATATTTTTGGTGAGCGTGTTAGGGAATCATATCAGCTACCGACAAGCTACAAGTACCGTTAAGCTTTGATTTCATACTCAGAATTAAACAATTGGCTTAGATTGCCAATATACTGATCCACTTAAATTTTCACACAAATTTCAATCTGTTCAGGATACGAATTTAGTGTTTTAAGATCTTAACTTGTACGCGTGTACCACCTCAGAATATACTCCCGTATTCAGACTACTATATTCAGTCTTACAGGTGAGTGCACACTAATGATATCTGTAAGGGGTTAAATGCGAGGCCATGAGAGCTCAGGCTATTGCTTCCGCAAAATTAGAGAGATGATGGCTCGACTTTTAGGTGGGTCCCCCTTGGGGATCTTCTTTTCAACAGCACATGATTAGCATTTTTCAATGTTTCATCATTTTTTATGCTGAGGGTGGGCTTTAAGAATAAAGCAGTGCAGAGTATTATACGAGGACTAGGCTATTGCTCCCGTAAAATCAGAAGTCCTGGTATAATACCCCAGATATCATCACGTACAAAGACCTGGTATGTCAGAAATAGAGCCTTTCAAACAGGATTTCAGGGGTTACCTATATATCCGAGAGATGTTCCCCACGTAATAAGCAAGTAATGATTTAGGTTTATATCCCGAACAAACTTACTAAATGTGTAAAAACCTATCGGCATATCATCAACGAAACTGCTTAACACTTTAAAACTTTACATTTCTTTAGCATACTGCAACTGTCTAGCTGATGTACTATCATTTTCCCTTTTTACACAAGCTCTTTTTCGGTTTTCTATTGTTTTTTGGATTTTATGAATTTTTTATTGTTTTTGTATTTTCTGAAAAATATAACCTATCTCCCCCTAAATACCAAAACAAGTAAAAAATCGACAAACCATTGCAGATTGCTTTTCAACGTCATCTACAGTGGTACCTTCATCTACGCCAATGATCCCCTCCGCAACCGATAATAACTTCATACCATTAAGTTTCAAAAGATATTGAAAACGAGTTTTGTCAAATGCTTTAGTATGTAAGTCAGCTTTTTGTTCATCGATGTGGATTTTTTCTATTCGTATCAACTTCTTCTCGAAACAGTCTCGGATGAAGTGATGACGAATTTCAATGTGTTTGGTTTTAGCGTGTTGAACAGGATTTTTTGTTATGTTTATAGCTGCCTCATTATCAACAAAGATAGGCGAGTTAAGAAATTGCAAACCGTAGTCTCGCATCCGTTGCTGGATCCACAGGATCTGAGAGCAGCAGCTGCTAGCAGATACATATTCGGCTTCACATGTGGATAAAGCGACAGAGGTCTGCTTCTTACATTGCCAGGTGACCAATCGTGGTCCGAAAAACTGGCATCCCGCTGTTGTTGACTTAGCGTTCACTTTGCAGCATCCGAAATCGGAATCAAAATATCCCTCGAGCGTGAAATCGCCTTCTTTTGGATACCACAACCCCAGTGATGGAGTTCCTTTCAGGTAGCGTAATATCCTTTTCACAATTACCATATGCGAGGCTCTGGGGCTTGACTGAAACCGTGCTGCGAGGCAGGTTGGATACATAATATCCGGTCTTGATGCCGTCAAATACATCAGCGATCCGATCATGGAGCGATACAGCGTTTCATCCACCTTTTCTCCGGTGAGATCAGGGTTTATCCCATGGTTCGTCGCTAACGGGGTGGACATTGGTGACATTCCTGACATCCCGAATTTCTCTAGAACATCATGAACATATTTCGTCTGATGTATGAACGTTACCTCGGGTAGTTGATCAACCTGAAGCCCCAAGAAGAATTTCATCTAACCCATTGATGACATTTCAAACTTCTGCTTCATAACTTTTTCAAAATCTTTGCAGAGTTGTTCATTTTTTGACCCGAAAATTATGTCATCCACATAAATTTGGACTATCAGAAGATGGCCGTCGACTTCTTTTGTGAACAGAGTGGCGTCTACCTTTCCTCGGATGAAGTTGTTGGCTAACAGATGTTGAGACAGGGTCTCGTACCAGGCTCTCGGGGCCTGATGTAAGCCGTATAACGCCTTATCCAAGAGATAAACTTTATCTTTGTGGATTGGGTCGGTGAAGCCCGGTGGCTGTCTGACATAAACCTCCTCTTTCACCTTGCCATAGAGAAATGCCGACTTCACATCTAGCTGAAACACTTTAAATCCTTTCCAAGATGCAAATGCTAGGAAGATTCTGATTGCTTCAAGTCTAGCAACCGGAGCATACACTTCAGTGAAATCTATCCCCTCCTGCTGACTGAAACCTTGGACTACGAGTCGAGCTTTGTTGCGAATAATAACCCCTCGATCATCCCTCTTACACTTAAACACCCACTTGGTGTTAATCTTCCTATGACCATCAGGCAAATCCACCAGTTTCCAGACACCCAACTTCTCAAACTGACTTAGCTCCTCTTGCATAGCGTTAACCCAGGAATCTTCAGTTAGTGCTTCCTTATACGTTCGCGGCTCAATCTGCGAAATGAAACAACTAAGTGAAAACTCTGTTTGTAAAGGAGCAACTGTAGAATAAAAACAAGTAAGGCCTTGGTCAATTTGTCGTCTGGTGCGGACGCCTGATTGCGACTCTCCAATGATTAACTCTTCTGGATGATATGAAAGAGTTCTTGGCATCACCTCGCCTGGAACATCTACTTCACTTTCTAAATTCGTAATGTTCTGGTTTGCGACTTGTTCACTGACTGGAAACGTCTGATCTTGAGACTGGATTTGTTCCCCCTCAGACTCTGAATCACCACGATCGAATGTTGGCCTTTCATCAGATTATGAATTATCATTGATTCCCGTCTGATTGATAGGAGCTTGTTCATGTTCTGAAGATGTCAGAGTTTGCATAACATCATCATTCCCTCCAGCATTGCTTGGACCTGCTTCATCATCGTTCGAAGCTTGTCGTTGACGACTATAAGTTTCTGCTGGGAATCTTTCTTGTGATGCTTCATATTCTCTTAGAATATCCAACTCGTCAAAGAACTCTGGTTCTTCCTCTATGTCGAATGAATCCCACAGAGTATCGTAATTGAAGCGCCATGAGTCAGCGGGTTTTTGAGGTGGCATCGTATAACCGTGACACTCAACATTATGTGCTTTGATGATCCGCTTCAAGCTTGGAACAAAGACTCTTTTCAATGGGCTTGCATATCCCACAAATATACCTTCAATGCTCTTTGGACAAAATTTACCAAAAGGTTCTAGCACTGTGCAGGGAGACCCGAACGGTTCCAAATACTTCAGGTTAGGTTTACGGAGGTTAATGAGCTCGAAACACGTCTTGTTGAACTTCTTCACCGTAAGAACCCGGTTGAGCGTATAGCAAGCGGCTGACACTGCTTCTGCCCAGAAATTGACAGGTAGTTTTGAATCAGCAAGCATTGTCCTGGCCGTTTCGATCAGCGTCCTATTCTTTCTTTCTGCTACTCCATTTTGCTGCGGAGTATAAGGCGCGCTGAATTCTTGCAATATACCTCTTTCATCACAATATTCTTCCATTTTGTTATTCTTAAACTCTGTACCGTTGTCACTTCTTATTCTTCTGATTCGGGTTTGGTACAGGTTTTCAATTTTTCTGAACATTGTCATCAAACTCTCAAATGTTTCATGTTTTGTCTTCAGAAACGTTACCCACGAAAATCTCGAATAGTCGTCTGTGACAACTAAGCAGTAGAGATCACCAGTTATGCTTTTAACATTCACAGGACCAAAAAGATCCATGTGAAGTCTCTCTAACGGCCTCGAGACTAAATTCATCTTCTTTCCAGGGTGAGATTTCTTTCGCTGTTTACCTTTGATGCAACTAATGCACTCCCCCCTCAAGATGAAAACCTTTCAGATGAACACCATTTACTAAGTCATTGTGTATCAGGTAGTTCATTTTTCGCAGATGAATGTGGCCCATCTTTCGATGCCATAATTGTGACTCCTTTTCAGTGGCTCTTGACATAAAGCAGTGAGCCTGACCCGTGGTAGTAGTTGCTACACTCATGTCCAACACGTACAGATCGTCGACTCTTGGTGCTCTCATGATAACCCATTCTTCAGGAACAACAAATCCCGGCTTCAATATCAAACATTCTTTGTCCATGAAGTGCGTCGAATACATACGATCACAAATCTGAGAAATGCTCAGAAGATTGTTTTCCAGCTCGGCGATGTAATTCACCCTTTCAAACGTGACACTACCATTCGATAAAGTTCCCTCACCAACTATACGACCACCTTGATTGCCTGCAAATCCCACATATCCTCCATTAAACCCTCGAATATCATATAGTAGGGTTTTCTTCCCCGTCATGTGCCGAGAAGCTCCACTATCCATTATCCAACGTGAGATGGATCTCGGAAGCTCCTGCACATTTCAAAAGTATTTAGTGAGATTTTGAAGCAACCCAAGCCTCTTTCGACTCAGGTAGCTTGACGCTTAGAATTGTGGTTTTTATGTACAATGGCGGGAAATTTTTATCATTCATCTTTAAACTTTCTTCAGTCCCAACCTCAACCTCTTTGTATAAGAAAAATTCGTCTTTTTGAGGTTGACCAGATGGTTGGTCTTTCTTCGGAACATACTTCTTCCCTGGTGGGGTAGAAGTTTGTTTCTCAAGTTTCTCATAGTAATCCAAAGGAACATTCATCTTTACCGGTGTGGTAGAAGATGATTGTTTTGCAGACTCTGAAACCTTTGGTTTTGGAGAACTTGCTTTCTTTTCAACAGATTTTGGCTTCCATGCTTGTTGAGATGACGCAACCCGCTTGTAAAATTTGTCATTTTTAGTTACCATCTTCTTTACGGGTTCGGTTTTCTTAACTGACTTTTTTACAGATTCAGTTTTAACTTTGGAATTTTCCTTATTTAAAAACTTTTTCTCAACAAACATTGGAGCTTTTCCCTTTACATCGTCTTTTCTTTTCGGATTCTCGACAACTGTAGGATCGTTGTTACGACCAAACGAGTCATTCAGAAGAGATCTCGTCCAATACGAAAGGCGGAATCAGACGTATCGAAGTTATTTCAGCTGAATACACACTAGAATCACTTAAACTGTCTCTTGTATTGATTTGATAGCTTTACACGGTCTGGAGACACTTCGGCAGAGCTTCGCTACCGGAATGACAAAGTTACAAATCAGAGCATGACACCCACTATTTATAGGCAAGCCAGTCCCCACGAACCAGACATCACCAGTTCGTGAGAACTGGATCAGTCAGTTTGTGCGAACTGGATACAAACCTCTAAAATCCTCTTTTCTTGAATTCTAAGCTTCGGTTTATCCTATCTAGACACAAGACTCGATACAAGACGAATTCGACAGACATATGCACCAACAGACTCCCCCTTGGATGTTGACGAAGTCTTCGGTGTCGAGTCTTCAGTATGACAAGTCTTCAGTCTTGATATGTCTTCACGCTCTTTCCAAAGTATCTGACACTATAAGCATCCTTCAACCTTTCCTCTTTTTCTCGCTTATCAGCATCAGCAGCTTTGTTCCAGGATCTTAGTCTGGCTCTAACATTCAGACTCGCCCTTAAGTTGTTCTGGAATCGTATTCTGGTTCAAACTCTGCTCAGACTTCGCTTTGCAGCTTTCACAGGATCAGGACCATTGCCTGGCTCTCTGTAGCCACAGGATCTGGAACCTGGCTAACCTGCACATCCTCTACCCAAAAGTAAATTTCACAAATTTTAAAATTTAACAATTTTAATCTCTGCTTACCACTTGTCAAAATCAATTCTCAAAACATCACTTGATAGATTATGACATTTCTCAAATTTTCTCCAACTTTTAACTTCATTTTTCATCTCAAAAAAAAAAAAAAAACTCTCCCAAACCTGTTGTTCATCATGTTTAGCACTCGGAATTTTGAAAATCAGCTTTTCAACATCAGTTGTCGAAAATAAGATGAAATAAAATCTTTTCGAATTTTCAAAATTTTATGCTAAAACACACTTAATGAAAAGCAATAAAGAAATATTTACAGACAATATTTTTGTTAGTTTGTGTAAGAAGATCATATCAGTTTTTGACAAATCACTAGCACCGTTAAGCTTTAAACATTTTAAGTTCTAAACAATTCACGTAGATTGTCAGTATACTGATCCACTTAAGTTTTCACACAAAGTTCAACTGTTTCGAGATATGAGATTAGTGTTTTAAGGACTGAAACTTATTCGCGTGTCCCACCTCAGAATATACTCCCATATCCAGACTCCTATATTCAGTCCTACAGGTGAATGTACACTAATGATATCTGTAAGGGGTAAATGCGAGACCATGAGAGCTCAGGTTATTGCTTCCGCAAAATCAGAGAGATGATGGTTCGACTTTAGGTGTGTCCCCCTTGGGGATCTTCTTTTCAACAGCACATGATTAGCATTTTTCAATGTTTCATCATTTTTTTATGCTGAGGGTGAGCTTTATGATTAAAGCAATGCAAATTATTATACGAGGACTAGGCTATTACTCCCACAAAATCAGAAGTCCTGGTATAATACCCCAGATATCACCACGTACAAAGACCTAGTATGTCAGAAATAGAAAGCCCTTCAAACAAGATTTCAGGGGTTACCTATATATCCGAGAGATGTTCCCCACGAGATAAGTAAGCATATGATATTTAGGTTTATATCTCAAAGACAACCTACTAAGCGTGCGAAAACCTACTGGCATATCATCAGTGAGACCATTTATCACATATTTAACTTTCCAATTCTTTAGCGTACTGTGATTGTCTACTGATGTACTATCATTTCCTCTATTTCACAACAAAACTCGTTTTGAATTTTCGATGTTTTTGGCTTTTTCAAATTTTCTAATGTTTTTGGATTTTCTGAAATTTCTTACTCCCCCCAAAATTCAAAACCATTTAAAGAAAATTTTGACAAACCGATGTGAATTGTTTCAAATCGCCATCCACTTGGCATAAACAATCAGAACTCCCGCTGACAAAAAAACTATTTTCCCATTATGATTTCAAAACACTTAAGTTTGTTTTAATCAAATGGTTTTTTCCGGAAAATTAGTTTTGTTTATATTACTTATAAGATCGGGGTTTGATTCATCATTTTGTTCTTTCAACCACTTGTATGAAAGTTAAATCAAGTTCAACTTAATGACCTTGATTAACTACTTGTAGGTTCTCATCAAAAATACCACTTATAAGTCGAAATATGACAATTTTTTAGAAAAAAACGAACAATTTTTCAAGAAAGATGCTGATTCATGCTCCACGATTACCAACTTGGGAGCTCCGGCAAGTCAGGATTTTTATTCATAGAGATTCTCCCAAGCCTGACGGTCATTGGGAGTTTTTGAGTCATCATTACTCGGTTTCTTTCCTTTCTTCTTCTTTTCATAGTATTCCTTTTCTCCTTTGACCTTCCCTGTCACACCCCGACCATGTAAAACATCAAAACGTGGCGGAAACGTCGGGGAGTGTTGTAACAGAATTAATTGTTTCACAACCATGGAAATTAAAGTTACGTTTTATTTAATAAACAAGAGAGTTACATTGTCTTAAACAAGAAACAAAGAGTACATAACATAAATTAACTAGTTCTTGCTTCGTTTTAAGTCACTAAGGCACAGGTCTGCCAAAGTGTGTCTCGATCATCCTATGCAACAGCTCCTGAAAACACATGTGAAAATAGGTACGTCAGCATAAAAATGCATGTGAGATACATAGGTTTTGTGAAAATAGGATTCATGACTTGAGTTTAAAGAAACTGTTTAATAAAAAGTAGCCATGAATCTTGTTGAGTGTTCCCTTTCATAAATCATTTGAAAAGTGATAATTAAACCAAATGATATATATGTATAAAAGAATAATGTATGGTTAAGTGAATAACCATGTAAAATGGGTTTGTATATGTTAAGTTATTTGTAAAACGATGTTTATGTGAAAATGTGTCGTAAATGTAATATGTCTAACTGAAATGGTTTAAATAACGCTACGATATGTAATACCATAAAAATACTTATATATAGGAAGTACCAGCGGCGTATCCACCATGTTTTTATCGTATTACCCGTCGCCCCGACCGCGTAAAACAACAAATTGCGGCGGAATCGTCGGGGAGTGTTGTAACAGAATCATTGTTTCAAAACACACGAAAATTTGAAGTTTCGTTTTATTAAACATTAAATATTTACATCGTCTGGAAATCTAAATAAACAAGTTAAACGTAGTCTATCATTGTTATTAAGTCACTAAGGCCTCGTCCAGTCCTATGTGAGCATGCATCCTAGCAATCAACATCATTCAACACCACCTGAAACATATGTGAAAACAAAGTCAGCAAAGAAATGCTGGCGAGTACATAGGTTTTTGAGAGTGTCGGATTCATGGCTAGTTTACATGTTGCAATACTTAATTAAAAACCTTGTTTTGAAAAGTATTGTATTGCCATAATTAACCAACTCAAATCAAGTTGGTTATAATTTATAAAATCTCGTAGCCATGATTCTTAACCCAAAACATTTATTTAATAAAATTCTCGTTAATAATTCTCGTTAATAAAACTCGTTAATAAATCTTGTTAATAAAACTCGTTAATAAATCTCGTTAATAAAACTCGTTAATAAATCTCGTTAATAAACTCGTATGGTTTATACCATTTCGAAAACCTCGTTTGTGTGACATCGTTTCAAATCGTTTACCCAAGTGAACTAAATAACGCCACGGTATGTAATACGATGAAAACATATATATATAGGAAGTACCAGCGGCGTATCCACCATGCTTTCATCACATTACACCCGTCCCGTTATCTAAACACTAACCAAAAACCAATCGTTTACCCAAATCGTTTAATTCGTTAAAAATCGCTTTAGTCGTTTAAATCATTCTCGTTTTAAATCGTGAAAACTGTTGGATCTGAGTTTGTTTCTGATTGTATTTTGTGTTTGTAATTAAAATGAAAATGGATGAGTGTGCAGCGGAATTATGATGAAAACAAACTTTGCATACAATCAAACGAGAGTAATACTTTGATCAAACATCTTTTCACAATGAATCGGAAGATTGAATTTATTTCAATATCGATTACAATGATTGATGAATGAATGCAAACTCCCCCTCAGCCAGAGCTCAGTTGTTTGTTCGTGCAAAGAAGACGATGATGCAAAAGAGCTAATAGAACAGTACAAAGTACTGAACTATTTATAGGCACTAGCAAACCACTGAGCATCTTAGCTGACGTCACCATGAAAGTGACATCTAACCTCCTAACAAACTCTAACCTCTGATCTATACAAACACTGCTATGTTAACTACTGCTATTACATTACTTTACAAGACAGACTATAGATCAGCTGCTGCAACTTTCCACTGCTGTGAACCCAGCAGTACTTGTCCGGATAAGCAGTGCTTGACTCAAGGCAGTAGATAGAATCAGCAGGGCTTTAGTCTTTCATCAGGTCTTTACTTGAGTAGCAGTTGTTGGTCAGCACATTGTAAGATCAGCAGATATGAAATCACTTTCAAGGGGAGAGATTTGTATGCAAACATCTGCTTATTCTGGATCCACTGCTCTGATCCAGTTTTGGCTTTAATTATTTGTTCCTCTGATAGGGTTCAATCCCAACAATCTCCCCCTGGAATAGATAATGCCAAAACTCTTCATTATTGTGGAATTCTTTATTGCCTCATCAACAGTTCCCTTATCTGACCTTTAAATTGTAATTCAAAGTCTAGGGCATCTGTGTCTTCATCATCCTTGCTAAGTGGAAGATCAAGGAGATCCTGCAAATCTTCAAGACTCAGGCCAAGAGCTTGTTCCCTTGATATTTTCTCCACTTCTCCACCAGACCTGAGCAAAGTCAATACGCAGGTCTGTTTGTCAGTTTCCCACTTTTGTATTTTTGAGCCTGGTGGGTTTCTTGGGAGATGTTTATTTACAGAGGTATTTGGTGAGGCTGGCCTATTCATAACTGGCTGAGCAGTATTTGCAGTTTGATCTAAACTAAGAGTTTCTATGATCATTTTCTTTATGCCTTCTTTCACAAGTTCATCTCCTTTTATCATCTCTTGGATGGTTTCACCTCTCAACTGTTTGTGTGTCCTTCTTTTATAGATGGCAGCACCGGTTGGAGCAGTGGCTCTCCTGATTTGCAGCTTTGTTAGTCTTTTTGAAACCTCTGCTTCAGGATAGTCAGGCTTTTGAGGAACATTTGGATCTTTCTTTCTTAGTTCCTCCAACCTTTTGTAGGTGATCCTGACCACATCTTCTTTCCATCTTGCAATTTGTCTTTTGGTTCCATATTCAGCAGCAACCAGTTCTTCTTTCATTCTTTTCAGTTCTACCTGTTTGTCAGGTACATTCTTTCTAAACTTTGCCCAGACAGGAGGAGTGTGAGTGACTTTCCTTTTTATCATGTCTTGAATTCTTGCTGCTTCATTTTCAAGCTCAGGAACAGTCCACTCTTTGTACATGTATTTCTCTCCTTTGTACTTCTTGTGAGCCATGATGCTTTCAATGTAGTCTTTCTTCAAAGTTTCAGCTGCTCTTTCTGAAATTTGTTGACTGACATTTTTTGCAAATTGTTCTAGGGATCTGACCTGTGTGAGCAGATATTGATAGTTTCTTGAAATTTCTTTGTCAGATTTCCCTTGTGTGTTTCTTTTAGAGATATCCTCTGCTTGCTTGGCCTTGATTTTCAAATATTCATCAACATTTTTAGGCCAGGGATATCCTTTTATTGATGGCAAACTCCTTTTGGCAGGGTCATCCTCATAGTAAAAAGATTTTATGTCTTCTCTAACAGCTGCTAGTTCAAGAGGAAATTGAACACCTGCAGGAGGTAAGGGCTTGTACATTTGAACTGAAGAGAGAGGAACATGTTTTGGTATTGTGACAAGAGCTAAAGATTTTGAAGATGTTTGTGGTGGTGAAGTGTCATCATCTTTGAGAATTAGCCTTCTCCTCTTTGTTTGAGGAGAGGCTGATGATGTTTTGGATGGAACAGTGGTGGTGGATGTAGTGGCAGTGGTTTGTGATTGACTAACAGTTGTTGAAACAACTGGTGTTCCAACCACTGTTGTCATTACAGCAGATGTTGTAACAACTACTGTCTTCTGCCTTTTGGCAGGAGGTGATTTTGTTTTTGGTGGTAATGGTGGTAAAGCAGTGGATTTGGTGTGTGTTGAAGTGGTGTGTGTTGAAGTGGGAGCAGATGTTGAAACCACTGAGGTACCGACTGTAGTTGATACAACAGGGGTTACAACAGCTGTTTTAGGTGGTGGTTTTAGAGCAGACTTTGAACGTCTGGTTGGAATGGATTTGGGTAGCCTTACTCTTCTTGTAGGCTTCTTCTTTTCATCAACAAGATTTTCATCATCTTTTAACCCTGAAGTACCCTGATCCGGATAATCCACCCTGGCTTTCTTTTTGGCCTCTCTATCCCTTTTTACACTTGCAATTGCTTCTGCCAGTGCATTTGTGGTCACATCAATTTTCTTGCTTCCATCTGGCAGAGGGATTTGTTTGGTCATGTTTGCATTTTCTGGTTCAATGTAGAGACCATCCTCTATTCCCTTCTTTTTCCACTCCTGAATTTTCTCCCCCTTTTTGGCATTATCTGGGGGAAGTTGATCAATGAAGAAAACTGTTGGAGGAGCAGTGCCAGTAGTGTGCAGGATCTGAGTTTTGAGAGCCTTTAGATCAGCCTGAGTGTTCTTGAACCTTGACTCCATTGCATTTCTCAGCTGTTGGACATGTTTTTCATGTTGCTGATCTGCTAGTTGTGCTTGATGATGGAGAAAAGGTTGAAATAAGTTCCAGAGCTCATTTGTAGCAGGTGCCGGTTGTGGAGCAGGTGCTTGAGATGGAACAGCAGTTGATTGTACCTTTTGTACTTGTAACAACTGTTGTAGCATATCTTTGAGTTCTGCAACAGAGTTATCAAGCTTTTCAACACGATCCGTCAATTTCTGGTACTTTAAACCATCACCCAATTTAATGGGATCATCTGATTTCCCACTAGCAGTGGTTTTATCAGTGGTAGGGGTAGGGAGTATATTCCAAACATTAACCACTGATGCCCCTTTTTCTTGGTACTGGGGTCTTCTTCCTTCAACACTTGACAACCTTTTGATGTTGCCAGTAGGATAAATAAATCCACTGGTGGTTGGCAGAGGTGCTATAACAGGAATTGCCTCCAAGGAAGTCTTATTGATGTAACCACTGTCCAACTGTAAACCAGTGGGTTCAACAGTTGTAGTGGCTGCTTCACTTGGATTACCACCAAGAGTTACTTGTAACTCAAGGGGTCTAACCTCCTCAGGCTGTGTTGGTGGGTTAGCAAAGATTGATACATCAGACCCAGTCAGTTGTTGAGGTATATTCTCATTGATAGGTGATTGAGAAGGACTGGTTAGTGCCTGGTTCAAATCAATTGCATCCAACAGCAGTTTAGTTGGTGGGGGAATTATGGATGTGATGTTTGGTGAAGAAAGAGGATTTGCTCCGGGAATTGAGCTGTGGATGATGGAAACGAGTGTTTCCAGAGCATCATGATGTGGTGTCCCAATGTGTATAACCTGATCTTTTTGTGAAGAATCAGGAGGAGTTTCGGTTATGGGTTGAGATATTTGTACCAACTGCTGTGAGGAAGTAGCAGCAGTGGTTTCTTGTGACATTTGTGTTGTCACAGGCAGTAGCTCTGGTATCTCATCCTCCAGAGTTGCCTTTTTGATGGGTTTTGGGGGTTTTTGAGTTTTTCTTTTTGGCTTTTTGGTGATTGTAGGTGTGGGTTTCAAAGCAGTTGTGCTGCCACTTTGATCACCTTGAGCAGTGGGCTCAGCAGCAGATACCTGAGGAGCAGTTGTAACTACTAAATTCTGCTCAGGCACCTCTGCTTGTGTTTTGCAAGGTGTTAACATTCTTGAAAAAGTTTCAGTTGTTAAACTGTTTATTTGAGTAGAATCACCTTGGTTTATTGCAGCTAAATCATTCTTACTGAATTTCTTTTCAAAATAGTAACTTAAAAACCTTGGAAACAGTAAGAATGATTTTGTTTCAACATTATTAACCAAATCTTTAAAAATTTCCCGAGAATAGTTAAAATTTTCTTCTTGAAGAATTGCATATCCCAGATTTTGAATCTTTAAAGGGATTTCATTGAAAGAAGTGGTTTTATTTGAAACACATAGTAGGAGGGTATGAAATAAAAATCTGGTTGCAGAAGGAAAATAACCTTTTTGTAAGGTAAGTTTCTTCATCATTGTGGCTTCATACCCTCTTTCAATGAAGTCAGTTTGTAACTCGTTTTTAGTGAAAGAAATTTTACCTTCCTGATCATCGAGTTGAAAGACCTCTGAAATGGATTGTGGCGTGATTTGGATAGCTTTACCCTTTATAGAAGAGTGTATGGTGGTTGCAATGTCTCCTTGTTTTTCAAGGGTTGCATTCTTCCAAAACTCCCTTTGGGTCTCCAAATAGATTGGTGCATCGACGGTGAACAAAGTTTTGTACTTTGATTTTGCCATGGTGTCAATAATGGAATCGAAAACATTGGTGGTTCCTGGTTTTGTGAGAAGACCCAGGAGATTGTGAGATGGTTTATATGGGATTTCAGTGGAGATTGCCTTTTGAGAGACTGTTTTCGATGATGATTTGGAAGTGGGTTTTGTGGATGGCTTCGATTTTGTCATTTTTGAAGAGAATGATCGAAGAAATTTGTGAAAGATGAGATGAAAAACTGCTTTGAGAAGAGAATTTTTGAGAATTCAATTCGACAGTAAAACCCTGTTTTGGTGGTGAGTGGGGGATTTTTATAGGGAAGAAAGTGAATGCTGACGTGGCAGCCATTACAAAAGGTCTGACCACTATGTACTGCCCACGTGACAACCCCTGGTGAAAGTGAAGGACAGTACTTTTATGAAAGTGACTGATGAAAGCAGTGGTAGTAGAGCAGTGGATGATTTTCACTATCAGTGGATAGCATATCAGTGGATAAGACACTGCTTTTGAACAACAGAGTTTATCAAAGGAATGAGAGAACAGGGGTTGACTTTCAGCAGTGGACAGGCTTTTGAAGTAGAGCAGACTTTTGAACAATCAGTGGTTAATGGCAGACTTTTAAGGATTTTTAATGAAAATGTCATTTTTAGCTATTTTTAAGGATGGATTTTTGATTTTCTGAAAACATTTTGATGCTTTTATGCATAGAAAAACAAGATTTTGCTTGTTATTCCATGTTTAGCATCCCAATTCTAGAGACCAAGTTTTCAAAAGTAGCTGTATCAAGTGCTTTTGTGAGCACATCTGCCAGCTGGTCTTTAGTTGGGACATGATGCAGAGAAATCAAACCTTTTTCATAGCAATCCCTCACAAAGTGATGTCTGATGTCGATGTGTTTGGTGGTTGAATGGGAAACTGGATTTTTGATGATATTTTCTGCTGCCTGGCTATCCAACATGAGTGGTGTCTTTAAGGCAGTGATACCAAAATCCAGCAACTGATTTTGAAGCCACAGGAGTTGGGCTATACAGCTTGCAGCAGCAATGTATTCAGCCTCAGCAGTGGATGTTGAAACTGCTGCTTGCTTTTTGCTTTGCCAAGAAACCAAGCAATCACCTAGAAACTGGCACCCTCCTGATGTGGACTTCCTTGTGGTGTTGCATCCAGCAAAGTCACTGTCTGAAAAGCCTGAAAGCTTGATATTCCCATTAGCTGGATACCAGATACCAAATGTGGGAGCACCTTTTATGTATCTGAATATCCTTTTTACAGCAATGAGATTTGATTTTCTGGGAGCTGATTGACTTCTTGCACAAACACATGTTGCAAACATGATGTCTGGTCTAGATGCAGTTAGGTACAATAAAGACCCAATCATGCTTCTATATAAAGTTTGGTCAATCAGCTCATCCTTTTCATCAGACATGACAAGCTTATTTGTTGCCATGGGTGTGCTGCATGGTTTACAATCATTCATATCAAATTTTGTCAAAAGTTCTTTAGCATATTTGCTTTGATGAATGAAAGTTCCATTTTGCATTTGCTGAACTTGGAGACCAAGAAAGCATTGCAGCTCACCCATTGCACTCATTTCAAACTCAGCTGTCATGAGTTCTCTAAACTCTTCACACATTGAGTTACATGTGCTTCCAAAAATAATGTCATCCACATAAATCTGGGCAATCATTAAATCCTTCCCTCTCCATTTTAGAAACAGTGTTTTATCAATGGTACCTCTTTTGAAACCATTTGAGAGAAGGAAGTTGGAAAGAGTTTCATACCAGGCCCTTGGTGCTTGTTTCAGTCCATACAAGGCTTTGTTTAGCCTGTAGACATGATCTGGATAAAATGGATCCTCAAAACCTGGAGGTTGACAAACATATACCTCTTCTTGAATTGTACCATAGAGGAAAGCACTTTTGATATCCATTTGAAACACCTTCATGTTGTGATTGACAGCAAAGGCCAGGAACAGTCTAATGGCTTCCAATCTTGCAACAGGGGCGAATGTTTCATCATAATCAATCCCCTCTTCCTGTCTGTAACCTTGAACCACAAGCCTGGCTTTATTCTTGACAACAATACTCCTTTCATCAGTTTTGTTCTTGAAGACCCACTTTGTGCCAATGGGACTAACCTCTTCTGGCAGTGGTACAAGCTCCCATACTTGTTGTCTTTTAAACTGTTGGAGCTCCTCTTGCATGGCTTCTACCCAGCTATTGTCTTTCAGTGCCTCTTGGTACTTGACTGGCTGATGGAGTGATAGAAAACCAGCAAAAAGACAAATGTTTTGGGTTTGGCTTCTTGTGAGCACCCCTTCATTGATGTTGCCAATGATTTGATCAGGCGGATGAGATCTCAAGAAGATTAAATCTCCTTGGTATGGTATGATGGCATTTGTTGGTGAAGGCTGCAAATGTGTATCATCTGAGCTAACCACTGCTGGGGACTTTGATGATCCAGCAGTGGCTTCAAAAGGTGGTGGAATAGGAGGTAATGATGTGGACAACTGCTGACTTTTATCCACTGTTTGAGGACTTTTGTCAGCAGTGTTTGAGGATGTGGAAGCAGTGGTTGATGGGCTACTTTGGTCAACAACTGTTGAGGTAGCAGTGGTTGAGCTTTGACAACTGTTTTGAACAGCTGATGCTTTCCCTTTGTGGCAGACCTTTGAGGGATGATGATTTCATACCCATAGTCTGGTGTTGTATCCTCTGATGGACCTGCACTGTTAGTCTTGACAGCAGTATTTTCAAAAGTAAATTTTTCAAGATCAAACAAATCTGCAGGATTTGCTGGGATTTTCATTGATGAAAGTTCATTGAACTTAACATTCAAAGTCTCCTCCACTGCCTTGGTCCGTGTATTGAATACTTTATAGGCCTTGGCAGTGGTTGAGTATCCCAGATGATAACCACAATCAATTTTGGCTGCAAATTTTGAAATGGAATCTTTTAAGTTCACAATAAAGCATGGGCAGCCAAACACCTTGAAATATGAGATCAGTGGTTTGATTTTATACAGAATTTCATAAGCAGTCTTTTTGTGCCTGGGGTTTATTAAAACTCTGTTCTGGACATAGCAAGCAGTGTTTACTGCCTCTGCCCAGAAAGTTAATGGCAAACCTGAATCTGCAAGCATAGTTCTGGCAGCCTCAATTAAAGTTCTGTTCTTTCTTTCAACAACCCCATTTTGCTCTGGTGTTCTAGGGATGCTGTACTGCCTTACAATCCCTTTCTTCACACAGAAGGCATCCAACTCCTTATTTTTGAATTATGTGCCATTGTCACTCCTGAAGCTTTTCACTGGAAGGTCAAATTGCTTTTCAACCTGTGTCACAAAGTCTTGCAAAATGCCTGCAGTCTCATCTTTTGAGTGTAAAAAGAAAGTCCATGTAAACCTAGAAAAGTCATCAACAATAACCAAACAATATCTTTTCTTCTTGAGGCTCATGACTTGAACTGGGCCAAACAAATCCATGTGTAGCATTTGCAAACACTGGGTTGTTTTGGACTCTTCAATGGACTTGTAAGAGCTTTTATGCTGTTTTCCTTTTAAACAGGAAATGCAATGTTCAGGACATGAAAACAATTTTTGTGGTAGGCCTCTCACCAAACCATTTTTTGAAATTTCAGTGATTGTCTTAAGATTTGTGTACCCCAGCCTTCTGTGCCAAAGTTCTGTCTCTTTGTTAGAGGCAGCTGAGAACAGACAGGCATCAGCTCTGGGACACTCTTTTGACATATCAACAACATAAACATTGCCACTTCTTTGAGCAACAAGTTTTGTTTGACCAGTTTTGATTATTGCTTCAATCTTTTTGACCATTTCTGGTCCAACAATCCTACAACAATCTTTTGTGAAGAATGACCCAAACCCTTTGTCACTTATTTGGGACACACTCAGAAGGTTGAATTTTAGATTGTCTATCAGATTGACATTTTCAAATTTTACATTTCCAGACTGCACTGTACCAGACTCTCAGAACTTTCCCTTTACTATTATTTCCAAAGGATATATCACCCCCTCCATGGATTTTAAAGTCTTTGAGGAGGGCTTTACATCCTGTCATGTGCCTGGAGCCTCCACTATCTACATACCAAAGACTATCAAAGCATGCAGAAGCTCCCTGCACATGAAGTAAAAGGATTAGTTCATTAGGGTCTCCAAAGCCAGCAGGGCTTTGGATGGGGTCTCAATAGTGTCTGGGATGGATGCAGAATGATGGACAGTGGTTAGGTCAGGGGTTTGGACTGTTTTAGGACAGTGTTTCTCTAACCACTGTTGTGGGTCCTGACCAATCACCTGCTGGTAACCAAAAGGATGCCTGTTCACTCTGGGTTTAGAGGGCCTTTTGTAGGTCTCATAAACGTGTGGAATCCTTTGGTAAGGTTGTTTTTCCTTGCCTTTTCTAAATTGATTGGCAGGGGGTGCATCAGTAACCTGAACATCTCTTTTGACAGATGTTTGGTTCAGCTGTTTTGTGACAGCTGTTTGAACTGGCACAAACAGTGGTTGTTTCTTGGTGAATTTGACAGATGTTGATGATGATGATGATGATGGACTCAAGGATGTTTTAGCAATGTACTCATTCTTTTTCACATCAAAGTTTTTGAGATACACACATGCTTGAGTTTTGTGGTTTGTTTTACCACAAACAATGCAACTTTCAGCTGAAACAATGACACTTGTTCTATTTAGATCATAAGCTTTTAAGTGGAAACAATCTTTTGTTAGATGATTCCTTTTCTCACAGAATTCACAAAACAAGTTATCAATTTTTTCTTTCTTCTTTCTCTTTTCAGACTCCTTTGCAGCAGAGGTTTTAACCACTGCTGGGATGTCCTTGAGAGGTATGACTTTAGCTTTTGGAGCTTTAACACCATCAGTTGATGTAAAGTCCATTGGCTTGAAATTTTCAAGAATATCACACTCATCAGACCATTTTGGTTTAAACTGATAGTCTTCAAGTTCCTCAAAAGTAGAGGATCCCATTGGTCTGTCAAGTGTGATTTTGTTACCAAGTTTGTCAGTGATTTTCACTTCTTGGCCATTCTTGTTTGTGGGTATGAACTCAGTGGTTACATCAGTGGTTTGAACAGATTTTGCAAAAGCAATGGTTTCATCATCATGTTTTCTATAACCAACACCAAATTTCACATTGCTTTTTATCTGTTTTTCAAGCATAACCTCATACCCTTTGCATGATTCCACCCATCTCTCACATGTGATCTGGGTGGACTCTAACTCCTTTTTGCAAACTTGGTATTTTTCTACCATAGTTTGGAGTTGAGTTTTGGTTATGCTTTGTTCTTCTTTCAGACTGCTGATCTCTTTTTCCTTTTCAGTCAATTTGTTTTTAAGTTCTTTTAAAGATCTTTCAAATTTGACTTCATCAGTTAAGATTTTATCCCGAAGGTTTTCATTCACCTCTTTGATGTTAGCAAAAGCAATAATGCAATTTTCAGAACATAGTTTTTCTAGAACTTGAGGAGATACCTTGGCAGCAGCCATCATTGCACAATCACATTGATGATTCTCTTCATCATCAGCTCTCACCTTCTTTTCACCAGCCTTTTCTTCCTTCTCTTCTTCTTTGTCCTCTTCGGACCATGGATCTGTCATAGGTTCAATCAGGGTACCTGAACTTTCTTCCAGCAGTAGTTCACCAGCCATAGCAGTAACCACTGCTTCAGTCACCTCATCCACTGTTTCAATACTCAGCTGCTCCTCTTCAGTTTCAACCCCCTCCTGTATTGACTCTAATGCCATCAAACAAAATTCATTATGAGAAGAATCATTAGAAGCATAGAGTGCAAAATTTTCATCACTAAGGTCTTAAGGCATACTGCTCCAGTCAACAAACCCTTGAGTGAAAAAACTTTGTTGATCTGGTTGTACTGCTGCTGGAGCAGTGGTTTGAGGTGCAGGCTGCACTTGTGCCTGGGGAACAAGGGTTTGAACATATTGGATCTGTGGAATAGTAGTTTGGACATAGTGCACTGGCACAGGGGCAGCAGCATAGTGAGCAGTGTTCACTTGAGCTGCTGGGGTATACTGGGCATAATGCACAGTGCCTTGATTTTGAGGTCTAGGATTTGAGCTAGGGTGAGTGATTATGGGACCATTAGTTTGACTCCTGCATTCCCTAGCGAAGTGTCCCAACCTATTACACTTGTAGCACTTGATTTTCGATTTATCCAACCCAACCCTTAGGTTCCCATGCAAACCTGGGAATTTTCGCCCTGTTCTTTTGTAAAATTTGCTAGTTCTAACACTTAGCAAAGCCAATTGGTGCAGGATGTCCATTTCCTCTAAGTCAGTGGGATCAAAATGCTGTAAGTCATTTAGTTCAAAACTTAGATTGTCTGACATCTGGTTTTCGTTTGCAGTGAATGCATAACTTGCAGAGTGAGGATCAGGGTTGTTAAAATTTGCACCAGCAGTTATGTCAATGAAGTGATCAAAACCCTGATCCTTACCACTACTCCCAGATTCTTCTTGACCCAAAAGAGCAGTGTTACCGAATGTATAATCATCAACGGTTTTTCCTGACTCTTGTAACTTCCTTTTCTGGTTCAACTCCCTTTCGTAGGTCAGGAGTCGACCATGGAGTTGGGTCAAGGTCAGATCCTTGAACTCAGGTGAGTTTCGGGTGACAAAAGCTATGGTGTCCCATTTTTCTGGCAGTGACCTGAGGAACCTGCTATTTTGAGTTGAGTTTGTAAAAGTGGTATTAACAAGCCTCAGTTCACTGATGAGACAACTGAAATGCTCAAATTGTTGCGTCAGTGATTCACCTCTAACATGACAAAATGTTTCATACTGTTGGTTCAGGATTTCCCTATTGTTTTCTATGACTTCTTCGGTTCCCCCAAACTGTTCCTTAAGTGCGTCCCATAACTCTTTGGCACTGTTACAGTGTAACAGTCCAGCATATATCTCATTGGGCAGCGCTGATGCTATGATGCTAAACGCTTTAGCATCTAGTTCGAACTTTTGATAGTCGGTTTCGGTATAATTTTCAACTGGTTTTGGAACGAACTTTTTAGCATCTTCAGCGCTTGGCACTGTGGGAACATGGGGACCAAAGACAACAGACCTCCAACAACCTGTGCTTTGTTGAGCGAGGATGTGACCCATCCTCCTCTGCTAGATGTTGTACTAATTTCTTTTTAGCATAGGTGGTTTAAAAAGAGAGCCGATGTTGTTTTTATCATCCTGAGATTGTGACGTCATTCTTGTTGTTTTACAGACACTGATAAATTAACTTTAATGGTGATTAATCCTTGCTCTGTTTTTCAACGAACGAACAAACGATCAGTATCAACTGTTATGAGCCGAACTATTTATGTCAAAATGATTGTTAAATCAAATTTGACTGTCCAAGCTCTGATACCAATTGTTGGATCTGAGTTTGTTTCTGATTGTATTTTGTGTTTGTAATTAAAATGAAAATGGATGAGTGTGCAGCGGAATTATGATGAAAACAAACTTTGCATACAATCAAACGAGAGTAATACTTTGATCAAACATCTTTTCACAATGAATCGGAAGATTGAATTTATTTCAATATCGATTACAATGATTGATGAATGAATGCAAACTCCCCCTCAGCCAGAGCTCAGTTGTTTGTTCGTGCAAAGAAGACGATGATGCAAAAGAGCTAATAGAACAGTACAAAGTACTGAACTATTTATAGGCACTAGCCAACCACTGAGCATCTTAGCTGACGTCACCATGAAAGTGACATCTAACCTCCTAACAAACTCTAACCTCTGATCTATACAAACACTGCTATGTTAACTACTGCTATTACATTACTTTACAAGACAGACTATAGATCAGCTGCTGCAACTTTCCACTGCTGTGAACCCAGCAGTACTTGTCCGGATAAGCAGTGCTTGACTCAAGGCAGTAGATAGAATCAGCAGGGCTTTAGTCTTTCATCAGGTCTTTACTTGAGTAGCAGTTGTAGGTCAGCACTTTGTAAGATCAACAGATAGGAGGTCAGCAGATATGAAATCACTTTCAAGGGGAGAGATTTGTATGCAAACATCTGCTTATTCTGGATCCACTGCTCTGATCCAGTTTTGGCTTTAATTATCTGTTCCTCTGATAGGGTTCAATCCCAACAAAAACTACTTTTGATTGTCTCGCTAATAACATCCAAACCTTCGCAACTCGCCTATCGCTTCTCGCATTAATAAACCACCCAAGGGTAAATTAACAATCACAGATTCAGTCGTTACCCACCTAACCCACACATAACCATGGGTGCAGTCTGATAACGGGATTTGTCAGATCCTATGGTACCATAACCTAATACTGGTCGGTTCGGCCAAAACTAATGGATATTATTCGTTGTGTAAATACAACCAACAAGTTTGTTTACTATATCGAAATCGTTATTAATTTAAAATAAACCATTTTAATCGTTTTTGAAACCATTGTTATAATATCGAAAATCATTTTGAAAACCATCGTTAAAACCTCGAAAACATTTAGCACATATGAATCACCCTAAAACAATTGAAAACAGTAAAATAGGGGAAGTATGTACTCACCTGAGAATGCTTAGAGGTCTTGAACAACAACCAAGCAAAGCTAGAGGGAGCACGGAATCAATCGGCAACCTAATAACTATATAAATAACCCGGACCTAAGTCGGAAGATCGGATAGGATGAGGTTTTGTAAACCAAATGAGTATTGGAACTCATATGACATGGTTTAACAAAGTCTACATTCTAAATCGAAACCTAACCTAAGTGCTTTCGACCCATTGTGACCCATTAAGGTAGCTTAGGCTACGTTAACGTGTCGTTCGCGCAAAAGTGCGTTCGAGACGTCTAACTAGTCCTATGACAAGTATTATATGCCTAAACATGATTAAATATGTTGCATAATCAATTAAGTGACAAAAGTTTGTGTTACATATGCTTAATTACCAATTATGCATGAAAAGGGCATTTTGGTCATTTACCTAAGGCATATAAACTACCTATCATACAACTAATTAAACCTAAGTGACCATAAGGTACAACCTCGGAAGGTTATTCCCTATGCAACTATGGTCACTAAACATGTTTGGTCGGATCCTAATGATCGACCAAACGGGTCGTGTTCGAAAGTCTAAGCGGGTGTTTAGTCCGCTTGACTTACGACTCTACATAAGCACTAATCTAAAAAGTGACGAGTTAAACATGTTAAAACATGTTTAACGAATTTAGAAAATAGATTTGGTATCAAAACAAACGGTTTTGATACCTATAAGTAGTTTGGTTACAAAATACGCAAGAATGCGCATTTTGGCCGAAACTACGACTCGTCACTACACCTAGATAACGTGGTAATCAGTAGGTATAGTCACTAGGGACTATAACCATCGTGATTACGCTCACGTTATGAAGTTCAAACGAACTTCGCATTGACCATAAACTGGTCAAGGCAGAAAGTCAAACGCAGTTTGACTTTCAGACTCGAAAAGCGATAAAAGAACGAAAGAATACTTACAAAAGGTCCCCGCAAGCTATGATCCGATTTACTCTCAGGTATGAAGCATAAACTTCAACTTAGAGAGCCAAAATCAGATCATTGTGGGTTTTGCAAGTGAAAGGAGATGGGTATATATAGGAAAACTAGAACCGTTAGGATCGTTCATCGTAAAACGAGCTTCGATCTCATCCGTACACATGTGCCCATGGTTTTGTGAAACCATGGGAGCCCATAGTTTCATTAAAACCATGTGCAAATGAGGGGAACAGCTGGAACAAGATGGAATTTAGATTTTTCATTTTGGTCCCTTCCTAAGATAACTATGGCAGAATGACAATTTTGGTCCCTGAACTTCAGAATCTTGCATTTCGGCTCATTTTTGACACGTTTAAGCCCCGTTAACCTCATTTCAAGGCTCTAAAATGAAGTTAAAGTATAGGGAACTCAAAACATGCTCAAAAATATCTCGGATGTCGGTTCGTTTGGTCGTACGGTTGAGTTGTTCGGTTAATTACGACAGAAGTCGTAACGAACGCAAAAACGATCCAAATTACGCGACGAATGGAATTTTATCATGCCAATCACTAAAATAAAATATTTGAATGATTACATAAAGTTAAAGTATAGGGAACTCAAGCTCTAAAATGAAGTTAAAGTATAGGGAACTCAAAACATGCTCAAAAATATCTCGGATGTTGGTTCGTTTGGTCGTACGGTTGCGTTGTTCGGTTATTTACGACGGAAGTCGTAACGAACGCAAAAACGATCTAAATTACGCGACGAATGGAATTTTATCATGCCAATCACTAAAATAAAATATTTGAATGATTACATAAAGTTTTGGATGTCCGGATGTATTCAGAACGTAAGATATGCGCGAAAATGCAAACTTATGCACTTTTGACGCTTTTAGTCCCTGAATGACCAAAAAGTTTATTTTAGCACACCGAACCCCTCAAAGCCTATTTCTAAGCTATGTAAAGGATATTTAGGGTATGTTTAACTTATGGTCATGTTCCGGAATGTTCGTTACAGTACAAATCGGCATACTTTCGCAGTTTGTCGAAATTAGTCCTTGTAAGCGAATAAACTTGATTTCGACACACCAAACCTTCCAAAACTTATTTCTAAGTTATGTAAAGGTTATTTAAGGTATGTTAAGCCTATGTCACTGTTCCGGAGTGTTTGTTGCGTTAAACTGATTACGTTTACGCACCAGTTCGCGTATAACTTTCTAGAAAGCGATTTAGAGCTCGAAATCGAACGAGAATTGATATATGCAAATGATACACATATTTATACAAATCCCAAGTATGAAATAAAATATTTCGTTGATTTGGTATTTGTTTGATGGCCATGGAGGCACAGATGTTACAGTCTCCCCTACTTCAGGAAATTTTGTCCCGAAATTTATTTAGAGGAAACTTGTGAGAGCTTGAAACATGAAGTTGAAAAGATAAAACAAAACTGGTTAGGGTTCTGAACTTCTAGTAACTTTAAATAACATTATGCTTGCAATGTAAGAGGGACACTTATATACAAGTATATGAAGCGCCATTGGTGCGTCCACCGTACCTCCATTACATTGTTCACGTTTCATTATTGTTGTCACTATTGGTTCTTACACATGATAAATCTTACTGTGGTTTCCGTGCACTGAATTTTTATAATTATGTACGCGTCCATAATTACGTAATTCCTTGCATAGTCCACACAGTGCATTTGATAATGTGTAGGGGAAAACCAAATGAATGAACCTGTGATGAGTGTGACCGGACCACCATAGGGTCCTTTCAGCTGTATCATCACATGCCACACTTAACCAGATTCTGAATCAATCTTTAACTAGACCACTCAAGGGTCTCTTTTCGAATCATGGAATGGTACTATATAACCCAAGGGTCTTAACTACCACGTAGAAGCCCATTAAGGATTTAAGGTAGTACCTTTTGAATATCCTACTATGAATCCCTCATATGAAGATATGTAAGATTCTATGAGGATTTGGATAACGAAAATCGGATCACACAAAAACATAGAGGAGAACACATAAACACATAATCGCATAATTGTTTAATTTGACCTTTAATTTGTTATCTTTGGACACGGGTATTTAAAGCATACCAGGAATCCAATCCGTGGATTTCATTTGGCACTTTAAATATTATCAAGAATCTAACTATGAAGATAGGAAGATCTTAATAAGAATTCAGTTTGTCCTTATTGAGTTGTAATGTACATATTAAGGTGTATAAGAAATCCAATCATGGCTCCGATTTGGGCGATAATCATCCACAAGGATTCTTAAAATAGAGCAACCCATCGCCCCTTTCGTTTCGAGTTTAAGCTCGAGTTGAAGTGGTAGCTCATATTTCAATAAGCCTTCGTTTACACAAGATCGTTGTGCTTGAAGGACAAAAGATTTGAATATCAGATAGAGTTTGAACATAATGAAGCTTGACTCGTTCCTTTCGACTAAGCACATCGGCTACGATATTCGCCTTACCAGGGAGGTAGCGAATCACGCAATCGTAATCGTTCAAGAGTTCAACCCATTGTCGTTGCCTCATGTTCAGCTCCTTTTGATTAAGAATGAGCTGGAGACTTTTGTGGTCTTGTGAAAACCACACACTTCGTTCCATAGAGGTAGTGTCTCCAGATTTTGAGAGCAAATGCCACAACACCTAACTCAAGATCATGAGTTGTGTAGTTCTTTTCGTGAACTTTCAACTGTCTTGACGTAATGTTATGACTTTACCTCATTGCATAAGAACATAACCAAGGCCTAGATTCGACGCGTCATAAAAGACAACGAAATCATCATTTCCATTGGGTAAGGACAAAACAGGAGCATCACATAGCTTCCGTTTCAGCGTTTGGAACGTTTCTTCTTGCCTAGGTCCCCACTCAAAAGGCTTATTCTTCTTAGTCAAAGCAATGAGTGGAACCGCAATCTTCGAGAAATTTGAAATAAAACGACGACAATAACCAGCGAGACCAAGAAAAGAACGAATTTCTGTAGGTGTCGTTGGTGTATTCCAATCCTTAATAGCAGCAACCTTGGATGGATCCACGTGAATACCCTGCTCATTGACTATATGACCCAAGAATTGAACTTCTTCAAGCCAAAATTCACACTTGGAGAATTTAGCAAAAAGTTGTTCCTTCTTCAGGAGTTCCAATGTTAAGCGAAGGTGTTGCTCGTGCTCGGTTCGACACTTTGAATAAATGAGAACATCGTCGATGAACACAATAATGAACTTGTCTAAATAAGGTTTATAGACCCTATTCATTAAGTCCATGAAGATAGCTGGGGCATTCGTCAAACCAAAAGGCATGACAAGGAACTCGTAATGCCCATATCTTGTACGGAAGGCAGTTTTGGGAATATCTCCTTCGAGAACACGAAGTTGGTGATACCCAGAACGCAGATCGATCTTGGAAAAATAGGTAGCACCTTGCAGCTGATCAAAGAGATCATCGATTCGAGGTAGGGGATATCGATTCTTGATGGTAAGCTTATTAAGCTTACGATAATCGATACATATTCAAAAAGATCCATCTTTCTTCTTCACAAAGAGGACAGGAGCTCCCCTAAGGCGAATAATTTGATCGGATGAATCCTTTATCAGATAACTCTTGAAGCTGTTTCGATAATTCTTGCATCTCAGACGGTGCAAGACGATAAGGTGCTTTCGCAATTGGGTTGGCATTGGGTACAAGGTCAAAATGAAACTCAACTTGACGAACTGGAGGCAAACCAGGCAGTTCATCAGGAAACACCTCTGGATAATCCCGAACAATCGGAATATCCTGAATACTCTTGCTCTTGCCTTTCTCCTCGGTGACATGTGCCAAAAAAGCAACATATCCTTTTTGTAAATAACTTTGGGCCTTCGTACATGACATGAGCTTCAATCCACCAGAAGGTTTCTTGCCACGAACTTCCAGAACATCGCCAGACGAAAGAGGAATGCGAACAATCTTATCGAAACAAATCACCTCAGCATGATATTTGGTTAACCAATCCATCCTATGACAATGTCGAAACTTCCAAGTTGCATCGGTGTGAGGTCAAAAGGAAAAAGATGATTACTCAAATTGCCATTTCGTTTCTTAGAATGAAACGAGCACTTAGCATCTTCGAGGAAATCATGAGCGATCATATGAACGAGAGAACTACAAATACGGTTCTTTTGGTGTAGGTATCATAGGGTATGCCATACACACATGCAACTATATTTGTACATCAGAATTGCAAATAAAGATTTATTTATAAACAAAATCGATTGTTTCCGAGTTCAAAGGAAAACACTAGAAACATAAACATAAGATTCAGATTATTCAAAGCAGCAGCTTCTTCTAATCGGCCAAATGCTCATCCGTGGGTCGGATTTGCATTGAAAATCTTTGGGTATCTGTCCCTGACATAACCCGTCTCGTCATAGGTGTTGCAAATACCAGGAGGAAAATGAGCCTGTGCTGGATCTGCTTGAAATTGAACGGGGTTCTGAAAAGCTTGGTTTAGCACAGTGACTGAACGACAGTCTCGTGCCAAATGACCAATCAGTCCACAGTTGAAACATTTCCGACATTTGACACTGGCATAGTGGTGGAGGTTACACTGATTGCACAAAGGAGCAGTTCCTAATACGGCTTCTTGGCTGGTGGTGCTGCCACCTGGCTAGGTTTTGCTTGATTTGGTGTAACGGCTTTGGAGCTTTACGCTTCTTTGACTTTTTCGAAGGCTCGGATTCTGCTTCTTTCGATGATTCTTGGGTAGCTTCATTATTGAGACGAGAGATGGCGATACCTAAATCCACAGTCTTCAGGATTACTTCGCCTATTCGCTGGGCAAATTTGGCAGTTTGCTCGGACATTTGAGTGTCGTTGCGATGAAGAGACATTCTATAGGAAAATGAAAGACATAGGAGAACACAAATGAAATGTTATCGGATAATTAAAACAGAACGACAACGCATAGAAATTGCGATCATTTGTTTGTTACCTAAGGCAAACAAATGAGACGGTGATTAATCAAAGTAAACGGGTCATATTAATGTATCACTGAAGACATGCTCGCCTATAAGTGAATACTCACCCCAAGAGTTCCCAGGTAAGAGTGACTGGTCCGATGCTGCGGATTTGTACGAACACTCTAGCCTTAGACAGAAAACTCAGGGTACAGGCATTCACCCTTCCAGTTCGCACGTGTTCACATTATAAGACCCAAACTTTGACGAGATTTTGAAAACTTAAAGGGTTCAAAACCTTACAATAAATCATCCTAGAACAGATGATTGGTTTTCAAAGCAGATTCAAAATTTGTGCTCTTGTTGTGGTTGTCGCCTAAGGATAGGTGACGGTATTGTTTTATAGCTAAACGCAAGTAAACTCGCGTTAGGGTCCTAGGAAGGTTATAGACTAGGTCAAAGCATTACTAATAACCTAATTCCCTATAACCATGGGCTCTGATACCAACTTTTCTGTCACACCCCGACCGCGTAAAACAACAAATCGCGGCGGAATCGTCGGGGAGTGTTGTAACAGAATCATTGTTTCAAAACACACGGAAATTTGAAGTTTCGTTTTATTAAATATTTACATCGTCTGGAAATCTAAATAAACAAGTTAAACGTAGTCTATCATTGTTATTAAGTCACTAAGGCCTCGTCCAGTCCTATGTGAGCATGCATCCTAGCAATCAACATCATTCAACAACACCTGAAACATATGTGAAAACAAATTCAGCAAAGAAATGCTGGCGAGTACATAGGTTTTTGAGAGTGTCGGATTCATGGCTAGTTTACATGTTGCAATACTTAATTAAAAACCTTGTTTTGAAAAGTATTGTATTGCGACATAATTAACCAACTCAAATCAAGTTGGTTATAATTTATAAAATCTCGTAGCCATGATTCTTAACCCAAAACATTTATTTATTAAAATTCTCGTTAATAATTCTCGTTAATAAAACTCGTTAATAAATATTGTTAATAAAACTCTTTAATAAATCTCGTTAATAAAACTCGTTAATAAATCTCGTTAATAAAACTCGTATGGTTTATATCATTTCGAAAACCTCGTTTGTGTGACATCGTTTCAAATCGTTTACCCAAGTGAACTAAATAACGCCACGGTATGTAATACGATGAAAACATATATATATATAGGAAGTACCAGCGGCGTATCCACCATGCTTTCATCACATTACACCCGTCCCGTTATCTAAACACTAACCAAAAACCAATCGTTTACCCAAATCGTTTAATTCGTTAAAAATCGCTTTAGTCGTTTAAATCATTCTCGTTTTAAATCGTGAAAACTACTTTTGATTGTCTCGCTAATAACATCCAAACCTTCGCAACTCGCTTATCGCTTCTCGCATTAATAAACCACCAAAGGGTAATTTAACAATCACAGATTCAGTCGTTACCCACCTAACCCACACATAACCATGGGTGCAGTCTGATAACGGGATTTGTCAGATCCTATGGTACCATAACCTAATACTGGTCGGTTCGGCCAAAACTAATGGATATTATTCGTTATGTAAATACAACCAACAAGTTTGTTTACTATATCGAAATCGTTATTAATTTAAAATAAATAATTTTAATCGTTTTTGAAACCATTGTTATAATATCGAAAATCGTTTTGAAAACCATCGTTAAAACCTCGAAAACATTTAGCACTTATGAATCACCTTAAAACAATTGAAAACAGTAAAATAGGGGAACTATGTACTCACATGAGAATTCTTAGAGGTCTTGAACAACAACCAAGTAAAGCTAGAGGGAGCACGGAATCAATCGGCAACCTAATAACTATGTAAATAACCCGGACCTAAGTCGGAAGATCGGATAGGATGAGGTTTTGTAAACCAAATGAGTATTGGAACTCATATGACATGGTTTAACAAAGTCTACATTCTAAATCGAAACCTAACCTAAGTGCTTTCGACCCATTGTGACCCATTAAGGTAGCTTAAGCTACTTTAACGTGTCGTTCGCGCAAAAGTGCGTTCGAGACGTCTAACTAGTCCTATGACAAGTATTATATGCCTAAACATGATTAAATATGTTGCATAATCAATTAAGTGACAAAATTTTGTGTTACATATGCTTAATTACCAATTATGCATGAAAAGGGCATTTTGGTCATTTACCTAAGGCATATAAACTACCTATCATACAACTAATTAAACCTAAGTGACCATAAGGTATAACCTCGGAAGGTTATTTCCTATGCAACTATGGTCACTAAACATGTTTGGTTGGATCCTAATGATCGACCAAACGGGTCGTGTTCGAAAGTCTAAGCGGGTGTTTAGTCCGCTTGACTTACGATTCTACACAAGCACTAATCTAAAAAGTGACGAGTTAAACATGTTAAAACATGTTTAACGAATTTAGAAAATAGATTTGGTATCAAAACAAACGGTTTTGATACCTATAAGTAGTTTGGTTACAAAATACGCAAGAATGCGCATTTTGGCTGTAACAACCCTCGGTAAAACCGACACCCTTATAATATTTCTGACACTCTATTATATCTTAAATTATTCCAATATGTCTTATATTATACCCCGTATGTGAAAACCGAGCCCGAAATAGATTATAATATATAAAATAAATTAAAAATCTGAAAGTGTAAGCTGAGGCGGGCCGCGTAAGGTCTCACCTCAAGCTCAAGCGGGCCGTATTAAGACCAGATTTGGACTCCGCTAACTTCTTTAGTTCATGCGGGCCGCTTCAACTTAAGCTTACATTAACGCGGGCCGCGCGGACTCATCAAACACGGATACTCCCAGAGGCCGACACGTGTCATGATCGTGGCGGTCTAGTGAATGACTCAGCTAAGCTACTGCGTTGACTTATGTTGATGCGGGCCGCGTAAATGTTCCCTGTCTTTTACGCGGGCCGCGTGAGGACCATATTATACAAGTATAAATAGCAGGCATCAGTTTTCAGTTTCCGTCGCTCATTCTAAATTCTCAATCTCGAATTCTGAAGTTATAAGCATAATATTTTGGGTATTATACCCCTAATTAGCGTGGTTCTGCTCCGTTGTAAGTATTATAACCCCGGTTTCATAATAGTTACGCTGCCCGATTGATTTAGGGTTCTGTAACAACTGTCGTGGTTCTGCCCGACGTAGTTGTTGGAATACCGTCTCGGGGAGGGTATCATTAATAATTTCAAAGGGTTATGGTACTAATCAATGTACATTTGTGTAAATTATAGATTATAGCCAGGAAACCCTTACGAAAAGCCTAAGACAGCAATGTGAGTTTATCCTCTTTTTGTTAATGTTTTTGGTAATGTTTTACCAAACCTTAAATGTTTTACTATGAAATTAAGCGGTGATTAAGTCTTTGTAGTTCTTCAATTACTGCCGGTATTATGGGGTTTTGTATACAAAATTTACTACGAGTAGTAGTAAGTCTGAATGACAGTGCATTACCATTGGACGACGAGTTAGCCAATGGGTAATTTGACCATAGCCATAGATCCGGTCGAGTGGCAAATACTGAATGAGTAATTGTGTAGAAATAAACAATGTGATCGCTCTCAATACTGTTTTAATTGATAAAATGTTTCTTGATTAAACTGGGATTCACTCACCAGTATTTCCGACTGACAAATGTTTTTAAAACACGTTACAGGTAACACAATGTGAACAGCCAATTAATGAAAGCCAGCTGGAGAGCACTGAAGGCTTGGGAAAAATGTGGCTATAAAAGTTACCTAATAAACGATGTTTTAAATAAAATAGGGTTGGTCCCTATAAATGTATTGTAATAAGAAACTTGGGTTTTGCCCATGTGTTTATTAATATCAAGAATGGTGGTTTTACTCTGATAAATATTTCCTAACTACGGTCCTGATGTAAATTCCGCTGCGAGACTAAATAAACCTGATACCACCAAACTCTGTGATCACGTCCGCCCGTTCCCGGGTATCAGGGATCGGGGGTTGTGACAGAAGGTGGTATCAGAGCCTAGCCACTGGTCTAAGCCAAAGAAGTGTTCTGCTGACACTTAAATTATAACATTATGTGTTAGGAAATAAATGAAGGAAATACATGCATAACTGTATTATTTGTTATGTGTTATTTGACTATTTGTTAGTTTTCAGTATGAGTGATCAAGGACCATCAGACGTGAATCGTCAGTTATCTTGTTCACCTAGGAGTGAAGGTACATCATCCCAGCCTGCCCTTTCAGGGTATTCTGCTGATCAGGAAGATGGAATATTTGCTTTTAGAGCTCAATCTGAAGAACCATTTCCTACTAAGAAACGAGGATGGTTCAGTAAAGAAGCTTTTGCTCGTAGGAAGAGAATGCGAAAGTTGCAACAGCAAAGGGCTTTAGCAGCCATTAAGCGAGAGATAGATGCTCATACCCAGGAAATACTTAATAGAAGCTTAGCTAATTTCCATATCTTAGCTACGACTGCTGCTGACCCAAGTCTGGAACAATTAGTAGCCCCACAACCACAAAACCCAGAACACCCCATGGAAATAGAAAATCAGGAAAACCAAGTGGAGATGCACGACTTTAACCCAGAAGAAATCCCAAGGGTACTTGCACCAAACCCTCTAGACCCAAATTACGACCCCTGGTGGGACAATAATAGGGACTTTGTGCAACGTTACCCTGTCCAGGATTATCCACCCATACAAAACATAGAAGTTTATCCAGGTATGGACCCTTTAGATCCCTATTATCAAGATAATTATATTAGGGAGATATTAGAGGATCCTTACTAATTTCAGGAATTGTCACCCCCATATCAGGAACCCGTACCCCAGATTCCAAACCCAGTCCGAGAACCTGCACCCCCAATGAGTGCAGAAAACGTTCAAGAACTTAGGACTTTCGGGGAGGAAATTTTAGAAAGCAGTGAGAGGATGCGTCAGGTGGGAGAGCGTCTCGTATGGAAATACGATGAGCGCAATATGGATTTTTGGATAAATCCATATCCGTGAATGTGAGAATGGAGGGAACGATGGTAGTAATATAATAAAAATAAAATAAAATACGTGTGTATGGATGCATATTACTATTTCTGTTGGTATTGTAATTTTATTTCTGTACTAGTGTGTAATAGACGCATAAGTATATGAAAAGAGTAAGTAGCAATGATCTACGTTTTTGGCTAGATTGTGTGTCATGTGATTAGTTATACTAGATATTAATTGTGATATTAATATGGGATAAATGTTTAAAATTCAGATGGCCGATCAAGGAAATCAAGTAAATCCGGATAATAACCCGGAAATCCAGAATGATAATATTCAGAATGATAATGAGAATCTGAATAACAACGGGAACCAGATGGATAATAGTGCTATCCAACACATTGTAGCACAAGGAATAATAGATGCAATGCCATTTATTCTTCAAAATGTTAAAGATGTTGATAATAAAAGTAAGCATAGCAGTAAACGACCAAGTGAACCAGAACATAGCGTGAACAATGGACCTGTACTTCAAATGCCTATTCCCAAAAGAAGAAGAACCATGCCTTATGGTTGTTCTTATAAAGAATTCTGGTCTTGTAAACCAATGGAATTCTCGGGCAATGAAAGGGCCATTGCAACCTTACGCTGGATAGAAAAGACTGAGGCAGTCTTAAGGATAAGTAAGTGTGCTGAAGAAGATAAAATACTGTTTGCTTCTAATCTGTTTAAGAATGCAGCACTAGAATGGTGGAACACTATCCTCCAGACAAGAGGAAGTGATCAAACCTATAATATGGAATGGGAAGAATTTAAGAACAAGGTAGAAAGGAAATTCTGCCCACCCAATGAGAAAGAACAGATAGCAAACAAATTCCTAAATCTTAGAATGACTGGTGTAGATAGCAAAGGGTACACTAAGTTATTCTTTGAATATGCTAGGATAGTACGGAATCTTGCTTCACCAGAACCAGTGTTAATTTCTGTTATATTTGGGGATTAATTGGGGAAATTAGACATGTAGTCAAGGCAGCTAGACCACAAACTATAGAAGAAGCTGTAGAACTAGCCAATACCCTGACTGATGAATTAGTCCGTACTCGAGAAGAGGATCAAAGGAGGAGCCTAACCCAGAAGTTAACTCAAGAATTTCATTCTGGAAATTCTAACCGTGGGAAAAATATAGGTTCTACCTTTGTGCCCTACTGTAGGTATTGCAAAAGAAAGCATTCAGGGAGATGCTCCATATACTGTAACTTTTGCAAAATGTCGGGACACAAAGAAGAAAACTTCAGGAAGAAAGCTAACAGCAGGGTATGTTACAATTGCGGAGAAACAGGTCATATCAAGCTGAATTGCCCAAAATTAGCTCCAGCTCCAGATAACAAGAATAATAAAAATGCTAGAGCATTTGTTCTAACTGCAGAAGAAGCCAAGATGATCCCAGATGTCATAACTGGTACGTTTTTAGTTAATGATATCTTTGCTAAAGTATTATTTGACTCTGGTGCGAACCAAAGTTTTATTAATACTTCGTTTTGAAAAATTTTAAATCAATCATTAACTAAACTACCACAAGAATGTCTAGTAGAAACAGCCAATGGAGAAACCATTAGGATTTCTGAAATCTTGCAGGGAGCAAGCATAGAAATTTTAAATCAGAAATTTATTGCAAACCTGTATCCCATGAATCTAGTAGGATTTGATGTTGTTTTAGGAATGGATTGGTTAGTAGCCAATAAAGCCAGTATTTTATGTGATCAAAAGTTAATCCAAGTAAATTCATCAAAAGGTAAAACGATCACAATTAAAGGAGATAAACCTTTTAGGTCTACTAAATTCATTTCTGTGATGAAAACTGCCAGTTGTATAAGGAAAGGTTCTATAGTGTATTTGATTTCCATAATCACTAACACTAAAGGAAAGGATTTAAAAGATATTCCAGTAGTATCTCAGTTTTTAGATGTCTTTCCAGAAGAATTGCCAGGGCAACCTCCGGATAGAGAAGTTGAATTCAGAATCCATTTAATACCAGGAACATCACCAATTGCCAAAGCACCTTATCGTTTGGCACCTGCAGAAATGCAAGAATTGAAGAAACAATTAGATGAATTGTTGGAAAAAGGATTCATACAGCCAAGTTCGTCGCCATGGGGAGCGCCGATACTGTTCGTTAAAAAGAAGTACGGCTCAATGCGTATGTGCATTGACTATCGTGAATTAAACAAGGTCACGATTAAGAATCGGTACCCATTACCGAGAATCAATGATCTGATTAATCAACTGCAAGGAGCTCGATTTTTCTCTAAAATCGATTTAAGGTCAGGATATCATCAATTAAAGGTACAGGAAGAGGACATTCCTAAAACTGCTTTTAGAACAAGGTATGGTCATTATGAATTTACTGTCATGCCATTTGGTTTAACCAATGCCCCAGCTGCATTTATGGACATGATGAACCGAATATGTAAGCCATGTTTGGATAAATTCATAATTTTTTTTATAGATGATATTCTAATTTACTCTAAAAGTAAAGAGGATCATGCAAGACATTTGCACGCACTTTTAAGTTTATTAAGAAAGGAAAAACTTTATGCTAAGTTTTCAAAGTGTGAATTTTGGTTAGAACAGGTACAATTCCTTGGACACCTAGTAAATCATGAAGGAATTTATGTAGATCCAACAAAAATCGAGGCAATTACAAAATGGAAAACCCTTGAGTCACCAACCGAGGTTAGAAGTTTCTTAGGATTGGCTGGTTATTATAGAAGATTTATTAAAGATTTCTCTAGAATAGCCATTCCCTTAACTAAGTTAACTTGTAAATCTGTTAAGTTTGAATGGGGATTAAAACAAGAAGAAGCCTTTAGAATCCTTAAGCAAAGATTAACCCATACACCTATACTAGCATTACCAGAAGGAACTGAAGATTTCGTAGTCTATTGTGATGCTTCTAGATTAGGTTATGGATGTGTATTGATGCAACGCCAAAAGGTTATAGCTTACGCATCTAGACAACTTAAGAATCATGAAGAAAATTATTCAACCCATGATTTAGAGTTAGGAGCCATAATTTTTGCTCTTAAGATTTGGAGACATTACCTTTATGGTAGTAAGTTTACCATATTTACTGATCACAAAAGTTTAAGGTATGTTTTTGGACAGAAGGAGTTGAATATGAGACAAAGACGCTAGATGGAATTTCTTAGTGACTATAACTGTGATATCCAGTATCATGAAGGAAAAGCAAATGTAGTGGCAGATGCTTTAAGTAGAAAGTATCATGAAAAGTCAAAAAGGGTATGTTCTCTTAAATTAAATCTGCAAGTAGATTTAAATGATCAGATAAGAGAAGCACAAGAATCAGTAATCAAGGATGATTCTGAAAAATTAAAAGGTATGCTAAAAGAATTGGAACAAGGAACAGATGGAATTTGGAGGTTCCATAAAAAGAGAATGTGGATACCTAAATTAGGAAACTTGCGTAATCGTATACTAGAAGAAGCCCATAAATCTAAGTATACAATGCATCCAGGAAGTGATAAAATGTACCAGGATTTAAGGAAAAATTTCTGGTGGATAGGAATGAAAAAGGACGTAGCAATCTATGTTTCTAAATGTTTAACTTGTTCACAAGTCAAAGCTGAACACCAGAAACCCTCAGGTTTGTTACAACAATTAGAAATGCCAGTGTGGAAATGGGAATTAATAACAATGGATTTTGTTACTAAGTTACCTAAAACTAGGAAAGGAAATGATACAATCTGGGTGATTGTAGATAGACTAACCAAGTCAGCTCATTTTCTACCAATGAAGGAAACAATTAGTATGGAACAATTATCTAAATTGTATGTAAATGAAATTGTTTCTTTACATGGCATTCCTTTATCAATTGTTTCTGATAGAGATAGCCGTTTTACATCTCATTTTTGGTCAAGTTTCCAAAAGGCAATGGGAACCAAATTAAAGCTAAGTACGGCTTATCACCCACAAACGGATAGACAAAGCGAAAGGACAATTAAGACGATGGAAGACATGCTTAGAGCTTGTGTAATCGATTTCGGAGGTAATTGGGACGATCACTTACCTTTAATAGAATTTTCATATAATAATAGTTATCACACAAGTATCAATGCTGCACCATTTGAAGCACTTTATGGACGAAAGTGTCGAACCCCAGTCTGTTGGGCAGAAATTGGGGAAAAGCAATTATCTGGACCTGAAATAGTGCAGGAAACAACTGACAAGATTATTCAAGTCAAGGAACGACTGAAAGCAGCACGTGATCGACAAAAGAGTTATGCTGATAATCGATGCAAACCCTTAGAATTTCAAGTAGGAGATAGAGTATTGTTAAAAGTCTCTCCTTGGAAAGGAGTGGTAAGATTCATCAAACGGGGAAAGCTAAGTCCCAGGTATGTTGGACCTTTTAAGATTATTAGAAGAATAGGACCTGTAGCCTATCAGCTACAATTGCCAGAGGAAATGGCAGGGATACATGATGTGTTTCATGTATCTAATCTTAAAAAGTGTTTAGCTGATGAATCATTGATAGTGCCTCTTAAGGATATAGAGATAAATGAACAACTCAAGTTTGTAGAAAGACCTCTACAAATTGAAGACAGGAAAGTCAAGAATCTCAAGCATAAGAGATTAGTTCTAGTCAAAGTGAAGTGGGACTCTAAAAGAGGACCTGAATACACATGGGAACTTGAATCGGAAATGAAAAGAAAATATCCACAATTATTCCAGTAGATCTCGGGGACGAGCTCTAAAACAAGGTGGGGAGAATGTAACAACCCTCGGTAAAACCGACACCCTTATAATATTTCTGACACTCTATTATATCTTAAATTATTCCAATATGTCTTATATTATACCCCGTATGTGAAAACCGAGCCCGAAATAGATTATAATATATAAAATAAATTAAAAATCTGAAAGTGTAAGCTGAGGCGGGCCGCGTAAGGTCTCACCTCAAGCTCAAGCGGGCCGTATTAAGACCAGATTTGGACTCCGCTGACTTCTTTAGTTCATGCGGGCCGCTTCAACTTAAGCTTACATTAACGCGAGCCGCGCGGACTCATCAAACGCGGATACTCCCAGAGGCCGACACGTGTCATGATCGTGGCGGTCTAGTGAACGACTCAGCTAAGCTACTGCGTTGACTTATGTTGACGCGGGCCACGTCAATGTTCCCTGTCTTTTACGCGGGCCGCGTGAGGACCAGATTATACAAGTATAAATAGCAGGCATCAGTTTTCAGTTTCTGTCGCTCATTCTAAATTCTCAATCTCGAATTCTGAAGTTATAAGCATAATATTTTGGGTATTATACCCCTAATTAGCGTGGTTCTGCTCCGTTGTAAGTATTATAACCCCGGTTTCATAATAGTTACGCTGCCCGATTGATTTAGGGTTCCGTAACAACTGTCGTGGTTCTGCCCGACGTAGTTGTTGGAATACCGTCTCGGGGAGGGTATCATTAATAATTTCAAAGGGTTATGGTACTAATCAATGTACATTTGTGTAAATTATAGATTATAGCCAGGAAACCCTTACGAAAAGCCTAAGACAGCAATGTGAGTTTATCCTCTTTTTGTTAATGTTTTTGGTAATGTTTTACCAAACCTTAAATGTTTTACTATGAAATTAAGCGGTGATTGAGTCTTTGTAGTTCTTCAATTACTGCCGGTATTATGGGGTTTTGTATACAAAATTTACTACGAGTAGTAGTAAGTCTGAATGACAGTGCATTACCATTGGACGACGAGTTAGCCAATGGGTAATTTGACCATAGCCATAGATCCGGTCGAGTGGCAAATACTGAATGAGTAATTGTGTAGAAATAAACAATTTGATCGCTCTCAATACTGTTTTAATTGATAAAATGTTTCTTGATTAAACTGGGATTCACTCACCAGTATTTCCGACTGACAAATGTTTTTAAAACACGTTACAGGTAACACAATGTGAACAGCCAATTAATGAAAGCCAGCTGGAGAGCACTGAAGGCTTGGGAAAAATGTGGCTATAAAAGTTACCTAATAAACGATGTTTTAAATAAAATAGGGTTGGTCCCTATAAATGTATTGTAATAAGAAACTTGGGTTTTGCCCATGTGTTTATTAATATCAAGAATGGTGATTTTACTCTGATAAATATTTCCTAACTACGGTCCTGATGTAAATTCCGCTGCGAGACTAAATAAACCTGATACCACCAAACTCTGTGATCACGTCCGCCCGTTCCCGGGTATCAGGGATCGGGGGTTGTGACATTGGCCGAAACTACGACTCGTCACTACACCTAGATAACGTGGTAATCAGTAGGTATAGTCACTAAGGACTATAACCATCATGATTACGCTCATGTTATGAAGTTCAAACGAACTTCGCATTGACCATAAACTGGTCAAGGCAGAAAGTCAAACGCAGTTTGACTTTCAGACTCGAAAAGCGATAAAAGAACGAAAGAATACTTACAAAAGGTCCCCGCAAGCTATGATCCGATTTACTCTCAGGTATGAAGCATAAACTTCAACTTAGAGAGCCAAAATCAGATCATTGTGGGTTTTGCAAGTGAAAGGAGATGGGTATATATAGGAAAACTAGAACCGTTAGGATCGTTCATCGTAAAACGTGCTTCGATCTCATCCGTACACATGTGCCCATGGTTTTGTGAAACCATGGGAGCCCATAGTTTCATTAAAACCATGTGAAAATGAGGGGAACAACTGGAACAAGCTGGAATTTAGATTTTTCATTTTGGTCCCTTCCTATGATAACTATGGCAGAATGACAATTTTGGTCCCTGAACTTCAGAATCTTGCATTTCGGCTCATTTTTGACACGTTTAAGCCCCGTTAACCTCATTTCAAGGCTCTAAAATGAAGTTAAAGTATAGGGAACTCAAAACATGCTCAAAAATATCTCGGATGTCGGTTCGTTTGGTCGTACGGTTGCGTTGTTCGGTTAATTACGACAGAAGTCGTAACGAACGCAAAAACGATCCAAATTACGCGACGAATGGAATTTTATCAGGCCAATCACTAAAATAAAATATTTGAATGATTACATAATGTTAAAGTATAGAGAACTCAAGCTCTAAAATGAAGTTAAAGTATAGGGAACTCAAAACATGCTCAAAAATATCTCGGATGTCGGTTCGTTTGGTCGTACGGTTGCGTTGTTCGGTTAAGTACGACGGAAGTCGTAACGAACGCAAAAACGATCCAAATTACGCGACGAATGGAATTTTATCATGCCAATCACTAAAATAAAATATTTGAATGATTACATAAATTTTTGGATGTCCGGATGTATTCAGAACGTAAGATATGCGCGAAAATGCAAACTTATGCACTTTTGACGCTTTTAGTCCCTGAATGACCAAAAAGTTTATTTTAGCACACCGAACCCCTCAAAGCCTATTTCTAAGCTATGTAAAGGATATTTAGGGTATGTTTAACTTATGGTCATGTTCCGGAATGTTCGTTACAGTACAAATCGGCATACTTTCGCAGTTTGTCGAAATTAGTCCTTGTAAGCGAATAAACTTGATTTCGACACACCAAACCTTCCAAAACTTATTTATAAGTTATGTAAAGGTTATTTAAGGTATGTTAAGCCTATGTAACTGTTCCGGAGTGTTTGTGGCGTTAAACTAATTACGTTTACGCACCAGTTCACGTATAACTTTCTAGAAAGCGATTTAGAGCTCGAAATCGAACGAGAATTGATATGTGCAAATGATACACATATTTATACAAATCCCATGTATGAAATACAATATTTCATTGATTTGGTATTTGTTTGATGGCCGTGGAGGCGCAGATGTTACACTACATACTAAAATGTAACCTAACCTAAGTGCTTACGACCCATTACGACCCGTTTAGGTAGCTTATGCTACTTTAACGCGTCGTTTGCGTGAAACGCGTTCAGAATGCCTAACTAGCCCTATGATAAGTAAAATATGACTTAACATGTCTAATATTGTTTCCAAGTCAGTTTAGATATCACAAATTATGTTACATATGCTTAAAATGGATTTTGGCGTAAAAAGGGCATTTTGGTAATTTACCTAAGGCATATAAACTACCTATCATACAACTAACTAAACGTCGTGACCATAAGGTATAACCTCAGAAGGTTATTCCCTACACAACTATGGTTACCTAATGTGTTTGGTCGGATCCTACTGATCGACCAAACTGGTCGGGTTCGAAAGTATAAGCGATTGATTAGATCGCTAACCTTTACGACCCTAGACAAGCACAAAACTAAAAGTGACGAGCTAAGAATGTTAAAACATGCTTAACTAAGTTAGAAAGCAAGTTTGGTATCAAAACAAACTGTTTTGATACCTAAAAGTAGTTTGGTTACAAAATACGCAAGAATACGTATTTTGGCCGAAACTACGACTCGTCACTGAGCCTAGATAACGTGGTAATCAGTAGGTATAGTCACAAGGGACTATAGCCATCGTGATTACGCTCACGTTGCGAAGTTCAACCGAACTTCGTGTTGACCATAAACTGGTCAACGCAGAAAACGCTAAATGACGAAAGAACGAAAGAATACTTACAGAGGGTCCCCGCAAGTTTGATTTCCAAGTATTTCTCAGGTATGAAGTGTTTCTCACACATCAACTTAGAGAAAATTTCAGAAATCAAGTGGGTTTTGCAATGGGGGGTGAGGGGTATTTATAGGAATTCTAGGACCATTAGGATCGTTCCTCGAAAACCATGCTTCAATCTCATCCCTACACTTGTTTACAACCCCATGTGCATCAAAATGGCCCCCCATTATCAGGAAATGACATGTGTGGGTGGGGAGATGAGTGTGTAACAGCTGGAAACAGGCTAGAAACAGCTTCTGATGTTCTGGCACCTGCTTACGGACCGTAAGACACAGAACCATACGGTCCGTAAGGACCTTGCAGGTCTGATACTTTCATATTTTGGCAGAACAGGCCCCTGTGCATCCAAACTTGCTATTTGATGCATTTTTGACACGTTTAAGCCCCGTTAAGCCCATTTCAAAGCTCTAAAATGAAGTTAAAGTATAGGGAACTTAAAATGTGCTCAAAAATATCTCGGATGTCGGTTCGTTTGGCCGTACGGTTGCGGTGTTCGGTTAATTACGACGGAAGTCGTAACGGACGCAAAAACGGTCCAAATTGCGCGACGACTGGATTTTTCTTATGCCAAACACTAAAATAAAATATTTTAGTGCTTACATAAATTTTTGGATGTCCGGATGTATTCAGAATATAAGATATGCGCGAAAATGCAAACTTGTGCACTTTTTAACGCTTTTAGTCCCTGAATGACCCAAAAGTTTATTTTAGCACACCGAACCCCTCAAAGCCTATTTCTAAGCTATGTAAAGGGTATTTATGGTATGTTTAACTTATGGTCATTTTCTGGAATGTCTGTTCCAGTACGAATCGTCATACTTTCGCAGTTTGTCGAATTAAGTCCCTGTAAGCGAATTAACTTGCTTTTGTCATACCAAAGCCTTCAAAACTTATTTCTTAGTTATGTAAATGTTATTTAAGGTATGTTAAGCATATGTTGATGTTCCGGAGTGTTTTTCGTGTTAAACTGATTACGTTTACGCATCAGTGCGCGTATAACCTTCCAGAAAGCGATTTAAAGCTCGAAATCGAACAAGAATTGATATGTGCAAAGAACACACATATTTATACAAATTCCAAGTATGAAACACAATATTTCATTGACTTGGTATTTGTTTGATGGTCGCAGTGACCCAGGTGTCACAGTCTCCCCTACTTTAAGAAATTTCGTCCCGAAATTTATTCGTAGGAGTCTGTCTGTGACTTTGTGTCAAGTGGTCATCAAAGATATGCAAGGCATAATCCTGTCATTTTCCTCAACGGATATTCTTCAGTAGTGAAAATGAACGAACGGAGTCATTTTCCTCAACGGGTTCTTCGGAAATGGAAAATGAAGGATTTAATAAACGGATATTCATTTTCCTTAACGGGTTCTTCGTCAGAAACGGGAATGAAGGATTAAACAAACGGATATTTATTTCCCTCAATGGATATTCTTCAGAAGCGAGAATGAATGGATGATTCATTTTCTTCAACGGGTTCTTCGTCAGAAACGGGAATGAAGGATTAAACAAACGGATATTCATTTCCCTCAACGGATATTCTTCAGAAGCGAGAATGAATGGATGATTCATTTTCTTCAACGGGTTCTTCGTCAGAAACGGGAATGAAGGATTAAACAAACGGATATTCATTTCCCTCAACGGATATTCTTCAGAATGAAAATGAACAAACATAGTCATTTTCCTCAACGGGTATTCTTCAGAATTGGAAATGAAGGATTAAACAAACGGATATTCATTTCCCTCAACGGATATTCTTTTAAAAGTGAAAAATGAATAGCTAGTTCATTTTTCCTCAACGGATGCTTTATCAGAAATGGAAATGAATAGGGCTCTAGACACATGACAGAACTTGCTGTGATTTCTGTTCACTAAATTCCATAATTATGTATGCATCCATAATTACGTAATTTCTTGCATAGAAATCACAGTTTGTTTTATAATGTGTAGGGGATAGAATTTGAACAAGGTCGAGACAACTTATGATTAGGTCAATACATCAACACACAAGCACATAATTGTTTTCTTGGATATAAATTTTGTTATCATCTTGTTATTAATTGTTATTATCTTGTTATTGATTGTTATTAACTTGAGGCCGATTTTGAACATGGGGATTCAAGGTATACCAGGAACCCAGTCGATGGAGTTCAACGTCCTCAAGAATCTATCTGAAAATAGGGTGATCTTCCAAAAATTCGATTTCTGATTACCAGGAATCATAACATTCGAATTAAGACATACAATAATTAAGGACTTACGGAAATACCCTTAGGTACCCTATTAAGGATTTATAGTGGTATATTGGGTATTCGTCCAGTGTTGTAACGTGCGCCTGGTACTTTGTTTTCTTTGGAAGAAATGTGTACTTAGATTTTTCATGGAAATCGCAAGAAATCAAAAGATGGGAGTGATGCGGTTCCTTGATTGTCGGTATCGTAGGGGATATGCCGTTTATTCAAGCAACCACAATTGCACATTGCATTGTAAGTAAAGGATTTATTTATAAACAATAACAACAACAACAATTGTTTCATAGATCGTGACAACAAAAGAAAATAATACACAAGGCTTGATTATTTTCTAAACAGCGTTGTCTTCTGTCGGTCAAATACTCATCCCTGCGCTGGGTTGGCATTTGCAAGCCTTGGGCAATTCCTACGAAAATGGCCCATCTCGCCACAGTTGTAGCAAGACCCCGGTGGAAAACGAGCTTGAGCAGGATTGTTGCCAGCTTGATTTGGTGCAGCTGCAGTTGGGCAAACCCTCGTTGTATGACCTATAAGTCCACAAACTTGGCATGTGCGGCACTTCACACCAGCATGATGATGAAGGTTACATTGATTGCACAAGGGTGCAGTTCCTTTGTAGGGCTTCCTAGTAGGGGGTTGAGCTGGTTGGTTGGGGACGGCTTGATCATTGTGAGCGACCACGGCGAAGTTCTAAGAAGCCTTTCGCTTCTTTGACTTCTTAGGGGATCCAGTCTGTTCATCCATGGTCTTTGATTCCTCGATTGGTTTCTTGTCACCCTTTCGAGAAAGTTTACCTTTCCTGATCTGGGATTCAGTCAAGGTTGCAGCTAGCTCAATGGCATGTCTAACTGTAGTAGGGTTGCTACCAGTCACAATGTCTTGTATTGAGTCAGGGAGGCCATCAATGTACTTTTCGATTGCCTTATCCAAAGGCGTGACCATGTTTGGGCATAACAGACTTAACTCCTCATAACGGTCCGTGTAGGCTCGATGCTCACCGCTATCTTGCTTAAGATCATCAAATTCTCTTTCTAGAGCCCTTAGCTCATGACGAGGACAGAATTCCTTCATCATAAGAGCCCTAAGCTCGGCCCAAGTCTGTGCTAAAGCAACCTCAACACCACGGTCTCTCATCACCCCGTTCCATCATGTAAGAGCCCTCTTCTGAAACACACTGGAAGCAAACTCGACCTTGCGATTATCAGGACACTGAATGTGATGAAATGTACTCTCAGTGCTCTCGAACCATTGTAGGAGCCCAGTTGCTCCTTCAGAACCACTAAACTTGAGTGGCTTAGCCGAATTGAAACTCTTGAATTGCATGGAGCATTATTGTTGTTGTTGGCTTGGTTCAGTTGAGCAATAAGATTTGGGAAAGCAGCAGCCATTTGCTGTGCGATGATTTCTGCCAGTTCGGCATTCTCTATCTGATTGTCGCGTCGAGGAGGCATTCTAAAAAGGGGGAAATAAGAGAGAAAACAAATGAAATGGCATTGGGTAAGAATAGGATGTTATAACTACCGACCAAAATCATGGGTGATGGTCGTTTATTTGAACCACGAAGCAAACAAACGACACACAAAGGCTGACTCAAAGCAAGTAGGTCCTCATAATGTATCGCGAAGACATGCTCGCCTATAAGTGGACACTCACCCCAAGAGTTCCCAGGTAAGAGTGACTGGTCCGATTATGTGGATTTGTACTAACATTCTAGCCTTAGACAGAAAACCCAGGGTACAGGCATTCACTCTTCCAGTTTGCACGTGTTCACACTATTTAGGACCCAAAACTTTTGATGAGATTTTGAAAACTCAAAGGGGTTCAAAACCATATAACAGAAGGTTCAAAACCTTACAATAGAGGGTTCAAAACCTAGTAATCAATCATCCAAAAACAGATGATTAATTTTCAAAGCGGATTCGGAATTGATGTTCTCGTTGTGGTTGCTGCCTAAAGATAGGCAACGGTATTGTTTTATGACTAAACGCAAGTAAACTCGCGTTAGGGTCCTAGGAAGGTTATAGTCTAGGTCAAAGCATTACTAATAACCTAATTCCCTATAACCATTGGCTCTGATACCAACTTTTATGTCACACCCCGACCACGTAAAACATCAAAACGTGGCGGAAACGTCGGGGAGTGTTGTAACAGAATTAATTGTTTCACAACCATGGAAATTAAAGTTACGTTTTATTTAATAAACAAGAGAGTTACATTGTCTTAAACAAGAAACAAAGAGTACATAACATAAATTAACTAGTTCTTGCTTTGTTTTAAGTCACTAAGGCACAGGTCTGCCTAAGTGTGTCTCGATCATCCTATGCAACAGCTCCTGAAAACACATGTGAAAATAGGTACGTCAGCATAAAAATGCATGTGAGATACATAAGTTTTGTGAAAATAGGATTCATGACTTGAGTTTAAAGAAACTGTTTAATAAAAAGTAGCCATGAATCTTGTTGAGTGTTCCCTTTCATAAATCATTTGAAAAGTGATAATTAAACCAAATGATATATATGTATAAAAGAATAATGTATGGTTAAGTGAATAACCATGTAAAATGGGTTTGTATAAGTTAAGTTATTTGTAAAACGATGTTTATGTGAAAATGTGTCGTAAATGTAATATGTCTAACTGAAATGGTTTAAATAACGCTACGATATGTAATACCATAAAAATACTTATATATAGGAAGTACCAGCGGCGTATCCACCATGTTTTTATCGTATTACCCGTCGCCTCGTTACTTAAATCACTTACCCAAACAACCACCAAAATGTAATGTTTAACAATTGTAGAAATGTTTATGTATGGTCAAATACGGTTCACACGGTTCAGCAGTTACAAACGGTTTACATAGTCAAATGGTTACAACGGTTCACATAGTCAAATGGTTACAACGGTTCACATAGTCAAATGGTTACAACGGTTCACATAGTCAAATGGTTACAACCGTTCACATAGTCAAATAGTTACAACGGTTCACATAGTCAAATGGTTACAACGGTTCACATAGTCAAATGGTTACAAACGGTTCAAAATGTAATATAATGTGTTCATATGCTGGATGAGCATATGCAACAAGATGTAATGTAAAACAATGTGTCCATATGCTGAGTAAACATATGCAACTAATGTAATGTAAATCAATGTACTAAGTATGCTAAGTAAACATACAAAGCAGGAAAAGTCATGTAAATCAATGTACTAAGTATGCTCAGTCAACATACGTAGCAGAAATGTAAAGTAAAACAATGTACTAGGTATGCTAAGTAAACATACATAGCAAAACAATGTAATGTAAATCATGTACTATAAATGTACTAACGAACATAGCAAGTATATGATGTGAAAACAGGAAAGCATGAAAGTAACAAGTAGGCACATGTGTTTCACCCCAAAACGTTTGAAAAACAGTAAAAGAGGGGTCTATGTACTCACTTGAGATTTCTTAGAAGTCCTAGGATAACCACCAAGCAAAGCTAGAAGATCACAGATTCAAACGGCACCTAATATAGGTGTCTACATTAATAAACGGACCTATTTGGAGGATCGGGTAGCATGAGGGTTCGTAAACCAAGTAAGCGTGGGAACTTATGTAATATGGTTTAACAAAGCCTACATACTAAAATGAAACCTAACCTAAGTGCTTACGACCCATTACGACCCGTTTAGGTAGCTTATGCTACTTTAACGCATCGTTTGCGTGAAACGCGTTCAGAACGCCTAACTAGCCCTATGATAAGTAAAATATGCCTTAACATGTCTAATATTGTTGCCAAGTCAGTTTAGATATCACAAATTATGTTACATATGCTTAAAATGGATTTTGGGGTAAAAAGGGCATTTTGGTAATTTACCTAAGGCATATAAACTACCTATCATACAACTAACTAAACGTCGTGACCATAAGGTATAACCTCGGAAGGTTATTCCCTATACAACTATGGTCACCTAATGTGTTTGGTCGATCCTACTGATCGACCAAACGGGTCGGGTTCGAAAGTATAAGCGATTGATTAAATCGCTTACCTTTACGACCCTAGACAAGCACAAAACTAAAAGTGACGAGCTAAGCATGTTAAAACATGCTTAACTAAGTTAGAAAACAAGTTTGTTATCAAAACAAATGGTTTTGATACCTAAAAGTAGTTTGGTTACAAAATACGCAAGAATACGTATTTTGGTCGAAACTACGACTCGTCACTGAGCCTAGATAACGTGGTAATCAGTAGGTATAGTCACAAGGGACTATAGCCATCGTGATTACGCTCACGTTGCGAAGTTCAACCGAACTTCGTGTTGACCATAAACTGGTCAACGCAGAAAATGCTAAAAGAACGAAAGAACGAAAGAATACTTACAGAGGGTCCCCGCAAGTTTTGATTTCCAAGTATTTCTCAGGTATGAAGTGTTTCTCATACATCAACTTAGAGAAAATTTCAGAAATCAAGTGGGTTTTGCAATGGGGGGTGAGGGGTATTTATAGGAATTCTAGGACCGTTAGGATTGTTCCTCGAAAACCGTGCTTCAATCTCATCCCTACACTTGTTTACAACCCCATGTGCATCAAAATGGCCCCCCATTATCAGGAAATGACATGTGTGGGTGGGGAGATGAGTGTGTAATGGCTGGAAACAGCATCAAAATGGCCCCCCGTAAGACCCAGAACCATACGGTCCGTAAGGACCTTGCAGGTCTGATACTTTCATATTTTGGCAGAACAGGCCCCTGTGCATCCAAACTTGCTATTTGATGCATTTTTGACACGTTTAAGCCCCGTTAACCCCATTTCAAAGCTCTAAAATGAAGTTAAAGTATAGGGAAATTAAAATGTGCTCAAAAATATCTCAGATGTCGGTTCGTTTGGCCGTACGGTTGCGTTGTTCGGTTAATTACGACGGAAGTCGTAACGGACGCAAAAACGGTCCAAATTGCGCGACGAATGGATTTTTCTTATGCCAAACACTAAAATAAAATTTTTTTGTGCTTACATAAATTTTTGGATGTCCGGATGTATTCAGAATATAAGATATGCACGAAAATGCAAACTTGTGCACTTTTTGACGCTTTTAGTCCCTTACCCAAAAGTTTATTTTAGCACACCGAACCCCTCAAAGCCTATTTCTAAGCTATGTAAAGGATATTTATGGTATGTTTAACTTATGGTCATGTTCTGAAATGTCTGTTCCAGTACGAATCGTCATACTTTCGCAGTTTGTTAAATTTAGTCCCTGTAAGCGAATTAACTTGCTTTTGTCATACCAAAGCCTTCAAAACTTATTTCTAAGTTTTGTAAAGGTTATTTAAGGTATGTTAAGCATATGTTGATGTTCCAGAGTGTTTGTCGCGTTAAACTGATTACGTTTACGCATCAGTGCGCGTATAACCCTCCAGAAAGCGATTTAAAGCTCGAAATCGAACAAGAATTGATATGTGCAAAGAACACACATATTTATACAAATTCCAAGTATGAAACACAATATTTCATTGACTTGGTATTTGTTTGATGGTCGCAGTGACCCAGGTGTCACATTCCCGTCAACCATTTTTCCAAAAATATTTAGAACTTTGGGGTTAAAGGCTTTTTCAACATCAAATTCTTTCTTTTCAGAAAAAAATTGATTTGAAATCTCAATTTTTCCAACTTTTGATTTTAAATTTTCAGCCCGCAATGGTGGAAAATTTTCATCATCCAGTGGCAGAACTGAATTTTCTCTTTTTAGCTCAACTTGTGGCTCCTCTGACTTTGACGAATCAGATTCATCGCTAGAACTAACATCTGGTTTCTTAACAACCCACTTGTGGTTGTTCAGATTCACTTTTCTTTTGTAAAAACTTTTTGAACACTCACCAACCTAAAATTTTGAATTTTTGAAAACTTTAAATTGTTCGGTTGGTGGTTCATTATCAACCATCTTTTCTTTCAGTTTTTCAGAGACTCCCTGTTTTGTGTTGGTTGCCTTTGGATAGTTCAAGGCAATGTGACCAACTACTTTGCATTGATAACAGGTTCTCGTCTCCTTCTTTTGAGCAGCTTCATTCTTCATTCCTTCTTGCTTCTTAGCAAGGAATTCTTTGTTCGTCTGCTTCCAGAATGAGCTCTTTTCCTCTTCTTCTGAACTTGCTCCTGAAACAAATACAGCTTTTGATTTAAAATCTTTAACATATTTTTCATTTTTAGGATTTTCAGGTGGAATAAAACCTAATCCTTTCTTTTTGAAATTACTGTTATGGTTTGGTTTCTTTCGATAACCCGAACCAGAACTGTAACCTTTTTTGTTGTTTAACCTTTGTTGAACTCTTGAGGTGTACTTTTTAGGTTTTTCAGTAAGATTTACATCTTTTATTTCAGAAATATTAATTTCTGTTAATTTGAAAACCTTTTTAATCATTTCTGTTTTAACACCTCTTATTGGAAATTCTTCATCAGAATGTAATTTGTCAGAATCGTTCAAAGTATATGCTACTTTGAATGTTTCGTCATTCAAATTATTTTGTGATAACAGAAAATATTTATTGTAAACTCTTTTAACCGGTGATTTCGGACTGTCAACTGATGAACTTGAAGTTTCAAACTCAGACTTTGACTCTGACTCCTCATCCTTATCCAACCCCTGATCGACCATTTTCTTTATTAACTCAGACTCATGATCAGTGTCAGACGATTTGAATGTGACGTCAATATTATCTGGCAATGCATCTGAAGGTTCAGATTCCCACTTTAAATTGGTTGCCTTTTTTACTCTTTCTGAGTTAGGATTTCTTGGAGAATATCCATTTTCAAGTGGCGGTGGACACTTGGTATAATCAGTACTATGTTTCTTACCAGTATCCTTTACTTCAGTATCCTCTCCTTCAAACGCTTTCATGCCTTCTACTGTAGGATAAATCTTGTCAATCACATAAGAAGCACATGAGTAACTTCTCAATAACCTGTTTACCCTTTCAGTTTCTATCCTCTGTGTTTCCAATTTTTGTTCAAGTACAGCACATTTCTCAATGTAATTATTGATGATTTTCTGCTTTGTCATGAACGCTCCATTGAGTGTCTTCATAGCTAACGCTTGTTCACTGCTTGACTTGTTGTATTGATTCATAGCTTTGTTTAAAACATCATAAGATTCTTTCAGTCTGTTCATGTTATGAATCAATTTGTTGTTGTGCCTTTTCATAATATCACAATTTTCACATTTCTCAGGTATCTTTTCTGCATCAGCTTCCTTTTCAACCTTGAAAGCTGGAATTTCTTTAACCTGCTTCTTTATCACTCGAACATTTTCATCATCACTGTCATCTTGTTTTTTAACCTGCTTCTTTATCACTCGAACATTTTCATCATCACTGTCATCTTTCGCAGCTTGTATTTCTTTGATCTCTTTCATTTTACCTGCATAATACGAATTATCATCATCACTATCATCTTTTTCTTTAACAGTTGCTGCTTTATGATTCTTCTTTTTCGCAGCTTGTTTTTCTTTGATCTTTTCCATTTTACCTGCAAAAAAACAAATCATCATCATCATCATCACTATCAGTTGAAAGTTTTCTTTGATAATATTTAAGTTTTCGAATTTCTTCGGCATCATCATCATTCTCTTCAAAAATTGGTGCTTTTCTTGAAACCTTTTTTGTTGAAACTGAATCTTCTTCTTTCTTTTTCGGACTGAATTGCTGAGATTCGTAATAAGCATACGCCATTTCTTCTTCAGCAGTTGTATCTTCAAAAATTTGAGCAACAAATGCTTTAGTTTTTGAAGTTATGTTAGGATCGTAATTATCCCAACTAAAATTCTCCCAACTAAAACCTTCTGGCAATCTTTCATCATCTTGATCTATTATACCATAACAAGCTCTCTTTGAGTTACTTTCAGGCGAAATATATTTATCCCAGCTAAATCCCTTTGGCAATCTTTCATCTTCTTGATTCACTAGATAAGCTTTCTTTGATGACTCTTCGATCAGATCCTTCCTAGCATGTGCAGTTTGTGACGATTGATGTTGATGCGGCTGTTGAGCGATTTTATGATAGATCACTTTTCGATGATAATCATTGTTGCCGAATGGATTTTGAGCTCCACTTGCTTCGCGATTTGTGCATTCTCGCTTGAAATGCCCTTTTTCCCTGCAACGAAAACAAGTAACTTTAGATTTATCAAATCCTAAAGTAGAAACATTAGCATCACGAAAGTCATCTCTTCCAGGGATTTGTTTAAACTTCTCAGCTCTTCTCAACACGCTCGCTAAACACCACTTAATATCCATAAGTTTCATCTCCTCAGCATCAATCTGATCGTAATCCTCTTTTATCAACATTGGATTTCCGATCCTTCCTGCAACTAAACTCTCATAAGACTCTAACACGGTTACCAACAAGGACATATGACTTTTGGCTACTTATTCAGAGAAATTCTAACAGTTCTGAAGATGTAATGCAATGTTACAGTTTAGCACTTGACCTTTACCATCGTATGAGCTTTGCGATTTAGAATTGGTTGCTGAAAACTCTGGATTAAATGATGGATATGAAGAAAATTCATTATTGTTGTTCGATCCTCGAGATGATCTTCCAGAAGAACTTTTTGCATTAAATGCAGTTTCGATCTTTGGTGCAATGTTGGTCCTATCACTAGTACCTCCTTTGTAACATAGACCAATGTATTGTTCACCATTAAAGTCCTTCATTCTCGCCATCTTTCGTTGTTCCATCTCTTGAACTTCAAGTTTTTCTATAAACTGGCTCAACGTTAGATTTTCAAATTCATCATTATTTTTCAACATCATAAGATACGTGCCCCAAACATCTTGTGGCAACGCATCGGCCAACTTTTCAATCCATTCTTCTTTATCTTTCTTGATGTCCAATCTCTTCATGTTAACCACCAAATTGCAATATCTTTCAATAATCTGCTTGGTGTTTTCAGTTTTTAATCCACGAAATAGATCAAATTCTTTCTTCAAAAGCGATTTTTTGTTCTTGATCATGCCTTGACTTCCAACAAACTTCGTTTTTAGTGCTTTCCATATTGAGTGTGCACTTCCGTTGTGTTGTAATAAAATCAAGATTTCTTCTTTAATGGCTTGTTGCAATATACTGATCATCATCTTTTCACTTTTGTATTTCTTTTTCTGATCATCACTTAGATCTTTAATAGCAACATTCTCTCCGTCATCATCAGTCGGTCTAATATATCATTGTTCAACACATTCCCATGCATCTAAGTAATTTGATTGAACCCAATTTTCAAAACGCTCCTCCCATCCACTATACTCCTCAATATTCATGAGCTTAGGCGGTTTTTGCATGGTTCCCATTTCATTTTCTAAGGTCTCGTTCTGAGCAATAGTAATCGGAGTTGCAAATGCGTTGTAAAATTCGTTTTCCATGTTTAGGTTTTAGAAAAGTCCACTAAGACTGATTGTTCAAACTATCTGAGTTTCAAACGAACTGGTTCAAATGAGCTGGTGCTATAATTCAAACAACCTGGTCACTTTCAACTGTTTTGGACTACTTCGTATGAACTAATGATGTTCAAACATACTGAGTTCAAACTTCAAATGAACTAGATCTTATAACACACTTCGTACGAATTGAACTGGTACGAACTGGGAGTTCACTTCGTGTGAACTGGAACAATTTCAAACGGACTGACTTGATGCGAACTGATGAGTTCAAACGAAGTGGAACCTTTTCAAACGAAATGGAACCTTTTCAAACGAAATGGAACCTTTTCAAATGAACTGATGATGTTTCTAGTGACCTAATCAACTCATGCGAACTGAGTTGGTGCGAACTGGGGTCACTTATGTTCAATCCGAGCGAAATAAGGTCAACAATGTTCAATCCGTATGAAATGAATGTAATTCCACACGACCTGGGTTCAATACGTGCGAAGTGGACCTTCTTGGTAAGACCTGGTCACTTTTCAAGCGAACTGATCCAATAATGCTCAATCTGTGCGAACTGACCACACTATACAAACAACCTGACAACACTTTCACACGAACTGGGGGTTTTTCACGCGATTTCGGACCAAAAATTCATGATTTTATCAAGTTTTAGGTCGATTTAGGTTCTGATTTTTTCAAGGATTGATTAAAACAATATTTCGCTTGTTATATGTGAAAATCAGTCCATTTTAACCGTAAAATCTTGGTTAATTTTGAGAAAACGTGAAGAAAGTAAGTAGAAATGAGTAGAAAACAGAATTTTTCGATGAAATCAAGCTGAAATGGTAAGAACTCTTCCTCCTGAGCTCTGATACCACTTGTAGGATCGTTGTTATGACCAAACGAGTCGTTCAGAAGAGATCTCATCCAATACGAAAGGCGGAATCAGACGTATCGAAGTTATTTCAGCTGAATACACACTAGAATCACTTAAACTGTCTTTTGTATTGATTTGATAGATTTACACGGTCTGGAGACACTTCCGCAGAGCTTCGCTACCGGAATGACAAAGTTACAAATGAGAGCATGACACCCACTATTTATAGGCAAGCCAGTCCCCACGAACCAGACATCACCAGTTCGTGCGAACTGGATCAGCCAGTTCGTGCGAACTAGACACGAACCTCTAAAATCCTCTTTTCTTGAATTCTAAGCTTCGGTTTATCCTATCTAGACACAAGACTCGATACAAGACGAAGTCGACAGACATATGCACCAACAATAACCACAGACTTAGGTTTCGAGTTGGTGCACTTTCGTGCAATGTGTCCAACTTGATTGCATTTGAAGCATGTTCGGGTGTCAACTACCCGACTTGTGCCTTTGGTCTGAGGCTGCGAGGCTTTCTTCTCAAAGAATTCTTCATTGGTTTTTGAAAAAATCTTAGATTCTTGCTCGGAGTGTGAACTCGAGCTTTTCACAAACACCTTTTTCTCAACAAATTTCTTGTTTTGAAAGTTTCTTCTTTGATTATTCTTACCACCCTGATAACCACCCGACCATTTGTTTTGATTGTTGTTAGAAAACGTGGCGGTACAACAGGTTTTTTGTAGTAAGATTTATCTTTTTCAAAGTTCAGTTGTCTTTCGGAACGTTTCAAACCTTCGATTTCACAAACATCAATCTCAACCAGTTTAAAAAAAATTTTCAATTTGTCGACATTCACATTCTCTAATGGGAACTCGAGATCCGAATACAACTTATCCGAACCCGACATCTTGTACATCACAAGAGTAGGTTTTTCACTTAAGTTGTTTTTGGATATTGATTTCGGAATGTAATTATTCAAAAAGCATTCTTCGTCCTCAGTTGAATCACTGTCAGATTTCAAAACATTTTCAACTACATTTTTAACAACTTCAGACTGAACACTGTCTTCATCAGATGATCAAGTGAATGTGATGTCAACTGTTTCTGGAAGTTTGATTTCATTTGTTTCATCATTGTTAACCAACCCAGATTTTTTCTTTGAAAAATTATTCAACACTGGCGGTGGAACTTGATGATACCCAACCCCAGTTCCATCAAAATATACATCTTCGCCAGCTTTGTTCTTCCCAATGGGTTTGGGAACTATGTGTTGAAGAATAAAACTTGCGGAGTTGAAACTGTTGAGTTTCAGATGGATGCGTTCATTTTCAATCTTAGCTTCCTAAAACTGAAGCTTCAGATTCGTAATCTCATCCAGCTGTTGGTTGATTTGCTTTTCTTTCGACTGAAGGACTCTTGACAATTGAAAATTTTCTTTGCTTGTTTTACTGTTTCTCTCATCAGATTCTTTTATCGTTCTTTTTAGCTTCTCATGATTTTCAGAAAGTTGTCGATTTTCAAGAAATAACTTTTCATTTTCTATTCTTACTCGGTCTACTTCAATTTTATCTTTTTCAAGTTTCTCAGTTAATTCCTTAATTCGATCATTTGAAGCTTTCACCAATTTGTCACAACTTAAGATTTGATTTTCAACTTCTCTGACTCTTTCAGTCAGTTCCTCAGTCTTTTTAGCACTGAGATATGCATGTGTACTACAAATCTTGCAGTCTTTCATGCAATTTTTGCAGTCACTGTCAATCTTGGCTTTATCAGTCTTACCTGACCCATTTGTTGAATCACTAGAACTGACCTTGCTCTTTGACTCAGTTTCGGACTTAGAATCTACCTCTAATTCCTTCGCCGCGAGCACTTTATCTGCCATTTTCTTTAGGTTTTCAGCATTCATCTCTTTCGTCGTGTCGATAATCCCATCATCGACCTTTTTCAACTTCAGCTTCTCCTCCTCCTCTTCTCTTGCCCATATTCTCTGTCTTTCTTCCTCCTGTTCTGCAATTTGTTCGATAAGAGTCTCAACAAGAAGTGTTGATGGTTCCACAAGTATATTTCCCTTAGGATCCAAATAGCATTCTTTGTCAGCGTCCCAACTCTTTGCACTTTTTGCCTCTTTCCATGCACGATAATGTCTGTCTTTCATGGTTTGTGCTAACATCTTCCTAGAACGATATTTCTCTTCTTCAGTACTGGTGTCTTTGAATGGCACAATCTTTGCCATGAATGCAAAACCCACAGCATCTTCTTCTGGTGGTACATCACTCCAGTCATAGCCCTCATCATCATGGATAACGGCTAACGCTCTCGACTTTTCTTTGGGAGCATCTTCTAACTGCTTCATTCTTGGAGATTCTGCTTTGTTTTGATGATATATGGCCCTTTTATAATAATCCTCACGGAATGGATTGGCCGTTTCATCAGAAGCTGCATTTCCACATTCTCGTTTAAAGTGCCCCTTTTGCTTGCACTTAAAACATGTAACTTTCGACTTGTCGAACCCCAGTTTTGTAGAAGGTCCACCAATGGTGTGGCTACCGGTGATTTCCATGAACCTCTGAGCCCTACGAACAACACTCGCCATGCACCATCTGATATCGATCAATTCCATTTCCTCAGGATCTATTTGATCATAGTCCTCTTTGGTGAGGTTAGTGTTTCCGATTTTTCCTGCTACAAGACTTTCGTAAGACTCCAAGATGGATTCTAGAAATACCATCTGCTGTTTGGCTGCTTCTTCGCTGAAATTTTGTGCGTTGTTGAGATTTACAGCAATGTTGCACTGGAAAATGTTTTTCGGAACAGATTTTTGTTGCTGTTGACTTGGAGTTGATGAAGACGATCCTCCATGATATCCGCTGCTTGGAGCAGGACTGCTGTTTTGATTCTCTTGATTTGACACACTTGAGTTTTCTGCTGAGAACGCAGTCTTTGGTGATACCGTTTTTGGAATCATACTTCCTCGATAATACAAATCAACGTTCTGCTGATACTGAGTACTGTTGACTTTATTTGTTTTCCTGATTTCCAACTCGTGACTTTCAAGTCTCTCGATCAGGAAATCAACTATCAGACTCTTCTTCTCCACAGTGTTTTTCAACAACAGAGCAAAGTACATCCAATCCTTTTCATCAGGCAGTGAATCCATCAGCTTATCAACCAATTCTTCCTCTGTAAACGTAAACCCATGTCTAGTCAGCTCGATCTTTAAATGACAAAACCGTTCTATCATCTTTGAAACTGATTCATTCTTCATACAACTAAAAAGATCAAAATCTTTTTTCAACAATTTTCTTTTGTTCCTAACAATTTCTTCTCCACCCACACACTTTTTCTCTAATTTTGCCCATAAATCTTTGGAATCTTTGTAATCGATTAAAGATATGATATCATCCCTTACTGATTGATGTAGCAATGCGATACATTTCTATTCAGCAATGAAGTGTTCTTGTTCAGTGTCGGTTAAATTTTCATAGTCAGTTCTTCCAAGGTCAAAAACATTTCTCAAACTCTTCCAACTTTGGTAGGCGAATGCCTTCAGCCATTCCTCGAACCTACTTACCCATCTATTGTATTCTTCTATGGCCGTCAACTTGGGTGGTTTATTGTAGGTGCCATATGCGTTATACACGCTCAATGAGTCGGCAATGGCTTTCTTTGGATTCGGGTTAGGAGTAGTGTTGTTTGTGTTGCTTGAAGTAGCATCTCCTGTGTTGCTGGTGTAAGCAAATATGTCACTAAAGGGATTGAGAAAATCGTCCCCCATTTTAGATGTGACAACCCGTGATTTACGGCTTTTAATTACGTGATTAATAGGTGATTAACGCGATAATAAATGGTGTTTACAGCACAAATTAACTTAATTAGGCCTTTGGAGTGCCCGGGAACGTTTATTCGACTGTGCAGTGCGCGTACGGTGGTTTACAGGAAGATCCGGTGAATATTAAGCGACAACGAACTGATTTTCGTACAAAATACTGACAACGCCGACAAATACGAATGTTACACGAAAATTTTATGGTTACGAAATTAATTTTGTGGATTTATTGGGCTTCCGAACGACACAAAACGCAGACGCAAACAAAAACGCGGAAACGGTAACGCAACCGACGATCAAGACGCGACAACAACGACGACATACATAATTTTAATTATCTTTGAACCAAAAATTATAAATTATGGCGTTACGAGGAGTTTCGGGTATTAATGGCGGGTCTCGTAGAGAATTTCAGGCTCTTAAACGCGGGGACTGGGCTTGTGGGCCCTGGGCCCAAGCCCACTTAAATGTTGAGAACTCTAACTATAAAAGGGGACACACCCTTAGTTTTGTGTCATTTGAGCAAACATTCAGCAAGCACAAATCCAAACACACCCGATGTCTCTCTTTCCCTTCCGGTGAACACTCAGGCGGCGCCGGTCGGAGCCGCGGCGGCGCCACCGCCGGCGGCGGTGCTCCGGCGAGGTTCCGGTGTCCTTTTTCCGACCAAACACCCCTACCCCCACTAAACTAACCCTTCCGAGTACAACGGCGGTGTCCGTTTCCAACGATTCTTAGCCGTTTGAGCTCACGCGCAAGTCCGGTGAACTTCCGGTCAAAATTTCGGCGAACTATTTTCGGAGTTCTAACTCCGTGCATGTCTAGATCGGGGCTTTAGGGACCTACTGGTGAAGTTTCATCGAAATCGGAGCTCCGGCGAAATTCCGATGAGTTTTGACTCCGATTTCCGGCGCCTCTTCGTCTCCGACAGGTTTCCGATGATGTTGATAACGACGTGATTATCCGGTAAGTTATCTTTCAGGCAAACTCGTTTCTTTCCTCTATACAAATATTAACTCGGGTCCGTTGTTTCTTATTCTCCGATGATTTTGATGATAATGAGGGTGTTGTCGAAAAGATGGTGATGATGACGATGTGGTGGTGGTCCGACGGCGGTACCGGCTGAGCCACGGCGGAGCCACGGCGGTGGAAGTGGGGGTGGTCGTAGTCAGTCATTTTCGGACCGGGTCAGATTCAACGGGTTCCGAGTTCGGTCAACTGTGGTCAGCGGATAGTTCGGGTCAGCAAGTCAACAGATTCGGCTCGGGTCAAAGTCAGATCTGTTGTGGTTCGGTTTCGGTCAGCCGGTTCGGTCAAGTTCGGTCAACAGTGTGTTAACTCGGTCAAACCTAGTTGACTCGGTCAACTCAGTCAACAGATCGACGCGAAGAGTGGTAAAGTTTTAACGGCGAACACATTAGTTTATATTGTCTTTATATTAAATACGTGAGACACGAGCTCGAACCAATCGATAAAAGCATACATTACATCTTTACATATTAGACGAAACCTTATAAACTTATTATATTGATTGAATCTTGATTGATTTTGAAAAATAACGACACTTTAGTTGTCGGGGCCGTCCAAAAACAGAGGAAACTCTGCCCGTTTTTCGAGAAAATCTGTAAAACTAAAACACGTTTTATCCAAACGTCATTTAGAAAGCAAGATACGCATACAATTAATTTCGACAACTCCCTTTTTATAAAAATAAATGCAGTTATATATTTATTTCGAATAGCAAACAATACGACTTCTTTTTATGGAAATAAATACAGATCATATATTTATTTTGAACATCAAATAACTTGGACCTATTTTATAAAAATAAATATAGTTCATATATTTGTTTCGTACGACAACTCGAAAACTTTATAAACTCCACATAGCTTCTATATTACTTCAAACGCAGAACACGCTTTCGTTTCATAAAATAAATATAGTTTTTATATTTATTTCAAACATCAAGCAACTTGTATTCGTTTATAAAAATAAATATAGTATATATTTATTTTTGAACATTCAACAAACTCGACAAGCCTTTTTACAAAATAAATATAGTTTATATATTTATTTCAAACTTCCAACGATGATTCTTTTATAAAATAAATATAACTTTTCATATTTATTTTAAAACGCCTAAACGGCATCTACATATACTTTGACGAAACCTACAAGACGCGATACATAATACGAGTTTGTTATATATTATTTTCGTGAAAATATTCCTATATACACGTACGACTTCTCGGAACGACTAACATTATTTTGTCGATATATTGAATTTCTCAAACTAAGTACCTTCTAGACTTAGTAAATTATTAAAAGTATCAAACGAGACTTAACGCGAATAACTTAGTCATTTTCGTTAAGTTAACAACTTATCGTCGAATCGTTCGACTAACGATTCGGTAGAGCTCGGTGACACATAGTTTAGTTACTGCATTTATTTAGAAACTTATAAGATATTCCGTGTTAGGAATATTGTAGAATGCACGCTAGCGAGTCTCATCTTGGAAACGACATTGCGAAGTCGTAATTAGCTAGCTTTACACAAGACAATCCAGGTGAGTTCATAACCCCACCTTTTACAGTTTTACATTTTTATAAATGTTTCCGGGGTGGAAAGACATGCACGTTTTTCAGAAACATACAAGGTTATCGATAAACAAAGATTGCATATTTTAGACAAAGCACGTTTTCAGAAACATACAAAGTTTTGAATAAATGAAGACTCATATTTCTAAATCATATTACGAATGGATTTCGAGGAACTCAAATGATTTACGAAAGGTTTATACTAAACAGACCGGTTTTTACAAAACAAATGCGTGTTATCGAAAAGTGAGTGATTTTTATGACTAGGGGAAGTTAGCCTTAGAGGCTGGGGTAAAAATACATGTTACAATTATTACAGACATTTACATACATTTACAGACATTTACAGACATTTACAGACATTTACAGTTTTTTTTTTTTTGGTATGGTTAGCCTAAGGAGGGTTTACTACTAGACTAGATCATGTGAAGGGTGGGCACAACACTTGAGGCCATTAATCCTCATTATAGGACCGAGGGACACAAGAGTGATAGATCTATTTGGGTGTAGTGAGCCCACACCCGTGAGGTCGGGGCGGCCCATAGAGGTGACTGTGTCTTCCAGCCGGAAGCCTGGTAACAAATTTGCTAGGTTTGAGTCTCCCTGCACTTTTTCACACATACCAGTGGCTTTGCAACCCATTGGTGATCTCTTTTTCCTTAATGCTACATACCAGGGACTTTTATTCATACATGAAAGGTTTATACATACTCACAGAAATACTTGATTTATACAAATTAAATGTCATGTTTTTATACAAATTCAAAAAGCATAGGGTTATGCGGGCATGAAGTCAAAGTCAGGGTGGGCATTGACGGTTATACGAACGTTACAAATACAAGACTTTACAAAATACATGGTTACCAATACAACGTTTCCATATAACTTGGCAAGAAAATGATTTTTAAGTTCGTTTTCTCAATATTATTTCACAAACCGGTTATTCAAAAGATTTATTTCGAATCTTTTACAAACAAACTATGAACTCGCTCAACTTTATGTTAACTTCTCGCATGTTTCTTTCTCAGGTTACAGTTCTAAGACAAGGCACGGTTGGAATAGGAGAACCATTGGGGATTCGAGTACTTAGTGGGCGTTCAATTTACTAAAAGACTTAGCTTATTTTGCTTCCGCTGTGCAATGAAGATACCAGTCCAGTCACGCCAGCTCTGATAATTTCGGGGTGTGACAACTTGGTATCAGAGCTATAGGTTACAGCGAATTAGGTTTCTGTTGTGATACCTAGGCTCTAACCTCACTTTTCTCTGGGACTTAGACTATTAAGACGTTGAATACATACAGAACGCCTAGTACTCGAATATGGTCTCCAACCGTTGCCGAAAAACGAACAGTCAAAATTTTGTTTTCAAACATACGCTATTGTGGTGTTTCATACACGGTGCATAAAACAATTACATACAGTACACAACACTCTGAGAGTTTAGGAAACATGCATTTAAGACCTTCAGAAACTTATGTTGAAGTTCACTAAAGGTCGTCGCGTAGGAATCGCGAATATTAAATCGGGCACACACTATTATCCATATTGTCTATGATATTTTAACTTCCCGAGCAGGCAGCCTACGCATAACAAAACGCTAGTGCACGAGAATACATGGAACTCAGTCTTTACGTCAACGGATGTCGGGGTACATCACATTCTATGCGGAACGAAACGCTAGCACACAGGTATACGCGAAGCTCAATCTATACATCAACGGAGCTGGAAGTACGACACATACGACTATCGAGGCGAGGCCTTTAAAAAGACACGATGGCGCAATTCAACGACGACGCCAGATTCCTATAAGCAGGAGAACTAACGACCAGGAAACGGCAACTTGTCACGCAGTCCTGCAAACGACACGAAACACGCCAAGGAGAAGACGAGTGTCTCCTCATTCCCCCTAACTCATAACGACAAGTACGCTATGTTCGACATTCTATGGTAATGTCACCTAACAACCGGTCATCACGCGAAACCCCAGGTAAAGTCCTTAAATTTCTTTTATAGAAATTCTGATTTTTGCATCTAATGAGTAGATTTTCACATCTCTACTCCTCTTAAGGGTCATTGTATCACGATCATTTCTTTACAAGTTACATACATGGTTTTTTTCGTTGTGACCATGCCGAAAGTTTTCTTGTCAATACACGTATTTATTGTCGGGTTGCGCTAAAACCAAGTTCAACTGTTTGAACTTGTCCATTACACATATTCACTTCAGAGCATCATATGATGTATTGGGAGCATCATATTCAAAATTCGTTTTAACAAGTGTTCCAATTGCTCCGAGTCGAAGTAAACTTGTTTGGCAGTCGACTCCGTTAAATTGTTTGTTGATTTCGACACCTTGTGGTGGTATTTTCACTTATTTGAGCCTTGCGCTAAACTCGTTTACATATCTTATGACCGGATTTAATTATTTATTTATTGATTTAGATTAAATCCGCTTTGATTTATCACATTACAACAGTCTTAACACAATCGTGTGTTAAGATAATGGTACACTAATTTATGTCATATTTCGGTGTACCTCTTAACGGTTCTTTCAACGTCAATAGAAAGTTTTGCGATATTCATTGCTTCTTCCTCTTCGATCGAAAACATTACCTCTTTGATGATTCGTTTTCAATTGAAAATCTTTGATGTTTGTTGGAACAAACATTCATATTTACTTCATTGCGCTTTCAATTGACTTCAAACACGGTGAATTTGTTTGATCACCGCTATTATTGAATTATTTAAATCACTACGACACCTTGTGGTGTCAGTACAAACTTGTAGCTTGGGCTAATTATATGATTGAGCATTTCATGTAAAACAACAGGTGATACTTGTTCGATCACCGCTATATTCGAATTGCTTCATTCACTAAGACACCTTGTGGCGTCGGTATAACTTGCAGCTTGTGCTGATCACGATCGAGCGTTTCATGCAAACTATTATATTTGAGATTGTTGATTCTAAGTTCATCCAGTGGATGTTATTGCTTCTAGAACTCATTCACATGTTATAAACGTTCATGTGGAATTCGATTTGGTCGAAGTTCCTGTCATTTGTGGATCCTTGTTAACTTAGTCGCACTGGTGACTGTATCATTACGTCTCGTTTCCTTTGACATCAATTACTGAGACACATTGCTTTTACCGTTGGGTTCTTATTGTTGAGGAATGTCATTAAACTCACATGATTCGAATAAGTCTTGTTTCGATTACGCAGTCATTCACTTTGTTATTATTCGGACTTACCTGCGAACAACACAATTCTGAGGAGATAACATAGTCTAAATTTCGAGGACGAAATTTCTGTAACAGGGGGAGAATGTGACAACCCGTGATTTACGGCTTTTAATTACGTGATTAATAGGTGATTAACGCGATAATAAATGGTGTTTACAGCACAAATTAACTTAATTAGGCCTTTGGAGTGCCCGGGAACGTTTATTCGACTGTGCAGTGCGCGTACGGTGGTTTACAGGAAGATCCGGTGAATCTTAAGCGACAACGAACTGATTTCCGTACAAAATACTGACAACGCCGACAAATACGAATGTTACACGAAAATTTTATGGTTACGAAATTAATTTTGTGGATTTATTGGGCTTCCGAACGACACAAAACGCAGACGCAAACAAAAACGCGGAAACGGTAACGCAACCGACGATCAAGACGCGACAACAACGACGACATACATAATTTTAATTATCTTTGAACCAAAAATTATAAATTATGGCGTTACGAGGAGTTTCGGGTATTAATGGCGGGTCTCGTAGAGAATTTCAGGCTCTTAAACGCGGGGACTGGGCTTGTGGGCCCTGGGCCCAAGCCCACTTAAATGTTGAGAACTCTAACTATAAAAGGGGACACACCCTTAGTTTTGTGTCATTTGAGCAAACATTCAGCAAGCACAAAGCCAAACACACCCGATGTCTCTCTTTCCCTTCCGGTGAACACTCAGGCGGCGCCGGTCGGAGCCACGGCGGAGCCGCGGCGGCGCCACCGCCGGCGGCGGTGCTCCGGTGAGGTTCCGGTGTCCTTTTTCCGACCAAACACCCCTACCCCCACTAAACTAACCCTTCCGAGTACAACGGCGGTGTCCGTTTCCAACGATTCTTAGCCGTTTGAGCTCACGCGCAAGTCCGGTGAACTTCCGGTCAAAATTTCGGCGAACTATTTTCGGAGTTCTAACTCCGTGCATGTCTAGATCGGGGCTTTAGGGACCTACTGGTGAAGTTTCATCGAAATCGGAGCTCCGGCGAAATTCCGATGAGTTTTGACTCCGATTTCCGGCGCCTCTTCGTCTCCGACAAGTTTCCGATGATGTTGATAACGACGTGATTATCCGGTAAGTTATCTTTCAGGCAAACTCGTTTCTTTCCTCTATACAAATATTAACTCAGGTCCGTTGTTTCTTATTCTCCGATGATTTTGATGATAATGAGGGTGTTGTCGAAAAGATGGTGATGATGACGATGTGGTGGTGGTCCGACGGCGGTACCGGCTGAGCCACGGCGGAGCCACGGCGGTGGAAGTGGGGGTGGTCGTAGTCAGTCATTTTCGGACCGGGTCAGATTCAACGGGTTCCGAGTTCGGTCAACTGTGGTCAGCGGATAGTTCGGGTCAGCAAGTCAACAGATTCGGCTCGGGTCAAAGTCAGATCTGTTGTGGTTCGGTTTCGGTCAGCCGGTTCGGTCAAGTTCGGTCAACAATGTGTTAACTCGGTCAAACCTAGTTGACTCGGTCAACTCAGTCAACAGATCGACGCGAAGAGTGGTAAAGTTTTAACGGCGAACACATTAGTTTATATTGTCTTTATATTAAATACGTGAGACACGAGCTCGAACCAATCGATAAAAGCATACATTACATCTTTACATATTAGACGAAACCTTATAAACTTATTATATTGATTGAATCTTGATTGATTTTGAAAAATAACGACACTTTAGTTGTCGGGGCCGTCCAAAAACAGAGGAAACTCTGCCCGTTTTTCGAGAAAATCTGTAAAACTAAAACACGTTTTATCCAAACGTCATTTAGAAAGCAAGATACGCATACAATTAATTTCGACAACTCCCTTTTTATAAAAATAAATGCAGTTATATATTTATTTCGAATAGCAAACAATACGACTTCTTTTTATGGAAATAAATACAGATCATATATTTATTTTGAACATCAAATAACTTGGACCTATTTTATAAAAATAAATATAGTTCATATATTTGTTTCGTACGACAACTCGAAAACTTTATAAACTCCACATAGCTTCTATATTACTTCAAACGCAGAACACGCTTTCGTTTCATAAAATAAATATAGTTTTTATATTTATTTCAAACATCAAGCAACTTGTATTCGTTTATAAAAATAAATATAGTATATATTTATTTTTGAACATTCAACAAACTCGACAAGCCTTTTTACAAAATAAATATAGTTTATATATTTATTTCAAACTTCCAACGATGATTCTTTTATAAAATAAATATAACTTTTCATATTTATTTTAAAACGCCTAAACGGCATCTACATGTACTTTGACGAAACCTACAAGACGCGATACATAATACGAGTTTGTTATATATTATTTTCGTGAAAATATTCCTATATACACGTACGACTTCTCGGAACGACTAACATTATTTTGTCGATATATTGAATTTCTCAAACTAAGTACCTTCTAGACTTAGTAAATTATTAAAAGTATCAAACGAGACTTAACGCGAATAACTTAGTCATTTTCGTTAAGTTAACAACTTATCGTCGAATCGTTCGACTAACGATTCGGTAGAGCTCGGTGACACATAGTTTAGTTACTGCATTTATTTAGAAACTTATAAGATATTCCGTGTTAGGAATATTGTAGAATGCACGCTAGCGAGTCTCATCTTGGAAACGACATCGCGAAGTCGTAATTAGCTAGCTTTACACAAGACAATCCAGGTGAGTTCATAACCCCACCTTTTACAGTTTTACATTTTTATAAATGTTTCCGGGGTGGAAAGACATGCACGTTTTTCAGAAACATACAAGGTTATCGATAAACAAAGATTGCATATTTTAGACAAAGCACGTTTTCAGAAACATACAAAGTTTTGAATAAATGAAGACTCATATTTCTAAATCATATTACGAATGGATTTCGAGGAACTCAAATGATTTACGAAAGGTTTATACTAAACAGACCGGTTTTTACAAAACAAATGCGTGTTATCGAAAAGTGAGTGATTTTTATGACTAGGGGAAGTTAGCCTTAGAGGCTGGGGTAAAAATACATGTTACAATTATTACAGACATTTACATACATTTACAGACATTTACAGACATTTACAGACATTTACAGTTTTTTTTTTTTGGTATGGTTAGCCTAAGGAGGGTTTACTACTAGACTAGATCATGTGAAGGGTGGGCACAACACTTGAGGCCATTAATCCTCATTATAGGACCGAGGGACACAAGAGTGATAGATCTATTTGGGTGTAGCGAGCCCACACCCGTGAGGCCGGGGCGGCCCATAGAGGTGACTGTGTCTTCCAGCCGGAAGCCTGGTAACAAATTTGCTAGGTTTGAGTCTCCCTGCACTTTTTCACACATACCAGTGGCTTTGCAACCCATTGGTGATCTCTTTTTCCTTAATGCTACATACCAGGGACTTTTATTCATACATGAAAGGTTTATACATACTCACAGAAATACTTGATTTATACAAATTAAATGTCATGTTTTTATACAAATTCAAAAAGCATAGGGTTATGCGGGCATGAAGTCAAAGTCAGGGTGGGCATTGACGGTTATACGAACGTTACAAATACAAGACTTTAAAAAATACATGGTTACCAATACAACGTTTCCATATAACTTGGCAAGAAAATGATTTTTAAGTTCGTTTTCTCAATATTATTTCACAAACCGGTTATTCAAAAGATTTATTTCGAATCTTTTACAAACAAACTATGAACTCGCTCAACTTTATGTTGACTTCTCGCATGTTTCTTTCTCAGGTTACAGTTCTAAGACAAGGCACGGTTGGAATAGGAGAACCATTGGGGATTCGAGTACTTAGTGGGCGTTCAATTTACTAAAAGACTTAGCTTATTTTGCTTCCGCTGTGCAATGAAGATACCAGTCCAGTCACGCCAGCTCTGATAATTTCGGGGTGTGACATTAGAGTACCTGAAACAATTTACAAACACTTAGACAAATTTTTGTGATTTTCATAAATCTTACATTGGTGCACTTGAATCGGATAGCTGTCCGATCGAATGTCACAAGTGGTTGTCCGAACGAATAGTCATCCGAACGAGTAGCAGACAAACTTTTTCAACCCTTCACCGATCGGATGACTATCCAATCGAGTGGCAGGATGACGTAATCACCAAGTATAACAACAATGTTGTCCGATCGACCTGCTGTTCGATTGGGTAGCACTGATGATGTCAGCAACAAGGTTTCTCAGAACAATCTAATCCAAGTCGTTCGTACAGCTGTCCGAATGAATTGATGATGTCAGCAAATCTAAGAACAACTAAGCCAGGTCGTCCGTACAGCTGTTCGAACGGATAGATAACATCAGCATGCAAGAACAGTTCAACATGGTTTTTGATGATTTTGATTCAGTTTTTGATGGAATTTTCTTATGAAATTTTTAAGGATTGTACTTTGATTGATTGCGAATCAAATGATATCAGTTTTATCAAATTTTAACCGTAGATTCAAGTCCAATTTTATGTTTTTCTGAGTTTTATGATGACAAAGTGAAAAATAATGTGAGAAATGAGTAGAAAGTGAGAGAATATGTCAAATTTCTGGCGAAATTTGACTCTGATCGGCAAGAAAAAGCTCGAATGCCGGTGAATTCGTTGTCGTAGATCTCGATTCAGCTCCCTGGAAGCTCTGATACCACTTGTTGGTCCCTCGTAAAGGATCTGTTCGTCAGGAACTTAGATGAATCGACTTTAACTAATGTGCGGAATCCATTTGATCAAATCACAGATGTACGACAAAGTATTCAATGCTTAAACACCGTCTGATCTTTCTATTCAACAGTTATGAAAGTACAAAAGCGCATGTAGAAGTCAGACTTGACAGAGTTCTCTCTAGAGTCAAAAGTTCTAAATAACATACCCTGACCGGGTATTTATAGGCAACTCAGGAGCATGGTTAGTGCTGACCGATCGGATGGCATGGCTGCTGACCGAACGGTTGACAGTGTTGTCCGTTTGGATTGCCCATCCGATCGGTTGACACTGGTCAACAAAAGTCAACACATTACAATCCAGTCCCATTTCCTGAGTTGTCGTTCTATCTAAAATACATACATAACATAATTGTTCACAAAGTACACAAACATACAAAATATGACTACATGCTGACGGAAGCTACAGACGTATGAACTAACAAATCATTAACCTGAAACCAAACCAAAATCAACCAACAAGTGAATTAGCCGAATACCGATTAACCAAAATCAGTTTTTGACGTTTTGGAATCCTCATTTAAACAAAATTAACCGAACCGAACCATTCATATTTTTATATATATTTCTGGTTTTTATACATTGAGTTCATGCAGTTAATACATTACACCTCCATTTTATGTATTTATACTTCCATTTCATGTATTTATACATTCATTAGTTTTAGCCCAAATTTGGTTTCGACTATTAAGCAAAATTAAACGAATCCAACCAAAAACCATCAATCTAATCAAATAAACAGAAGCGATTAACAGAAAACCGGTTGGTTAATAAAATAGACTAACCGATGATTGGCTTCGGTTGAGGATAATAACCGAAACAGCCGAACCATGCACACCACAATGAAATGGACTAACCGGTGACTTCGCTTATAACATATATCCTCCACAGTGATGCTACAATAATACTATATGCAAAAGAAAACTATCAGAAACGAAGTGTTGCCCCCGCCGCATCGCGCGGGCACCATACTGGTAACACTATATATATAATAATAAGTCATCCGATTGAGCTAGTGAAGCTCGTATTCCACCCAAACCCATAGTTCGGACGTTTGAACCCTTTATGGGTCAGGGTAGGCAGAAGTTTATGTGGGCCATTTACTGTGTGTTCAACCCAGTAACCCACTACTCTCATCCAAAGTAGCTATTTGTTCCGGCCCAACACAATACTAATGACATAAGTTAGCAAATTAATGTCTTACTTGAATGAAAGTCAATATTTTTTCTGAATAAAATTAAATACCTTTTTAATAAATTAAATTAGTAAAACAATAATTTATTTGAAGTTCCATGGGGTCTCTTTGTCCACCTTCCGACAACCATGCACCGCCTTCGAACCCTTGATGGGGCAGGGTAGGTAGAAGTTGAGGGGATTCTTCGAGTATGAGGGTCTAGAGCGATGACTTAAAAAAAGGAGGAAGCAAATCTACTATTTGTTACTTCAAGATGAATACTCTTTTATCATCACCTCAATGTGTGTAGAAATTTAACATCGCATGATGCAATGATATAGTAAATGAACTAGCGAGTTACAACAATTTTGGCACAACCGGGTTGTTTATAACAAAAGTCTCCAACATTCTTGTGTAATAAGGTCAGTATTTTGATGTATACAATGTGGGTTTCAAGCCGTTAAACATATAGGAAATAGGCTAGTATAAAGAAATTTTCACATATTCAACATGTAGGAAATAGGCTAGTATACAGAAACTTTCACATATTCAAATAGGCACCAAATGACCATGATTAGGTGATTTATTTCCTGACACACACGGCTGTGGTTAGTTTGAGCTTAATCAAATTGTTAAGATGACGCTCCAAATTCGAGGTGTAAAGCATGCCAACAAAACATCACATTACACCCACGATGACAGTGCATGCACCTTATAAAGAACATCCATTACTTAGTGATCAATCGAACAGTTATCTAATTAACTAATCTATTATCTATTATATATAATAAATGAAAGTTATTTGTGCCACGTGTCAGTAGATGAGGGCTACCTTTTTTTCATTTTCCCGCCCAACAGTAAAACCCTAGATCTTCAGCCTTAATCATTCAGACTCCATCTTCTTTCTCACGCTTCTTTCCAAACCCTAATACACTCCATCTGATCTCTTCGCTTCTCCTCTTTGCAATCAATATTTTGTATATGGATCTAATTTTGGTCTGCAATGTTCTCTCTTTTACTTCTGAAATAAAAGCAAACCCTAAATCTTCATCGTTTCCCTCATCTCAAACATAAATCTACAGAATCTTCACTGCACTTGATCTTTTAGTCCGCCCATTTTCTTGCTGATCGTTGTTATTATCGACGATAAGGTAAACAAAATCATCGCATCTTAAAAACCCTTAAAGTGGATGTCTTTGATTTCAGTAGGTTTCGATTGAAAACCCTTATAATGGACGTCTTTGATTTCAGTGGGTTTCGATTTTCATAGCCTTTGTGTTTTAGTGTTATTTTGTGATGTTATTTGTTTATTATGATGAAATAGGCATTTTTTTACCCAATACAAAAAACCCCTTAAAATGGATGTCTTTGATTTCAGTAGATGTACAATATCTAACTCTTTTATTTGGGCTTATTCGTTTTTCTTATGTTATTGTTTATGATGAACTAATCTTCAGTATTTATGATGAACCCAATAATAGCTGTCTTCGATTTCACCATTGTAAAGACCAAAAAACTCATGGCCAAAATTTGTTTCTATTTTGATTTTTCAAGACTCTACAAGGTTGTTTGTTATGACAAAGATTGAACCAAATTTGGCTGGGTTGTGAATGTTAAGGTATTGCTCAAGTATACATTTGATTTTAGTTTTCTTTGTTTCTATTGTTTCGATTGTCATGAAATAGGAAGATTTACAACCTTTTACAAGAACCCTTAAACTTGATATCTTCGATTTCTGTAGGTCTATGTATAAAAATGTTATTTGGGTTTGATTCGTTTTCTTATGTTATTTGTTTATCTTTTGCAGTAGATCGGGTAGATGCTCACAATTTAGATCATGCTTAGTTTCCTTACAGGACTCATAATTATTCTCTTAATTTCAGCAACCAGAAAGGATTTTTTATATATATTTTCATAAAAATGATCCACTACATCCGGTTCTTCGACCCGTTTCAAATATGAGAGAACATGATATAATAAATTGGAATTTTAAGTGGCTCAGGGGAATATTGCTACCTGGTGAAATTCAGGTATTTGTTATTGATGTTTAACTTCTATTGTTACTCTTGAGTCCGTTTGTTATTCTTTCATTTTGATTAGTGTGTTTAATGTGCAGCAACCAGCATGTTAGAAAACTTAATATGTGAGGAATGTGGTGGTTGGTATGTTTATGGAAAATGGATCTTAATTTCTCATTTTGTATGCTATAATTTTTAAAAGTGTTTAATCATGGGTGTTAAATCAAATTTCAATATTATATGTTCTGATTCAACCTATTACAAGTGTAGACATTTTAATCGGATCCAATCTTTGGAGTACAGTTGGGAAGTACACAGGATGACCATAGAAAATTTAAGTAAGCATTTTGTATTTGGTATCATTTTCATCACACTCAGTTAATGATGTGTAATTTGTTATTCTCAGTCATTGCACATTCGAATCAAGCAGTCCTTTATCGAGCGTTAAGGCAGGTTCGTGTAAAAGGATTATTGTTTTAAAAGAATAATACGTATTTATACTTTTAGTTAGTAGTACAAAATGGTAATGTGTAGTTTTATCTATTATCTATTATTATTATTATTATTATATAATAAATGAAAGTTATTTGGGCCACGTGTCATTAAATTAGGGCATCGTTTTTTCCCTTTTCCCGCCCAAGGTTCTGTCTCTTTCTAAAAACCCTATTTCTTCATCATAAACATTCTGGCTCACATCTTTCCTCTTCTCAAATCGATTGTTCATCTAATCAGGTGCCCCCTCTACAATTCTTCCGATTTGAAAGCCGATCTGCTTAATATCACGAAGGTAATTTTTTAGTTTGTGATTCATGTTTCATTCATAGATCTCTATAATCCAGATTTAGGGTTTCAAATTTGTATACAGATCTTATATTTCTTGAAATCGTCTTCTGCTTCGACGTCATCTTCTCCAGATTGAAGTTTCTTGAAATCGTCATCTTCTCCAATGCTTCCATCGATTCTTCTCTCGCTAAATCTGGTAACAATCCGTGACCTAATTTCTTTCACGATTCTATGAAATTTGTTTGATATGTTTATAGCTTTTGATTTTGTCTTTGATTTGTTATTGTTTATTCAGATGCTTGCATTGGTGTACCATGTCATTACGAGTAGATTGATTTTGATATGTTTGTAGTTTTTGTTTTTCACAATCTGTTTTGTAGGTTTATTCACCCATGTTTCATTCATAGATCTCTATAATCCATATTTAGGGTTTCAAATCTATGTCCTAAGTTATTTACATGTGTAGCACACCAAATATTTGTTATTTGTATTGAGTTGGTATATTGGGATTAAATACTGAACTGGTGGAATTACAGCAAGTCCAGGTCATGCTTCAAGCTGTCTCGATCTCTTTAGAGGCGGATAGGTGGCTTTGGGAGGTGTGTCCTTCAAGTGAGTCCTATGAAGCAAGTGTCGTTCTATTCAATTTAGAGGAATCATTGCATTACATCCCTGTTGAAAAACAGAATCGATAAATTTAGGGAAAATGGGGTTGAAAGATGATAATCCAATAGTGGAGGATCTTATTCTACAGCTTCGATAAATTCAGGGGTATTCTCAAATAATGCTTCCTAGATGTTTGAAGACCGACAAATTTCCAAAGAAGCAGCACTTTGGACATTTTTCAGTCTTCAAACATCTAGGAAACATTATTTGAGAATACCCCTGAATTTATCGAAGCTGTAGAATGAGATCCTCCACTGTTGGGTTATCATCTTTCAACCCCATTTTCCCTAAATTTATCGATTCTGTTTTTCAACAGGGATGTAATGCAATGATTCCTCTCAATTGAATAGACCGACACTTGCTTCCTCTCAAAGGGTTATGGAGTGGTTATAACAGCTGATCATGCTAAGGACTGTTATAACTAACCACTGCTCCTTATAAAGACTGATGGACTTAAAGACTGATGAGGCCTATCCACTGTTGAAGACAAAGCCCTGTTAAAGACAAGCACTGATGTACCTAAGGCCTGATCAACCAAAGGAAAACCACTGGTCAGTAACAGCAGTGGTTCAGCATCTACAGTGGATTCAACATCAATATTTATGTATCAGTGTTTCTTATGTAATAGTGTTTAGTGTATCAGTGTTTAGAGTTTGTTACAGGTTCGATGATGGTTGTTAGATTTATGAAAATGTCTAACAAATTCGAATTGGGTATATTCATTCACAGTTTTATGATACTTCAGTGTTTATGATGAAAATTATGTTCGTTCCATGATTGGCTGCTCCCCATGTTGATTTGCTTAATGGCATGTTATGTATATACAATCTCTCGAGACAAACCCTAGAGTTTATCTCTCGAGACAAACCCTAGACAAACCCAAAGGTGAACCACTGCCCAACAACAACAGTGGTTCAGCATCAACATCAGATATTCTACCTTTGTTTATGTTAACAATGTTTATATGTATCAGTATTTATCACATCAGTGTTTTATAGTCTGTTAGGTTGTTAGATGTCATATCACTTCAGTGTTTATATGTAACAGTATTTATCACATCAGTGTTTATATGTAACAGTATTTACATAACAGTGTTTATATGTAACAATATTTATCACATCACCTCAATGGTTTGATCTGTACTATAAATAGAACAGTTTGTATTGTTCTGTTTGAGCGAGTTTTCTCTTCCAATCCATTCATCTTGTACGATCAACTAGTGAGCTCATGCTGAGGGGGAGTTTAGTATGTAAGCATGTATTTAGTTAATTGATTGTAAACCTTTGATTGTAATGTTTTATTATATTAATTAGTAAGTAATTATCAGTTCAATTAGATTGTCGGGGATTTGATATATATTGACATTCAAAGTAATTGTCCAGTACGCAGAAAAGATAATAATAACCCAATCTTTATACTAATAAATATAAATGAAGTACACTTGGATGATTATTAAGCTCCTCATTTTGATTGTTTGGGTATCGTATTCTTGAAATTGGTCTTTTTTTTTGCAAACAGATGTTGACCAAAAGTCAAACATATGTTTAACCAGATCTACAGTCTTCTCATATTTTAGTATTGTTTTCCTCTTCAAAACACTGTTCAATCTAACATGGGTTTCCATCCAACTGTTGACCAAAAGTCAAACAGATGTTCAAACCACTGATTGAGTTATTCAAATTTCTATTGAAATCTAAATGAGATGTTGACCAAAACTCAAACAGATGTTGACCAAAAGTCAAACAGATGTTCACCAATAGTCAAATAGATGTTGACCTTAAACAGATGTTTGGTTTAAGGTCAAACATCTGTTTATGGGCAAACATTTGTTTAAGGTCAAACATTTGTTTAAGGCCAAACATCTGTTTATGGCCAAACATCTGTTTAAGGTCAAACATCTGTTTAAGTCCAAACATCAGTGTTTCAATCACTGTTGGCTATCCACTGATAGTTAAAAAGCAGCCACTGCTCACATTTTTATTGTTGACATCCACTGATATTGACCATCAGTGGTTTCCCTAAACAACTGTCATCCATTTTCATCAGAGGTTGTCACGTGGACAGTTCTTAGCCGTCCGATCTTTGTAACCGCTGCCACGTCAGTATTCACTTTTCACTTTTATAAAACCCTGATCAAAACCCCAAACAGGGTTTTAACTGCCATTTTGAATTCCAAAATTCTTTCAAAAGCGGTTTCCATCAAATTCCTTTAAACGCTTCATCTTCTTCTTCCTTTCACAAATTCCTTCGAATCACCATCGCTCTTGCTCTCAAAAACCCTCATAACTATCTATGTACACTTGAGAAAACAAGTAAAAACACAGATTTTCACTCAATCATCGATGCTCTTTCATCCTCAAAGTATAAAACTTTGTTGACCTGCAACGCACCTATTTACCAAGAAACCCTACGAGATTTTTGGAAAAATGCAAAATTAGAAGTTCAAAACAACAAGTCTTTGGCTATTACATCAACAGTAGGTGGGATTCAGGTTGCTATTACTCCACAAACCATATCTGAGGTTTTTGAGATGAACGATCATATAGGTAAAAACTCTTTCCCTAAAGAAGAGTATCAACGAGATTTGATTGAAAGGGGGTATGAAGAGCAATGCACCAAAGCTACTATGCAAAAAGGAGCATTCCCACCTCCCATGAAATTTTTATTTCATACTTTACTCATGTGTGTTTCAAACAAAACAACAGCTTTCAATGAAATTCCATTGAAAATTCAATACTTGGGATATGCTATTATGGCTAAACAAGATTTCAATTACTCCTAAGAGATTTTCAATAATTTGGTTAAAAATGTCAATAATATAAAAGAAAAGAAAAAACCATTCCTATTGTTTCCAAGGTTTTTAAGCTACTATTTACAGTAGAAAGTACCAAACGACAGTGCACAAGTGCTTGTCCAAGGTGCTCCTTGTGAAATAAATAGTTTGTCTGTTGAAACTTTTACAAGGTTGTCAGAGTCAAAAGCTTTAAAAACACAAACAGAGGAGCCTGAACAAACTTTAGATGCGTCCACATCTGCTCCTCAGGTTTCTGCTGTTGAGCCCACTGCTCTTGGTGACCACAGCAACACAACCACTGCTGTGCAACCCCCACCAAAAATCACCAAAAAGACCATCAAGAAAAAAAATCCAAAAAGCCCCCCAAACCCTCCAAAAAGGACCTTCTGGAAGATGAGATCCTAGAAGTAACTCCTGTGACAACACAAAAGTTACCAACACCCACTGTTGCTACTTCCTCATAACAGTTGGAAAGATCTCCACCACATACCTTAACTCCTACTGCTTCCTCACAAAAGGAACAGGTTGTAAGCACAGGGACACCATTCTATGATACATTACCCTCACTTGAGAGTATGTTCAATAGCCCTGCTCCCGGGGCAAATTCTCTTTCAACTCCTATCCCTACAACCACATTACCACCCAACATTTTACCTTTGCTAACCCATCAACAATTGAGGACGTTACACCCCTAGAGTTACATGTATCTCTTGGTGGTAGTTCAAGTGGAGCAGCTAATACAGGTGTTGAATCCACTGATTTACACCTGGACAGTAGTTTCATAAGTCAGACTCCCTTGAAGGCAATTTCTTCCTTGGGAACCAAGGTATCCACTGGTGTGTTCAAGCTAACCACTGGTGTGCTTACTAAGGTAACTACTGCTGAAGAAAGAAGTCCCCAGTACCAAGAAAAAGGGGCATCAGTGGATGAACCATTGGAGACTTCTCCTGGTATAACTGCTGATACAACCACTGCTAGTGGGAAATCAGATGATCCCATTAAATTGGGTGATGGTTTAAAATATCAGGATTTGACGGAGAGAGTTACCAATCTTGAAACATCTGTGGCAGTTATCAAAAATATGTTGCAACAGTTGTTACAATCCTCAAAGTCTCAATCCACTGCTTCATCATCTGCTACCACAACAAGTGAGCTATGGCAACTTCTACAACCTCTGTTTCATCAACAAAGAAAATATGTTGATCAACAACATGAAATTCAGCTACAAATGTTCAGAAATGTGATGGATGCAAGGTATAAGGATACTCAAGCTGACAATAAAGCAATAAAAGCTCATTTACTCCAAACCACTAGTACTTCTCCTCCTACCATTATCTATGTAAACACTGATGATGCCAAAAAGGGGGAGAATGGAAAGAAAGGAAAGGAAGGTTTACACCTAGAGCCTGATCCAAAAACTAAACCTTTGGTAGAGATTCCTAGACCAGATGGTACAAAGAAGGTTGATGTGACTCTCAACCTATTTGCTGAACAAAAAGCAAATAGAAAAGAGAGAATGGAACGAAAGGGTTCTAAAAGATTTGAAAAAGAAAAGAAAGTTCTTATGGCAAAGGAAGAGCAGGGTACTTCAAAAAGAATAAGAACTACCAGAAAGGCCAGCCAACCACTTCCACACCTGTTATATCAAAAGTTGTTGATACATCAGTGGATGATACATCAGTGGTTGATACATCACCTTCTGAAGTCCCCAAAAGTTCCTCACCTCAAACCACAAAGCCAACAGATGTTGAGACACCTGTTATATCAACAGCTGTTGATACATCAGTGGTTTCAACAGATGTTATCACAACAAATGCTGTTGTCACTTTACCAAACACCACTCAATCCACAAATACAACTCCAAGTTCAACACCTCCAACCACACCAAAAATCAAAAGAAGGAGGAAAACAAATGTCATACTTGAAGATGACACTGTACGTTCTCCACTTCCAATATCTCCACAACCTCTGATCCTATCAACTGTGCAAAAACCTACTTCAACTACTTCAGTTCTAACCCCTGACCAAACTACTGCCTTGGTTCCTTTGAGTGTGAAATTTCCTCTGGATCTTCCAGCAGTTAGGGAGGAGATCAAATCCTTCTATTCTGAAGATGATCCTGAAAAGAGGAATCTTCCATCTCTTCAAGGGTATCATTTGCCAAAGAACATTGATGAATACCTTCAATTGAAAGGCAAACAAGCAGAGGATATCTCAAAAAGAGACACAAAAGGAAAATCTGATAAAGAAATACAGAGAAATCTGCAATATCTGCTCAGCCAAGTCAGAACATTAGAGCAGTTTTCAAAAGATCTTTGTCAGAAGTTATCAGAAAGAGATGATGAAAGCCTAAGGAAAGATTACATTGAGCACATCATAGAAAACAAGAAATACAAGGCAGAAAGGTATCAATTCAAAGACTGGACCATAAGTGAGCTCAAGCAAGAAATTGCACGAATACAAAAGATGCTTGAAGACTCAACAATAAAACCAACCCCACCAGTCTGGTCCCAGTATAAAAAGAATGTACCTGAAAGGGCTTTGAAATTGAAGAGAATGAAGGAAGAGCTTATAACTGCAAATTATGGCTCAAGGAATGAAATCACAAGGTGGACAGAGATTAAAGTGATAGAGACATACAAAAAATTGGAAGAAAGAAGAAAGAAAGATCCATCTATTCCTAAAAAGCCAGATTATCAAGCATCAGAGGTTTCAATCAAACAGACCCTACCAACTAAAAGATATGCTAAACCCACTGTTCCATCTGCTGTTGCTATCTATCAAACAAAGAGGCAAAAATAGATGGATGAAGAAGAAGAAGCACAAGAAGAATCCGAAATATTTAAAGTGGCCATCAAGCAGATGTTGGTAGAAAATCCTAACTCAGCAAAGCTACAAGAAATAGCCAAGAGATTCATGATGAAGACCAAAGGCCTGTTGAAGACAAACACTGATGAACCAAAGGCCTGATCAACCAAAGGTGAACCACTACCCAACAACAATAGTAGTTCAGCATCAACAGCATATATTGCATCAGTGTTTATGTTAACAGTGTTTATATGTAACAGTATTTATGCAGTAAAATACACTTTGAGCGTTTTTGACCCATTTAATATATTATCCTTTTAGTTAATTTTCTTTTCGAGTTGTCCCATCTAAGATAAAACACACGATTAAATCATATGGTCAAATTGTTAAGGGTCTTGATGATTTAAGATGCTAAATGCGTGCCGTCTATTAGCTAATTATTTGTAATTTATGTTAACAGTGTTTATATGTTAACAGATGTTGACCAATAGTCAAACAGATGTTGACCTTAAACAGATGTTTGGTTTAAGGCCAAATATATGTTTATGGGCAAACATCTGTTTAAGGTCAAACATTTGTTTAAGGCCAAACATCTGTTTATGGCCAAACATCTGTTTATGGCCAAACATCTGTTTAAGGTCAAACATCTGTTTAAGTCCAAACAACTGATATAGAAGGCCAAACATCTGTTTAAGCCCCAACATCTGTTTAAGTCTAAACAGATGTTTAAACATCTGTTCAAAACACTGTTCAATCTAACATGGGTTTCCATCCAACTGTTGACCAAAAGTCAAACAGATGTTCAAACCACTGATTGAGTTATTCAAATTTCTGTTGAATACTAAATGAGATGTTGAGCAAAACTCAAATAGATGTTGACCAAAAGTCAAACAGATGTTGACCAAAACTAAATGGGATGATCCGACCCGGTTACATGGGATATATTTAAACCTTCTAACTTTTTCAAGATCCTCACAAAATCTCGGTTCCTTTCTCTCTCCACGTATCTTTGTACACTTTGTCCAAGAAACTCTGTCATCTTCTTTGATTTCTTCCGATCTTCATCAATATCATCTTGGATAATAACAAAGGTATTGTTAAATAATCTGATTTGTTTTGTACTTTTTCATGTTTATTCTTTTAGTTTTGAATTCAATAGCCGATTATGGTTTTTGCTGTTTTAATGAGGAAGTTGTAATCGACGGTGGTGTATTCATGTATCTTCCTGTTTTTTTCAATCCATTGTTGGTTATGATTGCGTTATTGTTGCGGCTTATACTCGAACAACTTCTGATAGTCCTAATTGTTTTTTATATCCGATTACTATGTAGTTATAATGCATGTTATGATAGACATATATGATTCTAAAAAAAGTGATCTGCATTTGGTGTATCTACCATATGTCTTATCCATTGTTGATTTTATTGGATTTCACTTTGCTCATGTATTTATCTTATTCTGATGTATGATATAAAATTTCGATCTTTACTGATGTATTCTCATTTGTATTTGTAAAGTTATTTATAAAGTTGTTCATGTGATTCTGATGTATGATATAAAATTTCAATCTTTACTGATGTATTCTCATGTTTATTTATAAAGTTGTTTATAAAGTTGTTCATGTAACGATGTTATTTTGAAGTATGATATAAATTTCCAATTTTAACTGATGTATTCTCATGTGTATTTGTAAAGTTGAACTTATTTTGATTAGTAGTTGGTATACTGTTTTTAAGTTTTTGTTTGGTACTGACACAAGTCACTATCCTGTCTTTCTATACAATTTGTTCAGCTGATGATCCTCCATGTCTATTTGTGATACTTAATCAGAAAAGTAGGTTTTAAGTTTTAATTATATGATTTGCTGTAAAAAATATATATATTTCGATATGATAAGAAAATACATGTATTCTCACCTTTTCGATGTTGTCTATTGTTATTTTGATATATATTAGTTGTATCATCTTTTATTTAGATGTATTGCATACCTTAATGGATTGTATTCATTTGTTTCTTAATGTTATTGATTTTGATTCTATATAATTGATACTGTTTACAGTTTTACGTGACAATGATTTATGGATTTTCGTGTTACCTTGAAGATAGTAAAAGGAAATGTTTGGTTAGGAATTTTATCCGATCTTACTTTAACGCTTAATTTTATTTTTTTCGTATGATATCTAGCAATAAAAGTGTTTTATTTATTTATGCTTAGATTTTGCCAAAACAGTATGAAAAATGGATTCAATAGTTTAATTATCCAACTGGCAATACAAACATCCGGACCACAACTGGAAATGTTTTTACAGTCAAGATCTATCCTCTAAGCAATAGAAGATATTATTTCTATAATGGTTGGTGTCAGTTGGTAGACAGTTTGAAAATACCTTCAGATTCATGGTTGATATTTCACTATGAAGAAGCATTAGAAAGTTTCAGAATATTATATTTTTATCAAGACATTTCTCTTGCTCCTTGTGATGATTTTTACTACAAACCATCTGGTAACGAAGATTATGTGGTATGTAACTTCGAACAATATTCATCATGTAATTTTTTTTGGAGATACAGTTGTTTAATTGTTGTTTTTTATTTATTTACTTAATTTTCTGATATATTTTTACTAATGTACTATATAATGTGTTTTATTCGGATTGTAGAGTATTAATCGTTCTTTCGTTCATCACAAGATGTTAAACACTGTTCCTTCATATCCGGTTCTTATTAAATGATCTGGAAAGCAGAACTGGTCTGTACGGATGGAAGATTTCAACAATGAACTTTACATAACTACCGGATGGAAGCAGATAAAGAATGACTTGTCAATAACTGCTGATCATCTGATTGTCTTTGAGATGATAGATCTTCAGACTTTTCATATCACGGTTTTCAATTGTGCTACCTGCGATTTAGTGCTTCCATCGGAGGTCTGTGCTGTTGTTAAAGAAAAGGTGGTAGAAGATATTATCTTGAGTTCAGATATTGAAGTTGTATAGGACATCGTTAATGTCAATGAAGGTGGTATGGTTGTTGTGAATGAAGATAATCAGATCGTACCTATTTCTTTCCGTGTGGATGGTCATTTTGTAAGTTTGTGATGATGAGTTTACTAATATATAATACTTTAGTCAGATTTTAAAGATGTGTTAATTCTTTGTTTATTGAATTGTTCGTTGTTTGTTACAGCGCCTTTTTAAAAGACAGGCTGAAGATCTCGGACTGAATCGTAAGATGGGTTTGAAGATTGTGGACGCGGCAGGTGATGTTTGGAATGTTCAAGTTGCTATAGGTTTATCTCGAGGTCAACCAAGATATTATGTGCTAGGAATGAGAAAGTTTGTGAATGATAAAGGCATGGCTCCAGGTCAAGCATTTACACTTAACTTCGTGAAAGGTAAAAAGTTTTTTTTTGTTCGGATGAATGTTCATGGGATTGAAGAAGGCAAATGCAGAAGGATAGATGGAACCAAGTTTTTGGATTGTAGTTGTTCGCTTTTAGAAACCGATGGTCGACTTGTTGGTTTAGTTTTGAAGTTGTGGTTCTAAAACTATATAAGTAGATGTAAATTATTGGGTCCATGTCTAACGGAAACAATGCGGCCAGCCAATGCTGAATTTTGTAATGACCGTTTTATAAAGTCAGAAACTTGCAGCCGTTAATCTTAGTTTTAAAACTGGTATTGATGTTGGTGAATTTTGAGACACCGGTATAACCACACATCTAAGCAAAGAAACTTCAAGAAATAAATTCAATTAGATACTACCGGCGATGTAAGCTAAAGATAGTATACTTAGTTACTCGCTTGAAACGATTCCTTGATAAAAAAATATAGTACAAACTAATAGCAAAAGCATGTTCAAAGTTATAAGCCCTATTCTTTGACAATGATAAGCTGGTTAATTATGCCATTAAAGGAATAAAAACATCGAGTTCTATTATCTGATAATCATTTCAAGCAAATAGAAACACATACAGTTTCGATTATATTAAGAAACATATCGCCTTTTGCCGCGACTGGTGTCCACAATTTCCAAACTAAAACTGAAATTGATTAAATGAGACATGTTAAATATGTATAAGAAATCATGTACGGGTCAATTCATTTGACTTTTGGTCAACATCGGCTTGACTTTTGGTCAACATCTGTTTGACTTTTGGTCAACATCTCATTTAGTATTCAACAGACGTTTGAAACTCAAACAGTGGTTTGAACATCTGTTTGACTTTTGGTCAACAGTTGATGGAAACCCATGTTAGATTGAATAGTGTTTTGAAGAGGAAAACATGGCTAAAATATAAGAAGACAGTGGATCTGGTTAAACATCTGTTTGACTTTTGGTCAACAACTGTTTGACTTTTGGTCAACATTTGTTTGCCCGATTAGATTGGGTATTAAATTATAGTTCTTTAAGTCAATGTTTCGTTTTCTTGAATTATATGTAATTTTGTAAAGAAGTACAAGAACAAACATTTTTACAAAATCCCAAATCACCCGATCACTTAAGTGCATTGAAGTAAAAGTGGAAATGATGTTATTCATGTGGTCCTGTTGCGCTTTTGTTTGACCTCTAATATGGGTTCATGATCTAATCCGGTGATGTGAAGACATTGTTGTTGAATCCAATGAGATGCTTGATGTAATGAGGTCGTATTAATAACAAATTATAATTAATATAACTAAGTTTCCCGAGGCCGGGAAGCAATCCCGGGTAATAACCTAGTTCATACTATAAACACATACTTAGAAAATTTCTCTTTAACAAAATTTCTCTTTAAAGTTTACATTACATAAATAAAATGGTGTATAAAACCTTAAATCTATTTGCTTTATAAGGGGGTAGGGGTGGTCATCACTCATCACTTACTCACAACTTCCAATCAAGTTCCGTCATGTCATCAACCATTATTCCATGAGTAGTGATGGATTTTAGTGGAAATGTCCATCACTCACAACACCCAACAATACCCATCACTCACAACACTCAACAACACCCAACCATACCATCACTCACATCATCTTCACGTGTGACGTTGTTAGTTTAACGCGTGATAGATGGAGGTGGCCGTGGTGTTTTGATTTTTATCACTCGTTATACATTTCCATCACTGGCTAAAAGTCAACCACCCCGGGTCCCCTAAGTAATAACAAAGCTTTATTTTGTAACAAGCTATTTATATTTATTTCTTTTGTAAAGCTAAAAAAAGCCGTTTATATAAGGAATTAAATATCTAAATAATCTAACAAGTATTTAATCATACGTTGCATGCCATAATTAACCTTAAATTTTATCTTAAACAAATAACAAATTTCTTTAATATATATATATATATAGGAAAAAGATCCTTTAGGAACCACCCTTTATTGCGAGAACCACGAGAACCAATGTGAACACAACCAAAAAATACCTAAAAAACACCCAAATTTTTTTTTACTATTTTTTTTTTTTTGGAAAAATCGCTATATTTCGTCAATAATAAAAATAAATTTCAAAAAATATGAGTAACAGTTATCCATGCACATGTGCATTTGTATCATGTCTTTGACAAATTTCGTAATTCATTACAAATATCAGACAATTATACTACCATTCATAATACACTACTTTTTACATTAATAATAATAGAAATGCACATGTGCATCTATATGTATGAATTTGTTATAACGTGTTTTAGTACACCACTTTGAATACACATTCTCTTTCATCTATCATACCATCCATGCTACACTACCATTACCTCCTACCATCCGTAATACAATACCATTTCTTTTTACCATCCATAATACAATATTATTACCAATATTTCACTTTATTATATGTACATCAACACCCTTTATACCATCCAAACAACATATTACATCATAAAGTGACAAATATAATCAAACCATCAACCACTAGATATAACTAACCAAAACACATGTATATGGGCCTACTTTATCATTTAAAATCACAAACTTTTTGTACCAAAACACCTTATTTCATGTTGATACATATAGATGCACATGTGCATTTCTAATATTGGTAATGTAAAAAGTAGTGTATTACATATGGTAGTGTAAATGAAAGTGCATTTTTCTACTACTGGTAATATATTATGGAATTTGTCCAAGACATGATACATATGCACATGTGCATCCATAACTGTTACTCGAAAAAAATAACGTTTATTTATTTATTTATTTTTTTTTAACAAAATATAGCGATTTTTATTAGAAAATATTAAAAAAAAATTATGGGTTTTTGGATTTTTTTTTTTTAGCTTTTTTTTTGTGTTCACATTCGTTCTCGCGGTTCTCGCAATAAGGGTGGTTCTCAAATGAACCTTACCCTATATATATATATATATATATATATATATATATAGGGGAGGGTTTAAATGAGAACGGTAAATATCGCGAGAACTGTGAGAACGAATCAAAAAACCGCGAGAACTTTGTCAAAAACAATTCAAATTCAAAATTTCTTTTTACACTTATCATTATTGTTCGAATACAATGTTATAAATTTCATTTATACGTTTAAATTTACGTGAATTCGTAAATAAAGAAAATTTACACATGTGTAAGTTTGCCATTTACACATGTGTAAATTTGTTATATTTACACATGTGTAAAAATTCTAATAAAAATGATTTTGAGAGGAAAAATGAATTATTTGATATTGTAAATTCTTTTTTTTGATGTTGTATTTTAATTACAATGAGGTTTGTATTAAAAAATTGGTTTTGATTGGTTTTTTTATTCGTTCTCACGGTTCTCGCAATATTTAGCGTTCTCAAGATAACTCTCCCCTATATATATATATATATATATATATATATAGGAACAGGATCAGGAGAGAACGCCTCAAAGTGTGAGAACGGTGAGAACGATTCTCAGCCACAAGATCTTAGTGGTTTGTGGCTGAGATTGATGCGGTGGCGTTTTTGTAAATAATAGGGGTCTTGGAACTACCAGGAGGGGTAAAATAGGAAGATCCAATCAAAGGTGCACAAGCTAATCACATGCCATTTTCCCCCATCATATTTAAACGACAATAACTTTTTTATACGTGATTATTTTTCGAAAAAAATTACACCATAAACTCAGCGTTTTTTTATCTTTCCAATGAGTATACTATTGATATACTTTTCGAAAAAAAAAATTAACTGGGTTTTATGGCGTTTTTCTGAACTGGGTGTTTTATGGCGTTTTAGACTAGATATTTTCATGGCGTTTTTCTGAACTAGGTGTTTTTATGGCGTTTTAACTATGTATGGCGTTTTGAACTGAGTTTTTTCATAGCGTTTTTCTGAACTGCGTGTTTTACGGTGTTTTTACAGTACAAATTATGGTTTTTCTGAGCTCAAAAAATATTAATTTAGGCGGATGGCTCAAAAAATGGGTTTTTTGTTATGGCTTTTTAATTAAATACTAATTATATACTTGTGCTCACACTTGTTTACACTTGTTCACACTAGGGCTGGCATATCGTGTATACCCGTACACGATAAGACACGAACACGATAAGACACGAACACGAAATGGGTATACCTGTACACGACACGAAAATTTATCGTGTACCTGTAACCCAAACACGAACACGAATCTGTTTATACCTGGTATACACGATAATACACGATAGTACACGATAATAGCTGTTTAGAAACACATATTAGACAACCTTTCAGCGAAACAAAAATCGACGAAAGTTCATAAAAGTCTTAAAATAAAACATAAATCCATGCTCCTTAACAAATTTAAGACAAAAACACATAGAATTCTAATCAAAACATATATTGAAAACAATATCAAGTCCCAAACTTCCAAGTTCCAATTAGTCTTTCTTCTCAAATCTTCAATTCCAAACAATCAAACCTACACACAAAATAAGTATAGTCAATTAGTCATATTAATCATGGATAATTGGACATATTCATATTCATATAGTTTTATCAAGTAATATTATTAGAAATTTTTAGAGTGAGGTACCTTAGGATTGTTCATTGTTTTTAGCTAGCAACACTACTTGAAGGATTTGGAGTTGATACCTTAGGATTGTTCACCGAGTTTGAAGCATTTGATTCACAACTAATGTCAAGTGACATTATATCTTGAGTGAGCTCTTCCACACTAACTTTGTTAGAACCTACAAAGTACAAACAAACATATACATTATAAAATTAACATATACGTTAAAGTTTAGTTATGTGATGTCAGTAACTAACAATACAAACAAGCTTTTTGACACACCCAAAAACCATAGGCTTGTTACAAATAATCTACAAAATAATCGACACATAATCTTGAAAAAAGTAAATTCAAAATCCTACACATTATCAAGAACTATATTTATCACGATGACCGAACAATATTTACTGTGCAACTAGAACTATAAATACTAGTTGGAAAACTAATTGCAGTCTAACAAGCAGGTATGATTCTTCCTCTGTTTTATGTTTGTGTATACAAAGATTGTAGAGTTTGTGATGTGAATGCTGGGAAAAGTAGCTGTAAGTATAAAGTGTATTATTTGATTGCATCCCACTTGATGAAATCTCTTTAACATATTCCTGAGAAAGCATTTGACCAAGAGTGGTTTAGCATATGAAGCTATGTAGGACTTTAATACCAAGAGTACTAAAGAATGTAAGGCTAGAAGGCTAATTAGTCTGAATATAGTTTGAATATAAAATACGAATTCAGTTTGGTTTAATAACTGGTTATTAATAACCAGTCCTAACTGGTTATTACACACATGATACGATCCTATTATAGGCTTACCTAAACTAAGGGAATAACATCATCCATGAATCAAAGAAGATCAGTTGGTGTAGTTCAGGCAGTGATTTGTAGTTCATTTATGTTGCTCTAGTTAGTAAGTGGGTCTGGAAGCGATCTTATGTAACGGCTCGGGTTGGGGTTGGGTCTGGAATAAATGGGTTCCCACCAAAGTGAGTATTGTTGCGTGGCGAGCGGAAAAAGAACGGCTCCCGACTAGAGAAGCATTGGTTAGAAGAAATGTCCAGATTAGTTCGAACTTGTGTTGTATTTGTGGCGAGAGAAATGAGGTAATTTTCAACAATAAAATTGCTTCGTTGTCAAAAGTGGTGGAAGAGACGAAGGTGCTTAGCTTCTTATGGGTAAAAAATAGGTCCAAGGCGTTGAGTATGTCCATCGAGGATTGGAGAAGTTTCAATGTTTTCGCTCATTAATTTTTTCTTTGTTTTGGTGTACGTTTTTTTCGTTGTCCCGGTGGTCTGTAAGTGTGTTCTAGCTTCTGGCTAGACGCCTTCTTGTTCATATCTTTCATAAAATGTTCTCTCTTTTGTTGGCCGTTCCAAAAAAAGGTTAGTAAGTGGGTCATAGTAGTGGATTAGTGGTTTATTTATTTGTTATTCCCTTAGTTGAGGTAAGCCTATAAAAGTTTCGTATCACATGTCGTCTTTCTTTGTTGAAATTGGGAGGCTGATCCCCTCAAATAGGATCATATCAGTTTGGATCTAATGTTAGAATTCACTAGAGTTCATTTTAAGGTAAGTTTATTTTTGGTTCTGATGTTGTGAAGGTGAAACCTGATGTATCAAAAGGTGAGTGTTGAGAGGAAGAAATTTAGGTATTTCATTTTAAGTTGATATACGATGCTAGAATTCAGTAGAATTCAGAATATTAAAGCATGGTGCTATTGTGCTACTCTTTTTATCATCATTAAAAGTTAAAGATGTCATATAATATAATTCAGTTGTGTATAAAAGGATTTTGATTCTTTTATGTTTTCTTTTGATTTTCTTTGTAAATTGAAATGGCATATACTATTTGTAATTTGTATTAGACCACACGGTGTGGGCGTGAAAAATGGTTAATAAAAAAATGGCCAGCAACTTGCAGAAACGCTGCAGCCTACAGTGCCGAAAAAACGCTGCAGTTTTTTAAGGTTTTTATGCAGAAAAAACACGCAGTTTTGTGGCGGTTTATTGCTGAAAAACGCTGCAGTTTTTTAAGGTTTTTATGCTGAAAAAACACGCAGTTTTGTGGCGTTTTATTGCTGAAAAACGCTGTAGTTTTTTAAGGTTTTTATGCTGAAAAAACACGCAGTTTTGTGCAGTTTTATTGCCGAAAAACGCTGCAGTTTTTTAAGGTTTTTTTGCTGAAAAAAACCTGCCGGTTTTTGTCGTTTTTTTGCTGAGAAACGCTGCTGAAAGCTGCCTTTTGTTGACGTTTTTCGCTGAAAAACCGGCACTTTTTGGCGTTTATAACAATTTTTTACTTATAACAAGTATGATGACAGGTTGAGTTAATTGCACGTTTGATCAAATGGTTCGTACATTCTTTCGCAAATTGTTGAGATACCTATCTTCGGATGATGATAGCGATGATGATCTTTATGAGGATGTCGAAGAACAATGTACTCGCAAACGTCGTAAATTTATTCGACGCAATCATATTCAGGGACATGAGCGTTTATATCGTAAATTGGAGAAAATATAATAAGACAAAATAGATAGTAGTTAAAATTGTAAATTGGAGAAAGAGAAGAAATGATAAAAAAAGAATATAGAGATAGGTATGGGGTGTTGGATGTGGAAGGTTTTTTAAAATATGATATAAATTTTAAAAAGTAAGCATTTTTAGTTAAATTATAAGGGTAAAGATGGTGGATTGGATGAGAATGCTCTTAGGGATAAATGGACTATATATATTATATATATATTTATTTAATTTTAAAAATAACCAGGTACTAACAGATACTTAACAGGTAAACAGGTATTATACCTGTTTAGACACGAAAATTAACAGGTAATTTCGTGTCTACCTGTTTAGTACACGAAACCTGTTAAGGTCTTACCTGTTACCTGTTAAATTCGTGTAGGTACGTGTCGTGTATTCGTGTCTCGTGTATAAATTGCCAGCCCTAGTTCACACTATAAGTTACACTTTGGACCCTGAAAATATAGTTTTTTTTTGTTATGGCGTTTTAACTAGTATGAATTCTTTTATTTCTTATCAAAGTTGCGTGTATGATGAAACTAATTAAATACTTGTGTTCACACTTGTTCACACTATAAGTTACACTTTGGACCATGAAAATATAGCTTTTTTTGCTATGGCATTTTAACTAGGAGCTGGCTCAAAAAATAGCTTTTGAGTGTTTTATGGCGTTAAAAAAAATGGTTTTTTTGAGCTGTTGTAAATTATAGTTTAAAAAAATAGCTTTTGAGTGTTTGGCATTTTTCTAAATTTGGTGTTTTTATGGCGTTTTATTTGAACACTCAGTTCATGTGAGTGGGTTTTTTTGACAATATTGCCCCTTAGTGTAATTCAACATCAATGCCACATGTCACCACCTAAATCGTTCTCACCGTTCTCACACTTTTCACCGTTCTCTCTAAATCCTGACCCTATATATATATATAGTGGATAGTTCAAATGAAAACCACTTTTATTGCGAAAACTCGAAAACTAACTAAAAAAGCCTAAAAAACACACAAATTTTTTTTTTCAATTTTATTATAAAAATCGCTAGTTTTTTTATATAAAAAAAAAACTTTTTTTCAAAAAAAAATTTTAGTAGTGCACATGTGTAGTACACATACACATGTGTAATATTACACATGTGCACTACAAATTTTTTTATATAATTTAAATAGCGAAAATTGGTATGCAAAAAAAAATTGTATGTTTTTTAGGCTTTTTTTGTTAGTTTTCGAGTTTTCGCGATAACTAGTGGTTTTCATTTGAACCTTCCCCTATATATATATACAGGGTAGAGTTCAATTAAAAACCAATAGTTAGAGTGAAAACTTGAAAACTAACTAAAAAAACCTAAAAAACGTGCCAATTTTTACATATAAAAAAACTTAAAAAAAAAAAAAAAAAAACTTGTACCGCACGTTTGCGTTATATGGGTACCACACATGTGTATTATTGCACATGTGTACTAAATTTTTTTTTTTTGAAAAAAAAAATCCTTTTTTATATAAAAAGTAGCGAAAATTTATAAAAAAAAATTTTGGTATGTTTTTAAAGCTTTTTTAGTTAATTTTCGAGTTTTCACTCTAACTAGTGGTTTTCAATTGAACCCTCCCATATATATATATATATATATAGGGAGAGGATCATGAGAAAACTACATATAAATGAGAAAACTAGAAAACTAACTAAAAAAACTTAAAAAAAAGCCAAAAAACATACCAAATTTTTTTTTTACATTTTTTTATAAAAAAATCGCTAGTTTTTATATATAAAAAAATTTCAAAAAAAAAAAAAAAAAAATTTGTTGTACTGCACATGTGCATTATATGTGTACTACACATGTGCACTATATCCGTAATAGTGCACATGTGCAATACAAAAAAAATTGAAATCTTTTTTCTAGGCATAAAAACCTGCGATTTTTTTATAAAAATTTAAAAAAAATTGGTATGTTTTTTAGGCTTTTTTAGTTAGTTTTTTGGTTTTCTCATGATCCATCCCATATATATATATATATATATAGAGAGAGAGAGAGAGAGAGAGGAAGTGTAAAATACAAATCCTCTAATCCTACATTACGTAAGCGATTCCCACAGTCATACAGGTGTCCCAGATTCATTTTTATTAGATAAAGGTATATCAGACATTCTGTTCAATAATCCTAGGGCTAATTAGGGAATTTCGTCAACAAGGAAGCTGACTATGAGTTCGTTACAAAACCATCAATCTAATTATGGTTCGTATCAATTCGATTTGTAGGTTTTTGATTAATTCGTATACCGAACACATATGGCGATACCGAAAATGCTGAATTCGTCATTTATGATGTTTATTTTGGGTTTTTCATCAGAGGGTTACAGTTGAGGGATGTGTTTTTATTTGATTTGTAGGTGTTTTCATGTTATTAGTTTGTAATGAGATTGAAGATAAGATGTTTCAGGTTTTATTTGGTGATTTTAACATATCGCATGTGTTGTTTTTAACATATCGTATGTGTTGTTTTTAACATATCGTATGTATTAAAGATTAGATCATAAGGATAATTTTGCATGTTTGAGTTGGACATTTCGCACTCAATAAAGTCTTAAGATGTAATTTCGCATGTTTGAGTTTAACATTTCGCACACTATAAAGTCTTAACATGTTGAGTTCAATATTTCGCACGTTATAAAAGTAATGACATGCAATTTCTCACAGTGTTCTATAATTAAGTTCAATAATTCATATCAAATAATTCAGTTCAATAATTGATATCAATAATTTTACAGTGCTTTTTTATTATAAAGTTTATCTTTTTATCACAATTTCAAACCACTTATATCTTATCTTATAAAAAAATGGCAGACCTCCCAACATCCTCTTCTGACTCAAGTATCAAACACTCTTTGAGAAAAGGGATTCAGGAACAAATTCAATAGGATCGATCATGTCAAGAGATGCTTGAAACCAACATTTCTCGTGTAACAGAAAACATGAAGAGAAGACAAGAAAATATGAACTTGCTATCTCAGATGCAAGCGAGTAGTCTTCGAGAAATTGTTGTTATGTTCATGGGTGATCTAGGTGAGAGGGATGAGAAGCAGTTGAAAGAGTTGGCGGATGCAATAGCTATCTTAAGATGCTCGATGGAGATGAAAATGAAGTTCCTTTCATCTTTTGAATGACCTTGTTTATTTTGTATCTTTGTAGTTTTTTGTTTTAGTGTTTTATTTAATAAAACATGCAAGTTTCTTATGTTCCATATAATTCGCATGTTGTGAGATTTGCATGGGATTTATTTTTCGCACGTGTAATTTCAATATTTGCATATTATAAGCAATTCAATGTCATACATGCGATTTTATACTTAAACATGCGATTTTAAAAACATTAATGTAATCTAACAAGTCTAATAATGCAACAGAAAATCAACATCAAACAAGTCTAGTTTTCCTTTCCAAGAAATGCTTTCAACCTATCTGGGATTACTTTGTCCAAATCTTTGATATACCTTTCTTTGTCTGGCCTTTTATCGAAAGAATTTGTCTCTTTAATTATTCGTTGACGCTCCAAATTGTACTCGGATAAAATGATCTTACTGATATATATGTGTCTCAGGAGATGAAGTTGTGAATTCTGTCTATTGTTTACTTCATCTTCTTTCACAAGCCCAGACAACCATGGTGTTTTCCCCCTTGTATGTTTCCATATGACGCATCGTAAACACCCTACAGTCTATACCATTAGTAAGCGTCCTCCATTCCATCTCTTTTCTTTTCTTTCTATCACCGATGTTTCAAGTGCTTTTATAGCTGGTGTTGGTTTTATGGCCTTTTTTAGGTATAAAACAAGTACCCTTCTCTGTAATATAGCAACATTGTGTCAGTAGCTTTACATAAATATAACATGTATATGAAGAAGTTTTTGTATTACCAGTGTTTCTGGAAGCCACTTGTATCTATCCTTAAACTCTTGTTTAACTGCTGAATTGTCAATCAACTCAATTTTGCCGGTTTTCAATTGGAAGCACAAGACATAGAAGTGGTCACCTTGAAGTACCGGACTAAACACGAGGTCAACCGATTCAAGTTTTTTACCTCATATTTCAGTAATATGTCTTCAAAATTTGAGGAAAATACGTTTAGCCGTTGGTTGTCTGTGTAAGTCTCCTTGTACATGATATCCGGCTGTATGTTATGTAATTAGAAGCAATGTTAATTAATGTATTACAAGGTATTTATACATGCGAAATTAGTACATGTAAAAAAACGTCTTAAAATATTTCACATGCGAATTTCTTATATACTGTATGCGAAATCTTTTTAGTATGCGAAATGTTATTTTTTGTTCATAAGAAATGTCTCAACTGTTTTACATACGATTTCCTATACTTAGTATGCGAAATCATTGAATATGCAGTTTGATGTTTTGATATCAAATGCGAAAATGTTTAGACAAACATACCATCATTGTGCTAAACAAGAAGAGTCTGTATGGTGATGATTTTCTATCCCTCTTCTTCTCTTCAAGGTTGAGAACATCCACAAATGCATCGATTCCATTTGAGGCTACGTACTAACCCCTGAAGAAGCTTTCGAAGATACCTTTTACGGTGAACACCCTAGTTTTTGATCGGTAAAATACATCTCTGCCAGGCAAAAATTAAATAATTAAATATTTTGAGTATATATGTAGATGTTTTTTAGTTGATATAATTGTTTAACTTACTCTATATTTGCAAATGTAGCAAATGTGTATCGGATCACACTCAATTCTTGATTTAAGAGTGCTTCGTGCATGTCTACTACTCTGTTGCAGAAAGGGGAACAAAATGCTTCTCCAAGGTCTGCATACCTTTTCTCATTTCGAAGCCTGGAGGCTTCTATTGTCTTATAAAGGAGTTCATTTAACCCCTTTGGTTCAGCTTTTTTACCGGCTTTTTGTTTTGCAGCTTGAGTTGGTTTTGAGTTTTTTCTCCCCCTTCCTGGGTTCTTTCCCTTATGTACAACCAGGTTGGGTTCCAGGCTCAAAAAACCGATTGCAATTCTTCAGCCGTCTCCTGAGGGCATACCACTTCTGGTTCCTTTTCAACTTTGATACCTGAATCGGTTTGTTGTGGGTCCTTCTGTGTAGTTTCTCGTAAAGAAACTGCTTCCACTTCTGGCTCCTTTTCTTGAACTTTTTTGGAAGTTTTTGTGTAGATTCGGCTAAGTTCACTTTTCCTTCCATCCCAATTTTAGTTTCACCACTTTCTGCAGGCCAGTTTAAGTTAAAAAAATATAATATTTTGTTCTTTTATTTTTTTCCTAATATAAAGTGTTTTTTACCTTGGACAGGGGGCTTGTAAGCGTATACACCCGTTTCCACAGTTTGAATATTTGCAATAAGGGTGTCTGTTACTCCTCCATCATCTGTATTTGTCAATCCTTCATCATCTGGCTGTAGTACCCTTATAGACACAAATTATTGAATTTTAATACCTCATAATCAAAATCGCATGCTATACATGACATGGCATGCAAAATCAAATATCAGTTGTATGCATGAAATCGCATGTGTATTTTAAGGAATCACATGTGTATAGAAAATACAATGTTTATCGCATGTTTACCTTCTGATTCCATTTGTCTGACACTGTCCAAAACATTGGATATTACTTGTTGAGCTTCTTCATGCTGTCTACATTCTTCGTTTGTAGTATCTTCTTGATGAACATCAGAAGGTGCATTTTCAGGCGGTTGATGAACATCAGAAGGTGCAGTTCCAGGCTCTTGATGAACATCAGACGGTGCAGTTTCAGGCTCTTGAACCGAATCAGGCGGCACACAAATGGGATTATTCCGAAGTGTCTCATCCCACTGCTTACAGGCCTCCATAATCTCCGGATCCCAAAAACACTTGGTTTTTGCATCTGAAACTAAGTTGTTCATCTCTTGAACAATTTGAACCATTTCAATGTATTTTAGACATTGATCCTCATTTTTTTCAATAGGTTCTATAATATTTTTCAGTAAAAATACTATCAATCTAGATGTTAAAATAGATGGATTAAATGAAATTAATATTTGTTGGGCTTACCTTTTTGTTGATGTTCGAAGCCTCTCGATTTCGTTGCTGGGCTGAATCGTAGACTACCGTTGGTGAAAGTAGAACAAGAGTGTTGCAATAATCCAGCATGTTCTATGTCTGTGTCCCAACTCCCATCACAAGGTTCAACTGGGACATTTCCTGGATGTCAAAACTGAAATCCATCATATCATCAATGATCTCGTTAAGGTCCTCCTTGGTTTCTACATTTTCTACTGCACGTGCAGTCCTTCTTTTGTATCTTTTTGTGGTGTCAACGGCTCGTATTGTATACTCCTCCGTTGAACGACCCTGTTCATTTTCACTTTCATTTGTCCATAGAGGTCCGTTATCCGAAATATGTTCCTCAACTTTATCAATCTCTGTAGATGTGATATAACGAATAACCGGTATCTCCACGACTTTCTCGAACAGTTGAAGCCTCTTGTTGTACTCATGCGTGTATAGAAGCTGTATAAATATAAAAAGGAGTTGATTTTTTACCTAAAATATGTATTTATTTTATCTTATTGTAAATATGTTATCAAATGTAGTAAAGTATACCGTAAGAAAGGCAACAGGTCCCACGAACTGTATTTTTGTGTTCTTCCAGCCCGCTCTTGTACGACGCAAAGTGTCCAGTAGATATGAGCACCAATCTAGATGCGGTATATCCTCAACAACCTCTACCCCAAGCAAACATTTATCATTTGCAGTTGTGGCTTTTGTAATCTCCGTAAAAAACGTCATCTAGTACACCCGGAAATTTATTCTAAACAGGCTCCCCCCATCTCTTTGATTATCCATTGCTGTTGCAATTAATCCACGGGTAATTCTCTCGTTTTCCCCCATTGACTGATTAATTTATCCATAACACAATCTCCACTTTTGGGTTCTTTACTCTTTTCAATCTTCTCAACCTTTTTAACTTTTCTTTTATCGACTATTATGACAACTGGCTTAGGTCCTTTTGGTATTCCAAATACCTCATAAACTGTGTCCGATGTAATTTTTATTTGGTTTTTACCTACGTTTAGCCTATCGAACATCTCGTCAAAGTTTCTGGCTAGCCAATATCCCAAACGTGCCGAAATATGGTTGATATTCATATCTAGAATAGCCCCAAAGCCCATATTCTTCACCTAACCTGTTCTTTTGAAAAAAATTTCACAGTATCCATATATGATGTAGGTTGACATCTTAACAGTATTGCTTCGTTGCTGTATTCAAAGAAAGCCCTAGGTTCTGTTCTAGGTGGTTCCGGCTGGCTTGGTTTTTTTCCCTGTTTCACTTTTTTGAAGGTTTTTTTGTTTGTATTTTAGATCTCTTGTCATCTTTCTTCTTTTTTGGCAGTGGCTCAACAAAGTCATCATCCTCAGAACTTTCTTCCACAACCCTTCTTTTTCTGTTTTTCTTCACGTTTTTCAATGTTGATATGGGCTCTTCAAAGTCATCATCAGACTCTATTTCTACAAAATCGCATGCTACCAGATAAAAACCTTATAAAATCGCATGTATCAGTTAACTATTTACCAAAACTCACTAATCTGATAAAATCGCATGAATGAGTATGAATTCGCATGTATCAGTTAACCATTACCAAAACTACCTAATCTTATAAATCGCATGCTTCAGACAAAAAACATTTATAAAATCGCATGTATCATTTAATCATATAACAAAACTAACTAATCTTATAAAATCGCATGAATGATTTATAAATTCGCATGTACCAGCTAACCACTACCAAAACTACATAAACATATAAAATCGCATGCCTTAGACAAAAAAAAACTTTATAAAATCGCATACCTCAGACAAAAAACCTTAACAAACAAAGCTAATCATATAGAATCGCATATGTCATACAAAACCCTCCATAATATCGCACATGTATCAGCTAACCACTACCAAAACTACCTAATCATACAAAACCTCATAAAAAACCTTACCAGACAAAAACCTTAACAAAATCGCAGTTAACAACAATACCTAATCTTATAAAATCATATGTTTCAGACAAAAACCTTACTAAACAAAGCTAACTATACAAAATAGCATATGTCATTCAAAACCACTGTAAACCCCATTATAAAATCGCATATGTCATTCAATACCTGGATTCATCTTCTTTGACTGTGGTCTATCGTTGTTGGCCTTGCTCCGTTTCTCAAAACTCACCAATCCTCATTGAATCGCACCGGTAAGTAGAACGGAACTTGGTGGAAGAAGAATGCAATGTTTTGAATTTTGGGTTTACGGTATGATTGTAAGTATTCTTTGCTGATTATCAGGGACTGTGATTTCGCAATGGACGATTATAACCTTGGCGGTTTCATATATATATTTTAATTTGATTAATTTAATGACTTAAATTAGTTAAGCACGGGGTTTAAATGAGATGATCTGACGGTTGTGATTATAGCGTACATAATGTACGATTAGGGCTATTGTACAATAACCGGTCTCCCTCTCTCTCTCTCTCTATATATATATATATATATCAACACGCTCAGCCACTCGTATCTTAGTTTTACAAATTGTAAACCACTAAGTACAAATTCCTTATTTTGTATAGTGTGTAAATTTTATTTTCATAAGAGTAAATTACTCTTTTTTGCCCCTGTGGTTTAGTCAGTGTAACCATTTCATCCCAAAAAGTAATCTTTTAATATATCAGACCCCGAGGTTGCATTTTATATCGGTTTTTGCTCCTGACGCTAACTTTGTTATTTTTTGCAGTTAAGTGTAAGGATAATTATGTATTTTTTATTTACAAAGTTCTTTTAATATTTAAGAGATTATTAATGCAATTACTTAAGTTTTTTTTATTATTTCATTATTTTCACGATTATTATTTAACAAAATACGTTTTAAATATATAAATAAATATGTATTTTCATCAACCTTTTGTTTTTATAAAATTCGTTTTAAAAAATATTTTGTTTTTTTTCACATTTTGTTTTAACCATCCATAGTTTTTAAAATTATTCATTTTTAAACCATTTGTTTTTTTTAAATCGTTCTTTTTAAAGTCGTTTGTCTTTTAAATTTTTTAAACATTTCATTTTATACCATTATTTTTAAAATCATTTATTTTTTGAACATTTTTAAAAAAACTCACTATTTTTAAGTCGTTCATTTTTTAAGTTTTACAAAACGACGTCTATAAAAACAAAAGAAATGTAAGATTTGAAAAAAAAAAAGAATCATTCTAATAAAAAGTTTGCAAAATATCGTCTATTTTTCAAACTTTTTTAGAATGGTTTATTTCTTTTTCAAATCTTGCATTTCTTTGGGCCGTTTGTTTATCCAAAATTCGTTATTTTTTTAACCTTACGTTTATTAAATTCGTGCGTTTTTTAGTACCTTACACTTGTTAACTTATATTTTTTAAGGTTTTCTTTTTTTATAAACATCCTTTTTTAATCTTCTATTTTTTAAAATCGTTCTTTTAAATCGATCGTTTTCAAATTCCTTTGATTTTTGAAATCATTCATATTCTAAAGTTCTTTTTCCCTAACGATTATAAGTAAATTGAATACAAAGTTTCAAAAAAGAACGATTTGAAAAACAGTTCTAAAAGGAACGGTTTAAAAAGGAATACTTTTAAAACTAACGACTTAGAAAAGTGAGTTGTTTAACAATGTTTAAAAAATAAATGATTTTAAAAAGAACAATATAAAATGAATTGTTTAAAAAAACTTTAAAAGACAAAACAACTTTAAAAAGAACGATTTTAATAAACAAGCGGTTTAAAAATTAATAATTTTAAAAACAATAGACAATTTAAAAAAGGTTAAAAAAACAAATGATTTTAAAAACGACGTTTATAAAAAACAAATGCTTAATGAAAATACATATTTATTTGTTTATATAAAACATATTTTGTTAAATAATATTCGTGAAAATAACAAAATAATAAAAAACAAATTTGAGTAATTGCATTAATAATCTCTTAAATATTAAAAAAACTTTGTAATTATCAAAAACAGCCCCTAAGGTATATAATTACCTAATTACCCTACAGTTAACTGCAAAAAAAGTAACAAAGTTAGTGTCAGGAGCCAAAACCGTTATAAAATGCAACCTCGGGGTTTGATATGTTAAAAGATTCATTTTTGGGCTGCAAGGGTTTAACTGGCTAAACCACAAGGGCCAAAACAGTAATTTACTCTTTTCCTAAGTTAAAGATTCTAAATAAATAGTTATATTTCCTCGACTATAAATTTATTTATTGAAATGAAATAATTTAACTTTACCCTAGTCATTCCCAAATTAGATCTAGAATCCCAAATTTCCTATAGTCCTAGCATGCCCTAAACTTCAACACTAGTTGATTTCCAATTATGCGTTATCAATTAATCTTGATAGGATAACACTATGGGATTTCTCCCAACATCTTCCGTAGTTGCAGCTTGTGATTTGCTTACACCCTAAGGTGAGTGGATCATTCCTTCCCTCTTTTTTTATATACAAGTTTTGGAGTGTATCATGTGTTACAATTTAGGCTACTATATTTTTACAATTTAATACGTGCAAGTACCAACTTGTGTAGTTTATGTGTTATGTGATACTTGTTTGGTTCATCATTTGGTGCATTCCAATCATGAGAGAGTCATACATGAAATCATAGGCCCGTCAGTTCCCCATTACCATGAGCGAAACCCGGCATTGCCAACACACGAGATCAGCTCCGTTTGATTGAGCTCGAATCTTGCATTCATTATGGCACATCGTAATCCAGTGCAACATACATACATTCATTTGAGTCATTACATTACTTATTGATGGATCGTATGAGCTTTGATTCATTTACGTTTTACATATTAAATTACCATTGGTTATGCACATTTTTATAATACTTAATAAACTTATCTTTTCACAAAACTATAAGATTCACTCACCAACATTTGTTGACCTGAAAACTACTTTTACATATGGTACAAGTGATCAGGAATGGAGAGGAGATCAACATAGGATTTGGGCCTTAGTACCAAGAATTTGAAATAAAGAATTTTATTTGTTTTGAACAATGTCTTTTATGTATTTGATGTATCCTAGATTATTTGTTATGTGAACCTCTTTATTATTGAATTAATGAATATTCGAACATTTAAATAGCAAGTCATAAGCTTTGGGCAATCAATCATGCCCCGATCACGTATTCCGCTGCGGGTCGGGGTGTGACAATGGAACCGTTATATAAGACATTGTTGAAGTGGCTAAAGCTTTGGATATCATCATGTCTGGGGAACCATGTTTAGGGCTTGAGCTTAACATTAAGAAAACTGAGGTCTTTTGGCCATTGTGTAATTGGGTTAAGGTGAAGGAAGGTTTGTTTCCTAGTAAAATTGGGAGGCCAAAGTTGGGTGTGAAACTCCTCGGAGGGGCTGTTAGTCGGGACGCTGGTTATGTTAGTAGGTTAACTGTGAAAATATCTTCATGTGTGGTGGACCTTAAGAGATGCCTACCTCGCTTGTGGGGCCCTCAATGCGAGCTCCTCCTACTTCGCTCTTGTTTGGGGGTTGCTACGTTGTTGTTTGGCCTTCGAACCTGCCAACTCACGTTTGTTGAGGAAGTCGTATCTGTTTTGACAAAGGCCTACGGGATGCGATCAAATACATTGTGGTTTATGGGGGTCTGTTTTTTGGGGATCTTCAATGGAGGTTGGCATCTTTGTTGATCCGTTTTGGGGGGCTTAGGCATATATTCGGTAGAAGATGTATCAACATACACTTTTGTTGCCTCCAGAGCACAATTTTGGAGTTTAAAAGACCACAATCTACGGGACAGTGGTATTGATTGGTCGAACGCTGATTATGCATGTGTGTTGGGTAGCTTGCACAGGTCCCTCCCTGGTTTTGATCTTGGCGGGTTTGCTAATAAGGACACCCCCTCCAAAGGCCCAAAAGACTTTGGTGAATGCCTTATATAGTAAAATTGCCCATAATTTGGGAGAGAAGTTTGACGTATCCCTGTGCCAAAAAGCGGTGTTAGAATATCTACAGGGCCTTCATGTTCAAGATTTCCTAACTAATATCCCCATTGAAGGGCTAGGCCAACACATGCCAGTGGTGGAGTATCAGGCCATCCTTAAATACCGGTTAACGATCCATTTGTTTCCCGTTGATGACCCTTGCCCAGTTTGCCACAAGGTTGTTTGGATAAGTTTAGGGAGCATGCAGTCCATTGCAAGGAACTATCGTGCTTTAAATGCAAACATGACTTGGTCAGGGATGTCTTATGTGATGTGCTTAAGCGGGCAGAAATCTCGGAAAAAAAAAGAGGCCCCTATGAATTTTCTGACCAACCCACTTGAAGAGAGGTCAACTCTTCGGCCAGCGGATGTTCTTGTGTTCGGTTGGGCAGGTGGAAACCACGTTTGTGTGGACCTTACTGGAGTATCCCCCCTTGTCGGGCTTAGGGAAAACCGTTTCATGGCTAATCAGGCTTTATTGAAGGCAGAATCAGGGAAAGTTGGTAAGCATGAAAAAGCTTGTTATGAGAATCAACATGTCTTCATTCCCTTTACCTTTGATACTTTTAGTTCCCTTGCCCCTCAAGCTATCGGTTTCTTAGAGAGAATGAAAAAGGTTGTGCACAACAATTTCTCGACGCTGAGGAACCAAGGTTTTGTGTTTGGTAGAATTGGATTTGTTATTTAAAAAGGGGTTACAGCGCAGCTTATTACCTGTTTACCTGTCATTCTTATGTATTTTTTTTATCGTTTATGAAATTGGTAAACTACATAGTGAATTTAATATTTCTTTTGAAAGTTTTGGTTTAAGACTAAGGACACTTTAAACATAAATGATATTTGATGATAACTGATAATCCTGATGACTACAACATAGATATTTCATTTATTAAATGAATGAAATAAGGTAGTGGACTGTCATGATCAAATTTAGAAGATAATACACCACTATCAACTTGACAAATAAATTCTCATTTTTCTGGATGTTAGTGTAATTGACTAATGGAACCACTTCGATTATTTTGGTATTATCTTCTTAATAATATGTTTTAAACTAAAAATAGTAGAGAAAATGTCAATAAAGCTTTCTAAGATTGTTTTCTCGTAATTATTGAGAAAGACACTTTAGAATTCTTTTTTTAATCAAATAACCATGAAGTTTCATTATCTTTTGAACGAGCAAAAAAAAAATAATAAAGGTCAATTGGTTTCTGATATAAATTATATTGTTTTTTAACAGTTAGGACAAAGTATGTGAAGTTTTATTGTTTTATTAACGTTTACCCTATTTAGTTAAATATCTAAGACGCAATTAAAATAGTTTTTTTTTTTAATTATCATTGCTTCAATCAGATCATTTAATATTTATTTTTATTTATAATCGCAACTCAATCAAAAATTGATAGCGTTGTGCTCATCCGTTGGTGAGGTTATGAAGAAGGTTGAGGAGCTCAAATGTACAAACAAAAGAAAGAAGGTAGTGCTCATAGTGGTAATGATGATGTTGTGGTCCATTTGGGGGAACAAAAACAAAATGGTATTCGAGGGGGGGTTCATGCTTTATATCAGTAAGGTGGAAGGATTTAACCATGGAGAAATGGATGAAATTTGATGTGTATCTGTTTTAGATTGAATCCTTTTGGTATATGCATGGTTTCATGTTGTGCGTGTTCTAGTTTTTTTATCAGCAAAACTTATGTATGCATGCATGCATGTATGTAGAGAGAACCCAACAAGAGGCTGGAAAACAATCCCGAAAACAACAAAAACGAAAAAAATTGTCTCTGACCCAAGTGGGGGCATTAAAGTGGGTTCGGAGGGGGTCAATTGAAACCGGACTAGTACCGAGCCATTGGATACTTTAGTCGAGTAATAACGAGAGGGGTTGTCAATTCATAATTCAATTCGGGCTTTTAAAGGTTTGTGTGTGTTCTAGCTACTTACGAGAAAGACATTGGTTTTTGTTAATAAAAGCTCTTTGTTCTGTTAAAAAATGTTATACTATTGTATTTTTTTTCATTAATTAAACTACTCAAGCTTAAATATTACACTTTATTGCTATTTAATTAATGTTAATTTTAGAAATTAACCTAAACTAAGAATATCCGGTAATTGGGGTTGGTGGCTTAACGGGAGAAATAAGGCTTTTAGGAGCATCTGAATTGGGATGGTCATGGTTCAAGTGTCACAAGAAGAACAATAACCATATCAAGTAAATCCTACAAATAGTAGAACTATCGGTAGGGTCTGGGGGAGGTGAGATGTAGGCACACTTTACCTCTACCCTGAGAATAGAGAGGTTGCATCCTAAGAGACCCTCGACTCCAAATCAAGTCTCACAAGAAGTAAAAATAAAAATTTACCATTAAAAAAACAATATCTAACATTTTGACAAAAACACATGTCAGTAGTGTTCACAACTGCTTATTTGAATTACAATATTTAACAAAACTATAATGGGTAAAATAGTTTAAGGGGTTGTTTGTTTAGCTCTTAATGAGGTTTTTAATGGTTCAGACCTCTTACTAGTTCAGCACTTAATGGCTCAGACTGTTTGTTTCGCAAGCAGATGTCTGAATTAGGGATGAGCAAATTGGACCCGGTACCGGTACCGAATTTACCGAACCCCGTACATTTTCGGTACCGACTTTTGACATTTTCAGTACCGGTCTGGTCCGGTATCGGTTCAGTACCGGTATTTGCCGGTTTATACCCTCAAATACCTGTACCGTACCGGTACCCACTTTTGGGGATTTTCTGTACCGGTACTTTCGGTTCCGGTACCGGTCGGTACCGAGCTCATCCCTAGTTTGAATGATTCAGACATTTGCCTCTGAATGATTAAGCATTATACTGAATCTGAATGGTTAAGACCTTTTATCTGAATTGGTCAGACATTTGCCTCTGAATGGTTAAGCATTATACTGGCTCTTAATGTTTCAAACATCTTACTGATTCATGACACACCCCAACCGATGGCGGAATCATCGGAGTGAGATGAAAGCGAGATTGTAAGAGACTTCACAACCACTATTTGTTGCAATAATTTAATAAGCAAAATTCATTTCATTACTAAATCAAAGATGCAATGTTTGGAAGCAAAATACATCTAGTAATATGGAAATCAAAGTACAACACATGAACTAAAATCTAAAGTGCGTTTCTAGTCGTCCTACTATATTTCTTTCAATGTAGCGTCATCAAGATCCTGCAATACATATTAAAGTATATGTCAACACAAAAAAGTGTTGGCGAGCATACAAGTTTGAATTACTAGCATAAGTATAAAAAGGTTTAAACAAATCCACATGGCAAAATCGTATATTAAGGAGTAACATTACAATACTAGCATGCATCACATAATTGTCAACCCAAAGATTCCAATAGAGTAATCTTGCCGTCGCAACGACAAAACCGTTTTTGTATAACTTAACATGACCACAAGAATACGGGCGGTGTGCTACTCCTATAGCGCTATACATGTTAAGGTAGGCTCGTACGAAGTTAATGACAAGAATAATGCAAGTAAGGCTTCTAGCATGTATGAATTTCTAAGCATCACGTCTTAAGCATGTATAATGGATTATTTGTTTGTGTCAAGAATGTTTGTATGTGATTGTGTGAATTTAATAAGTTATATGTATTGCACCCCAAAAGTGTATAAAATTAAAAAAGGAGGTCATGTACACTCACGGTTTGCGAAGAGATTTCCACGAAAGTTAGTTGTAGGATCGTTGTGCGACCTGAATGAGTCGTTCAGAAGAGTTTGGATCCGAATCAAAGGCGGAATTCAGAGAAACGGACTTGTTTACAGCTTGATTCAATTTAAATGTCTCTATTATTGATTTAACACTGATTTACAACCTGGAGACAATTCGGCAGCACTTCGTTACCGAATCTGAAAAGTTACAAATGACAAACCATGCTCTACTATTTATAGTTGTGAGATTTCGCTTGAACTGGCCAAAGGTGATTTCAAGCGAAATTACCATTGTTAATTTCGTTTGAAATAGTCCCTTGGCTATTTCAAGCGAAATTACTAACAAACACATAAACCCTAGTTTCTAGCATCCCGAGCACTGGTTTATCCTATCCTATTATATGACTCGATACAAGACGAAGTCGACAGACATAGTGCACTAACAGACTCCCCCTTGGATGTTGACGAAGTCTTCAGTGTCGAGTCTTTATCATGACACATCTTCAGTCTTGATCAGTCTTCACACTCTTTCCAAATTATCTAACATTGTAAGCATACAACTATCTTTTTTCTTCTTCAATCAGCTTCTATCTTTGAATGTTATACTAGGATCTGACACTGGCTCTTTCATTAACATCTTTTAGAAACACTTTTCTCAGGCTCCCCCTTTCGTCAAGCTTCCGTGCTTTAGGGATCGACACCTTTCTTTCTGGTTACAAGCTCCCCCTTGCTTTGAGCTCGTCTTCAGACTCCCCCTTAGACTCAGCTATCGGGATCGTAGTCTGGTACAATATCTGCAATTTCTCAAACATTTAAAAGAAACAACATTTTGAACAACCAGGATTAAATGACCTGGCTCTTTTATCATATAAATTTTTTTTTACAATGAAAGCAATTTCAATTTTCCATAAATCGTAACCTGGCTTTATTCAACAGATTTTAACAATATAAGCATCCAAATCCCTCACAGTTAATCATCCAAGTCCAACTTAATGACCTTGGAGATATCACAAACTGTTTTTGATTTTTGATTTTAAAAAACTCAAGTTTCAAATTAATGAACTTGTTTATTTTCAGAAACACAATCAACATACTTAGATTTTGAAACTCAGCATCCCAGACATCAGTTGTCGAAAATAAAGTAGAATCAAAATCTTTTTGTATTTTTTTGAAATATAAAGCAGTAAAGAAATATACACAAACATATTTACAAGCAATATTTTTGTTTGAGTTCGCGTCAGAGGATCATATCAGTTTTTGACAAGTCACAAGTACCGTTGAGCTTAGTTACACATTAAGAATTAAACAATTCACTTAGATTGTCGATATACTGATCCACTTAAATTTTCACACAAATTTCAACTGATTCAGGATACGAATTAGGTGTATTAAGAACTTAAAACTTATTCATGTGTCCCACCTCTTGAATATACTCCCGTATCCAGATCCCAATATTCAGTCTTACAGGTGAATATACCTAAATGATATATGTAAGGGTTAAATGCGAGACCGTGAGAGCTCAGGCTATTGCTTCCGCAAAATCAGAGAGATGACGGTTCGACTTTAGGTGTGTTCCCTTTAGAGAATATTTTCTTCAACAGCACATGATTAGCATTTTTCAATGTTTCATCATTTTTTGTACTGAGGGCGGTGCTATATTTCAAGCATGTAGAAAGTATTATACGGGGACTAGGCCATTGCTTCCGCATTATCAGAAGTCCCGGTATAATACCCCAGATATCACTAAGCATAAAGACCTAGTATCTCAGAAAGAGGGATCTTTAAAACAAGATTTCAGGGGTTACCTATACATCCAAGTAGTGTTCCCCACGAAATAAGTAAGTTTGAATTTATGTTTATATCCCGAAAAAATTTACTAAATGTATAAAACCCTATCGGCATATCATCAGTGAGACTGTTTAACGCTATTTAATCATTACATTTCTTTAGCATACTGAAACTGTCTACTGATGTACTATCATTTCCTCTTTTTACACAAAAACTCTTTTTTCAATTTTATCATGTTTTTGGCTTTTTCAAATTTTCTAATGTTTTTGTATTTTCTGACAATAATACTCCCCCTAAAATGCAAAATCATTTAAAAAAATTTGACAAACCGATACTGATAGCTTCGTCTCGCCATCCATTTTCTGTTTTTCGTGCTCTGTTTTGTAGAAAATAACATACCCCCATGATTTACAACACATTGATATTTTACAGTTTGAAAACCGTTTTTCAATCTTGTGAAATTAATCATGTTTGTTCCGCCGTGAGGGTTTCGGCATATTCAATCAACATATTTTTTAATTTTTGAATTTTTGACAAATTTAAAAACAAACATATTTTTTATTTTTCAAAATTTTGACAAAATAAAAACATATTTTTGGTTTTTTAAATTTTTCAATTTTTAGGATTTTTGAAATATTGTTTATTTATGTACAGAAATCAAACAAACTCCCTGTTTCAACCAACACAGGGTTCAGCAGCCTCCTTTCCTTGTTGTGCTAGGCTGCTCCATTTTCCATTCTTACAATCTTCAATTTTCTTGAGCACCTGCACATTCAAACTATTTAATCACTTGAACAATTTAGCCCAGGTCTGTTTGACCTTAGGCATTTCAACACAATATGCTTCACACAATTTCGAAAAATCTTTGTCATTCTGAACAAAGACTTTTTCAATTTTTACTTCATATTTTTCATCATTTACCAAAGTCATTTGTTTCTTAGGACTCCATGTTTAACCTTTAGGAGTACCTCGTTTGTAAAAATGTGACTCTTTTTGAACATTTTGATTTTGAACAACAACTTTTGGTTTCCAAAAATGATTTGGTTTTGTTGCGTCAACAGTTGTTTTACAACTTTGTGTTGTTCTCAATCTAGGTGTGTGAGAATTCCAGGTCTGTCTAGAATCAAACCTATTCGGGTTTGACTTCCAAGTTTGGTTCGAAACAAACTTGTTTGTGTTGTATCTCCAAGTTTGTTTTGAATCAAATCTGGTTGACCTTTGTTTCACATTCTCAGATTTTTGTTTCTCAACATTTTCAGACTTCTTTTTCGACTCAACATCAACAGGTTTCAGATTCTGACACTTGCGAGCAAGATGTCCTATTTGATCACATTTGAAACATATTCGTTTTGAAACATCTTTGACCTGTGGTTGTTGCTTTTTCTTTTGAGCATAGAACTCTTCATTAGACTGTCGTCTAAATTGGAGTTCTTTCTCTTCTTCAGAACTTGTTCCATGAACAAAATTCATCTTTGCCTGAAAATTTGGCATTTCATTTCTTTTCCAACTTTGTTTCTTTTTATAACCCAACCCAGCCTTCATGTTTTTCTTCTTGTAACCAGGTTTGTTATAAAAAGTTTTGTGACTCTTTCCAGCAAACTTTGAAATTTCAGATTTTTCAATCTCAACCATTTTGAAAACTTTATCAATCTTGTCTGAAATCACATTCTGAATTGGGAATACAACATCTAAGAATAATTTGTCCGATCCAATCATGGAATAAACCAATCCTTTTGAATCATCATTCAAATTTTTCTCAGATTTTGAGTTTTTCAGATATCCATCATGAAAATTACCTTCATTTTCATCCTGTGATTCAGATTTACCTTTTTCAACCGACTCTTCTTTCAACACACATTCAACGACCTTACCTACCACCTCTGAATCACTAGAATCATCAGATTTGGAATAGGTTACGTCAATGTTATCTGGTAATTGATCTACCATGTTGAAAGCTTTTTTGACCTTTTCATCATCATAAAATACAAACTTTTCCGGTGGTGGAACTTGATGAAACTCTGAGCCAATGCCTTTCTTGTTTTGCTCAGACTCACCATCACCCGGTTTTATGTTGAACATTCTTTCAAGCACATATGACGACGCGTGATAACTTTTTAACTTGTTATTATCCTGTTCTAAATCAGCAATCTGACGCTTTAGCTTAGCAACATCTTCAATATAATAATTTACAACTTGTTGCTTTATTTCATAATTTTGCTTAAACGTATTAGTTGTTTCAGAACAGTAATCCAATCTGGATTGAACAAATTTCATTTCACTTTTCACCTTTTCATATGACTCCTTTGTAATGTGATAAGCCAATTTTATTGAATCATATTCCTTTTTCATTTCTTGACAATCATTTTCTTTTTGAGAACATTCTTCTTTCATTTTCAAAACATTTTCTTTCAAAACTTCATTTTCTTTTTCTAATTTTTTACATTTTTCCGAAAGTTTTTCGTCATTATCTTTCAAAACTTTTTCATTTTCTAACATTTCTTTGTATTTATTTTTGAAAACCTCTTCAATTTTTGTGAATTCAAGATCTCTTGTTCTGAACTTTTCGTCTTTTTCAGTACAAGCACTGCATGGTTCCATGCATTTCCTGCACTGTTCAACATTTTCATTTAAGACTTCAGAATCAGAATTTACCTCAGTGATTGGCACCTCTATGTTTTCTGCTACATCTGTCTGATCAGCATCTTTCTGCTTCAGTTCAGTTTCACTCTTCTTTTCTTCACCAGTACCAGCATCACCAACAACCTTCGAAATCTCATCCTTTACTTCAATCGAATTTTCAACTTTCTTCTTAGTTTCTTCAACTTTCTGTTCTTCGGTAACAGCTTCTTTCACAACTTTTTCTTCTACCTTCACATTCTCTACTTTCACATCTTCAACTTTCACTTCCTCAGCGACCTTTTTCAAATCATCAACCAGATTTTCAACATTCTTCTTCATTCTTTCTTCATCCCTCTTCCTCAAACTTGATATCATGACTTCTCTTATGAGTTTTTCCATCTTTTTCTCACAAGTTTTGTCTTTTACAGCATTTGAATAATATTCGCCGACTCGAGGAATTACTAAAAGAACATCATCATAAACTATGTCCTTTTTGGGAACAACAGGTTCACCTTCTCTGTTAACATAGCACTCTCGTTTCTTATCCCATCTTTTGTAGCTGACAGCATCTTCATACTCTTCTTGCATATCATCAATTCTGGTTCCAGCAATGCTTCTTTCTTTGTATGTTTTCTCATTCAGAATCTCTTCTCTGGTTTTCTCTTTGATTTCAACTATGACATTTTCTTCTTTGTTTTCCTCTTTAATTTCAGCAACAAAAACATAATGTCTGCTCTTTGATGAACTTCTGCCATGAGCTGTAGTCTGATTTTCCAAACAATCTTCTTCTGGAAGAATCTGACTCCAATCATATCCTTCGTCATCATGGATTACAGCACATGCTCTTGACCTCTCTTTGGGTTTATCTTCAATCATTTTTGGCTCTTCTTTGCTTCGGTGGTAGATTGCCTTTCGGTAATAATCATCATTGAACGGATGTTCATTTCCACCAACTGCAGAATTGTTGCATTCTCTCTTGAAATTACCTTTTTGCTTACATTTGAAGCAGGTCACTTTGGACTTGTCAAATCCAAGTTTTGTTGATGGTCCACCGATGCACTGCTTTCCAGTAATCTCCATATATCTCTGAGCTCTGCGTATGCAACTTTCCAAACACCAGCGAATATCAATGAGTTCCATTTCTTCCGGATCAATTTGGTCGTAGTCTTCTTTGGTTAACTCTGAGTTTCCAATTTTACCAGCTACAAGACCTTCATGTGATTCCAGAACAGATGCAAGGAAGCTCATTTGCTGTTTAGCAGCATTGATGCTCATTGCCGGAGAATTCTTAAGCTTAAGAGCAATGTTGCACAGTATCTCCTCTGATTCTTCAGAATTAGCTTTTGAAGAAAATGAATGATAACCCGGATCGTAACTTGATGAGCTTTTCTGAGGTTCTTTTGTCCTCTCACCACTGAATGCTGTCTTTGGTGATTCACCAACTTTCACCGATGGTAAGTTACCTTTGTAATAGAGACTAAGATTCTGTTGATGTGAAGAACTGCTCATCTTGTTTTGTTTCTGCAATTCAAGCTCATGAGTTTCAATCTTTTCAATTAACATATCAAGAGAAATTGTTTCATACAAAGCATCATTTTTCAATATAAACACAAACGTTTGCCACTGATCAGCTCGTGGTAACGCTTCTATGATTTTGTCAATTATTTCTTCTCTCGTTTTCTCAATCTTAAATCTTTCTAGTTCAATTTTTAGATGACAAAAACGTTCAATCATTTGTCGAACTGATTCACCGTTAAGACTGTCAAACAAATCGAATTCTTTCTTTAACAAAGCAATTTTATTCTTTTTGATTTGTTTACCCCCCCCCCCCTCAGCTTTAACCCTTAAAGCTTCCCAAACTGATTTTGATGATCCGTCATGTTGTAGTAAAGCAAACATGTCATTTCTGATTGATAACTGGATCAAGGCAATCATTCTCTGTTCGGCTGCAAATTCGGATTTGTCTTCTTTGGATAAGTTCTTGAGTGGAAGATTTTCTCCTTTATCATCTTTTGGTCTTTCATATCCGAACTCAAGACAGAACCAGCTTTCATGTGCATAAGCTTTTGCCCAGCTGATGAAACGTTCTTTCCACCAAGTATAGTCTTCAATACTTTCGAGCGTTGGTGGTTTTGAATGTGTGCCGTAAAAATTATCATGTTTAATGTTTTCATTTATCGCTTTTGTTATGGTTTTTGGTGTAACAGTTATAGTTTCGGATGATTCAGACGTGAGTGCATTGTAGAACGTATTGTAGAATTCTTCAACCATGATGAGAATTTCTTGAATTTCCTGAAAACAACAAGCAAACACAATCAGTTTAAAACACTATCAAATAACTTGAAATAAACTGATACTCGGTTGACATGAAATGATCTTGACACAAAATGAATTTGATGTGAAATGTCCCTTTCAAACGAAATAGTGATCTTTAAACAAAATAAGATCTTCAAGCGAAATCACTTTGGTGCGGAATACCCTCTTCAAGCGAAATAACAACTCAAGCGGAATAAGATGTTTCACATGAAATTGGTGATTTCGTGTGAAATACTTCAAACGGAATATCCTTTTTCAAACGGAATAATGGATTTCGTATGAAATAGCTCAAACAAATCTAATTTCACACGAAATTAACACCGATTTCGAACGAAATTAACAAGCTATTTCAAACGAAATTATGCTGATGTCACTTAATCCGAAATCATTTTCAAACGAAATTACCAATTTTATCAAGTTTTAAGATGATTTTAAGTCCAATTCTTTCAAGGATTCATTAAAACACTGTTTCGCATGTAATGTGTGAAGTTCAATCCATTTTGACTGTAAAACTTGATTAATTTGAAAAAGAAGGTGTAGAAGACAGAAATCTGATGAAATCAAGCTGAACTCTTCCTCCTGAGCTCTGATACTACTTGTAGGATCATTGTGCGACCTGAATGAGTCGTTCAGAAGAGTTTGGATCCGAATCAAAGGCGGAATTCAGAGAAACGGACTTGTTTACAGATTGATTCAATTTAAATGTCTCTATTATTGATTTAACACTGATTTACAACCTGGAGACAATTCAGCAGCACTTCGTTACCGAATCTGAAAAGTTACAAATGACAAACCATGCTCTACTATTTATAGTTGTGAGATTTCGCTTGAACTGGCCAAAGGTGATTTCAAGCGAAATTACTAACAAACACATAAACCCTAGTTTCTAGCATCCTGAGCACTGGTTTATCCTATCCTATTATATGACTCGATACAAGACGAAGTCGACAGACATAGTGCACTAACATTAGTTGAAAGAGTCTTGAGCGTGTGGAACTCCGAAATTACCCTAAGAGGGAAACGAAGGTGTTTGAGTTACGGATATGATTAACGGTTTGGATTCGGAATTTAGAATTAACGAATAACATAAACTAATGTACAGTAAGGAACCACGAAATGGTCATGCAAGGAGGTAGGATGATAAACATCCGTTTAACATCGTTGTATGATTCACCAAAGCATAAATTCATCAACAAAGTTGATGAATTCGGTTGGTCATGAATGAAATAGAAAAATACAACTAACTATGTTACTATGTAGCCAAATAAGAACAACTCGGGCGTGTCATACCTAACATGGAAAATCTTGGAGGTGAGGCGGGGTTAACTTACTTTGAGTCTTGGCAACTACTTAGATGTACATAAAGCCACAAGTAAGTGAGGTAGGTGGAATCATGGTTGGAGAACCTAGGTTTCCATTTCACACATTCACCAAAACACAAGTCCATCAACCATGAGGTAGAGAACTAGGTTGGTTTCAACACTTTTAAAGTCACTTGGGACTTGTCAAAACAGAAAGTTTGGAGGGTGTTTGCACCTCTAAACCTATAGAAATCAACCATACTCAAGCTTCCCAACCATAGACTTGGTTCGAAGCAAAGTAGGTACAAGATTTCACAAGTTTATACAAGTTTAAGTAAAGTTTTATTCAAAACAGAAAGTTTGGGCCTCAAAATAATGATGTTCCACCTTAGTTTACCATGGTAAACTTGTGGAAACACTCCTAGAGGTGTTCCAAGCTTCCAAGAAGAAGAAGAAGAAGAGATGAAGAAACATGAAGAAAAGTAAGGTAGAAGCTCACTTTTGAACTTAAGTATAATCTGCCTTCACTTGTATTTTCAGCTGATTAGAACGTTTTTTGAGAGTGTTTAAGGGTCCAGAAAAGTGAAATGGAGGTATAGGAGGCTTGGTATTATAATGGTGAAGTAGGGTTTGAGTTTTAATGGAGTTATAAGGTGATTGGGTGAGAAAGCAGGTGGAAAATTGGCCAACCCATATGCAAGAAACAAGATTATGCGGACTATGCCTCCTCGCCACCCACGGCGTGAAAGGCTCACTCTATCACCCCGCGAGGAGGCCTTTTTCTTGCCCAAGTTTGTTTTTTATATTTTGGCCCCCAGATTTCTATATGTTCGTCATTTTATGCCCAAATTGAGTTTTAATGTGTTTTCAAATATGCAACGCGTCTGAAAGTAGGGTTTACGTATCGCGTATGTATGAATGAAAGTTTGAGCGTATACTTAGTCTTGGTTTGCACGTAATTATGTATTAATGATTGTTTTGCGTATGATACAAGTATAACAAGTATAAGTATAAAAGATGAATTTCATTATGATCGAGGTCCCGGATTACAAGCTTGGATGTGAATAACGAGTACAATATGAATGCAAGTTTCCAAAAATAGAAATAGGATTACAAATTTCTAAATAAGGAAAGTACAAAAATACGAAGCATTACAGTCTTCCCTAATTTAGGAAATTTCGTCCCGATATTTATTCAAGAGGAAGACTTGGCGAAAAGATGTGGATACTTGGTCTTCGTATCACTCTCGAATTCCCAAGTAAATTCAGCACCACGTTTTCCTTCCCATCGAATCTTGACTATGAGAATTCGACTGCGCGTAAGCTGCTTGGTTCCTCGGTCCATGATTTCTACCGGTTTCTCGACGAAGTGTAATGACTCATTGATTTGTAGTTCATCGAGTGGAACTTGAAATCTTTCTTCGGCTAAGCACTTCTTGATATTCAACACGTGAAACGTTGGATGAACGTTACTGAGCTCTTGAGGTAAATCTAGTCGATATGCCACCTTGCCAATCCTTTCGAGAATCTTGAAAGGACCTACGAAGCGAGGTGCGAGTTTGCCTTTCTTACTAAAATGAACAACTCCCTTCCAAGGGGATACCTTGAGGGGTACATGATCACCAACGTTGAATTCCAAGGGTTTGCATCTTTTGTCAGCGTGACTCTTTTGTCGACTTCTAGCCTTAAGTAGGTTGTCACAAATATGCAAGATCTTGTCTGTCGTCTCTTGTATAAGCTCAGGACCGGTGATTTTTACGTCTCTGATCTACTGCCAACAAATAGGCGAACGACACTTACGACCCTGCAAGGCTTCGAATGGAGCCATTTGAATACTAGCATGATAATTGCTATTGTACGAGAGTTCCACCACAGGTAAGTGTATATCCCAGTTGCCACCGAAATCGATTACGCACAAACGAAGCATGTCCTCGAGAGTTTGGATAGTACGCTCGGTTTGTCCATCCGATTGAGGATGAAAAGCCGTACTAAGATTGAGTTGAGTACCTAGAGCGGTTTGAAAGGTTTGCCAAAGGCGAGAGATGAAAAGACCATCCCAGTCAGAAATGATGTCGACGGGAATACCGTGGCTGCAAATGATCTCATTGGTGTAGATACGAGCCAATTTCTCAACTCGATAATCTTCGCGAATGGGGAGGAAGTGAGCGGATTTGGTCAAGCGATCGATGATTACCCAAATGATATCATAACCGGACGAGTTTCGAGGGAGTTTGGTGATGAAGTCCATTGCTATACTCTCCCATATCCAGACCGGAACTTCTGGTTGTTCGAGTAAGCCCCAAGGACATTGATGTTTGGCTTTCACCTTAGAAAACGTGAGACATTTTGACACATAAGTTGTGATGTCTTTCTTCATATCGGGCCACCAATAAGATGTACGAAAATCTTGGTACATCTTGTCGGCACCAGGATGAATGGAGTATCGAGGCTTGTGAACCTCTTTCATCAAGAGGTCAGGGATGTTGTCGTGGTTTGGTACCCAAATGTGATTGAGGTAGTAAAGGATTCCATCGGGTTTGGACACGAGTTGGTTTTTGGCACCACACTTCATCTCGGCGTATAAGTTATCCTCATTGACAAATTAGTATTGTGCCTTGCAAATACGGTTTTGAATGTCATTTAGGGCTTGGAAGCAACGAATACTCTTCACATGAGTTTTTCGACTAAAGGCACCTGCCACGACATTTGCTTTACCAGGGTGGTAGCGAATCTCGCAATCATAGTCGTTGAGTAACTCTACCCATCGTCTTTGACGCATGTTGAGCTCTTTTGGTTAAAGATGCATTGTAGGCTCTTATGGTCGGTGAAGACTATACACTTAGTACCGTAAAGGTAGTCTCACCAAATCTTCAACGCAAAAACAACCGCACCAAGTTCAAGGTCGTGGGTAGTGTAGTTCTTCTCATGTATTTTGAGTTGTCTTGAAGCGTAAGCGGTAACCTTGTCTTGTTGCATAAGAACACAACCGAGATCTTGGTTAGACGCATTGCAATACACTACAAAATCATCGTTACCATCTGGAAGAGAGAGAATAGGAGCGTTGCAAAGCAAGTCTTTGAGCGTTTGAAAAGACTCCTCTTGCTCGGAACCCCAAACAAAATGTTTATCTTTTTGAGTCAGCGAAGTGAGCAGAATGATGTTTTTTGAGAAGTTGGAGATGAATCGGCGATAGTAACCGGCCAATTGAAGGAAGGAATGAATTTTGATCCAATTCTTAACGGCTTCGATTTTAGCGGGATCAACGTGAACGCCTTTCTCGTTCACAACGTGACCAAGAAATTGAACGTTCTTTAGCCAAAATTCACACTTGGAGAATTTGGCATATAGTTGTTCGGCACATAGGAGTTCTAGGATTAGACGTAAGTGTCGCTCGTGTTCGGCTTGGGTTTTGGAATAGATAAGGATTTCGTCTATGAAAACGATCACAAAACGGTCCAAGTAAAGTTTACACACACGATGCATCAAGTCTATGAAGACCGCGGGTGCATTGGTCAAACCGAAAGGCATGACCACAAACTCGTAGTGATCGTATCTAGTACAAAAAGCGATTTTGGGAATGTCCTCTTTGAGGACTCGAAGTTGATGATAACCGGATCGAATGTCGATTTTGGAGAAACAAGTTACGCCTTGAAGTTGATTAAAAAGGCCGTCGATGCGAGGAAGAGGATAACAACTTTTTTACGGCGAGTTTGTTGAGTTCACGGTAATCGATACACATACGGAAAGAACCATCTTTCTTCTTGATAAAGAGAACCGAAGTGCCCCAAGGAGAAGTGCTAGGGCGTATAAAGCCTTTATCAAGTAATTCTTGAAGTTGGCTTGATAGCTCTTTCATCTCTGATGGTGCGAGATGGTATGGAGATTTTTCAACGGGTGTAGCGCCAGGAATAAGGTCAATGCGAAAGTCAACATAACGAGGAGGAGGAGGAGAACCATGTAGGTCTTCGGGGAAGACGTCAGGAAAATCGCAAACGATAAGAACTTCACTCACGCTTGTTCCTTTGTCTTTTTTTTCCACGACGTGGGCCAGAAAGGCAAAGTACTCTTTGCACAAGTATTTGTTTTCTTGAGCACACGACATAAGTTTGAGACTTTTTGAGGGTTTCTCACCGTAGACGTGTTGTCACACCCCAACCGATGGCGGAAACATCGGAGTGAGACGAACGTGATTACTCGAGACTTCATAACGCTAAATGTGACAAGTATTTAATAAACAAATTTCATTTCATTGCTAACATCAATTACATCGTTTGAAAATAGAATTACAACAAGTTTGAAACAAAATAAGATATAATAAGTGTTTAAGATTTAAGGTGCGTTTCTAGGCATCCTACTAGATTCTGAGCGTCATCATCACCATCAAAATCCTGCAATACGTTTTAAAGTATAGTTCAATACAAAAGTATTGGCGAGCATACAAGTTTGAGTACTAGCATATATATATAAAAGTTTGAACAGTCCACATGACAAAAATAGTTAACTAGATTAACGTAAACATGGCATGCAATTATACAAGTCAATCCTCTTATTACCGCTAGCGTAATCTCATCATAGCAACGATAAGACCGTTTTTGTATGACTTAACTTAACATAACCTCAAGAATACGGGCGGTGCGTTACTCATATACCGATGTACATGTCAAGGGGAGCCTCGTACGTAGTTAATGACAAGTAAATCACATAAGAATGTTACAAGAATACAAATCAAGTATCACGTATTTAAGCCTGTATGATTGTTTGTGTTTGCATAAAAGTATAAATGTGATTGCGTGTGTTTAATAGTATAAACGTATTGCACCCAAAAGTGTAAAAGAAAAGGTGTCATGTATACTCAAATTTTTTGCAAAAGCTTTCCGATTATCCGTGAGTGATGAGTTGTTGAGAATGAGGAATCAAAGATGTAAGGTCAAACAGAGTTTATGGAGTGGTTGAGTTCGGGATTTAGAATTCAAGTACAAAAATATGTATACAAGAAAATATATCTCGTCTAAGTACTCGTGTTGACACTAAGTTATATGTGATTTCATAGGTCCTAGTTTGCCCATTAGAATCAAAAACGAGAAACTTAGATCATTAGATAAAGTATCCTAGGTTCACGACACATAATCATAAACCGATTATCACCATGAGTTCAACCATGTATATATATATATATGTATTTATATAGTTATATTGTAATCTTAATCTAAGTCCATCAAGAGTATCATAGATGTCATATAAGTCAAGCATGGAGGATTAACCTTATTGTATGATTCACCAATGCACAAATCATCACAAGGATGATTCGGATGGTCATGAATGAAAAGGAAATATACAGCTATCTAATATGTCTTCATGTAGCCAAGTAAGATTAACCCGGGTGAGCCGTCCCAACATGGAAATAGTTAACTAAGTGTTGGAGGCTAGACGGGGTTATGTTATTTTAATACTAGCAAGTTACTTGGATTAGCAAAATAAAACATCAAGTGAGGTGTGGAACAAGTTAGGATAGCCAAAGCTTCCAAGGTTCACACTTGCATCAAACACGAGTCTTGCCATATGAACTATGGTAGACTTGTATGACTTCAACACTTGTGTGTTGTCTTAGACCCTATCAAAATATAAAGCTTAGAGGGTATTTGCACCTCTAAACTTGTAGGAATCAAGCTCTAACAAGTCCCATAACCATAGATGGGTTTAGGAAGATGTTAGGCATGAGATTCATGAAGAAAAGTTGAGTTTTATAAAAGTTAACCATAGATTCATCCAAAACAGAAAGTTTGGACCTCAAAATGGTGATGTTCCACCTTGGTTTACCATGGTAGACCTGTGGAATAATTCCTAGAGGTGTTCCAAGCTTTATAGAGGAAGAAATGGTGAAGAAAAGATGAAGAAAAGTGAGTTTGAACTCACTTTTGCACTTGAAAGAAATCTGCCTTGTTCTTGAATTTCCTGAAATTTTGAGAGTGTTTTGATAGTTTAGAAGTGTTTGGAAAGTACAAATGAGGGTTAGGAAGGTTGTATATATAGTGGATGAGTTAGGTTTGATGTTTAGTGAAGGTTAGAAGTGATTGGGTATGAAAAGTGGTTGAGAAACTAGCCAACCCGCGTTCAAAGAGGAGCTGGTTGCGGATCAGTGTGCTTGGCGGCACGCGACAGAAAGGAGAGAGGGCTCCGCGTGTCGCGGCAGCCACTTGTCCAGGAAACTTTTAAAGTTTTACAAAAACAGCCCCTCAACTATGTTAAACTCAATATTTCAAGTTATAACTTGTGTATATAGTATATAGGGTATGGTTCGACTACAAAGTCCAAATTTCCTAAAAAGTTTAAAAAGTAATAAAACACTATAATTTCAACCATAAAATATACCTAAAACCCACAAATAACATAGTGAAGATTATTAAAACACCATATTCAAACCCTAATAGTCCATAAAAACTTCAAACACACCATCGTAGAACAATGAATATAAAATACAACATGCTAATCAACATAAAACATATAACAACCCTCCTGAAATCCTTAAAACACCCCTATATGTCCTAAAATACACCCCGTATACGAAAAATGGCCCCGAAATACCTTTATATTAATAAAAATCAAATAAAACAATTATAGGGCCTCGTGGCCAGTGACAGAGGATGCTTAGGTCTATCGTAGGGCGCGACGGAGTGACACCAGGCGACTTCTCAGATTTCCACGTGTCCCATCTCGTGTCTGGTCTACTTGATGAATCGCCAAGCCTAGGCTAGCTAGGGAGGGGGTGGCGGCCCGCGATGGGCAATGCCCTCAGCGGTCGTGGGGCGCGACGGGATGCCAGATCAGCCCTATAAATGGGGTCGAGAGGCCCAGTTCACAAATCGCTTAAACTTTTTCTTTCTCTCTCGAATCTCTAGTATTAAAGCTAAAATACTCGGGTATAATACCCCCTAAATAGCGAAGCTCTGCCTCGTTGTAAGTATTATAACCCCCGGTTACGTATTTGTTACTCTGCCCTATTGATCTAGAGCTCCGTAACGCATGTCAAGGCTCTGCCTGACTCAGTCGTTGGAGTTCTGTCTCGGGGGGAGGGTATAGCTAATGTAAATTGGGTTATCTTACTAACGCGTGTGCATTGTTTAATTTAATAGATTATAACCAGGAAGTCACCAGGAATTATCTAAAACAGCAATGTGAGTCATTCCCTTTTTCTGTAAACTGTTTTTACAAAACCTCAATTATTTTAAATTATATTTAACAGTGATTGAGTATTTGTGATTCTACAATTACTGTCGGTATGTTGGGGTTTTGTATACATTACTTGTTACTACACTGTGAGTAGTAGCGTGACCACAAGTCAGGATTGACAGTATCGTGGGTGGTAATTAAGTAGATGTAAACAAATGTAATTGCGGATGCCCTCAATACTGTAAAATGATAAAACTTATTTTGATTAAACCTGGATTCACACGCCAGTATTTCTTGCTGATAAAACTTTTTAAAATGCGTTTCAGGTAACAAAATGTGAAAGCCAAATAGAAGCCAGCTGGAGAGCACTGAAGGCTTAGAAAAGTGGCTATAAAAGTTACCTAAATAAAGAGGAAGTTTTATTTCAATAAATTAGGGTTTATCCCTATAAGCATGTTGTAATGGAAACTTGGGTTTTTCCCATGCATTTATTATTATAAAAGTATGGTGTTTTACTCTGATAAACTATTTCCTAACTACGGTCCTGATGAAATGTTCGCTGCCATATTAATAAACACCGATGCCACTAAAACTACGCTCGCGGCCGCCCGCTCCCGGGGTAGGGGTCGGGGGTTGCGACAGTAGAAAGTGGTATCAGAGCTACAACCACTGATTTAAGCCACGGAAGTGTTCTACTGACACCAAAATTTTATCAATTGTGTTAGGAAATAATCTATGTGATTATGTGCATACATGTATAGTATTGTTTTGTGTTATTTGGCAATCTGTTAGTTTACAGTATGAGTGATCAAGGTCCGTCTGACGCATATCGTCACCTAGCTAGTTCTCCCAAAAGTGAAGGAACTTCCTCACAGCCTACTCCTTCGGGGTATTCTGCTGATACAGAAGAGGGAATCTTCATCTTTAAGGCGCAATCCGAAGAACCATTCCCTTCGAAAATGAGAGGATGGTTCAGTCGGGGAGCACATGAGCGAAGGAAGCGAATGAGAAAATTGCCACAACAAAGGGCATTAGCAGCAGCCAATAGAGAAATGAACGCCCAGACCCAAGACATAGTTAATAGACGATTGGCAAATTTTCATATACTAGCCACCACTGCAGCAGATCCAAACCTAGAACAGATAATTGCACCACATCCACTTCCACTATTCTCGACCCAGCCAATGGAGATAGAACCTAACCAAGGAGAACAAATTCCCATACCAGCATTGGACCCAAACGAGATACCTAGAATCCCAGCACCCAATCCTCTAATGTATGATCCATGGGAGGATGATCATAGGGATTACCAGGAACTCTATCCACAGGGAAAACTGATACCAAACCCCATAGTACATTATACCAACCTTAACCCTTTAGACCCATATTGGAATGCCGATCAGTATGTCCAGAAGATACTAGACACCCATACCCGTATGGAGAACCTATGCCCCAGTACCCTGATCCAATACCCGCACCACTGCCAACCATGAGTGAAGCGAATGTGCAGGAACTCCGCACATTTGGTGAGGAATTAGTTGAAGTAGGAGAGCGGATAAAACAAATAGGAGAGATGCTCGTGTGGAAATACGACGAGCGAGAGATGCAATACTGGAACCACCCCTAGCAATAATAAAATTAATATATATATATATATATATGAAAAAGAGTAAATGTCGCAATGCTCGACGATTTTGATCAAATTGTTTGGGTGATTGTTTGCATTAAAATCTTGTTCTGTGATATTAATACCTGATAAATGTTTGTAATTCAGATGGACAACGAAGTAAATCAGGAAAACCTGAATAACGATAATAACGGGAACCAAATAGATAACAGTGCCATCCAACACAGAGTAGCACAAGGGATTATAGACGCTATGCCATATATTATCAAGACTGTTAAAGAAGTAGAAAATAATAAAACTAACAGTGGAAGTAAACAACCACTTACTGAACCCAGTCACAGCGTGAATAATGGACCGTTACTTCATTTGCCTATTCCAAAAAGAAGAAGAACCATATCATATGGTTGTTCTTACAAAGAATTCTGGTCCTGCAAACCAATAGAATTCTTTGGCAATGAAGGAGCCATTGCAGCTCTACGTTGGATAGAAAAGACAAAAGCAGTCTTAAAAATAAGCAAATTTGCAGAGGAAGATAAGATTATGTTTGCTTCCAATTATTTAAGAATGCAGCCTTAGAATGGTGGAATACTATTCTCCAGTCTAGGGGAAGTGGCAGAGTCTATAATATGGAATGGACTTAAGAACATGGTTGAAAGAAAATTCTGTCCTCCCAATGAAAAGGAACAAATTGCCAATAAATTCCTAAACCTTAGAATGACTGAAGTAGACTGCAAGGGTTACACTACCATCTTCTTCGAATATGCTAAAATAGTGCCAACCCTAGCCTCACCAGAATGAGTGTTAATCTCCCATTACATCAGGGATTAATTAGTGAAATCAGACATGTAGTCAAGGCAGCTAGACCCCAAACCATAGAAGAAGTTGTAGAACTAGCAAATACCTTGACTGATGAACTAGTACGTACGCAAGAGGAGAACCAGAGAAAGAACCTAGCCCAAAAGCTTACCCATGAATTTTGCTACAGTAATTCCAACTGTGGGAAAGGCATTGGTTCTACTTCTTCACCTTACTGTAAGTACTGCAAAAAGAAGCATTCGGGGTAATGTTCCATATACTGCAACTTCTGCAAAATATCGGGAAACAAAGAAGAAGACTGCAGGAAGAAACCCAGTAATGGATATGCTTCAATTGTGGAGAGAAGGGGCATATCAAACCGAACTGTCCGAAACTAGCTCCAGCCACGAACAACAAGACTACCAAGAACGCCAGAGCATTTGTTCTAACTGCTGAAGAGGCCAAGATGATTCCGGACGTGATTGCCGGTACGTTTTTAGTTAATGATGTTTTTGCTAAAGTATTATTTGACTCTGGTGTGAACCAAAGTTTTATTAATACTTCATTCTGCAAACTCCTCAATCGACCATTAACTAAACTTCAACAAGAATGTTGGGTAGAAACGTCAAACGGAGAATCCACTAAGATCACTAAAATCTTGCAGGGAGCAAGAATATAAATTTTAAACCATAATTTTATTGCTAACCTTTATCCAATGAATCTGGCTGGATTTGATATTGTATTAGGAATGGATTGGTTAATAGCCAATCGATCCAGTATTCTATGTGATCAGAAATCAATACAAGTAAGTTCACCAAAGGGTGAAAAGATCACAATTAAAGGGGACAAGCCAACTAGGTCCACAAAATTCATCTCTGTGATGAAAACAATAGGTTATGAAAGGAAAGGATCACTAGTGTATATGACTTTCATAATCATTAACACTAAGGGAAAAGAATTGAAAGATATTCCCATAGTATCTCAATTCTCAGATGTTTTCCCAGAAGAGCTACCTGGACTACCGCCGGATAGAGAGGTTGAATTCAGAATTCACCTACTACCAGGGACAGTACCGATTGCCAAGGCACCTTACCGTTTAGCACCAGTAGAGATGCAAGAACTGAAGAAACAATTGGACGAACTTCTGGAAAAGGTTTCATGCAACCTAGTTCATCGCCATGGGGAGCACCAATCTTGTTTGTCAAGAAGAAGAACGGATCAATGCGTATGTGCATTGATTGCCGAGAAGTGAAGAAGGTCACGATTAAAAATCGGTACCCACTACCGAGAATCGATGATCTGTTTGATCAACTGCAAGGAGCTCGATTCTTTTCTAAGATCGATTTACGCTCAGGATATCATCAACTGAAAGTTCAGGAAGAGGACATTCCTAAAATTGCTTTCGGAACAAGGTATGGTCATTATGAATTTACCGTCATGCCATTTGGTTTAACCAATGCCCCAGCCGTATTTATGGACATGATGAACAGAATATGTAAACCATATCTGGATAAATTCATAATTGTCTTTATAGATGATATTCTTATTTACTCTAAATATAAAGAAGACCATGCAGAACATTTGTTTACACTTCTGAATTTGCTGAGAAAAGAAAAGGTTTATGCCAAATTCTCCAAATGTGAATTTTGGTTACAAGAAGTACAATTTCTTGGACACCTGGTTAATCATGAAGGAATTCATGTGGATCCCACAAAAATTGAGGCGATTACTAAATGGAAAGTCCCTGAATCACCAACGGAGGTGAGAAGTTTTCTTGAACTGACAGGTTATTATAGACGGTTTATCCGAGATTTTTCTAGAATAGCCATTCCCTTAACAAAACTGACTTGTAAATCAGTTAAGTTTGAATGGGGACCAAAACAAGAAGAAGCTTTTAGAATTCTTAAGCAAATATTAACCAACGCACCCATACTCGCGTTACCAGAAGGAATTGAAGACTTTATAGTCTATTGTGACGCTTCTAAGTTAGGTTATGGATGTGTGTTGATGCAACGTCAAAAGGTTATAGTCTATGCCTCTAGAAAACTTAAGAATCATGAAGAGAATTATACAACTCATGATCTAGAGTTAGGAGCCATAATTTTTTCCCTTAATATTTGGAGACACTATCTTTATGGTAGCAAGTTTACTATTTTCACCGACCATAAGAGTTTAAGATATATTTTCGGGCAAAAAGAGTTAAATATGAGACAGAGACGTTGGATGGAAATTCTTAGTGATTATGATTGTAGTATCCAGTATCATGCAGGAAAGACTAATGTAGTAGCTGATGCTTTAAGTCGAAAGTATCATGAAAAGCCAAGACTAGTACGTTCTCTCAAATTAAATCTACAGATAGATTTAAATGAGCAAATTAGAAAAATACAGGAATCAGTAATCAATGATGATACTGAAAAATTAAAAGGAATGATTAAGGAATTAGAACAGGAACAGATGGAATTTGGAGATTCCATAAGAGAAGAATCTGGATGCCCAAACAAGGAAACCTACGTCACCGAATTTTAGAAGAAGCTCATAAGTCTAAGTATACGATACATCCCGGAAGTGACAAAATGTATCAAGACTTAAGAAATAATTTCTTGTGGATAGGAATGAAAAAGGATATAGCAACCTATGTTGCTAAGTGTCTAACCTGTTCACAGGTTAAAGGCGAACATCAGAAACCCTCAGGTTTATTGCAGCGACTAGAAATGCCGATATGGAAATGGGAATTGATAACAATGGACTTTGTTACCAAATTACCTAAGACAAGAAAAGGAAATTATACAATCTGGGTGATTGTAGATAGATTAACCAAGTCTGCTCATTTCTTACCGATGAAGGAAACTTTCAGTATGAAACAACTAGCCAAGTTGTATGTAAATGAAATGGTTTCATTACATGGAATTCCTTTATCTATTGTTTCTAATAGAGATAGCCGTTTTACTTCTCATTTTTGGACAAGTTTCCAAAAAGCAATGGGAACCAAGTTAAATCTAAGCACTGCTTATCATCCTCAAATGGACAGACAAAGCGAAAGGACAATTCAGACAATGGAAGATATGCTTAGAGCTTGTATAATTGATTTCGGAGGAAATTGAGACGATCATTTACCATTAATAGAATTTTCCTACAATAACAGCTATCATACCAGTATCAATGTTGCACCATTTGAAGCACTTTATGGACGAAAGTGCCGAACTCAAGTCTGTTGGGCGGAAATTGGAAAAAAAACAACTGTCTGGACCAGAAATAGTACAAGAAACAACGGACAAGATTATTCAAGTCAAGGAACAACTAAAAGCAGCACGCGATCATCAAAAGAGTTATGCTGATAACAGGCGAAAACCGTTGGAATTTCAAGTAGGAGATAAAGTGTTATTAAAAGTTTCTCCATGGAAAGGAGTAATCAGATTCATAAAGAGGGAAAAGCTAAGCCCCAGGTATGTTGGACCCTTTGAGATTATTAGAAGAATAGGACCAGTAGCTTACCAACTACAACTACTAGTAGGAAATGGCAGGAATACATGATGTATTTCATGTATGTAATCTCAAGAAGTACTTAGCAGATGAATCATTAGTGGTACCTCTTAAGGATATAGAGGTAAATGAGAAGCTTAAGTTTGTAGAGAAACATCAATAGATTGAAGACAGGAAGATCAAGAATCTAAAACACAAGAGATTGGTCCTATTCAAAGTAAAATGGGATTATAAGAGAGGACCAGAGTACACTTGGGAGCTCGAATCAGAGATGTAGAGGAAATATCCACACCTGTTCCAGTAGACCTCAAGGACGAGTTCTAAAACAAGGTGGATAGGATATAACAACCCTCCTGAAATCCTTGAAACACCCCTATATGTCCTAAAATACACCCCGTATACGAAAAATGGCCTCGAAATACCTTTATATTAATAAAAATCAAATAAAAAAATTATAGGGCCTGGCGGCCCGCGACGGAGGATGCTTAGGTCTGTCGCGGGGCGTGAGGGAGTGACACCAGGCGACTTCTCAGACTGCCACGTGTCCCATCTCGTGTCTGGTCTACTTGATGATTCGCCAAGCCTAGGCTAGCTGGGGAGGGGGTGGCGGCCCGCGACGGGCAATGTCCTCAGCGGTCGCGGGGAGCAACGAGATGCCTGATCAGCCCTATAAAAGGGGTCGAGAGGCTCAGTTCACAAATCGCTCAAACTTTTTCTTTCTCTCTCGAATCTCTAGTATTAAAGCTAAAATACTCGGGTATAATACCCTCTAAATAGCGAAGCTCTGCCTCGTTGTAAGTATTATAACCCCCGGTTACGTATTAGTTACTCTGCCCGATTGATCTAGAGCTCCGTAACGCATGTCAAGGCTCTGCCTGACTCAGGCGTTGGAGTTCTGTCTCGGGGGGGGGGGGGTATAGCTAATGTAAATTGGGTTATCTTACTAACGTGTGTGCATTGTTTAATTTACTAGATTATAACCAGGAAGTCACCAGGAATTATCTAAAACAGCAATGTGAGTCATTCCCTTTATCTGTAAACTGTTTTTACAAAACCTCAATTATTTTAAATTATATTTAACAGGGATTGAGTATTTGTGATTCTACAATTACTGTCGGTATGTTGGGGTTTTGTATACATTACTTGTTAGTACACTGTGAGTAGTAGCATGACCACAAGTCAGGATTGAAAGTATCGTGGGTGGTAATTAAGTAGATGTAAACAAATGTAATTACGGATGCCCTCAACACTGTAAAATGATAAAACTTATTTTGATTAAACCTAGATTCACACGCCAGTATTTCTTGCTGATAAAACTTTTTAAAACGCGTTTCAGGTAACAAAATGTGATAGCCAAATAGAAGCCAGCTGGAGAGCACTGAAGGCTTGGAAAAGTGGCTATAAAAGTTACCTAAATAAAGAAGAAGTTTTATTTCAATAAATTACGGTTTATCCCTATAAACATGTTGTAATTGAAACTTGGGTTTTTCCCATGCATTTATTATTATAAAAGTGTGGTGTTTTACTCTGATAAACTACTTCCTAACTACGGTCCTGATGAAATTTCCGCTGCCAAATTAATAAACACCGATACCATTGATACTGCGCTCGCGGCCGCCCGCTCCCGGGGTAGGGGTCGGTGGTTGCGACAAAATACAATAATGTTCATTCCATAATGAGAGTCTTATTATCCAAAACATAACATAAAACCCACATATATGATGTTTTAGTATTCTTCATTATGTTATTTGTGGATTTTTGTGTGTTTTATGGTTGACATTACGATATTTCATGACTTTTTACACTTTTTAGGAAATTTCTGTAACGCCCAGCGTCCCTAAACTTTAGGCTATTGTGAGTTTTGGTCCCTGCAGTTTTGTGATGTTGACACTTTGATACTTTTGGCAGGAGTTTTACTGATATTGATGCTTAACACTGTGATGCTTGATTCTTTATTCTAGATACTTGATTCATAATACTTAAAAACTTGATTCTTTATGATGATTCTTGATACTTGATACTTGGACTCTTGAGTCTTGATACTTGAGGAATTATAATTCTTAACTCTTGAGACTTATTTGATGCCTGACTCTTGAGACTCGTGAAACTTGATTCTTGGTTGAACGAGAGACTAGAGCCTTGTCACTGGCGGAATCTATTAATCTTGTAAACTTTTGACGTATATGTTATAATCTAGTTATTCCAATAATACGTAACGCCTAATTTAACTCGTAAAACGAATCAGAAACGGGAACACGGAAAGGTGGGATTGGCCAGAGTGGCAATCCGACCGGATTGCCACCCGACTGGATTGCCATCCGACCGGATGACAATCCGAGCGAGTGACCATCCGACCGGACTGTCATCCGACCCATGCACACCTTACCTCCTTCACAAACTCCCACACTATAAATAGACCTGTCACATCACCATTTTCAGTGATGTGACACCTCTGCTCGACCAGACACACTACCTTCTCATTTCTTCATTTTCTCATCGATTTCGGTACGTTTTAGGCTAGATCTTTGTACTTTCTCGCTCTACACCTCATTCTCTACGTGATTCTCACTTGAAATCATGCCTTTCACCATGAAATCCCTCGGATCTGAGTTCTTAAGGATGATGTCATCATGGGGGTTTGTACAAACTGCCATGTGATGTCACTCTGAGCAAGATCTAGCACAGATCTAAGATATATCATGCGTTATCACACTAAATCTAAGCTAAATCTAGACTTTTTCCTATAAAACTTGAGCATCTTCATCTTTTTCTCAAACTTTTACTTTATTCGGTGGAAACCGGGTCTAAACTAACTGTAGATCTGATGAATAGTCTAGAGTTGGTTTTGATCTGAATTCTTACTGGAAAGGACAAGCAAAGCACGGATTCTGACATTAACTCGTTACGAACAGACGACTGATCTGACAGGGGTGATTCGCATCCGATCAGAACGGCGGTGTGCTAATGAGTTTACTGTTGTCACAGTACGTGCAGTACCGTCACCGTTAAACTAGAAACTTAGAAGTTTTACAAAATGGAAAACAAGAATAAGGTTCGCCCGATCGAGCGGCAATCCGATCGGACAGCTACCCTATCAGGCGACACTTGCTCTGAAACCTTTCAAACACTGGTAACTTTTCAAAAGCTTGGAAGTCTTGATCAAATGGCAATCTGGTCAGACAGCTTCCGACCGAGCAGCCATCCGATTGGGATGACCAGGGTACTAATCATTTGGGTTGAGTGGCAACCCGATCGAACAGCCGTTCAACCGGACAGCCACCCTATTTTCCAAATCCTAAATCAAGTGGCAACCCGGTCGGATGGCCATCCGACCGGGCAGCCATCCGTTTCCCTTACACGCATGACACCACTCGGTTGGCAATCCGATCGGATAGCCATCCGACCGGACAGCCATCTGATCCAGTGGCAACTCCAACATTTTACTTAGTCTCGTTATTTCGCCGACTCTTATCTTATTGTAATCTAATCAGGCTAATTCTAAAAGAGCTCCATTTGATCCAATAACAGTTGCGACTGTTAAGTAATCACTGTGAGTATACTCGATCCCCTTTTTACTTTAAAACCTTGGGGCGTAACATGTATTCTATATAAACTTGAATCTTTTACAATCTAAACTCTATCCTATGTGTGTGTGAAACTTGTGCATTCTAGTATTCTATTTATGCTATGTGACGTTTAATCCAGGGTGTGTAGTTCTGCCTTAACAATAGTAGCGCTATAGGAGATGCACCTCTCCCATTATTCTCGGGGGCTATTGTTAGGAGGATTCTAGTTTACCTTGAGTCTTGGGTAAACACTAAAGCATCGGGATACTTGGGCTATCACTGCGTGGACTGCGACACTAGCACGGCTGAAACTACTTTCATACTTACATAGTGGATATGAGTGTTTTATTCTATTATCTATTATCAAACTTGTATACTCGCCAATACTTTTGTATTGATATTTTAATACATGTTGCAGGCTAATAGGTTGCTTTGGAATGCATGGAAATCAAGCTAGGAGATGCTTAGAAACGTCGCCTAGTTAATCTAGTTTTGAACAATTTGAGCTATCTATTTTGGGATGTAATTCCGATGATACTTGTTTCTGATTTTAGACAATTTATATCATGAAATCTACTTAATTCTATTGAAATATCTAGTGTTATGGAATCTCATGAGCAATCTGAACGCTTAGTGCTCGCACCCCGATGTTTCCGCCATCAGTTGGGGTGTGATAGATTGGTATCAGAGCCATAACTATAGGGATTTAGGATGAGTAAGAATACTTGCCCTAGTCTATAGTTCTAGGAAGTTTGACTCTTATTTGTTGTTTAAGACTTATGCATTCTACCGTATCTGCTTCCTAGCAGCATATATTCCTGTTAAACTTACATGCCTTTCCTAAGGCTAACATAATATACACTTTATGTTTGGAAAACACTGTTACTCGGTGTTTATACTTTGCACGAGATTTGATCTCAAGTCAGGAGTGACATCCGCACCTTGACGGCAAAATCTCCATATTATTCTAGTAGGTCTTGTCTACGGATAAGTACCAGCGCTATTTAGGGTTCGATGTTGTCAAGTTAGAGGTGAAACTCAGATCTTGACAACTAGTCCCACTCCTTGATTTTTATGTCTCGCCAAAGTCTCGTGACTTCCAATCAATTAGGAACGTGGAATGGCTAAAAGGGCGAATAACGTAGGCCTAACATCGATGACGTATTTGTCCAAGTAATTCAAGACCCGTTACCTCAATTTGAAAGGGGTTCGAATCACTTTGGTTAGTCGTCGTTCCTCTACCCGGAACACTCCAATGTTTTATAAGCCTATCTTTTTATGCTATCTCGATTTTTATGGATGTGGTTTTAAGCTCGAATTGTCGTTCATTTTTGGCATACTTTACACCGCTCACACGTGTGTCCACAACCTAATACGTAAATTCTAATCTCAGATCAAACTAAATTTACGAAGATTTACCCTATTATGTGATAATGTGTTTCCAAGGCACTAGACGTAACATGGCAGGGAGTACGAGGGTAAAGTGACGTGTCCGAAACATGGTGGATACGCCGCTGGTACTTCCTATATATAAGTGTTTCTGGCATGTTACCAACTTTCGTACCAAGTGCCATGCGAAACTTAGTGTCTGTTGTTGAAAGGCCTATTTGTGTACTCTATGTGAAATCTATGTGAAGTCTATCGTATATTCTAGTGAAATCTATGTGTAGACTACGTAAGAGTGGATTGAGAAACAAAATACGAAACGTAGCCTAGCGCCGAAGACGAGGGAGAAAGTGGCATGTCCGAAACATGGTGGATACGCCGCTGGTACTTCCTATATATAAGTGTTTCTGGCATACTGCCGAACCTTCGTACCACGCGCTAAGTGAAGTCGTAGTTTTATAGGCTCGGTTTGAAGTTGTGAGATCTATTTGGGTTAATCTATGACGTAAATCTATTCGGTCAATCTACGTGGAGATTTTGCTTAATGAAGCATGACACCGACGACGAGACGGAGGCGGCATGATCGAAGCATGGTGGATACGCCGCTGGTACTTCCTATATATAAGTGCTTCCGTCATGTTGCCAAACTTTCGTAGAACGTGCCATGTGGGAATTTGTCGTTGTGGACTGTGATGAGATTGTCAACTAAGTAAAACTATTGATTAATCTATGTGGATTAGTTGGGTTAATCTATGTTATTTAATCTATTTTGATTAGTCTAATGTTGTGACTTGCGAAGTATGACACCGATGATGAGGAGGAAGTGGCGTGATTGAAGCATGGTGAATACGCCGCTGGTACTTCCTATATATAAGTGCTTCTGTCATGTCACCGAACTTTCGTAATACGTGCCATACGGGATTTTGTGGTTAATCTATTAAAGCCTATTGAATGTCTATCGAATTCTATTGAAATCTATTTGAAGGTCTATTGGATTCTATTAAAGTCTATCGAAGGTCTATTGAAATCTATGGCAACCTATTGAATGTCTATCAAATCTATCAAAATCTATGAAAGTCTATGTTAAACTATGATGAGTATGGATTACGACATGTAACATGACATCGAGTACGAGGCGGAAGTAATATGTCCGAAGCGCGGTGGATACGCCGCTGGTACTTCCTATATATAAGCGCTTTTGACATACTGCCAAACTTCGTGCAACATGCCATGTGAAGGTCGTGGGGTGTGGTGTTTAGTCTCTTGAAATCTATCGAGTTAGTCTATGTGTATGATGAGAGTATTGTTAGGCAAAGGCAACACGTCACATGACGCCGAGTACGGGGCAGAAGCGATGTGCCCGAAGCGTGGTGGATACGCCGCTCGTACTTCCTATATATAAGCGTTTCTGGCTGGTTGCCAAGCTCCGTACAACGCGCCATGCGAAGGTTGTTGGTTTGTGATATCTATAAGAACTTGTGAAGTATTGAGTCTTAGTCTACCATGCGTAAATCTATGATTAGTCTATGTTAATCTAGACTTACACGATCCTTTTGTTGGATCTTTTAGATGTCTTCTCGAAAGTTATCCGACACCCTCAAGAAATCCAGGGAGAAGTCTCAGAAAAAGATGATGTCATTCATGGCCGACCAGATTGCCCGAGTCGTACCAAAGATTGTCTCTGAGCTCCAAGGATCAAACACTCCTCCATCCTCTGTGGACTCAAAGGCCGAAAATCAAGGGTCTACTAAGTTCAACTACAAACATTTCATCTCTTGCAATCCTAGGCCCTTCACGGGCAGTGATGGAGTGACTGCTATGCTCGAATGGTTCGACAGCATCGAAGTTACCTTCATTAACAGCGAATGCCCAAATCATCTAAAGACTAGGAGCGCAACTGGAATGTTTCAAGGCAGAGCGTTGGAGTGGTGGTCGAATGAGAGGAATATCCGTTCTAATGAAGAAGCCTATGCTCTTCCATGGGCTGAGGTGCAAGAACTCATGATGCTCGAGTTTTGCCCTCCTCATGAACAACTCAAGCTTGAAGAAGAGTTTTGGCATTTGAAGCAAGTTGGTGATGACAACTTGGCTTATACTACCCGATTTAAGCAGCTAAGTCTTATCATCCCTCACTTGGTTTCGACTCCTAAGCGAATGATAACCAAGTACATCAACGGCCTACCTCCTGCTATGCGTGATTCCATTGAAGCAGCTCAGCTAGATACTATTGAGGAAGTCTACCGTCTAGCCGCAAGTTTGAACAACAATCGCGTGCGTGATAAGCAGTTTGCTACCCTTGCACCTTCAAAGTCTGCTAACCAAGTTACCCAGTAGCCAAGTGGCAGCAAGAACAAGAAAAGGAAATCTCAGGGTTCGGGATGTAATACTATTATCCCTGCTGCTAACCCTGCTGCAAAACCTGCTCCTACTCTTGCTGTTGCTAACCCTGCTGCCCCCAAAGCAAAGAAGCAATACACTAGGACTCATCCCAAGTGTACGACTTGCAACTTTCATCATCCTACTGCTTCTGCATGTCGTCTGTGCACCAACTGCAACCGCTATGGTCACATGACACCCTACTGTCGCCAAGGTAATCCAGCTCAGCAAGCCCCAGCCCAGGCAGCTTTGCCAGCACCTCCAGCTCCTCTACAGAACCCTAAGCCGTTCAATGCTGTTCGTGCATGTTTCCAGTGCGGAGATACTACGCATCTTCGTAATCGTTGTCCTCAGCTGAACCAAGACCAACAAGCAGCCGCTCGTGGATGAGCATTTAATCTCAATGCTAATCAGGCTCGCAACAACAATGACGTGGTGAATGGTATGTTTCTCGTTAATAACCTTTATGCTTCGATCCTATTTGATACTGGTGCCGATAAAAGCTTTGTGTCCGTGGAATTTGAGTCTTTGATGAATTGTACACGTTCTAAGTTACCAGAGTCGTTCTCTGTTGAGGTCGCCAATGGTAAGTCGATTTTTGTTAACTCTATCGTGCGTGATTGTTCCCTGACTCTTAACGATCATGTATTCTCTATTGATCTCATACCCATGCGTTTGGGTAGTTTTGATGTCATTATCGGTATGGATTGGTTGCGTAAGAACCATGCCGAGATTGTTTGCCATGATAAGCTTGTTCGTCTCCCTCTGTCGTCTGGTGATATTTTGAATGTCTATGGAGACCGACCTTCGAAAGGACTGAGGCTGATGTCATGCACACAGGTGAGCAGAAGTTTACGTAAATGGAACCCTGCCTTCTTGGTCCACGTAGTGGAACAAAAGGGCAAGGGGAAGAACATAAACGATGTTCCGGTTGTGTGTGATTTCCCTGATGTCTTTCCCGAGGATTTACCTGGTCTTCCTCCTCCTAAATCCGTCGACTTTCGTATTGATCTTGTACCTGGTGTGACTCCTGTCGCCAGGGCTCCCTATCGTCTTGCACCTTCCGAGATACAAGAATTATCTAGCCAACCACAGGAATTACTCGACAAGGGCTTTATCCGTCCGAGTACCTCCCCGTGGGGTGCTCCCATTTTATTTGTCAAGAACAAAGATGGTTCTTTTCGTATGTGCATCGACTACCGTGAACTTAATAAGCTTACCGTGAAGAATCGTTATCCACTCCCACGTATCGATGACCTATTTGATCAACTGCAAGGCGCGTCCTGTTTCTCTAAGATTGACCTTCGATCTGGATATCATCAACTACGTGTCCTCGAAGATGATATTCCTAAAACTGCGTTCCGTACTCGATATGGGCACTACGAGTTCGTAGTCATGCCTTTTGGCTTGACCAACGCACCTGCAGTGTTCATGGACCTTATGAATCGTGTTTGTAAACCCTATTTGGACCGCTTTGTGATAGTCTTTATTGATGATGTCCTTATTTATTCTAAGTCTAAGGCAGATCATGCTCGCCATCTACGTCTTATGCTCGAACTTTTACGTGGTGAACGTCTGTATGCTAAATTTTCTAAGTGTGAGTTTTGGATTGATGAAGTGCAGTTTCTTGGTCATATCGTTAGTCGTCAGGGTATTCATGTTGAGCCTTCTAAGATTGAGGCAGTGAATAATTGGAGTACACCTAAGTCTGTATCTGAAATACGTTCCTTCTTGGGATTGGCGGGTTACTACCGCCGGTTCATCGCAGATTTCTCAAAAATCGTTGTTCCTCTTACTACTCTAACCCAAAAGGATAAACCTTTTGTTTGGGGTCCCGAACAAGAGGAATCCTTTCAAATCCTTAAGAACCTTTTGTGTAATGCTCCTGTTTTAACCTTACCCGATGGGAATGACGACTTTGTGGTATATTGTAATGCCTCGAACCGAGGTTTGGGCTGCGTGCTCATACAGCGGGACAAGGTCATTGCATACGCCTCTCTTCAACTCAAAGTGCATGAGAAAAACTACACTACTCATGATCTGGAGCTTGGTGCAGTTATGTTTGCGTTAAAGATATGGCGACACTACTTGTATGGTACTAAGTGCGTGGTTTTCACTGACCATAGAAGTCTGCAACATATCTTCGACCAAAAAGAACTGAACATGCGACAGAGGCATTGGGTGGAGTTACTTAACGACTACGACTGCGAAATTCGCTACCATCCTGGCAAGGCGAATGTAGTAGCCGATGCTCTTAGTCGTAGAACTCATATGAATGCTATCCATATCTCTAATGATCTCCATGCATGTATTCGTGACGCTCAGTATTCATCAGCAAATGAAGGAAGTCTAGAAGAAGAAATCCACGGCGCCAGGGTTGACCAGCTTGAAACTAAACCTAACGGACTACAGTATTACCTAAATCGCATCTGGGTGCCAGATCGCGATAACCTCCGGGAGCTCATTATGAAGGAGGCTCACAAATCCCGTTACTCTATTCATCCTGGCGCTGATAAGATGTACCAGGATCTGCGTATGACTTATTGGTGGCCTGGCATGAAGGGGGACATTGTTGTGTATGTGTCAAAATGCCTCACCTGTCTGAAGGTGAAAGCTGAACATCAGCGTCCCTCCGGACTATTAGAACAACCTAAAATCCCCGTTTGGAAGTGGGATAGTCTTGTTATGGACTTTATTACTAAGTTACCCCGAACAACCGTCGGTCATGATAGTATTTGGGTGATTATTGACCGTCTGACTAAATCAGCCCACTTTCTTCCTATTCGCGAAGATTATAAAGTGGAGAAACTTGCTAGGATCTATACCGATGAGGTTATATGTCGTCATGGCATTCCCCTTGACATAATCTCCGACCGTGATGGCCGTTTTACTTTGCGTCTTTGGCAAACATTTCAGTCCGCTATGGGTTCGCACTTGAATCTTAGCACGGCCTTTCATCCTCAGATGGATGGACAGACCGAGCGTACTATTCAAACCCTAGAGGACATGCTCCGTTCTTGTGTCATCGACTTTGGTGGTAAATGGGATGTACATTTACCATTGATAGAATTCTCGTACAACAATAGCTATCATTCCAGTATTCAGATGGCCCCTTTCGAAGCTTTGTATGGACGAAAATGCCGATCTCCCCTCAGCTGGCATGAGGTTGGGGAAAAGCAGTTCACTGGCCCTGAGATTATTCAAGAGAAAACGGATAAGATTCTTCAAATCCGTGATAACTTGATCAAGGCTAGGAGCAGACAAAAGAGCTATGCTGATAAAAGGCGCAAGCCTCTGGAATTTGCTTTTGGTGATCGAGTTCTACTCAAGGTGTCTCCCTGGAAGGGGGTAGTTCGTTTTGGTAAGAAAGGAAAGCTCGCTCTTCGCTATGTGGGTCCTTTCGTGATACTTGAAAGGATTGGCAAGGTGGCGTACAGACTCGACTTGCCACAAGAACTAAACAATGTACACCCGGTGTTCCACGTGTCCAATCTTCGTAAATGCCTAGCTGACGAGGAACTTCAGGTTCCCCTTGAAGACTTGCAAATAAATGAAGCTGTTCAATTTGTGGAGAAACCAGTCGAAATCATGGATCAAGCCGTCAAGCGTCTAAGGCGCAACAAAATTCCCATTGTTAAGGTTCGATGGGAAGGAAAGCGTGGTGCCGAATTCACTTGGGAGTTGAAAAGTGATATGAAAGCCAAGTACCCACATCTCTTCGAACAGTCTTCAACTAAGATTTCAGGGACGAAATCTCCTAAAGGAGGGGAGACTGTAACGCCCAGTGTCTCTAAACTTTAGGCTATTGTCAGTTTTGGTCCCTGTAGTTTTGTGATGTTGACACTTTGATACTTTTGGCATGAGTTTTACTGATATCAATGCTTAACACTGTGATGCTTGATTCTTTATTCTAGATACTTGATTCAAAATACTTAAAAACTAGATTCTTTATGATGATACTTGACACTTGGACTCTTGAGTCTTGATACTTGAGGAATTATAATTCTTGACTCTTGAGACTTATTTGATGCCTGACTCTTGAGACTCGTGAAACTTGATTCTCGGTTGAACGAGAGACTAGAGCCTTGTCACTGGCGGAATCTATTAATCTTGTAAACTTTTGACGTGTATGTTATAATCTAGTTATTCCAATAATACGTAACGCCTAATTTAACTCGCAAAACGAATCAGAAACGGGAACACGGAAAGGTGGGATTGGCCAGAGTGGCAATCCGATCGGATTGCCACCCGACCGGATTGCCATCCGACTGGATTACCACCCGACCGGATGACAATTCGAGCGAGTGACCATCCGACCGGACTGTCATCTGACCCATGCACACCTTACCTCCTTCACACTAAATCTAAGCTAAATCTAGACTTTTTCCTATAAAACTTGAGCATCTTCATCTTTTTTCTCAAACTTTTACTTTATTCGGTGGAAACCGGGTCTAAACTAACTGTAGATCTGATGAATAGTCTAGAACAGAAGACTGATCGGACAGGGGTGATTCCCATCCGATCAGAACGGCGGTGTGCTAATGAGTTTACTGTTGTCACAGTACGTGCCGTATCGTCACCGTTAAACTAGAAACTTAGAAGTTTTACAAAATGGAGAACAAGAACAAGGGCCGCCCGATCGAGCGGCAATCCGATCGGACAGCAATCCGATCGGACATCTACCCTATCAGGCGACACTTGCTCTGAAACCTTTCAAACACTGGTAACTTTTCAAAAGCTTGGAAGTCTTGATCAAATGGCAATCTGGTCGGACAGCCGTCCGACCGAGCAGCTATCCGATTGGGATGACTAGGGTACTAATCATTTGGGTCGAGTGGCAACCCGATCGAACAGCCGTTCGACCGGACAGCCACCCTATTTTCCAAATCCTAAATCAAGTGGCAACCCGGTCGGATGGCCATCCAACCGGGCAGCCATCCATTTCCCTTACACGCATGACACAACTCGGTTGGCAATCCGATCGGATAGCCATCCGACCGGACAGCCATCCGATCCAGTGGCAACTCCAAAATTTTACTTAGTCTCATTATTTCGCCGACTCTTATCTTATTGTAATCTAATCAGGCTAGTTCTAAAAGTGCTCCCTTTGATCCAATAACAGTTGCGACTGTTAAGTAATCACTGTGAGTATACTCGATCCCCTTTTTACTTTAAAGCCTTGGGGCGTAACATGTATTCTATATAAACTTGAATATTTTACAATCTAAACTCTATCCTATGTGTATGTGAAACTTGTGCATTCTAGTATTCTATTTGTGTTATGTGACGTTTAATCCAGGGTGTGTAGTTCCGCCTTAACAATAGTAGCGCTATAGGAGATGCACCTCTCCCATTATTCTCGGGGGGTATTGTTAGGAGGATTCTAGTTTACCTTGAGTCTTGGGTAAACACTAAAGCATCGGGATACTTGGGCTATCACTGCGTGGACTACGACACTAGCACGGCTGAAACTACTTTTATACTTACATAGTGGATATGAGTGTTGTAATCTATTATCTATTATCAAACTTGTATACTCGCCAATACTTTTGTATTGATATTTTAATACATGTTGCAGGCTAATAGGTTGCTTTGGAATGCATGGAAATCAAGCTAGGAGATGCTTAGAAACGTCGCCTAGTTAATCTAATTTTGAACAATTTGAACTATATATTTTGGGATGTAATTCCGATGATACTTGTTTCTGATTTTAGACAACTTATATCATGAAATCTACTTAATTCTATTGAAATATCTAGTGTTATGGAATCTCATGAGCAATCTGAACGCTTAGTGCTCGCACCCCGATGTTTCCGCCATCGGTTGGGGTGTGACAATTTGGACTTTTCAGCCAACTCCTAGCCTAGTATATAATTAAGTATAAAACATGTATGAAAGCATAGATTGAGTATCGAGAATGTATGTACAAGCATTTACACGTATGAAGAGTATTAAAACACGTATTTACGATGAATGGTATGTAAAATAAGTACGAGTTTGCGTGAAAGATGAATATGTATCAAGCATGTGTATAAATTGAATGTAAAACATGTACGTATAAACAAAGTATAATTCATATAAAATGTTCAAGTTTTATTATGATTAAAGCCTCGGATTACAATGATCGGAAATGAAATACGATACAAGGAGAATACATGTTTCCATAAATAGAATACAAGACAAACTTTCTAAGTAAGGAAAGTTACAAAAAGCGAGGCGTTACACGTGTAACGAGTCACCAGTCGGTAGAAGAAGACGAATGAATTTTTCGGAACAAACAACTTTGGCACGGAATTTTCGAAGTAAATCCATGCCAACTATCATGTCAAAACTACCCAATTGCATGGGTATGAGATCGATCAGGAATTTGTGTTCGTTGAGATTAAGAGTGCAATCACGAAGAATGGAATCGACGGTTATAGAGTTTCTGTTAGCGATTTCAAAGACGAATGATTTTGGCAACTTAGAGTGTCTACACTTAAGCATTTGTTCCAATTCTACGGATACAAAAATTTTATCCGCAAGGGTATCAAATAAGCAAGAAGCATAAACATCGTTTACGAGAACGTACCATTGATAACGTCGTTGTTGTTCTGTGCCTGAGTGACGGTGATGACAAAAGCTCACCCGCAAGGAGCTTGAGCTTGAGCTTGATTGTTGCGTTGAGGACATTGGTTGCTGAGGAGGTTCGGGTCGCTGCATTTGAAGCATGCACGTCCGTTGTTGGTCGGCGATTGATTGTGGTTTTGGTTTTAGGCTTGGTTGCCTTGTGGTTTTGGGCCACTTCGGCGTTGTGTGTCGAAGTGTCCAAATCGGTTGCACGCATTGGCGGACCCAGGAAATTTGTCCAATGGGGTCCATTTTTTCGATGTTCAAAATTTTCATAACAAAACGTTAAAATTTTCGGGTCCTTCCTCCTTCGGATCGGATCAGAGCGAGGTTTGAATTAGATTTAAAAATGGGGTCCATTTTTTCGGTGTTCAAAATTTTCATAACAAAACGTTAAAATTTTCGGGTCCGTCCTCATTCGGGTCAGGTCAGAGCGAGGTTTGAATTAGATTTTAAAAAAAAGAAGAAAAAAAAAGCTATACAAGGATTGAACCCATGACTTCTTGTTGGTAAAGAAGAGGGTTTGCCATTACACCAGCTTTCATTTTCTTTCTATGGTGTCCACCTAATTGTATTTATGGGGTCCTTATAAAATTTAATATACCGGATCTACTAACTTTTTAAAAAACATTGGGGTCCGTGGACCCCGACCCATTCAATGTGGGTCCACCCCTGGTTGCACGTGTTGCAAAGGCAGCATGGCACGTTGGTTGGGTGGTGGTAGGCGCAAGTGCTACACTTGGGAAAAATCCCGGTAGGCTCGCTTGGCCGGCTCAGGGTTTTGGGTGAGAGCGAGTTGTTGTTGTTGTTGGGGAGGTGGGTTTTGTGGAGTAACCACAACAAAATTTTGGTTTGAAGCCTTCCGCTTCTTACTATTGAAGTTGGTTTTGGGTGGTGGTTTGGAAGGAGTAGGTTCACCGATTGGTTCGGTGGTGGCTTGGTGAACGGTTTGGTAGAACCCTTGGGTTTTAGGGTTCCATCCATGACTTTGTTGTGGGTGAATTTGGCGGCTAAGCGATAGGTTTCCTCGAGGGTTTTCGGTTGAGCGGATTCCATGAAGTTGGAAAAGGATGGTGGAAGGGCGCGGATGTACTTGGCTCTGGCTTTGTCGGTGGTATTAACTTGGCCAAGGCACAAGGCACTAAGTTTCTTGAACCTAGCGGTGAGTGCCGTGTTGTCACCCTCGACTTGTTGGATGTTCTAAAACTCGTTCTCTAGTTGTTGGAGCTTGTGGGGAGGGCAAAACTCATCGGTCAAGAGTTGTTTAAGTTCAGCCCAAGTCAATGCATACGTTGCATCGTCTCCGCAAGAGTTACGTTCAGTAGTCCACAAATCAAGCGCCCTCGATTGGAATACGCCAGTGGCGTTGGTGGTGCGAAGATGCTTGGGACACCCACTCTGACGAAAGGTGACCTCGATGGAGTCAAACCATTGGAGCATCTTTGTTGCCCTATCTTCGCCCGTAAATGGCATCGGGCTACATGAGTTAAATTGTTTGAAGGTAAAGGTTGATTTAGGAGGGTCAACCTTGGAGTCAACCGAAGTATTAGGGCTAGGGGCTGCGTTGATGTTTCTAATAATGTCGGGTAACACTTGGGCCATCTACCTAGCCATAAAGGCCATCATCTTCTTGTTGGAGCTTGTCTCGGAGCTCGACTTGGAACTCTTCCTGGAGCTTTTCTTGGAGTGGAAACATCGGCTAGAAGACATCTAGAAGACTGAATAATGGTAGGGGATGAGACTTGATCACAATGTGTTTAGGAAAATAATGTTTTCTTTGCATGTATTAGCATGGTAGTATATCACGTAGCATGTAAGTTCACATAGATCACATAAGTATATCACGTATCATCATGTGCATAATCAAACAACAAGGAAAAAGTTGTAAATTTAATGTGCTCTCGAGTATTAGTATTGTTTTAGATTGCGAGTAGCATGCGATTCGTGTCTTCGGTTTTGAAATAAACGAGGTATCAAGTATGAAACACATTAAAATTGAGATGATATAAAAGAGTTTCAACGTAAAACTTGGATTGTCTCGGAACGAAACAACGACTATTCCAAAGTGGTCGAAAATTCTTTTGAGTTAGGGAAACATGCGTTGGCCTAATAGATAGACTACTCTTGCCGAAAATTTTGGTTAACGATATTCACCCTTCTGGTTACTACATGTCCCTAGTCAATCGAAAGTTCAAGACTTTGGCGGGATTGAAAATCGCGGAGTGGGACTAGTAATCAAGATGCGGGTTTCACCTCTAACTTGATAACATCGTACCCTAAGTGTGGTTAGTACTTACCGAGCGAGATAAGGAACGAATTCTGACTTGTTGGTAAGGGTCAACTAGATTTGGAATGGGAAATTTCTCCATCAAGGTGTGGAAATCACTCCTAACTTGATGGTACAATTTCTTGAAAAATCGATATACGTGGATTGAGGGATTTCACCAAAAGGGAGGGTTTTCACGCCTATTTTTGGTGAGATCATCTCGTTTGTGATATAAGAGTGTATTCACGTCTTCATGTGTCTATTATTGTTAGTCTTAGGAAAGACTTGTATAATTGAGATAAAAAAAATAAGATAGAAGCAAAATAGGGAGAATTCAAGTATTTTAAGCATACATGCAAGAATGGTCAAGTATGGTTCCTAAACTATAGACTAGGTCAAATTATGGCAAATTTTTCCTACTTCCCTATAGTTTCCATTGTTCACACCTTCACCAAAACACAAGTCCATTAACCATGAGGTTGAGAACTAGGTTGGTTTCAACACTTTTGAAGTCACTTAGGACTTGTCAAAACAGAAAGTTTGGAGGGTGTTTGCACCTCTAAACTTATAGAAATAAACCATACTCAAGCTTCCCAACCATAGACTTGGTTAGAAACAAGATAGGTACAAGATTTCACAAGTTTATACAAGTTTAAGTTAAGTTTTCTTCAAAACAGAAAGTTTAGGCCTCAAAATGGTGATGTTCCACCTTAGTTTACCATGGTAAACTTGTGAAAACACTCCTAGAGGTGTTCCAAGCTTTCAAGAAGAAGAAAAGATGAAGAAACATGAAGAAAAGTAAGGTAGAAGCTCACTTTTGAACATAAGTATAATTTTCCTTCACTTGTATTTTTAGTTGATTAGAATATGTTTTGAGAGTGTTTGATGGTTTGGAAAAGTGAAATGGAGGTGTAGGAGGCTTGGTTTTATAATGGTGAAGTAGGGTTTGAGTTTTAATGGAGTTATAAGGTGATAGGATGAGAATGGAGGTGGAAAATTGGCCAACCCGTACGCAAGAAACAAGATTTTGTGGATTATGCCTCCTCGCCACCCGTGGCGTGAAAGGCTCACTCTGTCGCCCCCTGCGAGAGGCCTTTTTCTTGCCCAAGTTTGTTTTTTCATATTTTGGCCCCCAGACTTCTATATGTTCGTCATTTTATGCCCAAATTGAGTTTTAACATGTTTTCAAGTGTGCAACGCGTCTAAAAGTATGCTTTACGTATCACGTATGTATAAATGAAAGTTTGAGCGTATAATTAGTCTTGGTTTGCACATAATTATGTATTAATGATCGTTTTGCGTATGATACACGTATAACAAGCATAAGTATAAAAGATGATGTTAGTGCATTATGTGTCTATCGCCTCTGTCAATCTAGTCCGTAGCAGAAACAGAAGAATTCTAGCATTTTATTGTAATATCTAGTTAAAAAGGGCAAGGTGGCAAACTTGTAAATAAGGAGAAATCCTTATAACCTTGTGCCTATAAATAGGAGTTGTAGTTGTTTCATTTAAGACTTTTGCTCATTTGGAGACTTAGGGAGATAATCTTAGAGAGAGAAAGTCTAGAGAGAGAAAGTTCTCTCATGTGATTCTCGGCTTTGTACACATCATCTTATTCAATAGAATCACGGTTTTAGTACGTTCTCGTGTGTTCGGTCACGTACGTGTACGGATTCCGCACGTTACACGTTCGTTACGCAATCGTTCGGAGTAAAAACCGATCCAACAAGTGGTATCAGAGCAGGAGCTCGATTGCGCTGATCAAACACATAGATTCGTACAAGATTACATCGATTTCAGACCTGAGTTTCATCTATTTCTTCATCATCTACTCATTTTTCACGTTTTTAACGGTTTTTCGTCAAATTGAACAGGTTTTTACGGTCCAAATCGGCTGATTTTTTGATATGTTGTGCGAAAACACTTGATTTACAACCCTACCAAATTTCAGATCCTAATTCCTAGTCGTTTAGGAGAAATCAAAGGTTTTTGGTCCGATATCAAGTGACATCAGCCTGATTCCGCTCGAAAATACTGAGTCCGCTTGAGATATATCTGATTCCGCTCGAGCATTTGGAGCGAAATCAGGGTTTAGCTCCAAAAGATTGATTCTGCTCCAGAATATTGACTGATTCCGCTCCAAGTTGTCTGTTTCTGATTTAAAGTGTTGATTCCGCTTCAGAAATTTTCTGATTCCGCTCCAGAGTACCGAATATCAGATTCCACTCGAACTTTATTGTCTGATTTCGCTTGAGCAGACATATCTTGTGTGAAATCATAACTGCGTGTGTTAGTTCATGTGATTAAAAGATATTGGCCCAATCAGATTCTAGTTTCATATAATAGTTGTCGGATATTAATTGTCATCGAGAAGTATCAGCCCACAATACACGTTAACGGCCCAATTAAAATCCACATATTAAAATTGTTGTCGGGTATAGCCATGAGATCATAAATGACTTAAAGTTGAGAGGCCCAATTAGATATATGATGAATTAACTGATTTGTCGGCTTATATGACCATGTGATCATTTGCTTTGAGGTCCAATCAGATTAGTGTTGGTTGTGGTTGAATTGCATTTTAAATATTCAAACATTTAATAGAATTCAAGACGTTTAACAAAGAAATTGTGATCAAAATGTTTGACGAAAAGGAAAATGCTAATCTTGAAAGATTAAACAATTGGTATAGTGGTTGTTATCTTGAGAAAAAAGAGGTTTTGGTTGAAAGATTTGAATATTTTATGTGTAAGAAATATGAGAACTTTAATGATATGTATAAGCGATATGATGATTTACTTAAAGGTTTGAGAATGTATTACTTAACGATATCAGATGCTGAACAGATATCTAAGTTTGCAGATGCATTACCTTCAGAATGGGATGAATTTTTAGGAAAATTGAAAAAGGATTCTAGGTTCTCAAAATTTGATCTATATGATTTCATCAGAGAGCTTAGAAAACACAATGATGAGAATGAAAAGAAAAAGAAAGAGTTGATAGAGGAATTAGAAAGAAGCTCAAAATACATAAGTTTGGATGTGATTCTTGAAATAATCAAAAGAATTGAAAATGGTATTGATGTAAGAAGAAGGATGAAATATGATCACAAGAGAGGTTGTTTTTTAAATGAAGATTTGAATCTTGCTGATATGGTTAAAATTTTTCTTGCAGGAACGACAAAGATTGAAGAATCCAAGAAGGATGAAACTTCAAAATGTGAAGTTGTATGCTCAAAATGCGAAAAATCCGAAGCAGAAAATGTCAATCTCTCGAAAGATGTGGAAAATTTGACATTGGAAAACAAAGCTTTGAAAGACGAGAAGAAAGCTGATAATGAACAGATTCTGGAGTTGCGCTTGAATTGTGAAACACTGAGATCTGAAAATGACAAACTTTTGAAGAATGTTGAGAGTTTGTCATTAGAAAACAAAAATTTTAAAGAAAAAGAAAAGGATTTTAAAAATGAAAAATTAAAGATTGAAAAAGATTTTCAAGGTCAAATAAAGGTTTTAGAAGATGAAAAATCTGTTATTTTTAAAAATAATCTTGAAAAACAGATTGAAATAAATTCTCATCTTCAGAAAATTATTCGGCTTGAAAATGATGAGCTTGAGAAGAAATTGAAAGGTTTTGTGACTTCATCATCATTACCAGATTTTGTATGTCCAAAACCGATCAATTCTGTTCCAATAAGTGATAATGTCACAAATTTTGACAAAGTCAAAATTGAAGATTGCGATGACAAAGCTGATGATGAAAAAGAAAAAGAAAAGAAAAGAAAAATATTTTTAGAATTACAAGAAAAATTTCAAAATACTGTTTTGCAGTCTACTGAAATAGGTGAATGCTCAAAGCAAAAACCTGTTAAGAAGATTGTAGAACAGAAACAAAAAGTTAAAAATTTGAAAAATTTTAAAAATGAAAATAAAAGCTCATCAGTTCAGTCATCCAATCATTATAAAAAACCACAAAAATCTGAAAATAAAAACTCACAAAAAGTTGGTAAAATGTGGTGCAGGTTTGACCACAGTTCTCAAATGCCAAATCAAGGATACAGGAAAGGACATGATTACCACAAGGCAACTCAATGCTATGATCTAAGTGTGTGGTATAAAAGTGGTGTGAAGTATGAAAGTAGTGAGAGGTATGATAACAGAGTGTGTTACACTTATGGCTATCAAGGACACATTGCTGTTAACTGCCAAAGCCAGAGATTCGAAACAAGAAGGTGCTATGAATGCCAGATCAGAGGCCATATTGCCAGAGATTGCCCAATGAGATCAAAGGGAAGATCGAGGGCTGATTCTCAGAAATTGGCAAAGAAACCAGTCAATGTCAAGCCCAAAGCACAGAAAGTTCAACAATCTAAAGTTCACGAACAGAAAGTGAAGCTTTCACAGGGGCAGAAAGACAGACTGAGGAAGAAAAGAAAGAAGGCTAGAGAATACTTGGAGAAAATTTTGTCCTCGGATACAACTGGTAATCCGAGAAAAAGTTCTGATGAATCGCTTTCCTCAACTGAAAAGGCAAGCAAAACGAATTCATCAGATACAAATCTGAGGACAAAAGAGAAGAAAAAGAAAGTTGTTAGCCATGAATTTGTTTCTTCAGAAACAAAGGAGCAACATGTTGGCGATGAATTTGACTTGTCAAAGTCAAAAGAGCAACATTCTGGCAATTCTGACTTGTCAAAGTTAGAGGAGCCACGTTCAGGCAATGATTCTGGTTTGTCAAAATCAGAAGAGCCATCTGTTGAGGTAAAAACTGTCAAACCCAAGAATGGTCAGGCTTGGGTAGATCTTTTCAAATGAAAAACCTGACTTGCCGGAGTTCCCAGGTTGGTAAGTGTGGAACAGGAATCGGCATATTTCTTGAGAAATTCACAGGTTGGTAACTGTGATATTTCGAATCACAAAAGACTAATCAAGGACATTAAGTTGTACTTGATTTATCTTTCCGATGAGTGGATAAAGGTGAACAATGTGATGAAAGAACCCCGAATTTGTGAAATGACACATAAAACTAATTTTCCGGAAAAACCATTTGATTAAAACAAACTTAAGTGTTTGGAAATCATAATGGGAAAATAGTTTGTTGTGAGGGGGAGTTCTGATTGTTTATGCACAGTGGATGGCGAATTGAAGTAATTCTCATCATGTTGTCAAGTTTGTACAGTTTGATTTCAAATTTTCCCAGAAAATCAAAATTGAAACATATTTTGATTTTAGGGGGAGAAAAATTTTAAAAAAAAAATTTGAAAATGCCAAAAACATTGAAAAAGCAAAAATGAGTTTTGTTGAGAAAAAAAGAAATGATAGTAAATCAGTGGACTATCACAGCATGCTAAAGAAATGAAATGTCAAATGTGATAAACGATCTCACTAAGGATGTGACGATAGGCTCAGCTAGACTAGTAGATTTGCGATAACGATACAAACATAAATGAAAAAGCCTAGTTCTAGTGGGAAACATGGTTGAAAGCATAGTACTTAGTTTTGTCCTTCGTGATTGTGTGCCTGCTCGGTAATCGCTGATTGTCGAAAGACATAAAACCGGTTAAGTTTGTGAGCTTTCACAACTTTGCTGAAAAGTCACTGTGATTTTGTGTTTTCATTTTGCAAAGATTTAAACTTGTTTTATTTCTTTATTTTGTTTAAGCATTGGACATCCTCTGCGTATACGTGAGTATCGACCTAGATGTTATTGCCTAAACGTTCTGCTTTATTTTCTTTGGTGTTTCGTTTAAGCTTTGGATCACCTCTGCGTATACGGAAGTATCGACCTGGTGGTTAAAGCCTAAACAACTTCAACTTATTTTTATTTTCTTATTTTGTTTAAACATTGGACTTTCTCTGCGTATACGGAAGTATCGACCTGATTGTTAATGTTTAAACATTCTGCTTTGTTTTTGCACATATCACAGTTGATGAAAGTTTAAAGGCATTACTTGAGTCAGTGTATTGCATGATGAGGGGATATGCTGAGATCGTGGGGTCCATAAGAATTTAGTGCAAAATTAATATACCTTAAGGTATCGGTAAGCATTTCGAAAGTTTTTAGATTGAGCTTAAGAGGACAAATATATCGTCAATCTACGTTAATCGTTTAGAACTTAAAATGATTAAAGCTTAACGGTGCTTGTGATTGGTCTCATGAACTGATATGATCCTCTTACACAAACTCACAAAAATATTGTTTGTATATATTTCTTTACTGCATTTTTCTAAAAACAAAAACCCAAAAAGATTGTGTTTTAGTATAGATTTTTGAAAATACAAAAAGATTTTCGACAACTGATGTTGGAAAGCGGATTTTCAAAATTCCAAGTGCTAAACATGATGATTTGGATTGGGAGAATATGTTGAAAACATTGAATGTTATATACAAATGTTTTGATAGATTGTGGGTTTAGTTAATCAAGGTCATTTACTTGAACTTGATGTAACTATACAAATTGATAAAAGAATGATTTCTACCAGTAAGTTTCTTAAAACTAAATGTTATAAATTTGTGAAACTTATGTTGAGGTAGAGGATTTGCAGGTTAACCAGGTTTCAAATTCTGAGCATATGCAGAATAGAGCCAGGAATTGATCCTGAATTTGTGAACTTGTGAAAGCCAGACTACGATCCCGACAGCTGAGTCTAAGGGGGAGTCTGAAGACGAGCTCAACGCAAGAGGAAGCGTGGATTCAAAGAGCCAGATAACTATCCTAAAGGAGCTTGTATTCGGAAATCCAGGTGTCGATCCCAAAAGCATGGAAGCTTGACGAAAGGGGGAGCCTGAAGGAAAAAGAGTCTAAGAAGAAGGGGAGCAACGGAAGCTCGAAGACAGATCCACGGGGATTCTGTTCGTGAAAAAGAAAAGACAAGACGCTACGAGATTGACTACGGCAATATCCAAGGGGGAGTCTGTTAGTGCATTATGTGTCTATCGCCTCTGTCAATCTAGTCCGTAGCAGAAACAGAAGAATTCTAGCATTTTATTGTAATATCTAGTTAAAAAGGGCAAGGTGGCAAACTTGTAAATAAGGAGAAATCCTTATAACCTTGTGCCTATAAATAGGAGCTGTAGTTGTTTCATTTAAGACTTTTGCTCATTTGGAGACTTAGGGAGATAATCTTAGAGAGAGAAAGTTCTCTCATGTGATTCTCGGCTTTGTACACATCATCTTATTCAATAGAATCACGGTTTTAGTACGTTCTCGTGTGTTCGGTCACGTACGTGTACGGATTCCGCACGTTACACGTTCGTTACGCAATCGTTCGGAGTAAAAACCGATCCTACAGATGAATTTCATTATGATCGAAGTTTCGGATTACAAGCTTTGAAGTGAATAACAAGTACAATACGAATGCATGTTTCCAAAAATAGAAATACGATTACAAGTTTTTAATAAGGAAAGTACAGAAATGCGAAGCGCTACAATTCAGCATTTAATGGTTCAGATCTCTTACCAGTTCAGCACTTACCCATTCAGAAGTTATCAAACAGTACCTGAGTGACACAAAAAATGTTCAAAGTTGGTTAGAATTTAATTCTTTTCACCGAATATTTTATAATGATTGATTCATTAAAGTATATACTATTTAACATTTAACAAAACGATAAAAGCTAACATATTAAATTAAATTAATTATTAATTAATTAATTCTATTCTATTCTATTCTATTCTATATTAAAGCATAAATGGCTTAAACAGTTCAAAACAGTTTTAAGTGACATAATAAATGTTCAAAGTTGGTTAGCATTTAATTCTTTTATCCAAATATCTTATATGATTGTTTCATAAATATATAAACGTTAATATATTAGCGTATAAAAATTCAGTGGCAGATCTAGAAGAAATTTTTAAGTGTTGCTCACAAAAACTTTTTGTACCTTAGAGGTATCGTAATATTTACTCAGAACTTTTCCGATACTTAAAACGAAGAATAAATATTTTTTAGGGTACCTTTAACATACATCCGTCCCTATATTAAATAGTGTCACAGTGCCCCTCCTCTATAGGTTGAGGATTTGAGTCTCACTTTGAACCAAAGAGTGTAATTAGAAATAAAGTAAATAGATGGGTGATTTATCATTCTTAAAAAAATGAATACATATTGTTTTATTGATTTATAAACATGCAATTTATGCATATCTAGTAGTAACTACTAAATACCAATAAACAAAAACTCATAAATACCAATAAACAAAATAATTCTATACACTTAATTTTGTTTATCTTGATGTTTTGCCCTATATTTCCTCCAATTTTACAAACTCTCCACGAGGGATCGATGGCTAAAAGAAATCAAACACAAAACCATTGACAAATCAAATGTCTAATACTGATAAAACCTAAACTATAATTCTTATGCATTTTTTTAATTAGGGTAACATTAGTACTATAATAAGAACCCAAAACCATGATTTTAAAACATCAACTATAAGTCTTAGAGAGGACAAGGCACTTCCCGGGTAGCCCTCCATGAGTTTGAACCCAAGCCAGCACATCGCCGCCACCCCGAGGGTAGGCTTGGTTGGTTGTGTTGGCTAGCTCCGGTACCCACTCGAGATTTGTGGAATTTGATGGTTGTTGTTGACCACAATAGTCATATGACCGTTTAAATAAAAAAAAATATTTTTTTTAAACCTTATAAATAACCATCTTTTTCTCAATCCATTTTTATTCTTAACTATCTCATTTCACTCTTTACACTTTTTCATTCTCAATGGCCAATCATTCATACGAAGAGTTGGGTATTTACTTACGTTAAACGATTACGAAGACGATTTTTCAAATGATAGTAGCTTAGTTTACTAACACTAGAAAGGTTGTAGGCTACCCAAACCTCCACGACAACTTTGTCCACACGATATCCACGAAATCCCATCAAATCCCTTGTCCACAGCCTCTCTACAACAACCTGGTCACCCCCTCCCAACCCCTTTCTTTTTTCCAACTCAGATGCCTCTCAATTTAGATCCTACATCAGTGCCTCTGTCGTTGTCCACGGCGGTACAGGCTTCAACAACGAAACTGGCGTCGCATCAGCGAAAACCCACAAACATATTTGTGTACACCGCCCATTAGGGGTGTGCATGGGTCGGTTTGGTTCGGTTTTTACCATTAATCATAACCATAGCCGCTAACTTCGGTTATGGATTTTTCATAACCATAACCATAACCAAACTTCGGTTATGGTTAATCGGTTATTAAGTCGGTTATGGTTCGGTTTTGGTTAATTTCGGTTATTAACCATAAACTTTAACTAAAACTAACTTTTCGGCTTAAGATAAAAATTATATGACAATGTTCCTACAAAATAAGAATGAAACCCACTATGTTAGACTTAGTTTGGGCATTTTCTATAAGACAACCAAAACTATACTTTTTAGTTAAACTACCGATGTGGGATCCATTTTAATAAAGTAATTATGTACTCGGTGTTATACAGAAGATTCATACGATCATAACACCTCAGTTCTTCATCAAAATAAAAGACTTCTACATCAATATCATTTAGTTATATAATATTAAAAAAAACCTCTACATGGTTATTGTAAAACATAAATCCATTATATAGAATTACAGACTTAACATTACAAGTTCGGTTCGGTTTTGGTTATGTCGGTTAACTAAAGCTTCATAACCATAACCATAACCGACTAGTCGGTTAACCAAAGTTTCATAACCATAACCACTGGTTATGTTGGTTATCGGTTAAAATCGGTTTGGTTAAGTCGGTTATGGTTCGGTTATCGGTTATGTCGATTAATTTGCTCACCCCTACCGCCCATTAATCTCAGGGACACAAATTGCAGTTTACCTTGTTTTTTATGATTTCGTTCAATGTAAAACATGTGACGATATCCTTTTGGCCATGTCATAACTCCATTTCTTGGGTTTTCTCTTTCAGTTATTAAAGTTATTAAAGCAAGTTCTAATACCGTAACAAACCAAACCGATACCAACCAAGTTCCCGCGACATAACACGCTGAAATCATACTAGCTAGAATATTAAATGAGAGTGTCCACCACAATTTCTCAACAACTACATTCTCAAGTGTCGGCACCACCAGCCAATAGTTCTGGCCCTTCATTGGGCAAAATGGGCGCCAACTTCAATAGTGCCAGGCAGCTGCCTGGCACTTCCCTATTGGCCTAACAAATTTACGATTTTATCCCCCTTTAAAATTACGATTTTGCCATCAGTTAAAAATTATGTTTTTTCCCCCACTTAAAAATAAATTTACGCTTTTACTCCCAGCTAAATATTTCAAATTTGCCCCCGGTTCAAAATTACGATGTTGACCCGTTTCAATTTACAGTTTTGTCATTAGTTTTTCCCTTAAAATTACGATTTCTCCATCAGTTCGAAATTATGTTTTTACCCCCACTTAAAAATAAATTTACGCTTTTGCTCCCAGCTAAAAATTCCAATTTTGCACTCGGTTCAAAATTACGATTTTGCCCCGTATAGATTTATAATTTTGCCATTAGTTTTTTTTTTCTCACACCCAAGTTACGGTTTTGTCCTCAACTTAAATTTACATTTTGCCCATCGTTTTTGTTTGTTTTCCTGGTGAAATTACAATTTTGCCCCCAGTGTAAAATTACAGTCGTGCCGGCAGCTTCCTGACACTCCCCCGTTGGTCCATTTAATTTACGATTTATCCCCGAATTAAAATTATGATTTCGCCCTCAGTTAAAAATTACGTTTTTCCAATCGTTTTAGTTTTTTTAGCAAAACTATAAAGGTTTTTTTTAATCGGTTTACTCGATTTAATTTTTTTTCCGTGTCAAGGAGCTGCCTAACACTCGCTCATTAGTCCTGAAAAATTACAGTTTTGCCTTGAGCCCAAAATTACGGTCTTATCATCGTTTTTGTTTTTTTTTCTAGCAAAATTATAGTAGTCTTTTTTGAATTGGTTGAGAATTATTCGGCTATCGCCCCGCAACGCGGGCGGGAAGTTGGATGACATTTAACTACTCACAACATCAACTAATCAATACATCCACTTCCATCATCGCCGGACATAATCATCACCACCACCACAATCCGCCGCTGACATCACCCCACCCTACTCCTATAAATAAATTTATATACACACATCTATATCTATATCTATATATCCTTTTCTCCGTCAAACCCGCCTCTCTGTCTTTCAATTTCTCCATTTGCCAAACTTTCACCTCACAAACTTTCCCCTTTTTCCTCATCAAATCAACACACATCACAACTTCCAATTCATCTGATCCTAATCTCATTACACTCCACACTTCAAATGCTACAACAATTCGGTTGAATCGAACAAACATCCAACAGATATGGTGGTTCGAAAAGTCGGAAAGTATGAAGTCGGAAGAACAATCGGTGAAGGAACCTTCGCCAAGGTCAAATTCGCTCAGAACACAGAGACCGGTGAGAGTGTCGCCATGAAATTACTCGATCGAGCTACTATAATCAAGCATAAAATGGTCGATCAGGTAGTTTTTGCTGATTTCATTTGCTGATCTTCAAATTAGATTAGAATTGATTGATTGTTAATCGGAATATATGTTTCACAGTTGTTTAGTTAGTCTGTTTTCCGAGTGTTATCGTATCAAACATGAATACGACTCGTTTAACTACTTTATACCTAATTTTATAACACAGAAGGAAGGAGAAATGTTTGAGCCTAGCCTTCTAGTTTTAATTATTTGTTTTTTTTAAATATACATAAATCTACATAGTGTACTTTTTCTTAAACAGGTCTCATCGTGTCTTAAACAGATCGGGAATTGCCAGCCCTAGGCCTAGGGTTAGGTTTTTAAGGTGTATATGTAGATAAAAGGTGTTTTGAGATTGATTTTGTGTGATTGTTTGCAGATAAAGAGAGAGATATCTATAATGAAGCTGGTTAGACATCCGAATGTTGTTCGTCTGCATGAGGTATGGTTTCATAACGTTGTATATTATTATTTTGAAAGGGAGTGTTAAGTGGATTAACCGATTAAGTGGTGGTTTTTGGTTTAGGTACTGGCTAGCCGAACGAAAATCTATATAATTTTGGAGTTTATTACAGGTGGTGAGCTGTTTGATAAAATTGTAAGTCTCTAAGGATGGTGAGTTAAATGTGTTTTGGTGTTTATAAGGTCATGAATCATAAGTGTTATATGTTTTGTATTAGGTTCGCCATGGAAAGCTCAGTGAAGCGGAATCTAGAAGATTTTTTCAGCAGCTAATTGATGGTGTAGAGTATTGCCATGGTAAAGGAGTGTACCATAGAGATTTGAAGGTGTTTGTAGGGCTCGGTTTTACTTTACTGTTCATCTTTGATGGATGTCATAAATTTTTAACTGTTACTTTCCTTTTGCAGCCTGAAAATCTTTTGTTGGATTCCCAAGGAAATTTGAAAATTTCAGATTTTGGACTCAGTGCATTGCCTGCAGAAGTAAGCTCTCAATGTCAATTACGTTTTCTTTTTATGATTAGTTACAAAACAACAAACTGCTTGCTAAATGATTTTGTTTGACTTGTGTGATATATTTGCAGGGTGTCAGCCTCCTTCGAACAACTTGTGGGACTCCTAACTATGTTGCACCCGAGGTAATTACAGGTGCAACTTATTCTTATTTTTAGCGAAATCACCCACCTTTGTTATGTTCCTTATTATTATTAGTTATTACTATTAACTTATGGTAGTTTTATATTCATTAATGTTAAACTTCCCATTATTTTTTGAGTTCTGGTTTAGGTACTTAGCCACAAAGGTTACAACGGTGCATTGGCTGACGTTTGGTCATGTGGGGTCATCCTATATGTACTGATGGCAGGATACCTCCCGTTTGATGAAATGGATCTCACCACATTGTATGATAAGGCATGTTAAATTTTGCAGATGTGTTCATTTTTACTATTGTGAGCACATTCATAGTTGTTATTAGTTATTACTATTCTCATTCTTGCTTGTTATAACTGTCTTCTCTTCATAAGCTGCTTTATTTTACTTTTACAAAGGTTGTTTTTTTGTTGTTGTTTTATGCAGATCAATAAAGCTGACTTTTCATGCCCATCATGGTTTCCAGTAGGGGCAAAATCGTTAATTCATCGAATTTTAGATCCAAATCCCGAAACAGTGAGTAGCCCATGTTCCATGATATTGGTGACTATGATTATGCATTTAGAATATTTGTTGTATGTGTATGTGCAGCGTATTTGTATTGAAGAAATTAAGAATGATGATTGGTTCAAAAAGAATTATGTCCCTGCTAGACTTCTTGAATATGAAGATGTGAATCTAGACGATGTGAATGCTGTTTTTGATGACTCAGAGGTTCGCAAATTACTCAAGAGGGGCTCTCTGTTTTTCTTTTATCATTAGTTTTTTTAAATTTTCATATATTCGTAAAAACATGGTCAAATGCTAACTTGCAGTTTTTATACTTCTGTATTGCATCATAGGAAGAGCGGCCTGATGAGCAAAACACAGATGAAGACACAGGTCCTTTGTCGCTTAATGCATTTGATATGATAATTTTATCTCAAGGCTTGAACCTGGCTTCCATGTTTGACCGCGGTCAGGTTTGACTTCTTAGCCATATAAAATTTGATCATTATTCATTACCAACATCACATCTTAATTAGATGCATGATTGCATGGTGATGGTGCATTATGTATACTAGTCCCATTAGCCCAAAAAAGAGTCCCCAATTTTGATTTTCAAAATAGAGTAAAGTACACGGATGGTCCCTGTGGTTAATCAAAAAATTTGGATTTGGTCCCTAGCTTTTCAAAAGTACACGGATGGTCCCTGTCTTTGTAACACATTTAGTCCCCAACTTTTCCCAAAAGTACATGGATGGTGCATGTGGTTTGCATTTTGTGACGCATTTAGTCCCTAACTTGGACCTGCTGAAACCTTTAGATTTGGTAGTTGGGGACTAAATGCGTTACAAAGTGCAACCCACAAGGACCATCCGTGTACTTCACTCTTCAAAATAAGAAGATTCTATGACAAAACTTACATTGTATTGGGCGTTTTTAGGTATTTAGTTTCGGAACATTCTATAACCAGTAAGTATACTTCCACAGCCATAAGAAAAAACCTGAAATATTGATATTCATTAGTCAATAACTAAATTTGGTTATTAAGTTTTGAGATGGACAGTGAGTTCAGTTTACTGGATACCAATTCACGGTGCCCAATACAAAGATCACATTAGTAATATACTTATTCTCCCAACTTTATGTGAAAATACATATGCTTGTTTGACAGGACTCTGTGAAGCACATAACTCGTTTTGTGTCTCAAAAGCCTGCAAAGATTGTTTTATCAAGTATGGAAGTTGTTTCTCAGTCAATGGGTTTCAAGACGCACATTCGAAATTACAAGGTTACATCACTTAACTTGTGTCATAGAACTTCCCCTAAATGTCTAAAATGTCCTCCGATAATGAGTAATGACTAGTAAAAGACTTCAGTTAACCCTTTTCAATATCAACAATATTTAATTGCTAAATTTCAGATGAGGGTTGAAGGGCTTTCTGCCAGTAAAACCTCCCATTTTTCAGTTATCTTGGAAGTGAGTTTCTGGTACTCCAAATTTAATCCCCTTTTTGTATCGTAATTATGCTTTTTTTCGAGTAATTAATCAAAGTTTTAAACCAGGTTTTTCAAGTGACCTCCAGTTTCGTCTTGGTTGACATTGAGAAAGCAGCAGGAGATAGTGGTGAATACCTTAAGGTGTGCTGTTTCCTTTTACATTAAACAATGTGATCTTTCCTATTGGCTCATAATGGCAAGATTTACACCACAGGTAACGGGTCAGAATGTGTTTAGGTTGACGGACCCGTTGAAACAACTCATTTCAAATTTTTAGTACAGGTTGAGAAAGCCTGGGCTGGGTCAACCACAAACACTTTTTTACTTTATCAAAAAAAAATCATAATTTATCAACACATATCATAAAACAACAAAAATAACCAATGCATTAGAAACTGACAACTTTTAACCTGTTTGACCCGTTCTTGTTTTAGCTATTTTCTAATGTGGCTCATTGGGTCGAAATTGCCATCTGTAATAATACTCATGTTTAAAGTTTTGTAGCTGAGATCACATTTTATTTTTAATTTTGCAGTTTTACAAGAACTTCTGCAACAATCTAGAGGATATCATCTGGAAGCCACCTACTGAACACCAGGGAAAATCCAAGATCACAAAATCTAAGTGCAAGCAGCGTTAGTTGGTATACATGGTTAATTATCAATTCAGCTTTTTTAAAAGTTAGTTCAATTTGAAATAACAACTGAATTTTCTGCTTTTTGAACTATTATATTTAGCTTTTGTTGCCAAAAAGACACTGCATTTTTCAGGATCCGAGTGATTTTAGACAAGTTGTGTAATTGTTGCATAAAGAATCATCATGCTTTTACTTTTTGTCCGTTTGTTCACTACATTCCCGCAGGAAAAAAAGACATTTACTTGCCATAAAAGTAGTTCTGCCCTCTAAATATAGAAGCATCTTAATTAGGGGTGTTCATAAACTGTCCAAACCGACCTAACCATCCAAACCGAAGCAAGTCGTCCAGACTGAGATTTATAGGGTTCCGTGTTGGCAGTTTGGCTGTTTAATGGTCTTGCTGATGGGTTGGAACTTGGAATCTGCTGCGTAAACCGAACCAGCTGTTTAACATTTTATAACCTTTAATGCAAACAAATGATCTTTTTTACAATAAATCCGGTTCAAACCTTAAAACCACTAAAACTGGCCGACCTACCCAAGCATGCCGGTTTGGTTTGTCGTTTCCTGAAAATGTAGTTTGTGGTTGACCCAAAGTTTCATTAAAACCGGACCATGAACACCCTCAAAGTGCAACAAAATACTAAACGTTGGAATAATCAAGATTTTAAAGAGATTTTTGCATTAATTACTTTGTAGCCAACAAGGCTGGTATGTTTATCATTCATTTATGCCTATCCTTATATGTTGCAGGCCAGGCTAAGAATGGAAAAAAAGGTCAAAACGGCGTTGTTGACTGAAATATGCAGGCAAGCAAACTTGAGTGCAGAGGTTTTATGTTTGGTTTGATATGGAATATGTTGCTTTATGTAGAGAGCATAGTAATGCGATGAATACATGGTTTTTCTCTTTTGTTTTGGAACAAATTAAAATAGCATTAAGAGTGAAGAAGTTCTAATCTCTTTCTGTACTCCCCTCTATTGGTCTCAATAACTGTTTTGAGTCTTGGTTTAAAACACGCTTAGAAGCTTTTAGGTCCAAAAGTCGAGATGCTGGCATCACGTGCGCGAAAGGTTACTCTATGTACTACCAAATAAGCTTTTATTTATAACTAGATGAAGGGGTATGGTCCCAAAAAGCTGCGCAATCCTCCTGCAAGGTCGCGCGGGACCATACTCCTTACTCAACAATTTCCTTATTTGCCAACCTCGCGCGGGCTACAGCACATCTGTGTAACTCGGCGCGAGGCCTAGATAATAAGAAACTCCAATAACAACACTTAGCATTCTGAAAGAGCATGCAGCAGCACATACCACGCGCGGGGTTATTACGTGTTCAACAAGAATCGTGCGTGACAACGGCGCAAGGCTGTTTCAGATAGTACACAAGGTACAAGTGGCAGAGGAAAAGAGCCAATCAGCGTCCTTCTGGCCCTGCTCAATCGTGCTCCACGATCGTCTGACATGCAAGAGACAAAAAGTACTTAAGCACGCCTACATGGCACCAATCACAGGGCAGAGACAACTGCCCCACGATCTCCACTTACCTGCTGATGGCAGAAAGGCGGCCAAGCCGACAACAGTGACACGTGGCTCCAATCACGCGCCAACTCCCAAGAGCTCCTGCTAACCACTAACGGTCGACACCAGTAAGACAAGGAGCATATCCCTTATGTTGTCGCCTTCAGGCCCATCAGCCCATATCCTCTTACACATCTCCGGCTATAAATAGGGACCTCACCTCACAGGTTAAACATTCCGTTCTCTCTACTCTCACTCTTAATACTTAATTATCTTCCCCAAAGCAGTCGCTTATTCTCACGCCGGAGCCCGGTTAAGAGGGAAACTCCCATATTCCCCTCTTAACGAGTAACGGTGTTCTGTTTTGCAGGATAACCCAGTCATTAAGGAGCTCAGGAAACCATAAAGAATATTAACCACTATGATAGGAACATAAACCAAACTGATTAGTGCCATAATTAGTTCTGTGTTTCTTCATTGGCGCCCACCGGTTTTTAACAAATCACTTTCATCTTCTTTGTACCTGAGTTTTCGTTGTTCTTCCTTCGATCATGGTTGGTCAAGGAATCATTCCTGAGTTTGTTGGTCTCGGAGCAAACTCTAATGCAGCGTTGGGGGAGGGTAATCAAAACGCCCAACCTCAACACATCGAAGACATTGGCGAAATCGAAGTAACCAATACGGGGGGACCGCGCGGGAGCATCACCCGCATTACTCAAACGGTAACCCCAGGAAACAACGGCGCTGGACCTTCAAACCCAGCTCCACCTCAGAACATCTCGGCGCTACTAGGGCTACCAGAGGGCGAAACCCCAGCCTCATGGTACGCCAAGCAACTTGCCACCATTAACGAGGCATATCAATCCTTGAGCGCTCAACAAGCAGTCTTAACGGCAGAACCGTCCTTGGTTACACCAACCGGCCCCAGTCACGGGGCGCGCCAGATACCACCAACGCAAAACATCCAAGGAAGAACTAACAGACCTCCCCCTACCCGAAGACTAAGCGTGCAGGACACACGCGAGATACGGGGAGAAACAGAAAGCTATTATGATTATCCGTCAAACGTCCAAAGAGGCCCAGTTCATAGCCGGCTCACACCGCGCAACATGAACAATGAATGGGAAGATACTGACCCGGATGACCCAACTTGGCAAGATGATGAGGGTTCGTCAGTCTTCAATCGCTTGCAAAGGAACCATGAATACTACAAACCAAGACAACATGTTGGCTACACCGAAGAGGCAGAGCAAGACTTTCGCCTCGCCTATCGACCAGCTGAAGCTGTAGAACATTCAAAGTTCATTCCAAAAATCGCACTGGCACCGCTTAAAAGAGAGAAGTTACCTCCGATAGTCGGAAAGTTTAACGGATTGACTGATCCCGACGATCACGTCAGGGTTTTCACAAGCGTGGGTTGCATGGGAGGATGGAATATGCCCATGTGGTGCCATCTGTTTATTCAAACGCTTATCGGGGCTACTCGCGCCTGGTTCGACAGCCTTCCTCCGGGAAAAATCAAATCATGGGTGGATTTTAGGACACAGTTTTTGAGTCACTTCAGTCAACAAAGACGTTACCAGCGCGACACAGCCGAGGTAGAGGACATCTGGCGCAGAGATAACGAAGGTCTCGAAGATTTCATCACTCGCTTCAACAAGGAGTGCTTGGAAATCGGCGGTGTAAGTGAACAACTCATGCGCTGCCACTTCAAGAAAGCCATTCGCTGTGATAGTCTCATCAGAACTATCACTGGGAAGGATGGAATGCCCAAAGAATGGGATAAGCTCATGGAAGCCGCGAAGATAGTCGCGCAAACTGAAGAGTCACTCGCCAGAAACAAGAGTTATCGTACTGAAGATCGATTTTCTAAAGGGGGCAACTCGCGCGACGACAACAGACGGAACAAAGGCAAAAACCCTGGGTGGAAAGCCAACCACTCCAGCGGTTATGGTGAACGACCTCGTTATGAAGAACGGCCTCGCTACAGAGAAGACGCGCGAGACATTATTGATCGAATTGGGTATCGAAAGGCAGTCAGAGACGATAACCGAGACAAGCACTGGACTCCGCTCATAAAAACACCAAAAGAGGTGCTGATGACGGAGAATCATGATTTCAAGGCGCCAAGGCCTATGACGAACAAAAAGGGGCAAGACCCCAACCTATATTGCGACTTCCATAAAGATACGGGGCACCTGACGGATGACTATTACAGTTTACGTCAAGAGATTGAAAGAGCGCTAAAAAGCGGGAAGCTAAGCCACCTGGTGAAAAACGTGCGCAAAGAGCCTCGACAGCTCCAACGCCACGATGAGGGGAATAACAAGAAAGTCAGACGCCTAGAAACTCATATGGTCAACGGACCAAGATACAGCGCAAGAGAGAAAGGTAAGCGCCCTTACGAACCCTCATGGCAAGAGCAACATGTCATTTTCTCGGTAGTGCGCGGCGGTCCTCGCGCCACTCGACCCGTCGTCATTGCCGGTATTATCGGCCATTATGAAACGGAGTACGTGTTTATCGACCCAGGAAGTACGGCTGACATCATCTATGAGCAATGTTTTAATCAGTTTGATGAGGAGGATAAAGCGAGACTTGAACCAGTTGATTATCCACTATCCGGATTCTGCAACGAAATGGTCTTCCCGTTAGGCCAAATCAGCTTCCCCGTCACGCTCTCTGACGGGAAGCATTCAAGAACAACAAATGTAAACTTCATGGTGATGCCTGTCAAATCAAGGCACGATGTGTTATTGGGAGAGAAACCCAAGGCGAATTGAACATGGTAACCTCCACGCCCCACTCAGCGATAGGGTTTCCAACCAAGACGGGGGTGGCGGTTATCTACGCTAAGAAAGAAGTAATGGCAACAGAAGAGATGCGCCCAACAAAAGCGGCCAAGGTTTCAACAACCGAGCCAAAAAAATGGGTTTTAAACCGCAAGTACCCGGAGCAAACGGTGACGATAGGCCACGCAATCTCACCAAACATCAGAACTCATCTCAAGCAGCTCCATTCAGAAATATGGATATCTTCGCCTGGACTTCGGCTGACATGACCGGTGTCCCGCGCGACATCACCGAACACTGTCTAAACACTTACCCTTCCGTTGAGCCAAAAGTGCAAAGGAGACGCAGTCTAGGGACGGATAAAACCAAAGCGATGAATGAGCAGGTATGTGAGTTGCTAAAGGCAGGGATCTTGCGGGAGGTCCGTTATCAAAGTTGGGTTGCGAACCCAGTAATGGTGGAGAAGTCTAGTGGAGGATGGCGAATGTGTGTTGATTATACCGATCTCAACAAGGCATGCCCTAAAGATTGTTACTCTTTGCCTGAGATCGACAAAAAGATAGACTCCCTCGCACCATACAGATGGAAATGCTTCTTAGATTGTTATAAAGGGTACCATCAGGTGCAAATGAAGTTAGAAGACGAAGACAAGACAGCTTTTCGAACCGATCTAGGGATCTTCTGCTACACAAAGATGCCTTTCGGCCTGAAAAATGCTGGCGCAACGTATCAACGCCTGATGGATAAGACCTTCGCTGGAGATATTGGGAAGCATATCGAGGTTTACATCGATGATCTGGTAATTAAGAGCCCTGAAGAGGAACAAATGTTGAAAGACATTGAAAAAACATTCAACACATTGCGCAGCGTAAACATGAAATTGAATCCAGCCAAGTGTTCTTTTGGTATGGAAGAAGGGAAGTTCTTGGGCTTCATAGTCACAAACGGCGGCTTTAAGGTGAACCCAGAAAAGGTCCAGGCGATAGAGCGGATGCCATCGCCGCGAACAATCAAAGAAATGCAACGGTTGGCCGGCCGCCTAGCCGCGCTTAACCGTTTTCTGTCAAACCACGCCGCAAAGTCATATCCCTTTATCAGCACCTTGCGCAATTGTGTGAAGAAGCAAGAATTTAGATGGACGCCTGAAGCAGAGGCCGCTTTTCAACAAATGAAGGAGTGCTTGATCGAACTCCCTACCCTGACCGCGCCGTTCGAAAAAGAACCGCTCATACTGTACTTATCTTCTTCGGATAAGGCAGTAGGTTCGGTGTTACTTGTGGAGAGAAACGGAGTACAGACTCCAATTTGTTACGTCAGCAGGGTGCTTACCGATCCAGAAACAAGATACTCCACAATGGAGAAATTGGTGCTTGCGCTGCTACACGCCTCTCGGAGGCTGCGCAGATACTTTACAGGGCATGTGATCACCGTACTTACCAATTTCCACATCGGCACGATATTGCAAAAGCCAGAAACATCTGGGCGGTTAGCAAAATGGGCAATCGAGCTGGGAGGCCATAACATCCTGTACAGGCCGCGCCCAGCCATCAAGGGCCAAGTTCTAGCGGACTTCATCACAGAAGTCCCAATTGATAAAATCAAGGATTGCGAGCTTGTTGAGACCCCTGTGAAAGAATCAACGAATGAGTTATGGATGTTGTACACTGATGGGGCTTCAAACGAGGATGGCGCGGGAGCAGGATTGCGCCTTGTTAGCCCCGAAAATCATGAATTTACTTACGCCATCAAGTTGGATTTTAAAAACACCAACAACGAGGCGGAGTACGAGGCATTCCTGGCAGGCTTACGCCTCGCCATAAAAATGGGAGCCAAGAATCTTCAAGCGCACGTTGACTCACTTTTGATCGCCAGTCAAATCAACGGAATCTATGATGCAAGGGGCGAAGTTATGGCCTTATATTTGGATCAGGCGAAAGAGTTGCTCCAAAGATTCAAGTCCTACAAGGTAGTTCACATCAACCGCTCTGAAAACAAACCAGCAGACGCTTTGAGCAAACTGGCTTCAACGTCCTTTCAACATCTCGCCAAAGATGTAAGGATCGAAGTACTCAAGAATCCATCAGTTCTGCTACGACAAGTCAACGTGATCGAAATAGGGCAGCCATCCTGGATGACCCCTATAATTCAATATCTGCAAGAAGGAATACTCCCTGAGAACAAAGCGGAGGCAAGGAAGATTCAAAACAAGGCCCTGCAGTACGAAATGAATGGTGGTATTTTGTACCGAAAATCCTTCTTGGGACCACTACTGCGCTGCGTGGACCCCCAAGATGCGAACTATTTGATAAGGGAGATTCATGAAGGGATCTGCGGCATCCATGCAGGGCCACGCATGGTTGTCGCGAAGATTATGAACGCTGGATATTACTGGCCAGGGATGCATGTCGATGCCGTGAAGGAGCTGCGCAAGTGCGACTCCTGTCAGCGACACTCTCCAAAAACCCTGCGCCCAAAAAACGATCTTATCCCTGTATCCACTGCTTGGCCCTTTCAGCAGTGGGGAATTGATATGGTGGGACCCTTCCCAGACGCCCCTGGCGCCGTCAAGTTCATAATTGTGGCCGTTGACTATTTCACTAAGTGGGTGGAAGCCAAGGCTCTCGCTTCAACCACGGCAATGATGGTGCGCAAGTTTATTTGGGAGCACATCATTTGCAGATTTGGTCTTCCACTCAAAATCGTCACAGACAACGGTACCAATTTTGCTTCCGAGGATCTTCAAAATTGGATGAAGGAAATGAGAATCGAGCATACCTTCTCCTCCGTTGCGCACCCTCAGGGCAACGGTCAAGTAGAAAGCGTTAACAAAAATATCGTCGAGGGGATCAAAGCCCGACTGGGCACAAAGAGAAGAGGTTGGGTAGATGAGCTCCCAAGCATCCTGTGGGCTCATCGAACCATGCCGAAGACAAGCACCGGCGAAACTCCCTTCAGCCTAGTATACGGCTCGGAGGCAGTTATCCCGGCGGAAGTTGGACTCCCCTCACCGCGCTTGACAGCATTCAACACGGTCGATAATGAAGCAGAGCGACGTCTCGATTTGGACCTATTGGAAGAAAGACGCGAGATTGCGCGTATCAAAGAAGCGAAATACAAGACACAACTGGAAAGGTACTACAATGCGCGAGTCCGCATTTGTACCTTCACTCCAGGAGAGTACGTCTTCCGAGACAACGAAGCGTCAAACGCTGAACGCCCAGGAAAACTAGCACCCAAATGGGAAGGCTCATACTTGGTTCACGAAGTGCTAGGAAAAGGGGCATACAAATTGCGCACCCTGGATGAACACATCATCCCGCGCACGTGGAATGCACAGCAACTGCGCAAATGTTATATGTAACTATTCTAGGCCATGCGCCTCTACTCACTCATGTTGGCCACGCGCCTTTTTTAATTACCTATGTTGGCTAAACGCCCTTTTGCTACTTATGCGATGTATGTTGGCCTAAGTGCCTGTTTCCCAAGCAATGAAAGCATACGACATGTTTTCTTTTACGATAAGAGTCCTTTCGTTACAAATGCATGTTAAACTTTTGATTAGCACGAAAACACTCCAGAAAATTACGAGCTCTTGGACTATGCCTCCAAGGTCCTCCGTTAACATAGCGCGAGTGTAACACCCCAACCCGGAACGGGCTGACGTGTCACAATAACAGTAGTATCATAAACAAAAGTCATAATTCCATTTATTTATTTGATAAAGATACAACCACACAACAACTATACTTGAGATTAATATACAAGCGGACATATTCGACTTGATTTACTAACATCTTCTGATTTAGTCTTCGGCTTTATTCTTCTCTCTTTTCCCCGCCCAAAGTAACATGCAGACCTGTATATACAAAAATTTACAGAATGAGCCGAATGCTCAGTACGGAATATTAGGCTCAAATAACAAATAATGCTTTATAGAATTGTTATTCGGATGAAACTTGATGCAAATAACGTAATTTCATAATCATATCTTACGGATGTACCCATGAGCAAACTTAAAACGTGACAATACACAGGTAGCTACTCCTGCATAATTATCACATGAGATGGCGAGTTGGCATACCCGTTATCCACCTCCTTATACTTAAATCCTAGGATCGATCCATACGCCTCCTAATAGCCTTATGTACCACACTTGTACTTAAGAGACGCCGTGAACTGATCTCTCCGTCACGGATGGAGCACATGATGTTGATGCCGCAACAACATGCTCGTGGGACACTCCACGAGAAGCGATACTCAGGGTATCAGAGTACAAATGGACTTATTCACATAAATTATAAAACTTATTTTCATAACCAGACGTAACATATATTGGAACATGCGATAATGAGTATAACTAACAGAAAACTATCGCATGACATGAAAGCTAAATCAAATGATTAGAATAGAAATCAAACGGGCTGTCAAATGAATCGATAATCAAAGACGTGAGGAGTTTTATAGGATATAGTAATTTAATGGTTTTATAACAATTTGAATATGAAGTAATAAGGAGTGGGGTAAGGATCCGTACCTTAAAAATTCCAAAGTAATGCTACCTTGTGATAATATTTCAGATTTATATGGGCAGAGTTTAGACTATTGATTAGTCTTTTAACCTAATTTAAATAACATGCACACAACTAGGTTAGTAACTTAATACAGCCTTTACGATAACTCACGAGATCAAATTCTCACAACGAACGACAAAGTGCGATACTTAAACATCCATCGAATTAACGACGAATGACAAAGTACGATACTTAAACATCCATCGATTTAACGACGAACGACAAAGTATAACCCTAATGTGGGCAGCACTTAAACATCCATTGGATATATTGATCGATCGGACAATGAATCGTAATAGCGATCGAGTTATTACCCTGTTCTGCAGCACCCCGCTATACTAATTTGTGTTTCGTGTGTGTTTTGAGAGTAATTGGACGATATCTCAGCGCGTATTTGGAGTTTCTTCGTCGTTTTTGTGCCCAGAATCAAGTCCCAACATCCTCTATTTATAGTCGAATTTTGACCTTGTCGCGGCCCGCGTGACATTAAGACTATTCTTACGCGGCCCGCGTGGCAACTTATTTTGTGCATAGGGTTGCCACGTGTGGGACTAGCCTAGCTGAGTCGACAGATTTTAAAATTTCAACTTCGTCCGCAAGTTATTAAGATAATCGTCAAGTAGGGAATACCCCCCCCCCCCCTGAGTTTTAGGGGCCCTAATCCTGATTCTGAAAATTCTGAAAATTTTAGGGTTTGTACGAAATTACTTGGGTGTCTTAATTAGGGTTTCCTAGTGGGTAATTTATAAATAAAATAATAGTTTTGGTTGATATACAGAAAGATGGATCATAAGATAAATGTTTAGTTTATTATAAATTATTATTATTATTTTTTTTATTTTTTTAGAATAATGTTGTTAAATTTTAGGGTTATTACAACTATTACCCCCTTAAAAGAAATTTCGTCCTCGAAATTTTTCAAACATATCGCATAAGTAACGGGAACGGAATTTTCATAGCAGAGTTACTAACTTATATAACAAAAATCTCCTAAACACACAGGTGTATCTGAAATTCATAATTACGTTTATGACTATAATTGTCAATTACCTTACCGTCATGTCCTAATGGTTCTTCCTCTATGTATCTTAATAACATATTTAATCATGCAGAAAATCAACATACAGTTGCAGATAACAAGAGTGACTATTGGTACTGATATCTCCTACTTAAATATGCTTAATCATAACTAAGATATATTCACATAAGGCAAAGCATGAATGACCATAAGCAGAAATAAATGAACATAGATCAAATAGCAAGGTTCATCATTACCTTGACTAAAATTCTATTGTTAAAATAGATTAGGGTATAGAGAGCGAATTGATTCTTCAGATTCCCATGTTGCTTCGCGTTCAGAGTGATTTTTCCGGAGGACTTTAACAAATGGAATTACTTTCCTACGCAAAACCCTTTCTTGTCGATCTAAGATGGCTTCTGGTTCCTCTTCGTATGACAAATCTTCGTGAATGGTAAGTAACGGATAACTAAGGACATGGAGTGGATGATAATTATATCCTCTTAATGAGGAGACATGAAAAACGTTATGAACGTGAGAGAGTTGAGGCGGTAAAGCCAGTCGATATGATACTTCTCCAATTATTTTAAGGATTTCAAACGGACCTATGAAACGAGGACTAAGCTTCCCTTTAATTCCAAATCTACGAACGCCACGCCAAGGTGATACCTTTAAGAATACGTGGTCACCAATTTTAAATTCGAGTGGTCGTCTATCTTGATCTGCATAGCTCTTTTGTCTGCTCTGAGCTTCTTTCAGTTTTTCTCGTGCCATAGTGACTTTTTCGTTTGTAATTTGAACTAATTCTGGCCCTTCAATAATCTTTTCTCCAACTTCATCCCAGCATATCGGTGCGCGACATTTCCGACCGTATAAAAGCTCAAAAGGTGCTATGCCAATACTTGCTTGCCAACTATTGTTGTAAGCGAACTCAACAAGACATAGATATTCATCCCAGTTTCCAGACCATTCAAGTGCACATGCTCGGAGCATGTCTTCCAAGGTCTGAATCGTACGTTCTGACTGCCCATCTGTTTGTGGGTGGAAAGCCGTACTAAACTTCAGGCGTGTACCCCAAGCTGCCTGAAAACCTTTCCAAAATCGAGAGGTGAAACGTGGGTCTCTATTGGAAACAATGGAAGATGGTGTGCCATGGAGTCGAATAATTTCTTGAAGAAATATTTCGGATAACTTATTAACCGAAAATCCTTGCTGAATCGGTAGAAAATGTGCTGACTTCGATAATCTATCGACAACAACCCATACAACATCATTCTTCTTAAAAGTCTTAGGCAAACCGGTAACAAAATCCATTGTGATCTCATCCCACTTCCATACGGGAATATCTAATGGCTGCAACAGACCGCTTACTCGTTTGTGTTCAATTTTCACTTGTTGGCAAGTGAGGCATTTACTTACGTATCGAGCAACGTCTTCCTTCGTGCCATTCCACCAGAAGTTCTGTCTTAAGTCTCGATACATCTTTGTAGATCCTGGGTGAATTGAAAATGGTGAGCTGTGAGCTTCGGCTAACAATGACTCACGAAGGGTGGAGTCATCGGGTACACAAAGTCTCTTACCACACCAAATCACCCCATGATGGTCTATACGAAATTCAGATTGCTTACCCACCTCAAGATTTTGCACAATTGCCCAAAGTTCTCCATCTTGCTTCTGTGCATCTTTAATTTGTGATATGAGATCGGGTTCAATCTGCATTCTAGCTAGATATCCATCAGATTTACTAACCTGAAGCCAAATGTTCATCCTTTCGAGATCCCTCCTAATATGAGGCTGAATTTGTAAGCAAGATATAGTCCCGGAATTCTTTCGGCTCAATGCGTCAGCTACAACATTGGCTTTGCCTGGATGGTATTGAATATTTGCGTCGTAATCTTTTAAAAGTTCTACCCACCTTCTTTGCCTCATATTTAGCTCTTTCTGGGTGAATATGTACTTGAGGCTCTTGTGGTCGGTAAAGATATCACAACTCTCACCATACAGATAGTGTCGCCAAATCTTAAGTGCAAAGACGACTGCGGCTAGTTCTAAATCATGTGTAGGGTAGTTAACTTCATAAGGCTTCAACTGACGGGAGGCATAAGCGATAACCTTCCCATGTTGCATTAGCACACAACCTAATCCTTTCTTTGAGGCATCACTATAGACTTGGTAACCTCCTGATCCAGAAGGGAGAGCGAGTATTGGGGAGGATACGAGTCGTTTCTTCAATTCTTCAAAGCTTTTCTCTTGTTCCTCATTCCATGCGTACTTCACCCCTTTCCTTAGGAGTTTTGTGAGTGGTAAAGCAATTACCGAGAATCTTTCAACAAATCTTCGGTAATAGCCAGCAAGACCCAAGAAACTTCGTATTTCGGTAACAGAAGTGGGTCTTGGCCATTTTGTAATAGCTTCAACCTTTGTTGGGTCTACCATAATTCCCTCTGCTGATATGATATGACATGACCTAGAAATGCCACTTGGCTAAGCCAAAAGTCACATTTGGAAAACTTCGCGTACAACTTCTCATGCCGCAAGGTTCCAAGTACTGCATGTAGATGTGCTTCATGCTCTTTACGACTCTTAGAATACACCAGAATGTCATCGATAAAAACAATAACGAATTTATCTAGGAATTTGTGAAATACGCGATTCATCAAATCCATGAAGACTGCGGGTGCATTAGTTAGCCCAAAGGGCATAACCAAGAATTCGTAATGACCATAACGAGTACGAAAGGCGGTCTTGGGAACATCATCATTCTTGATCTTTAGCTGATGATATCCGGACCTTAGGTCAATTTTGGAGAAGAACTGAGCCCCCTGAAGTTGATCAAAGAGATCATCAATGCGAGGCAGAGGATACTGATTACGAATACTAATCTTATTCAGTTCTCGGTAGTCAATACATAAACGTATACTACCGTCTTTCTTCTTCACAAATAAGACCGGAGCACCCCAAGGTGAAACACTAGGTCTTATGAATCCTAGATCTAACAATTCTTGCAATTGTTCCTTCAACTCCTTCAGTTCCATCGGGGCCATACGGTACGGAGCTTTAGAAATAGGTTCGGCACCAGGGATCAAGTCGATGGTGAATTCTATCTGACGGTCGGGTGGTAATCCCGGTAGTTCATCCGGAAATACATCAGGATATTCACGAACAACGGAGTGGCTATCGATACTCTTAACACTAGCAGAAGTATCCTTAATCGATGCTAGGAATCCAGCACAGCCGTTTGATATGAATTTTCGAGCTTTGAATGCGGAGATAATTTTAAGAGATTTATGAGCTTGAGTTCCTTGATATATAATATCAGGATGATGAAGATCACCGAAAATAACACGACGGGAATGACAATCTATAGTTACTCGATGTCGAGACAACCAATCTATCCCTAGAATAACATCAAAATCACACATATATATTGGAAATAGGTCTGCCTTACACACAATAGATTCAATACGGATCGGACAATCTTTATATACGTAAGTGATTACGGATGAATTTTCCATGGGAGTGGAAATGGTTAAAGTATGATTTAAGAGAGTTGGTCTTATCGGAAGGTACTTAGTAAACGAATGGGATACTAAAGAATGGGTCGCTCCTGTATCGAATAACACATAGATACTACGTTCACCAAGCTGAAGGGTTCCAGATACAGTACCTGGAGCATTAGCAGCGTCAGTAGCAGAAAGTGCGAAAACTCTTCCTCCAACATTGGGTTGGTTATTCTTCTTAGTGTCTTTCTTAGTACATTCCTTGATCATGTGTCCAGTTTGGCCACATCTAAAGCATGCTCCTGTACTTCGGTGACATACGCCCTGATGTCTCTTACCACAAGTATTGCATAGAGGGTATGTAATTTGATTCGGGCTTACATGCTGATTCAGTGGTTGAGCTCTAATAGGTTCTGCATACAACTGAATCTGGTTTTGAACAGGCCTCTGGTTTTGCGGTCTAGGTTGCCATGGGCGTGCCTGATTTCCAGAGTTTTGATTTCCTTGCACTTTGCGATCTTGATGCTGTGGCGTAGTGGATGATTGGCCAATTGCCTGCTTTAATTGTCCTTCTCTGTTTCTCTTCTTATTATCCTCAGTTCGAGATAAAAATTCTTTCCTCTCGAACTCAAAAGTTTTGACTGCATCGGCAACTTCGGTGATATCCTTAAATTTCATGTACATGATCGACTTTCGAATTCGATCATTGACTGCCCACTTGCATTTTTCTGCCTGGGCTTCTGCTAATCCTGCAACGTCTCCTACAATACTAGCCAACCTTGAAAATCGAGTAATGAACTCAGAGGCTGGTTCATCATTCTCCTGTCGAATCACTGCATACTCCCTGATATAAGCTTCTTTATCAGCAGTAGAAAAATACTTGTCGTAAAAGATGGTACGAAAGTCGACCCATGAAAGATTAGCATCAAAATCATCCCCTCCTTTGACTTGCTTATATCCTTCCCACCAAGTTTGTGCGTCATCTTCAAGTTTATAGGTAGCCAATCTAGCTTTGTATTGCTCCGGAACTCCAAGAACTCCGAAGATCTTTTCAACATGAGCTATCCAGTTTCTTGCTTCAACTGGATTAGTAGCGTGACTAAAGGATTTCGGTTTTTGTTTTTGGAATTTAGCGATCCATATGTCTATACTATAGGTAGTATGGTTCGTAGTATTCTCATGAGTTTCTCCGCCAGAGATTGGATTCGTGTTATTACGTTATGGATGACGAGTTTGTTGAATAACGGCCTCAGCTGTTTGAGCAACAAGGTTTGGAGGCAACCCGGCAACAGCCTGGTTGATAGCATTAATTACGTTTGGATCGACTGGAGTCTCATTCGAAGAAGTGTTGTTACGTACATGGTTAGTACGAGTACTCCTACGTAGCGGACGACGAGGAGGCATATCTATACGAATAAATATAGGAATTAAACCAAATAAGAGACCAAGTTGAATCCTATCATAGATATCTACCCATTCCTCACAGGTTTTAATTACTATCTTCAAGTTTTCTACAGGAAAGAGCCTTTGCTCTGATACCATAGCTGTAACACCCCAACCCGGAATGGGCTGACGTGTCACAATAACAGTAGTATCATAAACAAAAGTCATAATTCCATTTATTTATTTGATAAAGATACAACCACACAACAACTATACTTGAGATTAATATACAAGCGGACATATTCGACTTGATTTACTAACATCTTCTGATTTAGTCTTAGGCTTTATTCTTCTCTCTTTTCCCCGCCCAAAGTAACATGCAGACCTGTATATACAAAAATTTACGGAATGAGCCGAATGCTCAGTACGGAATATTAGGCTCAAATAACAAATAATGCTTTATAGAATTGTTATTCGGATGAAACTTGATGCAAATAACGTAATTTCATAATCATATCTTACGGATGTACCCATGAGCAAACTTAAAACGTGACAATACACAGGTAGCTACTCCTGCATAATTATCACATGAGATGGCGAGTTGGCATACCCGTTATCCACCTCCTTATACTTAAATCCTAGGATCGATCCATACGCCTCCTAATAGCCTTATGTACCACACTTGTACTTAAGAGACGCCGTGAACTGATCTCTCCGTCACGGATGGAGCACATGATGTTGATGCCGCAACAACATGCTCGTGGGACACTCCACGAGAAGCGATACTCAGGGTATCAGAGTACAAATGGACTTATTCACATAAATTATAAAACTTATTTTCATAACCAGACGTAACATATATTGGAACATGCGATAATGAGTATAACTAACAGAAAACTATCGCATGACATGAAAGCTAAATCAAATGATTAGAATAGAAATCAAACGGACTGTCAAATGAATCGATAATCAAAGACGTGAGGAGTTTTATAGGATATAGTAATTTAATGGTTTTATAACAATTTGAATATGAAGCAATAAGGAGTGGGGTAAGGATCCGTACCTTAAAAATTCCAAAGTAATGCTACCTTGTGATAATATTTCAGATTTATATGGGCAGAGTTTAGACTATTGATTAGTCTTTTAACCTAATTTAAATAACATGCACACAACTAGGTTAGTAACTTAATACAGCCTTTACGATAACTCACGAGATCAAATTCTCACAACGAACGACAAAGTGCGATACTTAAACATCCATCGAATTAACGACGAATGACAAAGTACGATACTTAAACATCCATCGATTTAACGACGAACGACAAAGTATAACCCTAATGTGGGCAGCACTTAAACATCCATTGGATATATTGATCGATCGGACAATGAATCGTAATAGCAATCGAGTTATTACCCTGTTCTGCAGCACCCCGCTATACTAATTTGTGTTTCGTGTGTGTTTTGAGAGTAATTGGACGATATCTCAGCGCGTATTTGGAGTTTCTTCGTCGTTTTTGTGCCCAGAATCAAGTCCCAACATCCTCTATTTATAGTCGAATTTTGACCTTGTCGCGGCCCGCGTGACATTAAGACTATTCTTACGCGGCCCGCGTGGCAACTTATTTTGTGCATAGGGTTGCCACGTGTGGGACTAGCCTAGCTGAGTCGACAGATTTTAAAATTTCAACTTCGTCCGCAAGTTATTAAGATAATCGTCAAGTAGGGAATACCCCCCCCCCCCTGAGTTTTAGGGGCCCTAATCCTGATTCTGAAAATTCTGAAAATTTTAGGGTTTGTACGAAATTACTTGGGTGTCTTAATTAGGGTTTCCTAGTGGGTAATTTATAAATAAAATAATAGTTTTGGTTGATATACAGAAAGATGGATCATAAGATAAATGTTTAGTTTATTATAAATTATTTTTTTTTTATTTTTTAGAATAATGTTGTTAAATTTTAGGGTTATTACAGCGAGACTGGGCAGTTACACTCACACAAGAGCCACACTTACATTTATTCGCGCTAACTTAAACAAAGTTTCTAACAACAGTGCAATAATTGTAACGAAACAGAATAAACATGAGCATCATATTAAATTAAGCACAAACGCGCATTGGTTACATAAAACGCATCATTCCTTTAACCCAAACAAAGCGCGACCGTGCAAGAGCTACGTACAAAACCTAAACAAAAATTACAAGGCACAAAGCCTGACAACGCTACCTATTCAAATCCATCGCCATCATCATCGTCGTCATGCTTATTGCCTTCACCATCATCACCATCGTTTCCACCATCATCACCAGCTGGTTCCTCTTCATCCGATAGCTCAACGGTCTCTGGTGGGTCAAGGATGGTCTTTAACCGTTGACACCAATCGTCATGCTTCAGCGCGTCAGTAACCAAATCCATCACAGGTATAGATAGATGGTCGTAAGCATGTTCAGCGCGCGTCAACTCAGCATCAGCTCGGTCAGTCACTGAACAATGACTCGCATCGAACTCTTGCCCAAAAGCCGCTGTAGCATGCTGCGCACACTCCAAATAACCACCACGGTGACCAACCGCGCGTGAGGCATCTATCAAAGTAGCAACAACTTTATCCAGCTCTCCAGCATTCAAGATGGAGTTGGCCATCTACAACAAACGCAATACTTAAGGCAACAGGTTTTAAGGAATTAAACGAAAGTTAAGGGAGAAATCATACCAGAACTATACCGCGACCGCGCAACCACTCGGCTTCAGAGACCAAAGTATCAACGATACCTTGAGCTTCGGAGTAGTTGTTTTGCGTTACATTAAGAGCAGTGGTGCTAATGTCTCACGCCTCCTCAGCTTTTTGTTTGGCCTCTTCAGCAGTGGCAGCCTTAACCTTCTCAGCTTCGAGATCGATCTCCAAGGACTCGCTTTTTTCAACTTGCTCTTGCAAGCGACGCTTCAGCTCAGCGATCTCGACGTCCTTAGCAGTCAAATCCTTGTCTTTGCCAGTTAGTTGTGCCTTTACCTCAGCCAATTCAACCTGCAAGGGATAAAAGACTCAGTTAAACTGCTAAACAAAAGTGTAAACTGAAATAGAAGTGTCTCGAACCTCAGTCTGCTCCTTAGCAGCTTGCGCAGCTTGCGCATCCTCAACCTTCGCCGTCAGCTCAGGAACCTTGCCTTCAAGCTCAGTAATCTTATTACGAGCTGCGAAGGCGCGTTGGTTGTCCTTTTCACAGATTTTCTTCCATTCTGCTTTCTCCTTCGCCAACAGATCTTCGGCAGCCCGCAGCTTACCCCTTAGGCCCTCGCACCCCCACTCCTCTGATTTCCGGTCAGCTTCGAATTTTGCTCTCTCCACATCAAAAGCAGCTCTCGACTTTTCCAAGTCAGTAGCACGCCTTAATATCCGATCACGGTATTTCTCCCAATTATCCCTCTCCCTAACCATTGTTCGCCACTCGCGAACAATTTCATGGTTAGCAGCGCGGGTGTTGGCCTCACCAACAACATAGGCATGATACAAACCGCTGTGGGTCCGCGCCCTTTGACGATCAACCTCACCAGGAGGAATGGAATTCAGCAGCCAGTCGCGGCAAGGCGCGAACTCGAGGAAGGTATCTTTCTGCTTTAAGCCCCATGGCGGTTGGTGCGGAGCGTCACCACGGCTCTCTTTAGCGTAAGACTTGTAATAAATATCCCCCAAAGTATCTCGGGGGCCTATCGGAGAGCGCGGTGGCGCGCCGTGTTTTCCCACACCACCTTGACCAGCCGCCGAACCAGAACCCGCGCCTCTTGCAGTAGAAATCCCAACAGACTTGTCAGCAGCGGATTTCTCCTTCTCCTTAGTCTTCTCTCTCTCTCTTTCAGCAGCGTTTTTCTCTCTCCTGTTGAGCTCGCCTCGACTTCTCCTCATCCGCCTTTCTCTTCTCTTCTTCAGCTTTCTTCCTTTTGTCTTCATTAATCTTCCTACGCTCTACTTCAGCTTTCCTCTTGTCTTCCTCAGACGTACGCTTCTCCGTCGCAGCAGTTTTCTCCTTCTCGACCTCAACATGTTTTGCCTTCTCAGACTCCACCGTTTTAAAAGGTTTAACGGTAACCTTAGGCCTCTTATGCGCCGGTTCTAGGGGATCTGTAAACACTACTCCCTTCTCAGGGGTCTTCTTTTTGGCCTCTGCAGAAACCGAGTGTCAAAAAAGAATGGAAGTAACAAAGAAACTAAAGGAAACTAACCAGGAGAAAATTTATAGAGAGAGCGCAAGTTGCTCCGTTTCCCTAGCACAGGAATCTCTCCAGCTTTGGGCGCAGCAGACACACCAGCTGTGGTCTCGCTCCTACTCCTCTTCCTGACAATCAAACTTGCAGCAGGCTCCCCGTCTTCTTCTTCCTCCTCTTCAATGTGCGCAACAGAGGGCGGAGTCGTGCCAGCATCTGGGTTGCGAGAACCCGCGCTACCCGAACTTTTCGAGCCGCCTGCTCCAGTTTTCTTCTCGCCTATACGCGACAAGCCTTCAAGTGAGTCATTAATTATCACGTAATCTCTCAAGTTACTCTGACGAAGGTGAAGAGTACCTTTGTCAGCAGCGCTAGCGGTTGCGCGACTACTCCCAGCTCCCTTGCTGGTCACCTCAGGATCCAAGGTGATAACCTTCTATTTCCTCGCAGGTTTTTTCTTCTTTTCTTCAGGGTCAATCCCCAAGTCGCGCAACACACCTGCAAAGATGTTAGACCACGAACTTAGCCCTCCATTTGATGATCCCACAGACTCCTCGCTGGAGAGATAGACAACCTCTTTCCCAGCAGAAGTCACAGAGCGCAAGGGACGAGGGTTAGGTATATGCGCACCTTCGGTTGCAGTAGGCGGAGCAGCAAATGCATCAGCAATGGGGTACATGAAGTTACCCTTGATCTGGTCATACCAGTATTCTTCTCCAGCCTGGAGCGGGCGCACGCCCATGGAACCACCAAAGGTGGGGAAGGCACCTTGATAAAAATGCACCTCTACACGACAAATTATAAAATAAAAACAAGTACGAAACAGGAGGTGAACAAAACTAAGAGAATTACTAACCTCTATCGTCGATCATCAGAATGGGAACTTCCTCGCTGTCAGGCAGCCATTGATCACTCATCTGCGCCGCCACCAAGACGTTCTCACCAAACACTCGGTTTGGGGTGGCAGTAAGCGCCCTATACCAAGCCTCAGTCTTGGGGATCGCAAGATCTTCCTTCACAATCGGCTCAGACCAAGCGCGGAATGTCATAGCGATCGGGATCACCTCCTCCCGAATATAGAAGAACTTTGGTTTCCAGTCATGGAAACTCTTGGGAGGGTTCAAGAGTAGCTTCTTTGCAGCGCCCCGGCTAGCAAAAGAATAGAAGCCCATATGCCGGATAAGCTGGTAAAATGCCCGGAACCTCTCAACCGTTGGCTCGATATCATGAGAACGACATAAGAACTCGAAATGTCGAACTCTCACCATCCCCGGTGGACTCAGTTGGGAGATATGAAACCCATAAAACTGAAGAATATGGGCCATAAAGTTTGTCGACGGCAGCCGAAAGTTACCCTGATGAAAGAAGTCTTCAAAGAAGGTAATATAACCCGGCGGCGCATCGGCGGCCGTCTGATTTTGACCAGGATACCTGGCATCCCATTCCGGTGGAAACCGGAAACTCCTCGTGATTTGCTCAAACAGCCCTAAGTCCCACCAGAGAACGGGAACAGGGCCTTCTTCAACAGGGATATCCTCTTGATGTTCTTCAGCCATAGTGAATAAGCTTCGAATTTTCTGGAAGAACTTGATGATATGAAGAAAGATCTCGAAGATCTGCTACGAAACTTGAAGATTTGAAGATATAAAGGAGATGAACAGACAGAAATAGAGCGACAGTAGAAGAGAAAGTGATGACCTCCCACATCTCTTCGGATATATATACCCATCACATTTAATGCGATGGGTAAACGTGCCGGGATCGCCGCGCACGTGACCAATCAGAAGATGACACGTAAGGCGGGAATCCCGGAGTGACGGTTACCACGCGCGCGTGGAACTCACTCTCCTGACGGAATGACCAACCGTCAGAGACAACTTGATGACAGCCGTGTAAGTGGTCAGCTCAAACGTCACCATCAACGACGTTTCTCACCAACCTGTCAGAGTTCAAATTTCGAAGATTTTCCCGCCCAAAATCATTACAAACTTCATCTAGAAGTTAACAACAAAGCTAGAGCCAAACCTGGTAGCCGCGCCGTAGTAACCAACAAAGGTTACACGCGCGCTGTCTACCCAAGTCAAAGAAGCATTTTCTACAACTTTATTTTTCTAAGTCCAGAGCTCCAACCACTTGCCTCGCGCATGGTGCAGCACTGGACTGGGGGGACTTGAAGGGGTATGGTCCCAAAAAGCTGTGCAATCCTCCTGCAAGGTCGCGCGGGACCATACTCCTTACTCAACAATTTCCTTATTTGCCAACCTCGCGCGGGCTACAGCACATCTGTGTAACTCGACACGAGGCCTAGATAATAAGAAACTCCAATAACAACACTTAGCATTCTGAAAGAGCATGCAGCAGCACATACCACGCGCGGGGTTATTACGTGTTCAGCAAGAATCGTGCGTGACAACGGCGCAAGGCTGTTTCAAATAGTACACAAGGTACAAGTGGCAGAGGAAAAGAGCCAATCAGCGTCCTTCTGGCCCTGCTCAATCGTGCTCCACGATCGTCTGACATGCAAGAGACAAAAAATACTTAAGGACGCCTACATGGAACCAATCACAGGGCAGAGACAACTGCCCCACGATCTCCACTTACCTGCTGATGGCAGAAAGGCGGCCAGGCCGACAACAGTGACACGTGGCTCCAATCACATTGTGCCAACTCCCAAGAGCTCCTGCTAACCACTAACGGTCGACACCAGTAAGACAAGGAGCATATCCCTTATGTTGTCGCCTTCAGGCCCAAGGCCCATCAGCCCATATCCTCTTACACCTCTCCGGCTATAAATAGGGACCTCACCTCACAGGTTAAACATTCCGTTCTCTCTACTCTCACTCTTAATACTTAATTATCTTCCCCAAAGCAGTCGCTTATTCTCACGCCGGAGCCCGGTTAAGAGGGAAACCCCCATATTCCCCTCTTAACGAGTAACGGTGTTCTGTTTTGCAGGATAACCCAGTCATTAAGGAGCTCAGGAAACCATAAAGAAGATTAACCACTATGATAGGAACATAAACCAAACTGATTAGTCCCATAATTAGTTCTGTGTTTCTTCACTAGAACTTGCGTCAAACAACCTTTTTGTCAAGTAGACCTTTCATGATTTCTCCCCATTGGTTATATTGCCCGGATTTTGTCCAATTTAGCGTAGAATTACATGAGGCCCCGCCTCAAGCCCTAACACATTTTCGAACTCATCTTGCCGCCTTTTAAAACCAAGTAACCAATAATAATACCTCTACATCTTGCACGCCTTTTTGATGTGTGCCACACCCTTAGTTCCCTTACCCACTTAGTCCACTCCATACATGTTGTCTATTTTTAGTTCCTTTATTTACTCCATGTTTGCATTATGCTAATTTTAGTGGTTTAGGTAAGGCTATATAATAGCCATTAGGTTTCATTAATGAAGTTATGCAAAGAAATGAATTAGTAAAAGTCTTGTCTCCTAAATTGAATAAAATGCACGGATACTTGTGGTTTTGTAAAATAGCAGTTATAGTCCTCAACTTTTGGAAATTATACTGGTGCTCCATGTGGTTTGACAGTTTGTTACTCGGATAGTCCCTGGAGTGGATGGAGGTTAGTTTTCTCCGTTAAGTAGATGTAAAATGACAAAACTACCCTTACTATTAAATATAATAACTTAAGCATTAAAAGAAATATATATTTAAACCCAAAAAACTTTAGATACAAATAACTCAAGAATAGATACAGATTAACTGACTTTAAACCCAAAATACTTTCTGTCAAGGTTCTTGCTTGTCACATTCCACCTTTTCTACAGTACCCCTTCACCAAATTTTCATAAAATTTTCAGGAACAGAGCTTGAATATTGGAAATAATCTTGTTTTTCACCATCTATGCAACTTTAACTCTACCCGCCGATAAAGCCCTAGCCGTCTGCATCCAATCCCCTGGCTCGCTGTTCTTATTCGTCGGTGTCGTAACCCTAACCCGCCACACATAACCATCGAACCTATCAACAACGACTCATCATTGTTGCCTCCAATTTGAACGCCCGACGGATCTTACTCAACCATCACCCACAAAACCAAACCCTCGAACTTTGGCTGACGATTCAGTACTACACCACCAGATCTAGCCGACGACCAACACCATTTCAGATCCGATTTTGCAGTATTTCATATAAGTTTCTAGTGTTTCAGATCCGGTTTCAGTTACGGATGAATTTTTAAGTAGTGGTGGCAGGGGTTGGTGGCTGATGGTGGCCCCGGTGGTGGCTTCTGGAATGGAGATGATGGGAGAGGATGGCGCCGGAATTTCAGGTCGACGGGGATGGTGGTGTCCGACAAGAAGAAAAAAAGACAATGGTGGGGCCCGCTTAATATTTTACAATTCAATAGATGGGTCACACAAATATATATCTTTAAATGCGTAATGAATTAATAAAAAGGGTATTTTAGTCATTTTGCATTGACTTAACCAGAAAACTTAACTGTCATCCACGCTAGGGAGCATCCGAGTAGGGATAGCAAAAAAGCCCAAGCCTGACGGGTATACCCGAAACCCAAAACATACGGGCCGGGTATACCCGAAGCCCAATGGGTATGGGCTGGGTACGGGCTTAAAAATAGATAAAATTCGGGTATGGGTACGGGTATGGGATTTAGTGATATCCGCCCGATACCCGGCCCATTTACCCGAATAATACCCGAAAGTATCATATTATAGATTTCCATATATATAAATTTAGCACATGTATTTGTTACCGTCTCTATAGTCATATGTGGATATGTATTTGGCAAGTGTTTAGTGAACATATAACTTATTTTTGAGCATGTATATTGGATATGGAAGCTATCACCCTTTATTATGTAGATGTTTTATGCAATTATGTGGTCCTGATACAATTACTTAATTAAGTAATCATTTTAATTTAGTTTAGTATATGTGGTCTGAATATAATATGTAAGTTATTAATCATATTTTCATTTGTTATAGTCATTAAAATAGTAAATTATATAAACATCAAAGTAAAAAATTGCGCATTTGTCCCAACGGGTATTTTTAAGAAATTAACGGGTATACCCGATACCCGCGGGTATGCCCGATACCCGACGGGTAATTACCCGAAAAATACCCGACGGGTAACGGGCCAGGTATGGGACAAAGAATTACAACCGGGTACGGGCCTGGGATTACCAATACCCGGCCCAAGCCCGGCCCATTGCCATTCCTACATCCGAGTAACAATTTATCGAACCACAAGGAGCACCGACGCAATTTTCAAAAGTTGGGGAGTATAGGTGTTATTTTACAAAACCATAGGGACTATTCGTGCATTTTACTCTTCTAAATTTCTTCAAGTTCCTAACTATTTTCTTAGGACCCTTTGATAAACTATTCGGTTCGTATCACTTTTTTGAACCAAGTAACCAATAATACAACCCCTACTAGCCATCCAAACGATACAGCCGCTTTCGGCTACCCAACCGATATAGTCGCTACCCAAGCATCCAACTACGTCAAAGAGTCAACCTCTTATTGTAGGTACTACATCGATTCAACCGAGTTGGCAAAGACGTTTGTCTCACACCGCTAGGTGTAGTGGCGGAGCTTGACCAAAAGTTTCGCGGAGGCGGAAAGTCATGGGACCTAACAAAAGTTCTATTGCGATCTGGGTTATATGTTTAGGTCGGCTATTAAATTCGGGTCGGGTCAAACAATAACAACCCCAAATAAAACTAAATAATCTCCATTCATTCAAAGTACCCATTCTTATACATAAAAAAAACTAAATATTGTTTAGAAAACAAAAGACTAAAATATTTATAATGATGCGAAATAAATTGTAAGTACCTGAACGAAGAATTACAACTCAGCCCGACGACCTTTATGATTTTTTAAAAAAGAATGAATAGTTTTGACCTTTACCATGATATATCTAACAAAAAACAATCAATATGATGCAATGCATAGGTTAATGTAACACCCCGAAATTTTATACAGTATTGAATAAACGAGAATAAGCTAACTAGGAAATAAATAACCCAGTTAGTTAGGAGTCTTGTAGTAACACATGAATGAATTAAAAAGCCTAAATCATAAACTAAATGAAAGTTGAGGGGCTTATGTGTAGAACTTGAAACTTAATTGAATTAAAACAAAATAACACACACAAAGGTGTGTCTGGTCGATCAAACAACAGGGGCGAACAAGAGCTCCCCCACCAAACCCTAACTTGTGCTAAATTGATCAAATTGGGGCTTCAAATCAGTTCCAAATCGATTCTCAAGCACGAAATAGTGATCTCCTAGGGATCATAAGGTATGTAATTTCTATGCAAGATCTTCACCCAAATTTCTGAGTGAATTCATGGAATTCAGGATTTATGTTGCATGTCAGTTGTTTTGAATAAAATAGTGTCTAGGGATAAACCCTAGTCAATTACTTGTTGAAATTTTGGCCTAATTCTTATGAAATCCATAATCACCATTGAAAGTGATAGATGGGTTTGTAGGAGCATGATGAACATTAGGATTATGATGTTATCTTAGTATAAATTGGGTTCTATGAAACAAGTTTAGATTGAGTAATAAGAAAATTGATGTGAATTTGCCTAAATTGATATTTATCTTGGCTAAATAACAAGTGTTGAACTTCATTATAAATTGTGAAGAATTATGCCCTTAAGGTGTTTGTGAAAATGCCTAAAAGATGATTAAAACTGGAAATTTGAGCTAAAACGCTTGTTTGTATAGTTATGGCAAATTATGCGTATTATGTAAACAAAAGAGTTCTAAACGGGTTGTGATTGAACTCTATAGGAAAAGAAACCGGAGCGTCAAATGGACAAGCCGGTGGTGACGCGCGTTTGAAAGGGGTGCTTGAAAGGTAAGCGACCTATGGTTTCGTTATGTCATGTTATTTATTTATTTTAGACCGTTGTGTTGAAAAAAAATAGCTAAACAAGAAAACCCGTTAAGTCACGGAAGTGACGAAGTGCTTTAAACGAGTAAAACGGGTCAAAACATGTGATAGAAATGGACTTTTGAAATGTCTATGGTGGTCTTCATTTCGGCATCCAAACGGGTCAAAACAAGTTGAGTAGTAAACTTTGAAGTTAGTTACCATCACTTGATGAATGGTTATAAACAAGCGTAAGCCGTGTAGCGGACACGCTAAACTAGTTGTGAAATTTAGCCCTTAATACGGGAATTAAAGTTCGAAAACTTAAGCATGTCAAGTAGTATTAAAAAAGCAAGTTTGAAACCTTGGAAACAAGCATGAAGGTTATTGCGTAAGCAAACCCTCGAGAGGGAAGCGAAACGCCTTAGTCATGTGATAACTAATATACAAGTTGCGGAACTTGTAAACAAATGGGTCAAATAAACAAGAGGCAAATTATAGGACAATTGTTTTTGAAATGATATTTTTTTATGCAAACCATGTTGATAAACGTGTTCGTAATTAAATTACGGTTACGTAGGAAAAGAATCGACAAAACTGTAAAACAAGAAAGAATGTGCAGCAGCTACCGTAAGTTACGGTAGCTACCGTAACTTACGGTAGCAAGTAAAATGATACGGTGGCTTTCTACTGCCTTACGGCAGACCACTGTTACCCAGTTGCCACCGTAACTTACGGTGGCTACCGTAAGTTACGGTAGCGCCCAGTCATGAATGCTGAATTTTGTATTTCTTAGTTACTCGAATTCGTTTCCTTTGAACATAGTTTCGATTATGTTAATTTAAGTGGTTTTGACCTTAGGTGACAAAGGGGACTTTCCGGATGGCGATCAAGCAACTTTTTGATGAACCGAACACAAATCTATCAAGCTTTCGCGTGAATTTAATCTATGTTTAAACAATGTTTTGGGATGTAAACAATTTGCTAATTTTGTTGTGAATATTTAAGCTAGTCGGTAGTTGACTAGTATGCGATTACTTTAGAATTTTGAATTGGTAACTTATGTTTTTAATTAAAGCACTTTTTATATAAAATCCAGTATATTATTATTAAATTCGAGTAGTAATTAGACAGGTGTTACAAGTTGGTAATCAGAGCTCAAGGTTATTAACAAGGTGTGTTCGGTTCAAGCTTGATCAAGCATCCGGTAAGAGCTAATTGTTTTAAGTAGACTCAGTAAATATAGAAAATGAATATGATTAGATGTGCATGGGAAGAGTGTGTAATACACTCAAACCCGGAAAGTACACCAAACGTGAATGGTTTAAGCAAGTTGTGAACTTGGTTAAACCAAAGCGAAAGATGCAAATGATACAAAATGAAATATTTAACAATTAATATAAATATCCAGATTTAAGATGACTAATAAAGGCAATGATGATGATACGGTGCCGAAAGCCATCGAACAGATGAAAGAAATGCCCGGTGTAACCGGGGGCGAATTAGCATCTCAATTAACTAAAGAGATGGAAGCTAAAATTTCTGAGGAAGTCGGAAAGGTAATAGAAACCAGTCTACCGCAGTTCGCCGAGAGACTACAAACCACAATTTTGCTAGCAGTAGAGGATATGATAACAGAATTAAAAGATAGTCTCTCACAAGAAAAAGATGACGGGAGTGAGTCGGATGTGGACCCAAGACCCGTAAAGAAACCAAAGCTTGATACCCCAAAAGAGAAGGCAAGGTCTTCTCACATGACAGCCGCAGAGGCTAAAGCTGAACCTGACGTCATTTCAGGTATGTTTCTTGTAAATTAAAGTATAGCATAAAGATTATTTTGATACGAGTGCAAATAATAGTTGTGTATGGGCGTATATGAGCAGTAAAATGAGTAAACTTTGTAAAAGAAATATACATATATATATATATATATATATGTATATAAGCATAAACATAAGTGATCATGTAAAAATCGAAGCAAAAGTAATCATGATAAATATTGCCATGGGAAGGGGTGCGCGCACACTCGAACCCGAGAACGTAATGAAAGATAAGCGTCATAATAAGGGGAAGTGTAATAACGCCCGAACCCAGGGGGTTTGCAATAGTAATAGATGACAAGGACATGGTTATAGACTAAGCCAAACCAAATGAAACATATAGAAACATCATTTATATCAACAAACGATGTGGATAAATGTTATACAATGATACGAAACAATAACATGAAATGAATTGAATTGTTATTGTAACAATGGATTAAGGTAAAAAAAATAAAGGGATTAAGATCTAGAAAGGAATATCCCCGAGAAAGAAACTAAATGGATAATATGTATTATTCGTTGCTGTAAATACTGAAATACCAATAGATTTGGAATTAAAAGCTCGGGTATGGATAGATATACCCAAGTAACATGTTATTAATAAAATCCTCCTGAGGAAGAACGATAAACACATTGATGGGGATGATTATATAAAAGAATTTGTAAGATAAACGTTATGAAAGTGGTAGAATAAGAACGAGTAAACCCCAAAAGCCGAATAACAATGGCAGTAGTTTACCAAATAAAACTTGAGAAAATGGGCCTTCGAGACAATAGTAAAAGAAACAGACCTAAGGGTCGCTAACAAAAGAAAGGTGGTGTTCGGATTAAATAAGTAAAGTGCTTGATAATAAAGGTAAACGGAAGCCGGATAATGGGAGCATATTACATTAAGATAATGAGCCCAAGGGAAAGGATAAGAAATCAAAGTAAACAAAAATATAAATTGAAAATTTAGAGTGTCAAGGCATAAGAATAAAGATGACTGTCATAAGTGATGGAACTCACATGAACAAGTCAAACGAGACGAGTGAAAGAATTAAGGACTTGGTTGAGTAAAAGCGGTGGATTTTGCTAATACGACCAAATAAATCGAGAAACAAAGTCTCAATGAACGCCGGAAAGGTTGCTATGAAAATAATTTCGGTAAAATACCCAGTTGATAGGTATGTTTTCAGATATATGTGTAACCAACAGTAGAGAACGCGAAGTCAAAGTCAAAAGACTCGGATTAAGAGTTACGATTAAGAAGACGATAAAATTTTACAAAAAAAAACCGAAATTTCGATAGTCATGTTCAACAACTTTAATGTTGGGCGGGCTGAATAAAGTATAATAGTTGTATCCCAGGTAAACGCAACCCGAATTATGAAAGTGCGAAGTATTATTGAATCTATGAGGTAGGTCATGAAAGAGTATGGAAGAGAAAATGCAAACCAATGAAACCGAAGTGTTAAAAACATCAAGATCAAGAACCCGGGTAACGGGTTGAAAGGAGATAGGGGTATAAACCAAATAACGGAATGAGTGGGATAAACCGACGCGAAAAACTATGTAAGAAGTCATAGAGTCGAAAAGATAATCCGAAAGAAAATGAGTGTAGTCTTAGACTACGGTCAAGGTCAAGCAAGTTTCAAAAGCGAAAATGAATTATTCTAAAAAAAAGGGTTTGCCTAGACGCCATATCTATAGATATATACCATTAAATAAAGACATGAGTAGAAGGTGATCTACGGGATCACTAGACCCTTCCGGTTTATAAGCAATATAAAGATCTACGGGACCAAAATGACCCTCGGGTCACAAATACAAAGAAACAAACAATAGGGTCTCACCTTAAAGAAAAAAAGGGGGGGGGGGGCGAAGATCTAATAAAATGGTCTATGGAGCTAAGTAAAGGAACATACGGGTCGACAATATAGAAGCATGAGAACCAGTTATGATTTTCCACGTAAAATGGTAACGGAGAAGAATAATTCTTGTCGTCAAATTTTGATATGATTGATTGGCATGTGTTTAAGAGAGAATATATATATATATATATATATATTTGGTTTAGTAAGAAACGATGTTCTAACACATATAATTACTATGAGAGAAATTAGAAAATGGTTAATGCTAAAGAATATAGGTCTTAACGCCAAAAGATGTAAGACGATGCATTCGAAGCAAAGATTCTTAATAATGAAAAGCCGATGTAAGACTAAACATGACGTGATATGATCACGAAAAAAAAGTAACATAGAATACAATCACATTGTAGCGTGAATGACTAGATATGAAATTATAAGCACGCAAAGGGCTAGTGACTGCAAAATAGTACACCCGAAATTCGAGGTAAGAGGTAAAACGGTGACTAATTAGTCTAGACGGCAAAGTAAATTACAGTCAAGTAATGTTAAGCCCAAGGTTTATTGAGCCATTTAGAATTTTAGAAAGGATTGGTAAGATAGCATACCGTCTCAAAATGACCGAGAGATTGAGTGGGATACATAGCACGTTCCACGTATCACGTCTCCGGAAATGTTTGGCCGACGAAACAGCTTATATTCACTACGATGATATCGAAGTGGATAATAGTCTTAATTACGCGATGAAGCTGATTTGCGATTTTAGATCGTAAACTAAAAAGCTTGAGGAACAGAGTGATTAATCAAGTAAAGATTAAACGGGAACACCAAAAAAGGGGGGGGGGGTTCGGATACCGCATGGGAAGCCGAAAAGGAGATGCAACGGCTTTACCCTACATTGTTTGGTACGTACTTTGGTTTCGGGGATGAAACCTTTGTAAGGGGGTGGACTTGTAACACCCCGAAATTTTATAAAGTATTGAATAAACGAGAATAAGCTAACTAGGAAATAAATAACCCAGTTAGTTAGGAGTCTTGTAGTAACACATGAATGAATTAAAAAGCCTAAATCATAAACTAAATGAAAGTTGAGGGGCTTATGTGTAGAACTTGAAACTTAATTGAATTAAAACAAAATAACACACACCAAACACACACAAAGGTGTGTCTGGTCGATCAAACCCTAACTTGTGCTAAATTGATCAAATTGGGGCTTCAAATCAGTTCCAAATCGATTCTCAAGCACGAAATAGTGATCTCCTCTAAAAATGGATCATAAGGTATTTAATTTCTATGCAAGATCTTCACCCAAATTTCTGAGTGAATTCATGGAATTCAGGATTTATGTTGCATGTTAGTTGTTTTGAATAAAATAGTGTCTAGGGATTACTTGTTGAAATTTTGGCCTAATTCTTGTGAAATCCATAATCACCATTGAAAGTGATAGATGGGTTTATAGGAGTATGATGAACATTAGGATTATGATGTTATCTTAGTATAAATTGGGTTCTATGAAACAAGTTTAGATTGAGTAATATGAAAATTGATGTGAATTAGTCTAAATTGATATTTATCTTGGCTAAATAACAAGTGTTGAACTTCATTATAAATTGTGAAAAATTATGCCCTTAAGGTGATTGTGAAAATGCCTAAAAGAGGATTAAAACTGGAAATTTGAGCTAAAACGCGTGTTTGTATAGTTATGGCAAATTATGCGTATTATGTAAACAAAAGAGTTCTAAACGGGTTGTGATTGAACTCTATAGGAAAAGAAACCGGAGCGTCAAGTGAACAAGCCGGTGGTGACGCGCGCTTGAAAGGGGTGCTTGAAAGGTACGCGACCTATGGTTTCGTTATGTCATGTTATTTATTTATTTTAGACCGTTGTGTTGAAAAAAAATAGCTAAACAAGAAAACCCGTTAAGTCACGGAAGTGACGAAGTGCTTTAAACGAGTAAAACGGGTCAAAACATGTGATAGAAATGGACTTTTGAAATGTCTTGAATGGTGGTCTTCATTTCGGCATCCAAACGGGTCAAAACAAGTTGAGTAGTAAACTTTGAAGTTAGTTACCATCACTTGATGAATGGTTATAAACAAACGTAAGCCGTGTAGCGGACACGCTAAACTAGTTGTGAAATTTAGCCCTTAATACGGGAATTAAAGTTCGGAAACTTAAGCATGTCAAGTAGTATTAAAAAGCAAGTTTGAAACCTTGGAAACAAGCATGAAGGTTATTGCGTAAGCAAACCCTCGAGAGGGAAGCGAAACGCCATAGTTGGTAAAATCTAGATATGTGTAATTAGCCTTAGTCATGTGATAACTAATATACAAGTTGCGGAACTTGTAAACAAATGGGTCAAATAAACAAGAGGCAAATTATAGGACAACTGTTTTTGAAATGATATTTTTTTTATGCAAACCATGTTGATAAACGTGTTAATTAAATTACGGTTACGTAGGAAAAGGATCGGCAAACCTGTAAAACAAGAAAGAATGTGCAGCAGCTACCGTAAGTTACGGTAGCTACCGTAACTTACGGTAGCAAGTAAAATGATACGGTGGCTTTGTACTGCCTTACGGCAGACCACTGTTACCCAGTTGCCACCGTAACTTACGGTGGCTACCGTAAGTTACGGTAGCACCCAGTCATGAATGCTGAATTTTGTATTTCTTAGTTACTCGAATTCGTTTCCTTTGAACATAGTTTCGATTATGTTAATTTAAGTGGTTTTGACCTTAGGTGACAAAGGGGACTTTCCGGATAGCGATCAAGCAACTTTTTGATGAACCGAACACAAATCTATCAAGCTTCCGCGTGAATTTAATCTATGTTTAAACAATGTTTTGGGATGTAAACAATTTGCTAATTTTGTTGTGAATATTTAAGCTAGTCGGTAGTTGACTAGTATGCAATTACTTTAGAATTTTGAATTGGTAACTTATGTTTTTAATTAAAGCACTTTTTATATAAAATCCAGTATATTATTATTAAATTCGAGTAGTAATTAGACTGGTGTTACAGTTAATCTCATATTAAATGATAAATTTAAGGTCTAAAACACTAGTAACGCCTAAAGTATTGATTCAATATTAACCCTAGTTCACATCCTACCCTTCAAGAACGAAGCAATAGTGTATGAAAAACTAAAATAAATGATTACTTTGTTTAAATTCATGATTAATAGCCTATGCAGCTCAATTTCAGCCTTTTTTCAGTCAAATTTGATGGATGATGATGGATGATTAAAGTCGAAGTGTCGAACACACAACCTTTTTTGTCTTCTATTGAAGTCGAACACACGGATGGGGCACAACTTAGTCACGTATTGTTCTTTTTTTTTTATTTAAACATTTTTCATATAAGAAAAAAATGAACCCTCATGAAAGGTGTAAAATTTTGTTGGGTTGTTGATGGTGGCTTCTGCCATTGATAAAGATGAAAGGTTTTGGTTAGGGGAATATGATGATGGATAGGCCATGTTATAAGGAAAACAATTTGAATTTAATAACAATCTGAACATGGCCTATTGGTTTAACAGCCACATTTCAAAGCAAACGTCACAGGTTCGAAACCTGTGACCATCGTTTTTTTTTTAAATTAAACAACATGGGCAATTTGGTCATTTCACTAAAAGTTAACAGAATAAATGGATGGAGTTAAGTTGGTGGACTGTAATAGTTACAAAAGTGAAACCATAGGGACTATTTTCGCAATTTTTAAACTAATGGACTGAAATAGTGATTTTTGACAAACCACAGAGACGAAAAACGTAAAAACTAGTTTCAAACTTTATTTAAACTCACTTCAAGTTTAAAAACAATTATAAAAATTTACTAATAGCCTCATTCTTCATGTTTTTTTAACTTAATACAAAAAAATATGTATAATTTTTTGGACAATAAACTTGGTAAGGACAGAGAATTTTTTAGCAAAATAATTGGCGGGGCGGACCTATATATTTTTACAAATTTCGGACAAAAAATAAAAAAACTTACACTACCAATCTAAACGTTGGTGGGGGCGGGTGCACTCCTGGCCCCTTAAGTAATATTGTTTTACATGTCTTTGTATTCATTGTTATAAATGTGCAATTCCAGAGTATTAACAATACACAAAATGATATAAAGTATACACACTTTTTTCAAGTTAAACTGGTCATGTTCATGTCAACCTTATTAATAAGCGTGACTAGTTCAGTTAATGTATCTCACATGCTTTTCAGGTTAATGTCAAATTTTCAGATTCGTGTTCGATTTGACTTGCCAACAACAGACACGACTTAATTAACACCCCTACACATTACTACCGCACTACCTCCACCTCTGTTCATACAGACATGGTTGCACCATCACCATCATCACACAACCTCGATTCCTTCCTTGTTTGATCACCATCTGTCACACCCCAACCGATGGCGGAAACATCGGGGCGTGGTACTGAGCGAAACAGATTGTCCAGAAGTTTCCATAACAACTATAATTACCAATTATTTAGAGCATCACGTCCCATACCATGACATAAAAAGTAACATAATTATTACAGACAAAATCTAGTTAAATTGTTCTGTTCCAACAACTCAGATTTCAAATACAGACAATTCGTTTATTTGTTTCTAGACCTTTCCTAGCCTCGATTTCACAGCAAGCCAAGCATCTAAACATCTTAAGCACCTGCCACATACGTTAAAGTAAAAGTCAATACACATAGTGTAAATGTGAGCATACAAGTTTGATAGATATAATAGAGTTCGAAAATCGTTTACGCATAACCAGCACGTACACAGTGTGAAATGAAGCACATTAGTTATCGACATGAACCTATCGATACCAATGACTGCGGGTTGACTGCCCAAGGCAGTTCGTAATACACACTCACCACTGTGAGCCATGTAATTAATTGTCCTTAACAACCCCTGAGTGAACAGGTGCTGAGTCCAAACTATAGTACTATCGTTGCTAAGGCAGGTAGACAGCATTCCATGTGTAAACATAAGAAACAAGCATTCATTAAGTCACGTATATCATGCGGTAATGGTTAGCGTTAAAGTATTGCGTAGTGGTTCGATGTGATTTAGTATAAGTAACGTATGTAACACCCAAAAGTGCGTAAAGCAAAAAAGGGTTCGAGTATACTCACAGCGATGATGGATTGAAGGGAGCACTTAGAGTGATATTAGCCTGATCAGAACGATAGCAATAATGATAAGCGACGCGTAAAACGGTGTGAAGTGTCAATGGATCGGACGGTAATCCGATCGGGTGGCAATCCGATCGGGTGGCCGGTCGATCGGGCGACAATCCGTTCGGATGGTCATCCGATCGGGTGACCATGCGAGTGGATTGTTACCTCGTTTGGGATGGATGTGTTTGTGTATGATGGCTTGTCTTTTGAAGTTTTCGTTGTAGCATTTTGAAAATAGAGAAGTATCTTTACCTTTCAGGTCAGTCGATCGAACGACCGTTCGATCAGGTAGCAATCCGATTGGCGAGACTTCTCAGATTTAGAACAAGTTCACAGCAGGACGGTCACTCGATCAGATGGCTATCCGATCGGGTGGCAATCCGTACGTACTGAACAGGTTGAAAATTGTTTAAGTGTTGAAGTCAAACATCACATGGTCGGGTGACAATCCGATCGGATGGCAATCCGATCGGACGGAAATCCGTTCGATGTTCAAACCTCACAAGTTGAAATAATGGTTAAGTGTGGGACCCAAGGTGCAAGCTGATCGGGTGGCTGTCCGGTCAGGTGGCAATCCGATCGGACGGCAATCCGTCCCAGTTGACCTGATCGTCCTCATACTTGGTTGTTTTGATAGTTTGAAGTTTTCTCAAGACTGCACGATAACGTGTCAAGCAATAGAAACCTCGTCAAGACTTAGTGACCCGATCGGACAGGAACCACCCTAGTCCGACCAGTTAACTGTTCGAGACGGTGTTTCATGTTCAACCCAAAATCAGTATTCTCGTTGATAGAATCCAGATCTTGAATCAACACATCAACAAGAAGGAGTAGAAGGTTAGAACAAGCTCCGATTCTATCGGTTTTTGAGTGCATTGAGTGTAAAAGAGTTGAAAGAAAGCTTGAAAACCATCTTTCAATCCTTTTCACCATGAATATGTTCAGATCTATGAAAGATCTTTGTTTATTCATGTGGAAATCGTTCAGATCTGAGTTGTTCTTGGTGGACTGAGGCCAACACATGAAGTTCTTATGAACACCATGATGATATCATCCTTGAACACCTAAAATCTAGTGATTCCATGGTTAAAAGTTAAGATTCAAAAGATAGAAAGGTGTAGGAGTGCATGTAGATCAAGAAAGTACAAGATTTAGGTTGAAAACTTACAAGATTCGCGAGAAATCGGAAGAAAAGTAGGCTGGAGCGAGTTGAGAGGGAGAGAGCTGTCAACATCAAGAGATGTTGACATATGAGGGTATTTATAGGGTTTCCATAAATGGAAATGGGGGGAGGTGGCTGGTCGATCGAGTGGCACCTCGATCGGGTGGCAGCTCGATCGAGTGGCACTTCAATCGGGTGGCAGCTCGATCGGCTGACCACTCGATTGGAGTGATTCGCGCGACGAGTTTTGCAGTTTCGATTTGTGTGCTGAGCGTTGCGATGCGATAGAGTTTCTCATCAAATTACTTTTAATCCCAACTACTATATCTAACGTACAATCACTATAATCACTGCGTTTAGCGTTTCGATTCGATTGCGATGCGATAGATTGCGATTTCGATTAACACCTCAACATAAACATAACATGAACAGGTAACACATAAATAGCACACACACGTAAAACAATATCAACACACATAATTCGAGTTGCGAATGCGATAGCGATAAGCGATAAATTGATTAAACATGCGATAAACATCGATTAAACCTTGATTAGTAATAAATACTCCACATAATACAACTAACGTAAAAGCATAAAAGACTATCTACAAGTCAAAGAAGCCAAAAAAAGAATTGAGCAAGGAGTGACAGATCGCAATTAGCAATCTTGTCTCCCTTTGACTTCAATCTTGACTTTGACTTTCGAAACACGGGGTGTTACACCATCCCTCAAATGTCTTGTTCAATTTTTAGGCCATCTTGTTTCTCTATTTTATCATGATCTTCTTTGATTTTGACAATCACTGACATTTTCTTTCTAGGGTCATCAATCCTCTGTATCTTCTTTGATTTGTTTGAAGGGTTCTTGGATTTGTTGAAGGCCCTTTTTTTAGCACTTTTCTATGTTGATTAGAGTATGGTTACGTTTGTCGTTTGTGTGGGGTTTATGTTGATGGTAGGTGGGGTGGTAAGTGTTTCAGGATGGTTGCAAGTGGTAATTCATAACTAGGCGTATAAATACAACACATCAAACAATTAATACCAAACACATGAAGATCGATGGTACGTGTAAGAGCTTGGTTGTCGGATTATACACGTAGGAGCCTAGCAAGCCTACCCATGATTAACATAATGAGTAGGTCCGCCCCTGCCCTAGAGACAAACAAATGGGTGTCGTTTTAACTATCTTTTAAAGAAGTGAAAGAGAAGACGAAGCTCAAACTGTCATAATAGATGCACAAGTAGTCTAGTCTTCGACGACAAAAGGTGTTTGCAATCTTGATAACACGATCGTCTCTAGTTACGTCTTCCTTTTTTTAACAAGAAAAACGTCAATCATTCACAACCAGTGTTTTGAAAACTGGAGGGGACCTACTGGTCAGACTGGTCGGATTGGGAACCTGGGGCCTGGCCGATTTGGTTCACACTATCAGACCAATTCGTCATCCGATCCAGGCCTAAAATCATTGTTCACAACCAGTGCACTGGTGTTTTCTTCTTATAAATTTTTGGGTAAATTACATTTTTCGTCCTTTATGTTTGTATCAGATTGCAATGGATAGTCTTTAACTTCAATAATTACAGTTACAATCCTTTATATGCAAAACTCATTACACTCTAGGTCCTTTAACACTAACCCAATTAAAATTTACAGTTAAATCATATCACATAAGGGTAGTTTAGTCTTTTAACTAATTAAATTAAATTAAATTAAAAATAGTTTAATAAAAAACAATAAACTAAAATATATATAGGGTTAACTTTGTACAATAGTAACCAAGTTTCAAGAGTGTTCTAATTAGGTCACTCATAATTTTTTTGTTCCAATTAGATCATTCAAGTTTCATTTGATGTTTCAATCCTAGATATTTTACCTAAATAGAAGGTCATCCATCCTACATGACATTTATTTAGTTTTTTTTATTTAAAAATTTGTTGACATGACACATAAATGCCAAATGGGTTAGAAAAAAATGTAAAATATATTTAAAAAATATTAAAAAAATTGTAGAAAAGTTAAAAAAAATGCGAAAAAATTAAAAAAATGTGATTTTTTTTTTCAAAATCTCTAAAAAGTTATCAAAATTTTTATAAAATCGTGAAAAATAGTTAGATGTCAGTAAATTTTTAATGAAAGAAAGTACTAATTACTCCTACACTAAAAACATTTAAATTATAGTCATAAAAGAAGATAAACAACTAACCATAAATAAATGCCATGTAGGACTATGACCTGCTATTCAGGTAAAATATCTAGCATTAGAACACCAAAATAAAATAGAATGATCTAATTGAAACAATAAATTTTATTAGTGACCTAATTGGAACACTCCTAAAACTTCGTTACTATTCTGTGGCATATTCCCATATTCCCATATATATATATAACACATCACATCAGATCTGAGATCTCTCTCTCAACCCTTTCTTCCTCAACCAAACCCACCACCACCTGCCACCACACCAACAGATTATCCTTAAGGCAATTTCTTCAAAAAGGGTTAGCTGCTTTCTTGAAAAAGTCAATATTCGTGGGTAGGAGATTGGAGTAGGGATAGAGAAACATCAGTGATAGGTCATGATTTTTATTAGAATGCAATGTCGACGTTTTCGCTATCTACTACCTACTTTCGGGCTCTCAATATTTTCGGTTCTTGAAACACTCCCTTTCTCAGCTTCAACAAACAACATCAAGGCCTTTTCTGCATCAACTGAAACATATTCAAGAACCCACTGTTTCTAGAAGGAGACAAACTCTGTTGCAAACCTAATAACACAATAAACTTGGGGGAAATCTTAACAATTTCTTCAACAGAACAACCTGAAAGACCCTGAACAAGTAAAGCAGCTAACCCTTTGGTAATCAAAGCATCAAAATTAGCTTCAAAGATGACAACTTTCTTATCCAAATCATCAAAATAAGCCCTTAACCAGACTTGTGAAACACAACCTTTGACTTTGTTTTTGTCTGTTTTGAACTGTGGTTCGAGGGGTTTGCCGTAGAATAAGAGTTGTTGATATTTGGCTTTTGGGTCTTGTACGTATTGGAAAAGTTTGATGATTTGTTGAAGGTTTTGTGGGAGTTGTTCAAAGATGAGATTTTGGTTGTTTGAAATGAATGATGAAGATTGGGGTTAACTACCCAGTCTTATATTTGAATTTTCCTCCAAGATTATCTTCTCTTTTATTTGCTTACGTTCTATGTCAACTACCCAAGATTCATAGGGTAAAGACAAGATATATACGTACAAACATTCTATTCATGGTTCTGCATTCAGACTTCCAACTTTGCATCCTAAACTTTCAACTCTATCCAGATGGCTTTTATATTTCGACCTTCTATCATTGGAAAAAAAATCCGTTAACATTAGGGTTGATGATCACACACAATGAAACACCTTGATTGTAGTGGCTGGTGGTGGTGGGTTTGGTTGGGGAAGAAAGGGTTGAGAGATAAAGAGAGATCTCAGATCAGATCTGATCTGTTATATATATTTTAGTTTATTGTTTTTTATTAAACTATTTTTTATTTAATTTAATCGGTTAAAAGACTAAATTACCCTTAATTTGATATGACTTAACTGAAAATTTTAATTGGGTTAGTATTAAAGGACTTGGGTGTAATAAATTTTGCAAATAAATGATTGTAACTGTAATTATTGAAGTTAAAGGCTATCCATCGTAATCCGGTATGAAAAGTATAATTTACCCTAAATTTTTTTTGTGCAAGTATAATACTGACTACACAGAATAACTTTTGTGCAAGTATAATCCTTAAAAAAATAAATACAAATACGAGTCTATTTACATCCTGTTGGTGTTGGTAGGTATTCATATCATATCTCGATAATCAGAGTTCCGTGTTAGGGCTTGCAATAAATAATCCTTCACTTCCGATCCTCTTTCTCTTTACACCAATTCAATTCAATCCGATCATAATCATGTAATATTTATTATCCTAAACTCAATCATTTTCTTCTAACCATTCATCAAACCCTAACTAACATATACGATTCCAATATTGCAGATCATTTTGCTAAATACATAAACACCATGGACGTAGCTCCTGATCGCTCCACATTCGTTTGCAGTCACTGGTAATCATATCCATTTTTATTTTTATTTTCAAATACGATTTTGGTATCTGATTGTTAGGTTATTATGTTAATGTTGTGATTAGAGATTACATGAGCTTTTATTGAGGTTATGTTAATATTGTAATTTATTATACTATTTCAATGTTGTATAATGTAGATAGAGAGGTTAGGTCACATTATGAATTTGGTTCTTGGGTGCTTTTTGTTTTCTTAGAGGTAAAATGTCTGTAGAGTCCGCGGAATAGGCGGAGCTGTTTGTTTTTTAACGTATGTAGACTTCTAAAATAAACTGCTGGTGGTGTACGGACGGTGGAGGTGGGTGGTTGTGGTTGTGGTGGTGGTGGACGTGGACGGTGGGTGGTGGACGGTGGTGATGGACGGTGGTGGGTGGTGGACGGTGGTGGTGGTGGTGGGTGGTGCTGTTTAACTCTCTGCAGACCGCCAGACCTTAGAAGATCTTAGAAGTGGCTGGGCCAAGTCTGCACAAAGAAGAGCTCGTGCAGAGGTTTTTTAATGAAATGTCTTCGGAAAAACAAAAGACAATGTCTGCGCGGCACAGACAGAAGAGCTTGCGCAGATCTTTTTTAGAAAAACAAACACCACCTTAATGTTGTTTTGGAGTTGGATGCTGTGGCCTTTTCTTTTAAAAATTCAGCAATCTTGTGTTTAATCGGTTGTTGAGTGATTGATTTATTGAGATCTTTTATGTTATTTACCTTCTGTTGTGTTTTATAAAGAGTGGGCAGAACCGTTTTTAGTTCCACTTTAATTTTTAACTAGCTCATCAAAGGCGAGCCCGCTCGCAGCTGACTTTTATAAGTGAGGTGAGGCGATCTCATGGTATTTTGAAGTCGGCAATCTGCTTCTCTTTTCTTCTATGCGAACACTTTTTATTTTTTCTTTCTTTTACGCAGGCGCTTCTCTTTTTTTTTTTTTTTCTTCTTCTCTTCTACAGCTCTAAGCCGATGCCCTATAAAGCGAGCTTTGATCTTTTTTCTTTGTTTGGGATTTCTTTTAACTTGTTTGACCTGTATTCACATGATCATGTAGTTTACAACTAGTTGTATTAGATTTTTTTTAGTCGGATAATTTTAAACGTTTAGTTAAGAATTTTGATATTAATTACGATTTTAGTTGCTAATTATATCAGGTTTATTATTATATTTGGCGAGTGGTATTAATTTTATATGCTTATTGTACATTTTAGTTTTATTATTGTGCTTTTTATAGATCGAGTTTGCGCTGATTTTGAGCCTTGAGTGCGTCTTGTGTCTTTTAACTACCTAGCTCTGTAAAGGGCTTACTTAAGGGTTGGCTAAAAATCTTAGTACTTGATATATAAGAAGGGTTTAACACTTTTTCTTGATTAAAAAGAATCAAGCCCACGCACATGCTCTCAACTCTCTATCACGTGTCATACTGTCATAGATGCATATGTACTTTAACTAGTATATATGTTTAATGATATAGATATATATACTAGCAAATGATTTAAGGAAGTTTGGATAATGTGTTGTCAGCTGAGGCATAGCTTTGTTCCAGACTCTCCTTCATACACTTAAAAGCAAAATATGAAACTTGAATCCAAAATTCCAAATAAAGGTTATGCAACTGGTTTTGCACTATTTTGAGTCAGTTTTTTGAAAACCTAATAGGCTGGCACACTACTAGAGTTGTGCCCTTCGTCAAATATTAGTAGTTTCTACAAATCAAAAACCCCACAAACTTAAACATCAAGAACACACACTAAGACTGCGGGGAGTGGGGGCGTTTGTGGGGCGGGGGGGAGCTGACTTGGCTGGCTACTATTGGCCGTGGCATATGACCGTTGGGCTAGCCATTTGACATAGCCGTTGGCCAACGGCTATTTAAAAAAAAAATTCTTCTATTTATAATCTATATATATATATCAAACAATACTTACCAATTTTACTATCAAAAAATTCAAAAACCACTACCAACCTCCAATGGATTCTTCAAGTTCAAGCGATTCGTATGATAGCTTTGTTTTGTCATCCTCATCCGACGACGGAGCGGAAATATTATTATCAACAGTGGCGACGGTCGTGAAGGCTATCGTTGTAGATTCAGATGATTGATTGATTTTTTTTTGTTGTAATGTTTTATTTTATTGTAGTTTTTTAAAATTACTTTATTTAAATTCTTTGATTAATATAAAAAAACAAAAAAAAAATTAAAAATCTATCCACATGGCACCCCCACGCCGCTAACCCACGCCCCTTCCACACCCCACTTTTTTGGGTGTGGAGTGGTGGAGCCCACAAGTGCCATGTGTCATGCAAAGCCCCCAAAACAAAAAAAAAACTGATCTTTTCTGGTTTTTTCGTAGCAGTCTGTATTTATAGAGAAACAAACAAACAAACACCAAATATTGATGAATTCTAAATCTCTATCTAATACTTAAAAGTCAAACCAAAGTTATTAAAGCAAACCTTGAAGGAATAAAGGTTTAGCAAACTCAATATTGTTTTGGAAAACCGAAATAAGGATAGCACCAGCATGGTAAGTGGTAGCATCAACAGGTCACTTTATCAAGTTTTTAAACATCAGTTAATATTGTTACCATATCATAGAGCGGACTGTTAAGAACTAGGTAGCACGGGGACGCCATTATGGGTCGAGTACCCGTCCCGGGGACTGCTAGGGGACGGAAACGCGTGCGGGACGGCTTGGGGACGTTCCCAAAAAATGGGGACGGTCAAGGGGACGGTCAAGGACGTTTCGGGGACGTTTCCGGGGTACTTGGCGACCAAATTACGATTTCCGGCGGCAAATTCCGGCGCCGGAGCTGCAATTTCTGCCGGAAAACCATGACATGAAGAAGAAGGAGGAAGAAGAAGGAAGAAGTGTCGGCTGTGGAAGTCTGGAAGATAATATTTAGGTTTTTAGGTTTAAACAAGTTTAGTTTTTTAATATTTAACCCCTGTATCTTTTAATTGTTCACATCTAGTCCCTAAATCTTGCAAACTTTAACATAAAAAGTGTTATATTAGTTTGTGTTTCTAACATTTAACTCCCTCTATCTTTACTAGTTTACAATTAGCCCTTAAATTTATACATAAAAAGTTTAAAATTGACATTATATATACATAAAAAAATTATATATAGTAATTTTTTTATATTTTTTTTGCCGTACCTTTGCCGTACCCGTATCTTGAATTTTTGAGTTTTGCCGTTCCCCGTACCCGTATTGTCCCCGTACCCCCGTCCCGTACCCGTATCCGTGCAACCTAGGTTAAGAAACTCTGAGATTTTTAACTCCCAAATTATAAGGCAAATTCTATGCTATTGCCAATGTGCATCTCATTCAACACATTAAAACGATAAAAATCCAAGAATTCAGTTGAGTTTAAATCCTTTTTAAGTTTTAAGTTACATTAAAACTTTTGTTATAAAAAGGCTATGTTTTCAAGCTGACTAAGCATAATCTTATTCCTGGCCGTAGGAAGTTAGTCACATAAAACAGAAAACAGCTGAATGTATTTTACTATCCAGTGAACAAGGCATCTGTACCGGTTGAACCGTCCAGTAGAACTGGTCAAACCTCCCGATACACCCGGTTGAACCGCCCGATACACCCGGTTAAACCGTTTCTGAGCCAGATCCGGTACGGTATAGAAACCGGATTTTAAAACACTGATACTAACCTTGCTTCCATAATCAACTGCTTTTGACACTGGCCTTCATTTTTCCTGCTATATCCCTTATAATTTTAAAATAACACTTAGTTTTGCTGTACACAGTTGAAGGTTAGCATCAGATGATTGTCTCTTTTTTTCCTGTATCTTGTGTTCGTGTTTTTTTATTTTATTTTACTCACACACACACATACATATATCTACATAATGTTGGAGACCACTAACTATAATATTCTGGTGAATACACTATTAGTGAAGTTACTAGGAACTATAGTGTATACGTCAATATCACTGAATAAAATGGTTTCTAAGGGTTCCTCTATATTTTCCTCATATGAATCCACTTAAATATATATCTTCATATTTTTTTTAGCTTTTATTTGTTTATAAAGTTATATACTGTCTTGATAAACTCGGTAAAATGTTGAACATCTACAATGTTGCCTATGCAGTGGCAAAGCCATTCTCTCCTCAAATATTGATCTGCATTATTTCCACTGCTCCCGCAATTTAGAAAAATGTAAAATCTGTAACGAGATGGTTCCCAAAAAGCACGCCGAAGAACATTACTCAACCACCCATGCTCCGGTACGTAAATATCATCAGTTAATTTTATCTCATTCTCTACTTAAATATTCCATTAATAAATAAAAAATAGAAATAATGTAATCTTGGCTATAACTGATGGCTATATTGATGTTGCGACAGGTACCTTGTTCACTGTGCAACGAGACAATGGAACCTGAAATTCTGGCTGTACACCAAAGTGAAAAATGCCCTCAACGAATCGTGACTTGCGAATACTGTGATTTTCCTTTGCATGCGGTCGACTTACCTGAGCATCAAGTAAATCGCCACCACTTTCTTAACATATGAAACTCTACCTATTAATCATAATTCTCCATTTATTTAACATACACAATTTGCTATATTCCCAACTTTCAGGACATATGCGGCAATAGGACCGAACTCTGTCACATTTGCCACAGATATATACGACTACGCGAGATAATTGCTCATGAAGCCACATGTAATGGTGCCTCAGACCCACATGATTCCGCGGAAGCTTCCAGGTTAAAAAACATTTATCATTTTTGTACATATGTTTTTGTGTTTTTTAAGGTTTAAGTTTACGATTTTGACGTTTTTGTTGATGTTTCTGAAGGGGGAGGGAGGCTGAAAGAGGTGGCGATGGTAGAAGAAGGCCTCCGCCACAAGACTTTACTAGAAGGCGGCTTGTACTCACCGTAGCCATAACTGGCATTGCAGTTGTTTTAGGGTCTTTTATCTTCCCAAAAAAATCACTTAACAGTTAGCTATTTAAAAAAAATTGTTTTTGCATTGCATTTGTTTTAGGTCTTTTGTTGTATTTACTATTTACCATACCCTAAAATTCTTTTGTGCTGTAAAACAAAAAAATAAAAATTGTTGTGGTGCATCATGAAAATCCCATTTGGATTTTGCATATTGAGTTCATTTTCAAATAGCATGTTAAGATTGTACACATGTACCTAATGTGTACATCGCATCGCATGGAGCACAAGGTACACTTGTAAAATCTTGATGATCTGATGACACTTGTAAATAACCCAATGTTAGAATCTACAAGGTTGTTAAGGTAATCTAAGGTCGCTATTTAGGGGTAAAAAATTGTTGCAAGAAATAAACTAGAGATTTTATATGTAGGTTGTGTGCATCATAATACACCCTTTATATTCTCTAGGCTTTGGAATATTGGGATTCACAGGCTATGTCTTTGGAATGACCACATTTATGCATATGGTTTCTACCCATTGATCATATTGGTTACACTACTGCCACTCTAATTGAACCTACCTCCGCATTGCTAGCACTTAAACATCCTTTATGGAGAAAAGCTATGACCGATGAATTCGATGATTTACAACGCAATAACACATGGACTCTTGTTCCTCCTACCTCGGCACAAAATATTGTGGGTTGCAAATGGGTATACAAAATTAAATATAATCCTAATGAACTGTTGAACGCCTAAAAGCTAGACTTGTAGCTTAAGGCTTTACCCAACGACCAGACATCGATTACAGTGAAACTTTTAGCCCCATTGTACAACCCGCTACACTTCGTCTCATCCTTTCTCCTGCTATAAATTCACTTTCATTATGGGGGGCATATATATATCTTTGGCAATAGTTAGCAGGTGACCTTTTCATGTTATGTTGCAATTAGTTATTCTCTCCATCCCCTATAAGAGGACCCTCCTTTGCTTTTTAATCATGCACTTACTACAATGTAGTTTTTGGTTCTTTTTACCTGTGTAACTAAATTTGAATGTTTAATAGAGAAAAGGCTACCCTCATTTTCATGATTTGTTAAGAGTGTTGTTGAGGTTTGTATCGGTGCAATGGTATGGCGTGTATGGGTCTAAAGATGAAAGTGCAGTGTTGTATGGCATCACGGAATATGCCAAAGGAAATGGTTTTGTACAAGTTATCCTTAAAAGTCATCGCCGTACAAAATAGGAAACGTCTTAGATGAACACCCTTTTATTGAGTTATATGAATAATCTTTGAACATAATTACAATTTATAGCAAATCAACATGACACCATGAATTTTCAACCGGGTGATCATGTTTTCTACCAATCATGAATTTTCAACCGGGTGATCATGTTTTTCTACCAATCATAAAGGCCATGAGAAATCCGAACCCCTAGCCCAGTTGGTCCCATGTGGTGGGGTTGGGCCGGTTCCTCCTTGGAGGTCACCGGTTCGATCCACGGCTGCGGCGTTATGGGGGGAGGACGTCCCAATGATGGATCGTTCCTACCGAGGCATGGTTCGATCCGGAGGGCAACCCGGTTTTACCCAGCTGTTACCCCAGCGAGGTTCTCGTGTGGGGGCAGTATGGTTTCCGGGCGAAGGTCAGTCTGCGCGGCAGCCGGTGCCCGATAGAACATCGCGTCCGAGAGGCGGGGCTGACGGGGGATTGTCTTCGACAAGAACCCGGTGACCTAGGTCCTGCACATAGAAAGTCACCCTTCAAAAATAAAAAATAAAAAAAAATAAAGGCCATGAGAAATTTCATAACTCTCTTTGAAGGGGTATGGCCTCAATTGCCACACGGGCCGTGACCAGCCCTTGCACGCGCAGGATCATACCCAAACTTAACATTAAAAACACTCAACTGATTCCAGGGTTCCACGGGCACGGGACAATGTCAGCTAAAAGGAGACAAACAATACAAGGTGAAAGGGACCTGCAGCTAATCAGCGTCCACGTACCTGAAGATCCCCACAATGTTAAACCATGTAAGGGACAACTAGTACAGGTGACAGTGACGTGCAACCAATTAGCATGTGCCATTTCACGTCTCCTCAATCTCCACTGACGGCTGAGGGCAGGCGAGACGACAAGTACATATGGAAAGCGACGTGTAGCCGATAACGACGCACAATCGTACTCTCACGCGTGCATTACCCGCTGCGATAAAGGGGACCAAATGGATATTCCTTGACAACGACGTCTTGCCCAATCAGCCTTCCTCCTTCTCCAACTATTCGACTATAAATACCAGCCTTTACCAAAGGTTTAAGGATCCAGTTTCCTACTCTCTCACTCTAAACACACACTTGTTTCCTTTCTCTCTAGAAAGAACAATATTTATTCTCACATCGGAGCCTGGTTACGAGAAGAACCCTCTCCTCCTTGTAATCTTGTTTAGCTCTGCTGATCACATCAGGAAGGTTCTAGCTTACATTGATCAAGAGCAAAGATCAAGAATTATCCCCCATCGAGATACTATTATAGTTCTATCCCCCGCAGATTAGATTCGGTATTTCTTCACTCTTCTTATTTCCAAATTGAGTTAAATCCCTTGATGAAACACTGGTTAACACAAGGTTATCCCAGCTGACTGTCTCGTTGATTAACTGTTCAATCTCTTTCTCACTCGCCATTAGCTGATATCCTACAAACAGAACATCGGTGACTCGCCACAAGGAGGGGAATAGGGGGGGTTCTCCTTGTGACCACCCTACGGTGTGAGAATAAGTACTGTTCTGAGGAGAATAGTGTGTGTTGAGGGTAAATAGTGAGAGAGCAGAATCCTAAAACCTGAAGGAGGAGTCCTCTATTTATAACCAAAGGATGAAGGAGGAGGAGACCTGCCAGCTAGCCAGTGGGCGCCATCTGTCCGACCAAGGGGAATATCCTCGTTGTCCCCTCTGATGTCGCTAGTGTAGTGGATGACGTGGCGCGTGCTCACTCGTTTAGCTGGGTGCTCACCGGTATTGGTTGTCGGCCTGTCCTCCAGAGATCTTGCAATGAAGGTTGGCGTCCATCCATTGGTGCCACGTGTCGTCCTTTTTGTCTAGAGAAACATCTCCTTTGTCACCTGCGATTTCTTCCAGACGCTTCTAGAAGCCTCTGGACGCGCACGGATGATGTGGACACCATGTAGGAAAAGTGGTGTGGTCCCCGTGCCATGTGTGCACTGATTTGGGACCATACCTCTTCAAGTCCCCCAGTTTAGTGTGGCTTCCAGGTGAGTTTATCAGCTGGGAGGGATTCTGGACTCAGAAGAATGGAGGTGTGTTGGTTGTTTTTGAGTGATTGAGGAGGCACGTGACTTTGTGTGGCAAGGTTGTATGCAACTCTGAGCTGAAACGGCGCAGGGCGCGTTGAGAAATGGCGTACAAAACTGAGCCGAAACAGCGCATGGCGCATGGAGATGGCGTGCAAAATTGAGCCGAAACGGCGCACGACGCATGGAGATGGCGTGCAAAATTGAGCTGAAACGGCGCATGGCGCATGAAGATGGCGTGCAAAATTGAGCCAAAACGGCACACGACGCATGGAGATGAAGTGCAAAATTGAGCCAAAACTGCGCATGGCACATGGAGATGGTGTACAAAATTGAGCTAAAACGGCGCATGGCACATGGAGATGGCGTGCAAAATTGAGCCAAAACGGCGCATGGCACATGGAGATTTCTTCAAGGAGAAGTTTTCTTTTGTTTTCTTCTATGCTTTGGGTGGTGTGACGGTTAACGTTTGACTGACGTTCTGTCTGAGGTGGTTGTCTTGTCGAAGAAGGCGAACAGTTGCTTTTTTAGATGTCAGGCACGTTTTTCTTGTCATGTCAGGTGCGTGGCGGCCACGCTCCCTAAACGGGAAGCGTTTTTCTTTCTCTCTCCTGACGTGGCATCTTCTGATTGGGCGTCCTTCTGCCTACTGACGGTCCACTTCCCCATCACATTAAATGCGATGGGTATAAATACCTGGCGATCCCTTCGGTGTTTCCACTTCTTTTTCTCCAACTTCTTTCAAATTTCAAAATTTTCTCTCCTTATCTCCAGATTTTCTCACTGTCCGTTCACATAATTTCATTGTTCATCACGAGATGTTTGCTTCTACTAAAGCCGGTGGTTCTAAGAAGAGGCAATCGAAGCCAAAAGACCCTCCTGGTCCTAACTGGGCGATCATAAACTGGAAGGAGGAAGAACTTCATAATCTTATCCAACGATTTAAGTTTCCCTCCGACTGGGGTGTACAGTTCCCGATCGCCGGCAGTACTGCCCTAGATGCCCCTTTGGGTTATATGACACTATATGCTGCCTTTTTCCGAGAAGGGAATTTTCGGTTACCCATGTCAAAGTTCCTAGGTGAGGTTTTGACGAAGTATGGTATACATCTTTCACAGGTAAATGCATTAGGGTTACCTCGGGTCACCCACTTCGAGTTTATCTGCCGTGCACAAAAGATAGATGTGACAATTGTCAAATTTCCATGTATCCGTACAATTATTAAACATTAATTATGACTTAATGACTGTGCTGATTTACAATTAATGACATGAATTGATTTCTGATTATTGTCATATACATACATGTGCATCACATATTGCATAATGTCATATCATTATTGCATGCAACACTTATTGATTCAAATGATGCACGAAACAAAGGTAACACAGTTATCAGACAAATCAGGAAAAATGCTGACAGAGTTCAGTACATAGACAGACATGGTATTGAGACACAGAATGTGTCAGAAACCAAGAGTTACACTAGTATAGTGTGTAGGAAAGTAAGGATCATAAAACTGCCTTCCTAGTGATAGTTTAAGTGCTGGAAAGTGCCTAAAACTCACACAAACTGTAGAATTCTGCAGAATTCAGCAAAATTCAACATTTAAACAACTTAATATTATGCAGAAATATGGCTTGAGTCTGATGTAGGTGCCTAGGGAGCCAAGGGCTTTCCCAGTTTAGGCTTACAAGGGAAAAGGTACCTTTTGTTTGCTGTTTTACGCGTTGTTTCTCTCTCCTTATCTTTTTCTCACCTGCTTTTGTTTTTCAGCGGGATATAGCTTGATGAACCTGTTTGATCCGAAGGTTGGTGGAGAGATAGCAACGTCATTGCTTCCTACTGGGGAGCCCAAGTGGAATGAACAGACTAGGGATAATTTTCTGTCCCTCATCCGAGAGTATGTCCGCCTATGGCACCGTTATTCTAGGTGCTCCTTCTGTGGCCAAGGCTGATCTTGGTAAATCCCCGACTCGGGATGGGACTATTCTCCTTTCAAGTAAGGAGTCTACCGGTTCTTCGTAAGGATTGATTCGTCGTTCCTCACATGCAGGTCCCTAACAGCGACCTGTCCAACACCCGAAAGGTGCTGCTGGTTCTGCTCCCCCCATTGTTGACCCAGCTACTACTACTGCAGAGCCAGAACGGAGAGAGCCTGAGAAAGAGAAAGTTGAAAAGAGATAGCCGGAGAAGAAGTCTGCTGAAGAGCCATCTGGTGCACAGATTCGTAAGCATTCCTCTAAGGCTGAACTCTTGGACTATGTTGTTGTCTCTGACTCATTGTCCGGTTTAGACGCAGGGATTAAACGACCTGCCCCAGATGCGGACGATCAATCTGCCTTAATGGATATGATGGCTAAGAAACAGAAGATCTTATCTGACAAAAAGAAGGAGCTGGACAAACAAGCTGCCCGGGCTCTTTTGGAGAAAAAATTGAAGGTTATGGGTCATACTGCTGCGCTTTCTGACAGTGAAGCAGACCTCAGGGTGTTTGCTAAGAAGCCTGGTGACTTACTTGAACGGATATACGAGGCATCTTCGCAGCCGAGAAGTATGACTTTGGGTTATTTGTTGTCAACTGTGTTTACCCTTTTTGGATTCCTTCTCTTTCCTTGGTTCTATTCCTTATTTCTTTTGTAGCTTCTTCCAAGTCTAACCCGACCTGCTTTTAAGGGCATCAAGATTATTCCCCCCAACATCTATGCTATTACTCCACCAGTATCTCCTCCCCCCGTTCTGTTTAGGGATTCGCCGGTTCATACCTTTTCTCATCCAGACCCTAAGGGGAAAGGTTTGGAAGGTACGATTGAAGGGGTTACTACTGAGAAGGTGACACCACCCGTGATTCTTGGGTTGCTGATTCAAGAAGATGAGGCGAGGGCTGAAGGATCTGAAACTGATTAGGAATCAAGTGAACCTACCTCTCCTTGGGGCATTCAATATACCTGGCGCGACCCTTCTACTTTCGAAGGGCACGGCCGTTCTGTTAGCCGGCAGGGTCCGGAGTTCGAAAGGACGGGTCCAAGTGGGTCATGGATGGCACACAATCCATCTTGTGATAATCTTCCTCATATTCCTCAGTGGAATTTGGTTCAAGGTTCCAGGATGGATAACCTTGACAACTGCCATGATTTCTATTCTTTGTCTCTCCCCCCGGCTGAGAGATTGTACAAGAAGAATCGCAACCGTTTCAACTTGCTAGATGATCATGTGCAATCTGGTGTTAATTTTTTCTCCACCACTCAACAAATCGTCCGGGAATGGAGATCTATGGGAGAAGAGATAATGGAGTTTGAGAATGCTAAGAAATCATTTGTAGCTGAGAGAGAAACTTTCAATTCTGAAAAGAAAGGCTTGAGGTGGAGAGTAGCTGATGCTGAAGAGAAACTAGCTTAGGAGAAACAACTCAATGCTGACCGTCAAAAGGATTGGACGGCAGCATGCGAGAGATCTAACCGCAAACTCAAAGCTGCGCGTGATGAAGTTGTGAGGGTAAATGCAGAAAGGGCCAAGGAAAGCCAAGAGTTTGATCACCTTTCTGCTTCCTATAAAGAGAAAGAATCTAAGGCCCTTGTTGCCCAGAAGAGTAATGAGGAGGCGCGGGCGCGCATTGCTGAGCTGGAGAAGATCTTTGAGGAGCAACAAGCTCAGAACAAGACTTTGGAGCTGTTGTCTCAAGATTTGGGTGATGACTGCAAGTGGTTGCTCACGCACTGTGTTCCTTTGGTAAGTTTCTTTGTCGTTTTTACTTGTTTGGTATTTTGTGTCTTTATTATATAGCCTTCCTTTCTTTGTATATATTGCCGATCAACTGGTGAGGTCCGAGGAACTTGCTAAATATATGTTTGACCTTGGTGGTGCCGCGTACGATAGTGGTCTCAAGGACGGATATGCTGAAGGTAAGGCAACAGCTCTTGTGAAAACGAAGGATGATAAGTTTGAGCTCTACAAGGTGGATTGCGCTGGTAATTATATTGCCAAACGTCAAGAATTTGAGTTCGTAGAGTTTGGAATCTTGAAGGCTATTGACAAGTTGGTATGGCGTGGAGTTGCCGTGGAGACCTTGAAGAAAGTTCTTGTAGATAGTGATGCTGGAACCGGTGGTGCTAGTTCTAGCTACCGGCTTTAACTTTGTTTCTCACCGGCTTACGTGTCGTGAATTGGTCTGCGGACCTTGTAACTCAGACAATTTGTTTCCTGTTTGATGTGTTCGTGGCATGACATAACTTTGCTCTTGGTAGTGTGACGTTTGTATCACTACCATTTTATTGCTTGATGATGCATATATTTTGTTTGGGCTTTTTAAACTTGTTGTATGAATTTTTTTACGTTACAATTTGTGCATATGATAATTACTTTGTACAGGTGTTGCAAATGAATGGTGGCTACGACAGGTTATTGTGTTATATTGACCCGGCTATGCACTTGGTCATGACGAGCCTTGGAGGTCTACAATGTTTGCGCTGCCATTACGTCAATGCTTTGTTCACGTATGCCTGGAATGTTACGAAGTAATCGTTGACAGACAGGTTATTGTGTTACATCGAGCCGGCTGTGCACTTGGTCATGACGAGCCTTAGGGGTATACAATGTTCGTACTGCCTTGGCAACGATGTTTTCGTGTGTTCGTGGGTTTACGAAGTGAATCGTTGGCTGACAGGTATATTGTGTGTAATTGACCCGGTTGTGCACTTGGTCGTGACGAGCCTTGGAGGTCTACAATGTTATTCTGTCCTTGTGCCAGCGATGTTTTCGTGTGCACCCAAAGTAATTTTTGCATTTGTAACAAAAATTCATCGAATAGAAAGTAAGATGCAAAGTAGTCAACACTTCTTGTATTTAAGATGTACGTGTTGGATGTGACAACTCGAAATTTAGAACCTTTCGTTGTATGCTTAAACGTGTGACTAGTTAAACTTATGTGGTTTAATGAACGATAAGTGAACCTTTATATGATTTTTGTGTTATTCGTGTGTATGCTTATGTGTATGTATGCGATGTATGTACATAGGAACCGAGATAACACGAACCCGACTCGAGACCATGTGGTCTCGAGTGAACTAGTATAACATACGGGCCGGTTGGGCCGCACACACACATACGCACCTAGCCTAACCGAGAGCCCATTAGGGTGTGTCATTTGGAGCGGATATATATACTAGATAGATAGTCATGTTGTCATTTTGGACAATCCACTCATACTCTCCAACACACACTCTCCACTCTCTCACACAAAAAAAAAACCCTAAACACTAAACATCACCTCTCTTCCCCTTCATTTCGGATCCAACCAACCGACCACAAGAAGGCTTTCTCGGATTTGGCTTGTTCACACCAAACCAAAGCTTCATCTTTCACCACCTCACAACCGGTTAGTGGTTATGATGTTTGTTAGTGATTTTATGATATTTGTTGTGTTAAATGATGGTATGAATGATAGAACTTAACTAGTGTAGTGTATGCTTGATGATACTTGTGAACCGGATGTGTATTGTGTTTTGAGTTGATGATGATGTATGATTTTCGGTTGATAATGATGATTTGATAACATGTTTGCTTGTTAAGGTTCATACATGACAAATATAGATTCTCCTTGTATAACCGATGTCAAGATTGTTGTTGCTCATGAGGACTATAGAATAAATGTTTGTTGCAATACGAGCTTTGATATCTAGTTTGGATAATATAACCCTTGTCCGAAAATGAAAAATATGTTTAATAGGGGCTGTTTGTGTTTGATGAATATCCGAATATGTGTTGAATGTGTTTTGAATGTTGATGAACATGAAGAACTTGTTGAATGTCATAAGAACATAGTTGAATATTTGAATCCTGATTTGTTTGATCCATTTTAGGAAATTTCTAGACAAATAAACATGTTTAAGGAATTTGGTTGGTTAGTACAAACTGTTACCTGAAATCAGAATAGTACACTGTTCCGAATCAGTAGATGTCCACTCGAAACCAGCAGTTGCGACTCGAAACCAAGCACAACGAGTCGAAACCTCCCGGTTGCGACACAGATTGCGAGTCGCAAACACCCGGTTGCGACTCGAACCACACCTGATCAGCACACCAGCCTTGGTGACTCGGAACCACGGTTGCGAGTCCAGTTGCGACTCGTAACCAAAACAGCATGGACCGAAACCATGGTTGCGACTCCGGTTGCGAGTCGCAAACGCCTAGTTGCGACTCGAGATCATATGCGGGTACACACTGTTGGACTTGCTTAATTATGGGCTTATTGGATTGGGCCGGACTCTTGGGCCCAATGTACAGACCTTGTATGTTACTGTTGAACGTGAACATTGTTGATCTGCTATGATTAAACGTGTAACCCATACGTGCACTACTTGAATGCGAACCTGATTGTATGATACAACTATGATAGGACGTGAGTAACCACAACATTGCTTGTTTGACTTTTCTGTGTTTCTGCCGAGCAAACCAAGGTGAGTTCACACCCTTTACAAAGCATGGGATTCCCAGGGGTCGGGAATTGGGGTTAAGGAACATGGGTTCCTCGTCCTCCTTGGGTAGGACAGCAATGGTTCAGGAATGTAATTCCTCGTCCTCACGGACAGATAACTCGTACTAGACCAAAACTCTATCACGAAGTCCCTCATCTTTGTATCGACTTAATCGCCGAGGCCAATGGCGAGCGGGTCATTAGTTAGATAGCGCTATTTAGGTTTGACAAACCTCACACCGTGCCGCAGAGGACGGGCGTGAACTAATGGACTACTGGCACGTCAATGATGATAGACATTGACAGTTTAGGGCACATAAACATGACTACAGTCAGCAGTCGATATGGTAACGAGTCTAGTATATACATGGGGTAGCCCCCACGGCCGAAATGCCAGATAACTAACACGGGGTAGCCCCCACGGCAGGATTGCCAGAGTAACCGGGAATAAACAAGTCACGTTTTTAACTATGGGGTAACCCCCACGGCAGGACGCCAGATAAAGGAAACTGTTTTCGAAACAACTTAAAACGAACACCCAACCTTGAACTCACTTAACTTGTTGTTGACTCGTTACTACATGCTTTGCAGGTCCTTAGGTTCTTAGCTGGAGCTTGCATGGAGGAGGATCGTTGTGGGACATGGACGGCTGTGTGCCATGTTAAACTTTGAAACTATTAAACTTATGTTTTGGCTTTAAGACTTATGCTTCCGCTTGCAACTTGAACTATGTTTTGTTTGAACACCAATTGTATTGGTTGAACTTTTATAACTACTTGTATGCTTGTTCAATATGATTGGTGGCTGGATCCTGGTCAGTCACGCCTCCAAGCGGTAGTACTCCGCAGGTGGATTGTGGGGGTGTGACAGATTGGTATCAGAGCCATTGGTTATAGAGAACTTGGTTTTAATAAAGGGAAAATCGTTTTTGTTAAAACCAGACTATAACCTGTACAGTGCTCAACGGTCCACAACGATGCTTCACTCCACATGCAAGGCTCGACATTCTAGGTAATACGATCTGTGTATGTATTGCCTACTTGCTAGTTACATAGTACATTGCTTATGGTATGCTTGGTTAGTATAGCTACTGTTGCTTGAACACGTGCGTGCTTACTCTATCCTATCGTTGTACTTTCGCGAACCTCTCTCACTCACGTTCCTCTTGATATGAAGATCATGTCTGGACGCGTTAACATGACACAAGCCCAGTTGACGGCTCTGATTAACGAACGAGTTGCCGCAGCACTTGCAGCTGCACACGCAGGAGGTATACCCTGCAGTCCGAACTCATTCTAGGATCTTTAGGATCCTACTCTCGTGAACCAACCTTTGTGTTAAACTCTGTCTTTTCTTTCACCTACGATAGGTCAGCATGTTCAGCCACCCGTGTGCACTTTTAAGACTTTCATGGACTGCCGACCAACTACTTTTAGCGGCACTGAAGGAGCAGTAGGTCTCCTACATTGGTTTGAGAAACTAGAATTTGTCTTCGAAATGTGTGAATGCCCTGAGGCGCGCAGGGTGAAGTATGCTACTGGTACTCTCGAGGGTTTAGCCCTCACATGGTGGAACGCTCAGGTTCAGATGCTAGGGTTGGTTGCTGCCAACGCCACCCCATGGGAAACTTTCAAGGAAATGATCAAGGAAGAATACTGCAGTCGTGATGAGATTCACAAACTCGAGGTGGAGTTCTTCAACCTCAAGATGACGGGGTCGGAAATTGAAGCTTATGTGAAAAGGTCGAACGAACTGGCAATTCTGTGCCCTACCATGGTGGATCCTCCCATCAAACGCATCGAACTGTTTCTTCAGGGCTTAGTGCCAGAGATCCAGAGTCATGTGACTTCAGCGAACCTCGCCACCTATCAGCAAACCGTTCAGTTGGCTCACCGTCTCACGGATCAAGCGGTGGAGCAGAACAAGTTACCAAAACGCATTGGCGCTGCAACTACTACTGGTACCTCTAGTGACAACAAACGGAAATGGGATGGAACTTCAAGTAAGGGTTCGACTTCTGTTCAGTCCCAGTCTCAGCAGAGAAAGACTGAGGACTACAAGAGCCCTAATCAGCAATCGTCTGGTGGTGGATACAAAGGAAATCATCCCAAATGCAATCGCTGCGGCCTGCACCACAGCGGACCATGCACCAGGGGCAACTGTCATCGGTGCAACAAGCCTGGTCACGCTGCAAAGGATTGCAGGAGCTTATACCCCGCTAATCAGAATCGTCAGCAAGCTCAACAGAACCAGCGCCAGCAACAGCAACAGGGTGATAACAAAGGGTGCTTTCAGTGTGGAGCTGAAGGCCACTTCAAGAGAGACTGTCCTCAACTGAACAGGAACCAGAACAACAACAACAACAATAACAACAATCAGGGGAATGGTAACAATGGGAACAACAACAACAATGGCGCCAGGGGGCGAATGTTTGTGATTGGCCAAGGTGAAGCTAGGAACGACCCCAATGTTGTGGCGGGTAAGTTCCTTCTCGACGACTTTTATGTTTCAGTTTTATTTGATTCGGGTGCCGATACTAGCTACGTGTCACTAGAAGTTAGTCGAATGCTTAAGCGTATTCCAACCCCCTTGAACAACAAGCACACCGTAGAGCTAGCAAATGGTAAGAGTTTAGAAGCCACACACGTAGTCAAGGGTTGTAAACTTATTCTCGCTGACCAGACCCTCTCTATCGACCTCATTCCTATTGTCTTGGGTAGTTTCGACGTTGTCATTGGAATGGATTGGTTATCCCAACACCAAGCAGAGATTCTTTGCAACGAAAAGGTTGTCCGTATTCCAGGTCCCGGTGGTGAACCTCTCATGATTCATGGCGACAAGAGGAGTGCTGTTGAGAACGTCATTTCTCTCCTTAAGGCCCAAAAGTGCTTGCGAAAGGGGCACACTGCTATTTTGGCTCTCGTTACGGACACCTCAGAAAAAGAGAAGAAGATAGAAGATTTTCCAGTTGTACGCGATTACCCAGAAGTATTTCCTGAGGAATTACCTGGCCTTCCGCCTCATCGCCAAGTCGAGTTTCAGATTGAACTAGCTCCTGGAGCTGCGCCTATAGCTCGTGCACCATATCGTTTAGCCCCATCAGAGTTGAAAGAACTCTCCACGCAACTACAAGAGCTCCTGGATAAGGGTTTTATTCGTCCTAGCTCATCGCCATGGGGAGCTCCAGTGTTATTTGTGAAGAAGAAAGACGGTACTTTCAGAATGTGCATCGACTACAGAGAACTCAACAAGGTGACGGTGAAGAATCGTTATCCTCTACCGCGTATCGACGACTTGTTCGACCAGCTGCAAGGATCGAGCTACTATTCGAAAATCGATTTGAGATCGGGTTATCACCAACTGAGAGTCCGGGAAGAGGACGTCTCCAAGACAGCTTTTAGAACTCGATACGGGCACTATGAGTTTTTGGTCATGCCTTTTGGGATGACAAATGCACCTGCGGTTTTCATGGGCTTGATGAACCGAGTGTGCAAGCCTTACTTGGACAAGTTTGTTATAGTCTTCATCGACGACATCCTGATCTACTCTAAAAGTCGGGAAGAACACGAGCAACATCTGCGACTTATTTTGGAACTCCTTCGAACAGAACAGCTTTATGCAAAGTTCTCGAAATGCGACTTCTGGCTTCGAGAAGTCCATTTCCTAGGCCACGTGGTGAACAAGGATGGGATTCATGTTGATCCATCCAAGGTAGACTCGATTAAGAACTGGCCTGCGCCTCGCACACCAAAGGAAATTCGCCAATTCTTGGGTTGGCGGGATACTACCGGAGATTCATAAAGGATTTTTCTAAGATTGCACAGCCCCTCACCTCACTAACGCAGAAGGGCGTTGTTTATCGCTGGGGAAACGCACAGGAGTTGGCATTTCAGCACCTAAAGGATAGACTTTGTAGCGCACCTATCCTTTCCTTGCCGGAAGGCACAGACGACTTCGTGGTCTACTGCGACGCATCAATTCAGGGCCTTGGTTGCGTGTTGATGCAACGAGATAAAGTTATAGCCTACGCCTCACGCCAACTCAAGGTTCATGAAAGGAACTACACTACGCACGACCTAGAGCTGGGAGCTGTTGTTTTTGCACTTAAGTTGTGGCGACATTACCTGTATGGTACCAAGTGCGCAATCTACACCGACCACAGGAGTCTCGAGCATATCTTCAAGCAGAAGGAACTGAATATGCGACAACGACGATGGGTCGAACTTCTGAATGACTACGAGTGCTCAATCAGGTATCACCCGGGCAAGGCCAATGTTGTGGCTGACGCCCTCAGTCGGAAGGACACTGCGCCTAAGCGCGTACGAGCCTTACAACTCACGATCCATTCTAGTCTTCCCTCCCAGATACGAGCTGCTCAGATAGAAGCACTGAAACCAGAAAACGTCAGGGCTGAAGCCCTACGCGGATCGAGGCAACGCTTAGAACAGAAGGAAGACGGTGCTTACTACGTAACGGGACGCGTTTGGATCCCACTCTATGGCAACCTACGAGAGCTTGTGATGGACGAAGCACACAAGTCTCGCTACTCGGTACACCCTGGATCAGATAAAATGTACCATGATATCAAAACTACGTACTGGTGGCCTAGCATGAAGGCCCACATAGCAACTTACGTCAGCACGTGTTTGACTTGTGCAAGAGTCAAGTCTGAATACCAGAAACCATCAGGCCTACTCCAACAACCCGAGATACCTCAATGGAAATGGGAGCAAATTTCCATGGATTTTGTTACTGGCCTACCTAGATCCCAGCGCGGGAACGATACTATTTGGGTGATCGTGGATCGACTCACAAAATCTGCACACTTCCTGGCCATCAAGGAGACGGATAAGTTCTCCACTCTTGCAGAAATATACCTTAAGGAAGTCGTTTCGAGGCACGGGGTGCCCACCTCCATTATCTCGGATCGAGATGCACGATTTACTTCAGAGCTGTGGCAAGCAATGCATAAATCCTTCGGCTCACGATTAGACATGAGCACAGCGTACCATCCTCAGACGGACGGGCAGTCCGAGCGCACAATTCAAACCTTAGAAGACATGCTTCGTGCATGTGTAATCGACTTTGGCAACCGCTGGGAAAAGCATCTGCCACTTGTGGAATTCTCGTACAATAACAGCTACCACACCAGCATTGGAGCTGCTCCGTTTGAGGCATTGTACGGACGTAAATGCCGGTCTCCTCTTTGCTGGGCAGAGGTGGGAGATAGTCAGATCACTGGTCCAGAATATGTGGTAGATACAACCGAGCAGATCGCTCAGATACGAAAACGCATGACGGCCGCTCGTGAACGGCAGAAAGTTTACGCCGACATGGGCAGGAAACCACTTGAGCTCCAGGTTGGGGAGCGGGTACTACTCAAAGTTTCACCCTGGAAGGGTGTGATTCGTTTTGGTAAACGCGGTAAACTTAACCCACGATACGTTGGACCTTTCGAGGTCATTGAGAAAATAGGCAGGGTGGCCTACAGATTAAACTTACCAGCGGAACTCGGTGCAGTTCACAACGTTTTTCACGTGTCGAATCTGAAGAAGTGTCCGTCAGATGAGACCCACGTAGTTCCTTTGAAGGAACTCACTATCGACGAGCAGTTACGATTCGTCGAGGAACCAGTCGAGATCACGGACCGGGATGTTAAGGTCCTCAAGAGTACTAGAATACCTCTCGTTCGAGTTCGTTGGAACTCACGTCGCGGCCCAGAGTTCACCTGGGAGCGCGAAGATCAGATGAAACAAAAGTATCCCCAACTGTTCGCAAACAGTACAACCACTACTGAGGCTGAAGCTACGGAATTTCGGGACGAAATTCCAGATCAACGGGGGGAGGATGTGACACCCCAGGAAAACCGGGAAAACCATACAACTTAACTAGCTTCCTCAGTGAGTGCCATCAAATTTCGGGACGAAATTTCTTTCAACTTGGGGATGATGTGACAACTCGAAATTTAGAACCTTTCGTTGTATGCTTAAACGTGTGACTAGTTAAACTTATGTGGTTTAATGAACGATAAGTGAACCTTTATATGATTTTTGTGTTATTCGTGTGTATGCTTATGTGTATGTATGCGATGTATGTACATAGGAACCGAGATAACACGAACCCGACTCGAGACCATGTGGTCTCGAGTGAACTAGTATAACATACGGGCCGGTTGGGCCGCACACACACATACGCACCTAGCCTAACCGAGAGCCCATTAGGGTGTGTCATTTGGAGCGGATATATATACTAGATAGATAGTCATGTTGTCATTTTGGACAATCCACTCATACTCTCCAACACACACTCTCCACTCTCTCACACAAAAAAAAAAACCCTAAACACTAAACATCACCTCTCTTCCCCTTCATTTCGGATCCAACCAACCGACCACAAGAAGGCTTTCTCGGATTTGGCTTGTTCACACCAAACCAAAGCTTCATCTTTCACCACCTCACAACCGGTTAGTGGTTATGATGTTTGTTAGTGATTTTATGATATTTGTTGTGTTAAATGATGGTATGAATGATAGAACTTAACTAGTGTAGTGTATGCTTGATGATACTTGTGAACCGGATGTGTATTGTGTTTTGAGTTGATGATGATGTATGATTTTCGGTTGATAATGATGATTTGATAACATGTTTGCTTGTTAAGGTTCATACATGACAAATATAGATTCTCCTTGTATAACCGATGTCAAGATTGTTGTTGCTCATGAGGACTATAGAATAAATGTTTGTTGCAATACGAGCTTTGATATCTAGTTTGGATAATATAACCCTTGTCCGAAAATGAAAAATATGTTTAATAGGGGCTGTTTGTGTTTGATGAATATCCGAATATGTGTTGAATGTGTTTTGAATGTTGATGAACATGAAGAACTTGTTGAATGTCATAAGAACATAGTTGAATATTTGAATCCTGATTTGTTTGATCCATTTTAGGAAATTTCTAGACAAATAAACATGTTTAAGGAATTTGGTTGGTTAGTACAAACTGTTACCTGAAATCAGAATAGTACACTGTTCCGAATCAGTAGATGTCCACTCGAAACCAGCAGTTGCGACTCGAAACCAAGCACAACGAGTCGAAACCTCCCGGTTGCGACACAGATTGCGAGTCGCAAACACCCGGTTGCGACTCGAACCACACCTGATCAGCACACCAGCCTTGGTGACTCGGAACCACGGTTGCGAGTCCAGTTGCGACTCGTAACCAAAACAGCATGGACCGAAACCATGGTTGCGACTCCGGTTGCGAGTCGCAAACGCCTAGTTGCGACTCGAGATCATATGCGGGTACACACTGTTGGACTTGCTTAATTATGGGCTTATTGGATTGGGCCGGACTCTTGGGCCCAATGTACAGACCTTGTATGTTACTGTTGAACGTGAACATTGTTGATCTGCTATGATTAAACGTGTAACCCATACGTGCACTACTTGAATGCGAACCTGATTGTATGATACAACTATGATAGGACGTGAGTAACCACAACATTGCTTGTTTGACTTTTCTGTGTTTCTGCCGAGCAAACCAAGGTGAGTTCACACCCTTTACAAAGCATGGGATTCCCAGGGGTCGGGAATTGGGGTTAAGGAACATGGGTTCCTCGTCCTCCTTGGGTAGGACAGCAATGGTTCAGGAATGTAATTCCTCGTCCTCACGGACAGATAACTCGTACTAGACCAAAACTCTATCACGAAGTCCCTCATCTTTGTATCGACTTAATCGCCGAGGCCAATGGCGAGCGGGTCATTAGTTAGATAGCGCTATTTAGGTTTGACAAACCTCACACCGTGCCGCAGAGGACGGGCGTGAACTAATGGACTACTGGCACGTCAATGATGATAGACATTGACAGTTCAGGGCACATAAACATGACTACAGTCAGCAGTCGATATGGTAACGAGTCTAGTATATACATGGGGTAGCCCCCACGGCCGAAATGCCAGATAACTAACACGGGGTAGCCCCCACGGCAGGATTGCCAGAGTAACCGGGAATAAACAAGTCACGTTTTTAACTATGGGGTAACCCCCACGGCAGGACGCCAGATAAAGGAAACTGTTTTCGAAACAACTTAAAACGAACACCCAACCGTGAACTCACTCAACTTGTTGTTGACTCGTTACTACATGCTTTGCAGGTCCTTAGGTTCTTAGCTGGAGCTTGCATGGAGGAGGATCGTTGTGGGACATGGACGGCTGTGTGCCATGTTAAACTTTGAAACTATTAAACTTATGTTTTGGCTTTAAGACTTATGCTTCCGCTTGCAACTTGAACTATGTTTTGTTTGAACACCAATTGTATTGGTTGAACTTTTATAACTACTTGTATGCTTGTTCAATATGATTGGTGGCTGGATCCTGGTCAGTCACGCCTCCAAGCGGTAGTACTCCGCAGGTGGATTTTGGGGGTGTGACATTGGGCCTGGGGCCTTACATAGAAAAAGAAAACTTGCTCATTACATATAACACTTCCTTAGTTGTTGAGCATTCCACGTCCTTGGGACTTCTTTGTTGTCTAAGGTGCGCAACTGATACACCCCTTTGCCTAGGACCTTGTCGACAACATAGGGTCCTTCCCACTTTGGGGCTAGCTTTCCCGGTCGCTCTGCATTGGAGGCTTCGTTGTCTCTAAAGACGTAATCTCCGGGGTTGAAGGTGCAGATCCGCACCTTACTATTATAATACTTCTCCAATTTTTTCTTGTACTTCGCTTCGTTGATTCCTGCCACCTCTCTCCTTTCCTCTAGGAGGTCTAAATCCATTCTCCGTTGTTCTTCATTGTTGACAACATTCATTGCTAACATTCTTGGAGAAGGTAGGCTGATCTCTGCCGGTATGATAGCTTCTGAACCATATACTAGGCTAAATGGTGTTTCCCCATTGCTGGTTTTTGGCATTGTTTGGTGGGCCCACAAAATGCTAGGCAATTCATCGACCCAAACTCTCCTTTGGGTTCCGAGTCGAGCTTTGATTCCGTCTGCGATGCTTTTGTTTACAGCTTCAACTTGGGCATTCCCTTGCGGGTGTGCCACCAAGGAGAAAGTATGCTCAATGTTCAATTCCTTGAACCATTTCTGGAGATCTTCAGCTACGAAATTGTTCCATTGTCGGTGATGATTCGTAAGGGTAGCCCAAATCGACAGATGATTTGCTCCCAAATAAACCTTCGTACCACCATTGCTGTTGTGGATGCTAACGCATTCGCTTCTACCCATTTGGTGAAATAGTCGACTGCAACTATGATGAATTTTACTACACCAGGGGCTTCAGGAAAAGGGCCAACCATATCTATTCCCCATTGTTGAAATGGCCATGCCGTTGTAACTGGGACCAATTCATTCTTGGGGCGCAGGGTTTTAGGTGCATGGCGTTGACATCCGTCGCACTTCCTCAAAACTTTCGCAGCGTCCAGGTGCATTCCTGGCCAGTAATACCCTGCATTCATCACCTTCGCTATCACCATCCTTGGGCCTGCATGGATTACACAAATCCCTTCATGCACTTCTCTGATCAAATAATTGGCGTCTTCAGGATCTACACATCGAAGCAAGGGTCCCAGGTAAGATCTTCGGTACAAGTTATCGTCGGACATCTGATAGTGTAAAGCTTTGTGCTGTATCTTCCGGGCCTCTGCTTTATTCTCTGGTAGGATTCCTGACAGAAGATACATAATAATTGGTGACATCCAGGATGATGATCCCATCTGGATGATGATAACTTGGCGCAACGGGACGGATGGATTTTTTAATACCTCGATTCGTACATCCTTTGTCAAATGTTGGAAACTTGTGGATGCACGCTTGCTCAAGGCGTCCGCTGGCTTGTTCTCGCTTCGATTGATGTGTGTGATCTTGAAAGAGTTGAAATGCTGTAGCAATGACTTTGCTTACTCGAGGTAAAGTGCCATAACATCACCCTTGGCATCATGTTGACCATTGATTTGGCCTGCTACTAACATCGAATCTACATGCGCTTCCAGACTTTTTACCCCCATCTTGATTGCCAAGCATAAGCCAGCGAGAAAAGCTTCATATTCAGCTTCATTGTTCATGATTTTGAATTCTATGCGGATGGCATATGTGAATTCATGTTTGTCGAGGCTTACCAATCTCAGCCCTGCCCCTGCACCATCTTCGTTGGATGCGCCGTCCGTGTACAACAACCACGGTTCTTCTGAAGACTGTTTGTCGGCTTTTTCTATCGCCTTGCACTCGCAAACTTTTTCGTATGGAACTTCTGTAAGGAAATCTGCTAATACTTTCCTTTAATCATCGGTCGAGGCCTGAAAACTACGTTGTGTCCACCTAGATCGATGGCCCATTTTGCGAGTCTTTCAGAAATTTCGGGTCGAGCTAGGATGTTCCCAATGTTGTAGTTTGTCATGACATGGATGACATGGCCTCCAAAATATCTATATAGCCTTCTTGAAGCATGGATAAGAGCCAGGACCAGCTTTTCCATCATTGAATACCTCATTTTAGGATCGTTCAAGGTACGACTGACATAGTATACCGGCGTTTGTACACCCTGTAAGTCCCAAAACTACACAATCGGATATCAAACACCAAACAAGTAGCTGAAATACAAGCAATATGTCAAAGATTGAAAAACAATTATATTGATTCAAAGCAAACAAGAACACACGATTTCGAACCGTCTGGTATTCTTGTCGCACAAAAAACAAAGTTCACAAGAGAATCAACAACTAAAACTAGATTAGGAACCTCCTAATTATACTTGCATAGGAAGCCCTATTACATTGGGCCAAGCCCATACCCCATTAACCACAAAACCACCTACCATGCCTATACCATATATCGAACCCAACCCACATCACATAACCCAAGATAGATGCAAACCTATACTAGATTATGCCCTTACAATATCCCCTAGGTTTGTGTCGCCTTGGCGGCTTGATCTTCACTTGCGCTTTCTAGATTGCTTCTTGGATTGTTCCTTCTGCTTCTTCTGTAATTCAGGCAAAATAGGTATTCTTCTCCCAACATATGGACCAAATAACTGAGTTTCAACTCTGGTACGTTGCCCTGACCACAACTTGAAGTTCATGATCTGAGTCACAACACCTGTCCAGCTTTTTGCACATACTTCGTACTGAGGATCACTTTGAATCTGAGTCTTTGCCAAGAGATTGATGTCATTTTCACCAAAGCACATCAAATCCCTTGTATCCAGAAATCTGTACTCAGCATTTTTGCAGACAATTACAGCTTAACCGGAGACGGGATCATACATCCAGAACTTCAAATCTTTCAAGCTGTTATCAGGATGTTCTTTCAGCAATGGCACTGTCTTGGTTTGTTTTGTTGCAGGCCACTTCACAATCTTGTAAGGCTTCCCAGTAGCAGGATCCAAGACCTCTTCATCCTCCTCAATAGTAGACTGAGTTAATTTCATATCTCGAAAATTAACTCGAGCCTGTTGCTGCATCCCATTGAAGAAATTCCATCCAATTTTGCAGTTTGGATTCTTGGTTTGATCATGAAAACCTGCATTGCTTAACTCTCTCAGATCCACTGCCGTCCATGATTCGAATGCAGCAGAATTATCATAATATTCTACTTCTCTATTCTTCCTCAGCACAATGAACATTCCTTTCTCATCGTTATACGCCCAGCTATGAATACCTGACCTATTCCCATGCTTATCCTTCTCAGTGGTGATTACATATCTATCTGGTTGATCACCGAACTGTAGATTCCTTTAAGCCCCCACGTTTCTCATAACTACCATTTTCTTCCTTGGTTTCTGATTAGCTGTACGAGGAGGGTTTTGCAAGGTAACAATCAATGGCATCCTCGTGTTCTTTTCGTTCTTTCTCTCTCTCTCTCTCTTTAGCAGTAGTTTCCCTGGGAGGATCAGCAAACTCCTTAGGGAATTTTCCTTCAAGCTTTTGCTTCATATCCATTACAACCGCACTGAGCGCTCCCAGATTTGTTTCAAGTTCATGAATCTTCTGATTCTTCACCACAAGCTCTTCCATTAGACTTGCAATCTGAGCATCTTTAAATAGATTATCTTCTTCAAGAACGGTGATTCTGCGCATCAGAATTGTAGTTTCATTCTCTTCAAACAGGTCATCACTATCTGAACTATCAGCAGCTTCACGAGTTTCATCCTGTTTAGACTTAGCTGCTGCTTCAACCTCCCTAGCAGTGGCTTGCAGTAACTCAGCTGCTCTAAGAACTTCAGCATCTGAAGGACCACTGCTCGAACCTTCACCAGGATTCGGAACAGGAATATACATTGCAGCTCTTTCATTTGACAGAAAATCAATGATTGTAGGGCTCAACTCTGTCGGTGTGTAATTGATTTGTGGTTGGGTAGTAGTAATGGGTATGGTCGTTTCTGTTGTTGTTCTAACCTCAGCACTATTCTCACCGCTGATCCTAGGATCTCTTTTACTTCTTTTCCTAGGAGGAAGATCAGCGGTAGGATCTTCTTGAACCTTTTCATCATTAGTAGTGGCAGTAGTAGTAACCGGTTCAACATGAGGAGGGCTCACATTAACTGGTTCTTCTACGTTTTCAGTCTCTGCTGTGAAGCTTTCAGCATTAATCTCTGTTTCTGCTTCATTTTCATCCACATTCCCATTCACTTCATCATCATCTGCCATTGTATCATCTGCTTCATCTTCTTCACTTTCAATTCCAGTTAGATCCACATTCTCATCTGGTTCATTCGTCCCAGCAGGAGCTTCTATTATTTCAACATCATGTTCATCAACCACTACAACATTAATTTGAGCTGGCACTTCTTCTCGAATCTCAGCAAACACCGCAAACTTATCTAGTTCCTTCTTGTTTTGATACTTCACTTCAACATTCTCCCTCGAATTCTGATTCAACATAGAAAACACCATATGATTCATCACTTTAACATTATAGGTTTTCATAGTAACTGGCAACTTTGGATACTTTGCTTCCAGAATCATTTGCAAGAGTCTGGGAAACTTGTACAAATATTTATCGTTTATAGTCTTCACGTTTGCCAGCATATCGTCAAACACACTCTTTGAATAGTTATACTTCCACCCCTCGACCAAAGATACAACCCCTGATGTTTGTCTCAACGTTAACTTATCAATACGCTCTTGTTTCCACTTATACACACTAGGTAGACGTGGGGCAAGAAACCTCTAGTAAGGGTGTAGCTGCTTTTTCATTGTCGGAGGACAAGATCCCTCGTAACTCATCTTAATCAGCACTTCCATAACTTTCTCCTTCTTGTAGTCGACCGGATCACTAACATCATCTTCAAATAACAACACTTCACGGATATCCTGCTTGGTAACTGAGACTTCTTTATTTTGAACTTTAGACTTTATAATCACGTCTCCTTTCTTGGCCGAAGTGTTATCCCAGAAGTCTTTTATCCAGTCTTCATGTATGACTGGATTCTCCCGAAGCGAATGAGCCAATCTGCATATATTTAAGCCAACAATCATGGACTTGTACGTCTCGAACCCCTTTGGAGGATCCGACAGATAGCATGCCACATACATTGCTTTTTCCCAAGTCGGGACATGTGGAACTAATGCTCTCTTTCCAGTTTCTGCACCAAACGAATCAAGTTAGAAATGACAAACATAAAATGAGACACGAGATTCCCGAGTTTGACCGTAAACTTGGTCAAACTAAGTCAAGTATTTTAAAATAATGTCAAGATTTTAAAAACAGTTTTGTTTAATAACATACTGTTCAAAAAATATTTAGATTATAATAAAACATCTTAAGAATCCAACATGTATCAAACCGGCACAAATCAACTGGATCAGGCCTAACATTTTAAGGAATGTGTGATCCAGACAGGGAGTGTGCGAGTGACCTTTAAGTGTGCCAGGGGCATTTTCGTAAATTAATATACAATTTTGAGGATAGTATTGTAATATCCCAGGTCGCACACTTTGTGCGGTCAACACAAATCAACCGCACACTTCTCTGGTCAACGGAAGTCAACAAGATCAATCATACACTTCCTGTTTAGTCAAATGACATCTTTGACTCGCACACTGGTAATATACCAGTGTTGCGAAGGGCATTATGGTCATTTCGCTCAGTGTAGAAGGGCAAAATTGTCCATCTGCAAAAACTATGACATCTCGCACATTCTTCAGGGACATTTTAGTAATTCAGCCTGTGTATGCGAGGACATAATTTTCCAAACCAATTGTGCGATTCCATCAGACGGCGCGTGCAATCCACTCACCATCTCCGCTCATCTTCTTCGGCGAGTTTCAACATTCTCCGGTTAAAAATTAGGGTTTCGATCACTGTCTTTATCCAACATTCACCAATTTCACACTTTGTAATACCCTAAACCCCAAAAAATCCCTCAATTTTGATAAAAAAACATCACCAGTTTCAAGTATTGACAACAAAACCTAGGTGATTCTAGTTCTTCAAATCATAGGAAAAAACAATTCAGGCATATATGTCATAATTTTAATACATGTACTCGCCTTCACAATCAATCAACAGATATTTAAACACTAACCTTTGGATTTGCCTTTAGGGTTTGACATGTCAACTGTGACACTTGAATACTATTGAAGTCAATGAAGATGAAGAACAAAACAATGGGAGTGTGCGACTGGATAGGTTTTTCTTGATTGTTTTGAGAGAAACCATTTCAATGATGAATTTTGAAAAGTTTGTCCAGCCGTCGCACAGTTCACAATATACCCTTATCATTCACTTTTTCAAAATAAGGGGCCCACCAAGTGTGCGGTGGGCCCGAGCAGCTCTTTTCCAAACAGGTTAGATTATGTTAGGCCCACTAAGTTTATGGTGGGCCCGACCCGAATCCCGAAATCAAATCTTTCATAAATATCGTGCAAAAGCATTTTATATGAAACGGTCCTTCTCGATTTTTAAACAAGGTCACGCTTTTAATAAATGAATATATACTATAATCTAAAATTTTGCTAACATTTAAATATTTACCCTATCAAATATAAACTCACACAATATTTACAAATATATATCACCTTCTTGCATGCACTTTACCTACGGGATTGAATCACAAAGTTTTGGGCCAGACTACATTGATCAACACTAATTTACTCTGGAAGATCCGAGCGATTGCCAGTATATTTGTCCACTTAAACTTATCTCCCTAGGCCTTTTTCAAGTGATGATCTACAACTGATTTATCATGTTTTCATTTTAATTTATATGAGCACTCAATTCAATCACAATCAAATCCTGGAATTTTAATTAAAAAACGCTATCATACGTGTAGTTTCCCTACCACATATTTCACAAGCCCGTTGTAGGATTCTGAAACCTTGACAGGGACTGGATTGGGAAGAGAACATAATAGATTAGCAGCAGAGATGGATATAATATATAGATCAAATGAGATTTTCTTAGTTTTATATAGGTTTTTCGGGCTTCTTTTGGGCACTAGAGGGCCTCTTTTGGGTGTATTTGATCTATTGAGCGACAACTTACAGCTAGGTCTTTGCTCATGCAAAACAGAAGCCGACATTGCCTAGCACCTCCAGGTCTTTGCTCATGCAAAACAGAGGAGATACACGAGTTGGTCAGAAAAGATTTCAGAACTAGAACAAAATGGTGTGTATCGGGATGTCACACACATATTCAAATAGCCATGTCCTAATTCCAAGTGATGTTCTTTCCTTAGGTCATAGAATAATATTAGTGTTCTACGCAGAACCAGTCAAAGAGTCTAGCCATCAGGATAAAGCCTACCAACATATCGCTCTAGAGTCAGACCATTTCAATATTGGTCTTACATGAGTCAGCCTTAATCCACATAGTGAAATTATTTCATTTCCCGGGTTGTAGCAAAGGCTTAGCAAAACTATTTTTGTATTTTTCTGATTTTTCAAATGTTTTTGTATTTTTCTGAGAGACTACATCCCCTCTAAATTTTTGCTTAAAATTGGAAATAAAAATAATAAACGAAAAATAGTTTTAATGAAACAAATTTACTAAAACGAAGAAAAATATTTTTGTGTGACCAAGTTCAACCCTCGAAATCGACCATTTTTAGAAGTTCAAGAAGAGCAAGAAAACGTGCTTTATCAACCGGTTTTGTAAAAATATCTGCGACATTGTCGTCAGTATGAATTTGATTCATTGTAATAAGTCCTTGGTTGAATGAATCACATATGAAATGAATTTTTATGGCAATGTGCTTAGTTTTTGAAAAATATACCGGATTTTTCACTAATTGGATAGCTGCATCATTGTCACAATAAATGGGAGTTTGAGAGAAATTCAAACCATAATCCACCAGCTGGTGTTGAATCCATATAACCCGAGAGCAGCAGGCTAAAGCGGCTACATACTCGGCTTCTGCAGTCGACAGTGAGACAGTCTGTTGCTTCTTGCATTGCCAAGAGATGAGGCGATCCCCCAGAAACTGGCATCCAGCTAATGTAGACTTCATGTCCCTACCTGTACCCCCAAAATTGTTATTAGAAAAAGCACACAAGTCAAATGGATATTCCCTTCGATACAAAAGTCCAAGCCGAGGCCGACCCTTGAGATATCGAAAGATTCTCTTAACAACATTTAAATGAGAAAGTTTAGGAGCAACCTGATAACGTGCATGTCACACCCCGAAATATCAGAGCAATGGCGTGACTGGACCGGTATCTTCACTGCACAGCGGAAGCAAATAAGCTAAGACTTCTAAAAATTGAACGCCCACTAAGTACTCGTATCTCCAATGGTTCTCCTATTCCAACCGTGCCATAACTTTGAAAAATAACCTGAGAAAGAAACATGCGAAAAATCAACATAAAGTTGAGCGAGTTCATAGTTTGTTTTGGAAAAGATTTAAAACAAATCTTTTTGATAGCCGGTTTTAAAGTTGTCGTGTAATTACAGAAAAATCATTTTTCTTGGCCTGATATATAAACACTGTGAGCTCCAAATAAACTTGTAAACATTTATAATCATTGTAAGTATGTATGTATGTTTGTAAACCCCAGTATGAAAGCAAAACAAGGAATCAGATCAATTAATGGTTTGCAAGGCCATTAACAATCGTGCAACGGCGTAGGAAGGCTCAAACCTAGCAGATTTTGTACCGGGCCTCCGGCTGTAAGACATAGTCACCTCATGGGCCAATCCCCGGTCCTCATGGGTGTGGGCTCGCTACACCCAAATAGATCTATCACTCATGTCCCTCGGTCCTAACACGAGGATTAATGGTCTTAGGAGTGTGCCTACCCATTCACATGATCTACTGTGCATTCCATAGCTAACCATACCAATTGTAATTGTTTGTAAACATTTTGTAACATGTACTTCACCCCCGAAGTTATAAAACAAGAACAGTTATAAGAAAAGAGGGACATGAACTCACTGGGTGTCCCGTTCTTCAAACGCAGACCAACCCATTCCCATTATTATAACTAGGACGATCCCGTCCCAAGTCATGAAAATCATTCACATTTCGATAATACGCATTTGTTTTGTAAAACCGGCGTATTTAGTATGAATCATTCGTAAACCATTTGTGTTCAATGAAAATCACAAATCATTTGTGTTAGCTAAAACGTGTTGTAACATGGTTTAGAAATATATAGTTTTTGTTCCTTCAAAAACCTCGTATGTTCTTGCAAAACGTGCTTGTCTAAAAATATGCAATCTTTGTTCATCGAAAACATTGTATGTTTCTACAAAACGTGCATGTCTTTCCACCCCAAAAACCTTTATAAAAATGTAAAACGTAAAAAGGTGGGGTTATGAACTCACCTGGATTGCCTTGTGCAAAACTAGCTAATTACGACTTCGTGATGTCGTTTCCAAGACGAGACTCGCAAGCGTGCATTCTACAATATTCCTAACACGGAATATCTTATAAGTTTCTAAATAAACGCAGTAACTAAACTACGTATCACCGAGCTCTACCGAATCATTGACCGAACGATTCGACGGTAAGTTATTTTCTTGAAGCAAACGGGGAAGTTATACTAGTCTTTGAAAGACTTGGTTTTTGAGAAATTTCAAATATATAAATATTTATACAAAAATATAAATATCTCGTTAGAATAGTGTTAGTCGTTCCGAGAAGTCGTACGTGTATAAAAAGAATATTTATATGAAAATATCCTATAACAAACTCGTATTATGTATCGCGTCTTGTATATATTTGCCAAAATACGTGTAAATGTCGTTTCGGCGTTTGGAACAAATATAAAAAGTTATATTTAGTTTATAAAAGAATCGTCGAGTTGTTGTGTTTGAAAATAAATATATAACTGTATTTATTTTTATATAAGAATTCGTGTTGCACGACATTTGAAATAAATATAAACTATATTTATTTTATAAAACGAATTCGAGTCGTTTGGTATTTGAAATAAATATGCAACTATATTTATCTTATAAAAGAAGCGTCGTGTAGTTTGATATTCGAAATAGACATATGAACTACATTTATTTTTACAAAAGAAATCCAAGTTATTTGATGTTCGAAATAAATATACAATCTACATTTATTTTTATAAAATAATTGTCGAAATTTCGAAGTTTAGAATAAATATAATAACGATATTTATTGTCGTAAATAATATCTGAATCGTCGTCTTGTTTAAAACAAATGTGATAACTTTATTTGTTTTGTAATTTAATTTGAATCCAAGAAGTTCGTCTTATAATAAAACACTTTTTGTCTACGGGTTTTCTCGAAAAACGGGCATAGTTTCCTCTGTTTTTGGACGCCCCGACAACGCAAGTTGTCGTTATTTTTCAAAATCAATCAAGATTCAATAAATAAAATAAATATATAAGATTTCGTCAAATGTGTAAAGATGTAAAGTATGCTTTTATCGATTGGTTCGAGCTCGTTTCTCACGTATATAATAAAACTAAATAAAAATAACAAAACAATCGTGCCGTTAATCTTTACCAAATCTGTAACACTCCAAAACCTGAATGTTTATATTGTCGTATGTTCCTATAGGACATATCATGAAATAAGTAACTAGGCTATTAACCTAGTTAAATGGGTAGTCAAAACTACTAAATAACGAAAGTTTGTGCCAATTATGTTTAATTAACAGACACGAGGGACTAAAGTGGGTTAAAATGAAAGTTGAAATATTAACAGTAAATATAACACACACAAACACATATTCGTGTGTGTGTTCTGGATCATTCAGGAGCTCCCCAAAGGAGCCAAACCCTAGCTCAATCTTAAATGATCAATTGAGGGTAAATTGAAGCTCAAATTCACGAATAAACGTGGATTAATGATCACCATCACAAGGGGATCATAAGGTATGTCTCAAAACTAAGATTGGTGATCTTGTATGAAGTGGGTTATGTTTTAATCCATGAATTGGGATGAAATTGAGTATGAGTATGTGTTAGTATCATGATATAGAACCTAGATTATACATGGTTTGGGCTAATTTGATGATTAGAGGTGAAACCCATTTGTTTTGGTAAGAATGATGATTTGAATGATCATCCATGTTTAATTAATCATGATTGTTGATGTATTATGATGGATAGGATGGATTCTTGTTAGAGGAATTGAAAGAAATATGATGATAATATGTTTGAATGTTTATGTGTGAATGATATATGTTTATTAGTAGGAGGATTGGATGAATTATGTATGAAATTAGGAGATTGTGCATGAATTAGTTGTACCTTATGTTTAGAAGGTTGTACACACACCAAGGGTATGATGAAATTAGAGATAATTGAGCTTAGATCACTAGTAAGTGAATAACAATGTAGTTATGAAATGGGTTTTGTATAATATGATGATATGTTATTGTTAATGATGTTTGAAACCACATACGTGTGTAAATGTTTAAAGGATTTCGGCTAGGATTTGTTAGATTAGTATGTTTTGAGTTTGGACGATAATTTTTGAAACGAGATCCGTGTGATGAATGATGAACAAGCTAACTATCTTAAGAATGATATATGATAGTTGACGCTTGATAAGCGACATGGAAGCTTGGCAAAGAAGCGGGTCAAACGGGACTTATGCGCATGGGAAGCATATTTGGATGAGAGGTAAGTAAGCTTACACCCCTTTTTGTAGAATATCTATTCGTTGTGTTGATTACGAACATGGTAAGTAAATATGTGAAGAATGATGTTCCGACAAGTATTTGATACGGGTCGGAATATGTGGGTATGATAAGAAATTAAAGTTGATGTTTAAAAAGGGTAAAATGGACATTTGGATCTAACGGGTCAAATGGTGGAGATCTCACCATTTGGCGTTATCGACTAATGAATTGTTTTGTCAAGTATTATGAATTCACAGAATGAATAGCGAAAGGATCTCGTTGTTATCATCTAACAATTTGGTGGATGAAGTATTAAACGGATCTTAGCTTTGATCCGAGCAAGGTATGTGTGTTTAGAGTTGTAGTTAAGTGATAGGATTGGTTGAATGTGCAATGAAGTCCTTTGTTGTAAAGGATGGGGCGAAGTTGACAAAAATGCCCTTGATAGGTATATCGGGAAAACGACTTTAAAATTATTTAGAAACAAGCCATTTGATTAAATGATTACTTGGGACAAGTATGAAAGCGGAAAGTATGATCTTTGCAAGTCAAAGTCCTTAAAAATGCGTAAATACCCTTAACGGGTCAAAATAAGTTTTAAGCGGAAATGAGTTGGGATGTTGTAAGAAACCCGTGATTGGAACCTTATATGATAGACGACGTTGAAATTGTAAAGCTCATGGGAAATTGAGGTTAAATAAACAGTTTATTTTGATAAATGCATGAACGGGTCAAAACTTAGTAAAAAGGTGATAAGTAGATAGCTTAAAAGTCTAGAATTTTGTTAATCCGGATGTCGGATGTTAACTCCATGTGATGGAGAATTAAATTACGACCACGTAGGAAAAAAAATCGGGTAAAACGGATCAAAAACAAGAAAGTTATGCCCGTTTCCGTAAAACTGAGTTATGCTGGGAATATGCAGCAACAGCTGCGAACATTCTGTTAAAAAGGGGTGGTGGCGCGATGCGACGGCTAAGGCCATAGGCCGTCGCGCGACGCCACGGGCTCCAGAACATTGAAAAATTCATATTTTAATTGTATATGCAACGCGAACCCGTTTAGACCGTTTTTAAACACTTATATACTAAGTATGATTAATTTATTTCATGTTTTAGGAAAGGTAGGTATGTATGTGGGTATGTATTTACGAAAATAGGAACATATGGGCGTATGTACGTAAGTAGACGTGTATGAACATATGTACTATGTAGGTATGTATGTATTTATGTATGAATTTATGCAAGTAGGTATATATGAGCGTATGCAAGTATGTAGTCATGTATGAAGGTATGTACGTATGTAAATATGTGAGTGTGCACGTATGCAATCAGGTATGCATGGATATTTGTAATTTTTCAATACTATACAGTATTAACGCTATTAATAGTGCACCTCGAGAATGAAGTGTAATGCAGGTACACTATTGAAGTCTCACCAGGATTGATGTTTACATGGAAAGCTTAAATGTAGAGGAATATCAGAATGAGAAGTATATGAGTATGAATCTTGGTATGTTTATAATGTGTGCTAACGTAATAAACGTATATGGTGAGTGCAGGTTGTACGAGACACGAAGGATCATCGAGGAGTAGAGATCAAGGACCGAGTCACAAGATAGATTGTACGGGGAAAGTTGGTGAATGTAATATAGTAAAAAAATAAGTTATGAATTTACTTAGTAAAAGAGTTCGATTGATGTAATCATTGTAAAAGTGTTACCTTAAAATGAACTTCAAGTAAGTTAAGATGTTTGTAATGAAAGAAATTTTACGGTATGAAATTCCGCTGCGACTTTTGGTCAAATACGAGTTAGGGTCTTACAAGTTGGTATCAGAGCCCTGGTTTGAGAGAATCAAGCACCAGAAGGTAAGTACTTGAACTCAAACCTGTGTGCTCTTGTGATAAGGAGCCCGTACAATCTAAGACTCGATCAAGATCCAAGGGTAGAAGCGAATGTAAGTATGCGCTTATGCATGTGAACAAAGAAACTAACGATTTTGTATGTGCAAGGTAAGCATAAGTGTTTGAAGAGGATGGTCCGTGGATACAGAATAGGATGAATACTAAGGCTGGCATGGATGCAAATAGGCTAATGAACCCCAGGTACACACTATTAATATGTATGGGTACCAATGTTAAAAGAAAAATGAAGAAATCTCCTTGGGAGGGCAATTATTAAACGAAAGACAATGATATGGTCTTTGGGAAATTTTAGAGATTTGCACGAAACTGAAACCCATTTCTCGGACATAAGGCGATAATTACATGAAGGCACGAAACTAGTATGTGGATTGCGCACCTGGCCAGTACGCAAGAAGCATATGACGTTCGTGAGACCGTGGTAATTATCGCAGGTATGTCCGGTAGAACTGGGTAGCAGGTGGGCGTGCGGGTGAAATGGGTAGTAAGACTCTCGGGAAATTGAGAGTACTACGTAAGAGTGAAAAGTATGAGTGATAAGAATGAAGAGTGTTGAATCCGTAAGAAAGTACGGATCAACAATATATGAATGAAATGTTTGAATCCGCGAGACGGATTCAAGGAATGAAAGGCATGAATGGAATGTTTGAATCCGTAAAACGGATTCAAGGAAATGAGATGTATAAATGATATGTCTGAATCCGCAAGACGGATTCAACACATGAAAGGAATGAAAGCATGAATGATATGTTAGAATCCGCGAGACGGATTCGAAGCATGAAAGGAATGAAAGCATGAATGATATGTTAGAATCCGCGAGACGGATTCGAAACAAAGAAAGAATAAAAGTATGAATGAGATATTATAAACCGCGCGACGGGTTCGAAACATAATGAATGATAAGAATGAAAAGATTTGAATATGTAAGTAATTACAGACTAAGCAAGTAAATATTCTTTAAAAGCGAATATTATCCAAGTTATGTCTTAAACTTATATAAATATGTGTGAATAAAGGTGTATATATATATATATATATATATATATATATATATATATGAGCAAATATGTTTGTAGGCAAGAAGGGATAAAGAGACGAATGAGTCATGCGGGCCAAATGGTAATCGCCATTCAAACCTGATATATTTAATGATTTGATTTGTTAAGTTTATACTTATAGGTGAGCATAATGTTTGGCACGCAGACCTAAATTTTAACGAAAGAAAGAAACTTTAAACATGTTATGTGTTAGATATGTTAGTAGTCGACTCTCAGGAGTCGTAATGAATGACGGGCTACGACTCGGAGTCTCGGACAATAGTCTAAGTATGAATGGGGAGAGTAAGTTTTGGCAAGAATACGGTAATGATGTAAAGAATGTTTGAATGAAAGGTGCTAACCGCCGATTTTGTAGATGTTACTGGTAGAATTATGAATGTGATCGAACCAATCGAATTGGTGAAAGAATGTGCATGAGTGGAAGCCCATTACAAGGATGAATGAAAGCTGGCCTGGTACGGTTAGTACTCGTGAAGAAGCAGATTGACCTGGTTTACGGATCGTTGAGTTGCGAAATGAAAACGAGGTTAGTACCATATTTAACTCATGTTGAATAGGTATGGTAGGGTGTGGTACGTGATGTTTGACTTTTAGCAGTCAACATAAGGAGAAAAATTTTGTCATTAAAAAGTAAATCTCAAAGTTTTGAACGGAAATGTCGGGTATTGATTAAACACTCGTATGATGAACTGGAATGGCACATTTACGTAAGTAGAATAAGTAATGCATGATATGAGAGTAATGGTAATGTAAAAGGAATGGGATGATTTGAAGGTAACGTGAGAGCATGTACAGTACAAATAACTATAAGAAACGTAGAATGATGTTAACTTTGGAGTTAAGCGTGTATATGTGACTAGGAAATAGTAGATCTGTTATGACGGATCATACGAATGTAAGTACGATAATAAGTGCGAAGAAGTATGTATATTGACCCACTACAAACGGGCCAAGGAAATAAGAATGTTATGTAAAAGTAAAGTATGAAAAGTATGGACTTGTTAGAAAGAGGTTAATTATATAAATAGTCATGAATTGAGAAGGGATAGTTACTTAGTATTATGATGTATTTATCGAAAATTAAACTTAGATATGTATGTATAAATTACGAAATTAGATCGTATGGTCGATGAAAATAAAATGAATGTGGAAATAAACGAAAAAGAATGCTACTAATGGGATGTGGGAATTCTTTCAAGAAAACAAAATGATATATTACATATGTTATACGAGTATTAGAAGGATAAATGAACCATTAGCTATGAAGTATGTTAGAAGCTAGCTTTATTAGTGGAAGCGACACTAATAAAAACTTCGGGACGGGTTCTTGAGAATAGAAGACTGTCACTGAGGTGGGCTAGTGGTCGTGATGATGGAGCAAGGGGGAAAGGATAATAAGTGTTTAATGGAAATGAGAAAGGTTTCGGGGACGAAACCTCATTTAAGGGGGGTAGATTTGTAACACCCCAAAACCTGAATGTTTATATTATCGTATGTTCCTATAGGACATATCATGAAATAAGTAACTAGGCTATTAACCTAGTTAAATGGGTAGTCAAAACTACTAAATAACGAAAGTTTGTGCCAATTATGTTTAATTAACAAACACGAGGGACTAAAGTGGGTTAAAACGAAAGTTGAAATATTAATAGTAAATATAACACACACAAACACACATTCGTGTGTGTGTTCTGGATCGTTCAGGAGCTCCCCAAAGGAGCCAAACCCTAGCTCAATCTTAAATGATCAATTGAAGGGTAAATCGAAGCTCAAATTCATGAATAAACGTGGATTAATGATCACCATCACAAGGGGATATAAGGTATGTCTCAAAACTAAGATTGGTGATCTTGTATGAAGTGGGTTATGTTTTAATCCATGAATTGGGATGAAATTGAGTATGAGTATGAGTATGTGTTAGTATCATGATATAGAACCTAGATTATACATGGTTTGGGTTAATTTGATGATTAGAGGTGAAACCCATTTGTTTTGGTAAGAATGATGACTTGAATGATCATCCATGTTTAATTAATCATGATTATTGATGTATTATGATGGATAGGATGGATTCTTGTTAGAGGAATTGAAAGAAATATGATGATAATATGTTTGAATTTTATGTGTGAATGATATATGTTTATTAGTAGGAGGATTTGATGAATTATGTATGAAATTAGGAGATTGTGCATGAATTAGTTGTACCTTATGTTTAGAAGGTTGTACACACACCAAGGGTATGATGAAATTAGAGATAACTGAGCTTAGATCACTAGTAAGTGAATAACAATGTAGTTATGAAGTGGGTTTTGTATAATATGATGATATGTTATTGTTAATGATGTTTGAAACCACATACGTGTGTAAATGTTTAAAGGATTTCGGCTAGGATTTGATAGATTAGTATGTTTTGAGTTTGAATGATAATTTCTGAAACGAGATCCGTGTGATGAATGATGAGCAAGCTAACTATCTTTAGAATGATATATGATAGTTGATGCTTGATAAGCGACATGGAAGCTTGGAAAAGAAGCGGGTCAAACGGGACTTATGCGCATGGGAAGCATATTTGGATGAGAGGTAAGTAAGCTTACACCCCTTTTTGTAGAATATCTATTCGTTGTGTTGATTACGAACATGGTAAGTAAATATGTGAAGAATGATGTTCCGACAAGTATTTGATATGGGTCGGAATATGTGGGTATGATAAGAAATTAAAGTTGATGTTTAAAAAGGGTAAAATGGACATTTGGATCTAACGGGTCAAATGGTGGAGATGTCACCATTTGGCGTTATCGACTAATGAATTGTTTTGTCAAGTATTATGAATTCACAGAATGAATAGCGAAAGGATCTCGTTGTTATCATCTAACAATTTGGTGGATGAAGTATTAAACGGATCTTAGCTTTGATCCGAGCAAGGTATGTGTGTTTAGAGTTGTAGTTAAGTGATAGGATTGGTTGAATGTGCAATGAAGTCCTTTGTTGTAAAGGATGGAGCGAAGTTGACAAAAATGCCCTTGATAGGTATATCGGGCAAACGACTTTAAAAGTATTTAGAAACAAGCCATTTGATTAAATGATTACCTGGGACAAGTATGAAAGCGTAAAGTATGATCTTTGCAAGTCAAAGTCCTTAAAAATGCGTAAATACCCTTAACGGGTCAAAATAAGTTTTAAGCGGAAATGGGTTGGGATGTTGTAAGAAACCCGTGATTGGAACCTTATATGAGTTAGGGTCTTACAAAATCATCATGTCGAAACGCCGAACATGTTGACCGAGTTGACTGGGTCAACTGAGTTGACCGGCTGAGTTGACTCGCTGAGTTGACTCAGTTTGACCGAGCTGACCCGACCCGCTTCATAAGCTGACCCAAACCGTCTGACCCATTGACTGAGTTAAACCCGAGCACTGAGTTGACTAATCTTGATTGTGTTGACCCGAGTTGACTCGATTGATCGAGTTGACCAGGTTTGACCTGATCGATGAACCTGCTGAACCGAACGGAAATCCGAGCCAACCGGACCTCATAACCACTTCACTGTCTTCATCAACAGCATCTTGACAACATTTCCTCACCAATATCGACACAGTAAGACGTCGAAATTCAAAAAAGAATAGAAGATAAACAGGTGGGGGAGGGTTACCGTGACATCGGACGGAACAATACACCACCACCACCGCCGTGTCTTGCCAGCGACCACCTGAAACTTGAACCGCTTCTGTGACCCGAACCAAACTCAAACCAAAACATCATCATCATCATCTTCGTGAAACTCGACGTACCGAAACAAGAACCGCCGGTCCGAGACCGAGAAACAAACCACTGGTCCGAGACAAACCACCGCCTCCGCTGCGCAGCTGCCATCTGACTCCGTCGCCGCTGCCGCCGCTGTCACACCCCAACCGATGGCGGAATCATCGGGGCGCGGCACTAGGCGAATCAGATTGCTCAAGAGAATCCATAACAACTATATTGCGATAATATTTAATACATTCGTTATCCCATACTAACAAATAATACAATCACATAAGTTATCACAGATTTCTTTTCCTCTCGAACAATACAAATCCGACAACCTAGATTTTAGTTGAGTTTCTAGACCTCCTAGCTTGATTTGATATAGTCTGCGATCTAACCTGCAACATACGTTAAAATATTTGTCAATACAAAAGTATTGGCGAGTATACAGGTTTGATAAATAGCATAATAGATTAAAATGTGTAGCGAATTTCCATATGCATGAACGTAACACATGACATATATACTCACAAAGCTGATACTACCAACTAAGTCCGCGATGCTCGAATATGCGATGGCAAACTAGACCCCGTCGGGCGCAATAGTACTATACTAGTCTTGGTGGGACGTCGCGAGTATAAGCCCTAGCACATATGCAACTAGCATCACGTATACTTCTGTAAGTCCCGAAAACCGGATCTTTCAGTGATATCAAACAACACCAAGTTTGTGCGGAATCCAAACTTGATGTGATTCAAGAATAAACACAAAAAATATGAAATATGAAGAACACAATACAGAAAATCACTTTTAAACTTGCACACGATTCTATTACTTGAACAAGCAAAATCGTCTGGTACAAGTTCCTACACCAACTAATCGCCTCTCTCTCTGTAACTCTAGAAGTTCTGTAACTGAGGCTCTCAAAAGTTCAAACCCTAAAACAAGTCAAAAACTTGTTTATATACATAGACAAGCCCATCTCCCACATGGTCTCCCCTTGGGCCTGCTTGGCCCAAGTGACCTATAAAGGTCCACAACCTAATATAAACTAACCCGGTAAGGCCCAGTTCGTAACCATAACCCGTAGTGTTAATTTGATGCGTCAGTCTCACACTTTAGGGCCTAACAATCTCCCCCTAGACTGATGCCATCAAATTGTCTTCATAGCATGAATTCAGCAACGTCTTCAACGAAGTCTATGGTTGTCGCTATGCTGCAAATGTTGTGGAAGTTCTTGACTTCTGAACTCTCAGCACTGGGTCTCTTTTCTTCAGCTCTTGTGGTTAGCTTCATATCAGGATCTCGATCAGCTTTGCTTGAAAATCTTGTTAAAAAGAATGTGAGAGGAGGATTCTCAGCAGCTCTTTTCTTCTGCAATCTTCGTCTTTCAAGCAGTTTCATGGTACTTCTTCAAATGTACTTTCACTGTCAGACGGCGTTTCGTATCCGGTTCTTCTGACTCAGGTACATCTTGTAGTCGTGCTGCTCCATGCTTCGTCAGCAGCTAACAGCATCTCAGTCTTCAACAACCCCTGTTCTTGATTAAAATCAAGTTCTGCACATGCTCACAAACTCATAAGCAAACATTTCTTATGCAACAGGGAGAGTACCACATGAACACTAGGTACATGAAATTTCACAATTTAAATTCTTTTAACTTTTGATGATCAGTCAAATCTTCAAGAACGGTTACATTTTTAATTTTAAGAAAAACAAATAAACACTCTATTTTTGTATTTTTGGTTTTATAGAAAAACAAGACACTATTTTTGTATTTTTTTTTAAGAACTAAAAACAAATAAAAACTCAAAATATAAACAACTACCATAATATACAATTACAATTGCAATGGGATCAAAATTCGTTCTCAGGCAGACTAAGGAACACTTTTCAGTACGAGCCTAATCAAACTGGTCTATGCGATTGCCAATATGTTTGTCCACTTAAACTTTAACGCTCAACTTTCAATTTTTCAACTTCGTGATATGCTTTAGGTAATATTATACTATTATACCCGTGTGTCCCATTCCAAGGCATACCCCCGCGATCAAGGTAAGCACAACGATTCATCGTAGCAGGTGAGTATACTGATGTCATCCTTTAAGATATCCTGACTGTGTCTAGGTCTGCATATAATCTGTTTTATCATGTTTTGATTTCTTAACAATGAACACCCAACTAAATACTAATCAAATCCTGGAAATATAAACAGCACACTCTATCATGCAAGTATCTTCCCTACCACATATTTCACAAGTCCAATCCAGATTTCTGAAATCTTAACTGGGAATAGGTTGAGAAGAGAACAGAATAGATCTTTTGCAGAGATGGTATAATATACAGATCAAATGAGTTTTTCTCAGTTTGATATAGGTTTCTTGGGTTTCTTTTGGGCACTTGAGGGCCTCTTTCGGGTGAATTAGATCTATAGCGCGACAACGTACAGCTAGGTCAGCATGTATCTGGATGCAGCAGAAGCTGTCGTTGCCTAGCACCTCCAGGTCAGCATATATCTGGATGCAGCAGAGGAGGTACATGACTTTTTCAGAGAAGATTTCAGAATCAGATCAAAATTGTGTGTATCGGGACAACATACAGACATTCAAATAGAAATGAGCTAATTCCAAGTGACTTTCTTTCCTGGGTTCATGTACAATTTTAGTTCTGAACAGAAGGACAGCCAAGATATCCCCGGATGATTCAACAATATAAAGACCCGAAACCTCAGATGTTGGCTATCTATCAACGCAAGATTTAAGACCATAAAATCATACACCGTTGGTATGTTACCCACATGGTACATAGTTCGTTATGTTTATATCACTTAGTATCTTTTATCATGTTGAGCGTCAAGCCTATCGACATATCGCAGTAGATCCTAGTCTTTTCAGCTATGGCACCTTACATGTGTTAGTCAAACCCTTTAACACGAACATTTATTTCACTTCCCATTTCATGCAATCTTTCTTTTTGGCTTTTTCATTTTTCTAATGTTTTTGTATTTTTCTCATTTTCTCCCCCTAAAACAATACATATTTACTGCAAACTCTTTTTGTATTTTCTTAGTTTTCTCCTCCTAAACTCTATATCTATCTATATGTTCCTCTCCCCCCCCCTAAATTTGTGCATAAATCTTGTATTTTTGCGCAAATTTACCATTTACTAGAGAAAGGACAATTTATATACAAAGTATAAACTAAGAAAAAGAGAGAAAAATATTTTTGCTTAACCGTTCTGTCATCAGATTGAAGACTAATTAAAATTCAAATCAAAGTACTGAATTTAAACGGTACCTTTTGCTGATCATTTCTTACTTCTTTTATCTCCTCCAACGGAAACATATCATCTGTAAAAAAAATTTGAACTTTTTGCAACAGTGAAATGTTACCCGTTTTTATCTCTGGAACAACCGCTATCAACATTCTAGAGATTGTCAACAGCTCCTCCTTAGTTGTTCCTGAAAGGTAAGGAGATTAGTAAGACATGGGTACCCAGGCCATCGTGGTCCTGGGATTTCCTAAAGCATCAAAATAAGACACTTCTTTTAAACACAAGTCCCCTTTCGTTTCAAGGATTGGAGACGTTGCTGCCTTGGATTTGGGTTTCCAAATCTGTTTCGGTTTAACAAACGTGTTTGTTGCCGTCGGTTGAGCAACTTTAGCTGTTTCAGATTTGTTAGTTTTAGAAGCACATTTTTGTTCCTGAAAAGCTTTGCGTTTGTTTTTGGCAGCGTTCCAATCCCCATCAGAAGGTTTAACCTTGGGATTCACATTCTTCATTGCCTTAGGTGATGATACCTTCATCGGCTTGGAATGGTAGTTATCCTTTGATGTAACCCTCTGATTTTGCATATAATAGGGTACATAGGGACGATGTGTGCAATTTCGAGCAATGTGACCAGCAATGCCGCAATTGAAGCATGTCTGTCTCTTCATGTAGAAAGCATTCTGATCAGTTGGATTTGCTCTTGCAGGCCCTGAAGGACGAACCGGTCCTTTCTGTGCTTGTTTGTGTTGCACATTTCCTGCAGACGAAGATGAATTTGGGTGCCTGTACTTGTCGTTTGCAGGGGCCTTCTGTGGTGGAGATTTCCTTTGATTCTTCTTATTTTCCTTAGACTGCAAGTCTTGTTCAGAAATCTCACCAGTCTTTCTGAAACCCTTGTTAGCACAGTCAAATGCATATTTCTCACATTTGCCATTAAAGACTGGCTTAACAAAGACATTTTTCACATCACGGGCCTTTTGAGGACTATTACTGCCCGTTGAGGACTGTGGAGAGCCTGATCGTCTTTGATGTTTAGGCTTCTTATTTCCGCGTCCTTTACCTGCTCGCTTCGGCTCTTGTTGCTTGATTTGAACTTTGTCATCACTAACAAAAGGTTCAGATTGTTTAGCTTGCGCACTTGGAGCCTTGTTCACGCATGTCTTCTCTTCATCCTTCATGTCATCAGCTTTGACAGAATCGGAGAGTTCTGGTTTGTCGGAAGAAATACCAGAAACTTTAGCAGAAACTTCAGCTGAAACATTTGACGAATTTTTAGCACAAGACGGTTCTGCACATGACACCCTTGAGCTGAATTCATTAGAATCAACCGATTCCAATTTCTCAGAATCAGCTGCTTCAGGTGATTCGCATTTGGAATTAGATGGTTCAGCTGGCTCATTCGTTTCGTTTGCCATTTCAGTCTCTGTTACACAAGCATCAACGTTTTCGCCCAAACCATCAGGCCTGAAATTAATCATAGAGTGAAAAAATGAGCCAAAAATGTCACACACATGAGAATTTGATGCTTATTCATCTCCAACGACACCTTCAACTTTAATTTCATCTGCAAGGGAAGACGAAGCATTAGGATCAAAAGTACCCTTTGAAATAAAATTTACCGAAGGAGTCACTCGTTTATTAACAGGTCTGCTGTTGATTGATGACTTATCAGTTTTAGGACCGTAAGCCATCTTGTCCTCATTCATCAATTCCTCCTCAGTCATGGGTAAATATGTGTAGTTATCATTGTAAGGAGGAGGAGCCTGATTGTAACCCAATCCACACCCTTTCTTTTCCTTGTATGCGAGCTGTTGATCACACAAGTTTTTGACTAATTTGCTGGAAGAATCAAATTTCTTAATATTAAGCTCATTTATTTGATATCTATCTCTGATATCTTCCAGTTCCTTAGTCACAGTGCATAGTTTCTCCTGAACATAGAAGAGTTGAGATGATTTCACACTTACATCATCCTTGAGTTTGACGATGTCTTTTCGCTGAGCTTCAATCTTTTCTTTATAAAGTTTTTCGTTTTTTGATAAAGTAAAGTTTTTATTTTTGATGTCGTTGTAGTCTTGAATCAACTCAGCGTTGTGTAACCGATATGCCTCATTTCTTTCTCTACACTCAGGAGTGCAAAAGACAGAAAATATCTCTTCACGTTCTTTAGTAATTCCTTGAGCCAGGGGTTTGTTAAACATAAATGCTGAATTTTGTGTGGATGAGCAAACTGCAGCAGATGTGTTGCCTTGAGTAGACTGTTTGTCAGCATTGTCATATGATTTGATGATTGAGATCAGCTCATCCGGCTTCATTTTGTAACAATCGGTTGTCAATATTATCTGATTAACATTGGCAAACCAACTACAGTTTGCCTGATCTGGAATCCCTTTTATAGCATCCAGAAGCTTTCTGTTGCTCATGCGAGTAGACACCACCATCTCTGCCTTCTCCATTTTAGAGAGCAGTTCAGCAAACCGGCCTGTAAGTGCTTCTATAGATTCACCATATGAGTAACTGAATCCTTGGAGTTCCTGCTCAAGCACCTCTCTCTTAGAAGACATTTTAAGATGTGATCCCCCAAAAATGTGCGTTTTTAACTATTTCCTCAACACAAGCCCAAAGCGAGAACCTGTGTACTCGCTAACTCAAACCCTTAGCAAGCGAACGAACCTGCTTTCAGAACTACACCTCGAAACCTGTCAAAACTTTTCACAACCAAACAAATTCACCTTTTTTTTTAAATAAGAATATATATATATATATATATATATATATATATATATATATATATATATATATTTTTAAAGATTTTTAAGTTACATTACTAAATTTAATAAATATAGTAATGATCAGTGATTTTCGGAGATGCGATGTGTTGATGATGATGAACTACGGCCGGAGAAGATGACCGGAGTTGCTGGTTACGTCGGTGAACAATATAACGATGGTAACAGGATGATGAACGATTGATGGTTGCGACTCGAAAGGTTGAACGAGAATATGATGGTGTACGGAGTCGGGGTTGTGTGATCGGAGAAGTTTGTCGGAGACGGAGAAGAAGATAGTTGCAGGTGATCAGGTGTACGGTAAGGGATTGATGGCTGCGACTCGAAAACGTCGGACTCGAAACCTTTGCTGATTGCGACTCGAGAACAGAAAGTGATGACTCGAGATCTCGGTTGCGACTCGGAACCGAGGTTGCGACTCGAGACTTTGAAACCGTGAAGAGTCGAGACCGTTTGAAAAATGTGAAGTCGAAACCGTGATTGCGACTCGAGACGGTGAAGCTTGCAACTCGAGACCGTGTGAGGGTGATGAGTCGAGACTGTGATGATAATGAGTCGAGACCGGCGATGAAGATGAGTCGAGACGATGGAGAGAGACTCGAGACTGTGATAGGAGAGGGACTCGAGACCAGATATCAATTGAGTCGAAACCAACTGACTCTGAACCGTTGTTGAAGACGACTCGAGACCTTGTGAGCAGATGATGTGAGTCGAGACCGTGATGAACTCTCCCTGCTAACTTGAAGACTTAGCGAACTCGAAAACTTGATCGGAGGCAAACAGTGTTTCAGATGATTGTACTGTATTTAAAAAAAAAAAAAAATAACACAAGTATATTTTGGATGTGGGATAAATGTCTTTCTTTATGTTTTCTGATTTCCGAAAATATAACCTTTAAATAAAAACAGAATTCCCAAAGTTATGGAAACTTTTCAAAGGAAAAATTATCTTTTCAAAACCAGAAGATATCACCAAATCAATTTAAAAATAGTTAATCCCTTAACAACTTCCAAAAAGATCAAAAACACCAAAATATAATAAATTTTTATCAAAATTTTGATGAACACTTTGAATACCGTGACGAACACGAAGAACACCAACTCAAAAAATAACGAAAATCTTGAATATTTGATATCACACCGAGCCTAGAAATAGGTTCTAATGGCTCTGATACCACTTGTAAGTCCCGAAAACCGGATCTTTCAGTGATATCAAACAACACCAAGTTTGTGCGGAATCCAAACTTGATGTGATTCAAGAATAAACACAAAAAATATGAAATATGAAGAACACAATACCGAAAATCACTTTTAAACTTGCACACGATTCTATTACTTGAACAAGCAAAATCGTCTGGTACAAGTTCCTACACCAACTAATCGCCTCTCTCTCTGTAACTCTAGAAGTTCTGTAACTGAGGCTCTCAGAAGTTCAAACCCTAAAACAAGTCAAAAACTTGTTTATATACATAGACAAGCCCATCTCCCACATGGGCTCCCCTTGGGCCTGCTTGGCCCAAGTGACCTATAAAGGTCCACAACCTAATATAAACTAACCCGGTAAGGCCCAGTTCGTAACCATAACCCGTAGTGTTAATTTGATGCGTCAGTCTCACACTTTAGGGCCTAACAACTTCAGCAAAAATGATGATCAGTCTACTTCAGCAAGCTGTGAAAGAAGACATCTTCATATTACTTCAACACGATGGTACTTCACGTTCGATTTGGGAAGCACTTCAAATTAAGTTTGAAGGAAGTACAAAGATGATCAGGAGTAAGAAATCATTATTAAAGAAAGAATTTGATTTGTTTACTGGCTTGCAGGGTGAAACTACAAAGAAACTGATTGAGAGATATTGTCATTTAGTGCGTTCAATGTCACTGTTAGATATAAACAAAGATCGAGAAGAATGGGTTGACAAATTAGCTGATGCTTTACCTCCGCAAGAATGGGGTACATATCTGATGATCTTAAAGAACACTGGAGAATATGATAAATTGACAATTTCTCAGTTCATCGAAAAACTTGAAGGACAAGATCTTGAACAATAAAGATTGCTAGAATGAACAATCCAAGTGGTCAACAAGACATCAAGATGTATTACAAAGGAAATGTTCAGAATGTTGAAGCAAGTCCGAAGGTCCAAACCGCTTTCAGCGCAGAAAAATCGGATTAATTAATCAAAGTCCAATCAGCAACAGTGGATTTTCTTCATACTCGAATGTTAATTCGAGAGTTTCAACCTCATGTTATCAGTCTCAAAGCTCAAATAATGGTAATGGTCATGTGTTACACTGCAACATCGCGTTGCATCTTTAGAACGGTCAAAATTTCTCTGAAGAAGTTGCTAAAGGTCATATGACATTACTAGCTACAGTGTTAGAATCATATGAGGGCTTGGTTGCAGGAAGAATCGGAAATCCTATGCTAACAAAAGAGGATTACGATCAGATTGATGCTGAGGAAATGGAGCTTATGGATATTAAGTGGTGTTTAGCGAGTGTGTTGAGGAGAGCTGAGAAATTTAAGCTGATTACAGGAAGAGATGACTTCCGTGATGCTAATGTTTCTACTTTAGGTTTTGATAAATCTAAAGTTACTTGTTTTCGATGCAGGGAAAAAGGACATTTCAAGAGGGAATGTACCAATCGTGAAGCAGGAGGAGCTCAGAATCCGTTCGGGAATAATGATTATTATCAGAAAGCTATATATCAACAAGTTGCTCAACAACCGTCATCATCCCATGCTATTGAAGATGGAAAGAAGAAAGCTTATCTGGTTAATCAAGATGATGAAAGAATGGCAGAAGGTTTTAGCTGGGACAAATACATTCCGGCTGATTCCAAGTTTGGAGCATTCATTGCACAGATCATTCAAGAGCTAGATTTGATGAAGGAATGGATGGATGTGTTTGCCAATAATGAGAAAAGTCAAGATGGAGAGTTTGTCTCTTCAGAAGAAAACTCAGAAAAGATACCAGTCTTTGATCAATCATCAACTGATAGCAGTGATGATGAAGAAGAAATACAAATAAACATTGGAAAAACTCAATTATCTCCTGAAAGTTTTAAATTTTATTTTGCAGATAGATTGGAGAAATTAAAGGAGAAGCGAGCAGCAAAGAATCAGAAAAAGGTAATATGCGAGAATGTTGCTCAGGAAGAGAAGTCCGAAAAGAGTGAAGAAGTTAAAGTTGCTGAGAAGATAGTTGAAGTTGAAAAGATAGTCGAAGTTGAAAAGATTATCGAAGTTGAAAAAATTGTTGAGATCACAAAACCTTGTCTAAAATGTTTGGAACCTTGCAAACATTGTGAAGAGAAAGATGAGAAGTTTAGTGAGCTTGACAAGATGAAAGAAAAATTATTGTTCGATGTTAAGTATGTGATAGAATCGTATGATGTGTTGAACAGAACGGTGAATAGTTTGCAAAAGACAAACTCAGAAAGAGAAGATGCGTTAACCATGATGAATGCAGTGATGATGTCTAAGCAAAAAGCTATTAATCACTATATTGAAGAATGTGCAAAGTTGAAGCAAGAGTTGGAGACTGAAAAGATTGAAAATGAAAGAATCAGACGATTGTTGCAAAGTTATTCAACTTCTGATTATTTGATTGATAAAATTTATCCAACTTTTGCAGGTTTTGAAGCATTTCAAGATAAGACTGAAGAGAAGGATACTGGTAAGAAACAAAGTGCAAATTATAACAAGTGTCCGCCTCCAATCTGGGAAGGTTATTCTCCCAGAAAACTAAATGAGGAACAAGTCAAAAAGGCAGTCAATATAAAGTTAAAGTCCGAAACAACTGATGATTTACCAGACAACATTGACGTCATATTCACATCGTCTGACACTGATCATGAGTCTGAGTTAATAAAGAAAGTGGTCGATCAGGTGTTGGGTAAAGATGAGGAGTCAGAGTCAAAATCCGAATCCGAGAGTTCGAGTTCATCAGTTGACAGTCCAAAATCGTCGGTCAAAAGGGTTTACAATAAAGAATTTCTGTTATCAAAAAATAATTTGAATGATGAACCAATCAAAGTGGCTTATACTTTGAATGATTTAGACAAATTATTTTCTGATGAGGAATTTCCAATAAGAGGTGTTAAAACTGAAATGATTAACAAGGTTTTCAAATTAACAGAAATTAATATTTCTGAAATAAAAGATGTAAATCTTGCTGAAAAACCAAAACCTTACACCTCAAGGGTTCAACAAAGATTAAACAAGAAAAAGGGTTACAGTTCTGGTTCAGGTTATCGAAAGAAACCAAACCATAACGGTAATTTCAAAAAGAAGGGATTGGGTTTTACTTCACCCGAAAATCATAAAAATGAGAAAATTTCTAAAACAAAAACATTATTTGTTTCAGGGTCAAGTTCTGAAGAAGAGAAGAAAAGCTCATTCTGGAAGCAGTCGAACAAAGCATTTCTTGCAGAAAAACAAAAGTTTGAAAGGAATGGAGCTAATCAGAAAAGGGAGACAAGAACCTGTTACCGATGTCAAGAAGTTGGTCACATCGCCTGGAATTGTCCAAAGGCAACCAACACAAAACAGGAAGTTGTTTCTAAACTGAAAGAAAAAGTTGTTGACAAAACTGAACCACCAACTGAAAAATTCAAAGTGTTTAAAAACTCAACATATGAAGTTGGTGAATGTTCAAAAAGGTTTTACAAAAGAAGGGTGAATCTTAACAACCAAACATGGGTTGTTAAGAAATCAGATGTGAAAACTGGCGATGAATCTGACTCGTCAAAGTCAGAGGAGCCACAAGTTGAGGTAAAAAGTGATAATTCAGTACCGCCAATGGATGATGTCAACTTTCCACCATTGCGGGCTGAAAATTTAAAATCAAAGGTTGGAAAAGTGGAGATTTCGAATCAATTCTATTCTGAAAAGAAAGAATTGTTGGTGCATACATCTGTCAACTTCATTTTATATCGAGTCCGGATTTCGTTGCGGATCTGAAGCATGACATCATAGAGATGACATCACAAGTGACATCATAGAGATGACATCACAAGTGACATCATCATGATAACTTGGACGCATGAAGACATATTAGAAGGTTCTGTTTGAAAGAAAATGTAATAGTGCATGTCCGTTTGAAAGTATTAAGTTTGAAAGGGTGACCGTTTGAAAGTGGATGATCGTTTGAAGGAGGGTGTCCGTTTGAAGGGAGCCATGACACCTTCAAACGGTCAGGTCCTTCTCTATAAATACCCTTCAAACGATCTCATTTGTAACGATTCCAGATTTGATACCGAGGTGCTGCCGGTTTATTCTCTGATTGTAAACATTGTTAATTGAATATACAAGAGATTTAAAGTGTATTTCAAGCTGTTTTCAAGTTCGTTTCTTAGTTTCCGCCTCTGAAACGTACGAGAGCTCTTCTGAACGACTCATTCGGGTCGATACACGATCCTACAAGTGGTATCAGAGCTCAGGAGGAAGAGTTCTTGCCATTTTCAGCTTGAAAATCTGATTTCTACACCTTCTTTCACAAAATTAAAAAATTTTCACGGTTGAAATCGGCTCAAAATTTCACATTATACTCGCAATCATGTTTTAACAAACCCTTGAAAGTTTCAGCTTAAAATTCGAAGTAAAAATGGTAAAAATGGACTGAAAACTGGTGTCCGTTTGAACGAAGTCTAGCTGACCGTTTGAAATCTGCACCTTACCGTTTGAAACTGGGCATGACCGTTTGAATCTGACCCCATCCCGTTTGAAAATGCACATGTCCGTTTGAAAATATTGGGTTAACCGTTTGAGGATTGACTACCGTTTGAAAGTGGTTCAGTGTTCATGTGATACGTGTCTTGATTTGATAAATTGTCATCAGACTCATGTGATTTCATTTAAAACAAAGTCAGTTTGCATGTGATCTGGGAATAGCATTTCATCGATTCATAAAAGCGGCCCAATCAGAATGTGTTGAAATAAGCATATATTGATAAAGGTGTCAGCCCACTAAAGTTGTCGATTTGTGTGGTATTAGTCCAAGAAAGTTATGTTGATAATGTGTTTGTAGTGCATGTGATCTGATCATAAGTGCCACCCATATTATTTGGTTTGTGTGATTTGCATGTGAATTGGTCTAAACTGTCGGCTACATTGCACGAGACATTTTTTTAAAAGGATAATCATCGACTGAATACAAAGTCTTTGAATATTGTGTTTTAAGAGGTATCGACTTAGTGGATTTAGAGTTCCAAGAAAGTCTTTGTTGATTTTATAAAAGGCTGAATTGTTGTCGGCTTACATGTTTTTGATACCGAGATTTGCATGTGACTGAGTTTATTTTCCAAAGTTATCAGCCCACTTGTTTACTACCGGCTCAAGTCTCGGCCCAAGTCTCAACATCATTAAAGACCCATTTTATATTTGAGTAGAGTCAAAGGTTATTGGCCCAAATGTTGTGAGTCTTTTAAATCGGCCCAATCAACATTCAAAGCAAGAAATCGGGCCAAATCACTCTAAGGCCTAGTTGAATCCATTTCATTCCGATCGGGTCCATTCATTTAGTGTCTTCACTCGAACAACATTAGAACAAGTCCGCGGATTTTCGACACGAGTTCTAGATCAATTCAACCATTACACGCGTTCACATTTTCTCAGTTCATTTAAACTGATTAGTTGTTTTTGTTTTCATTCAGGTGTTTTTACGAGGTGTTTTCCCGAAGTATATCAAATTACTGAAGACATGGACGAGGAATTCTACAACGCGTTTGCTACGCCAGTTGCTCCCGTTACTGCTGCCAAAACTTTATACAGTGAAAATGAAACGGGAACACATCAGAAACCGCCAAAGCTGATGTACATTGAAGATTTTCAGGGATGGAAAAATTGATTTGAGAACTGGGTGCAAGCTTACAAGTTTGATGCATGGTGTTCGTTGGAGAAAGACTATGAGAAACCGAAAAACGAACGTGGACTTGAAAAGGGTTTCAGTGACTTTACGGAAGTTAACAAATTGAAGTATACTAGTGAGAAAATGATGATCAGTATTCTTCAACAAGCAATTACAGAAGATATATTTGTTTTACTTCAACATGGTATTACAGCTAAGTCAATTTGGGAAGCATTGATTCAGAAATTCAAAGGAAGCGCAGATATGATTAAAAACAAAAAGGCGTTATTGAAGAAGTCGTTTGATATGTTTTCAGCTTTCGACCATGAAACTACAAAGCATACCATTGATAGATATTGTCATCTAGTCTTGGAAATGAAAAGATTTAACATTGAGAAAGATGATGATGAGTGGGTCGATAAACTAGCTGAAGCATTACCACAACAAAAGTGGGGAACTTATTTGATGATTTTAAAACACACAAGAAAGACTCAGAGTATGAATTTGGCACAGTTCATTCAAAAGATTGAAGAGCAGGAGCTGGATATTCAGAAAACTGCTATAATGACGAATCCGAATGCCAAACAAGATGTCAGTCTGTATTACCGAGGGAACAAGTTTGAGGCTACCCCCAGCCCTAGTCCAAAGATTCAAACTGGTTTTAGTGCTGACAGTTCGTCTGGAACAAAGAGCAGTAATGTGACTCAAAGTGGTGGATATTCTTCATCATTCTCAAGTTTTGATCCAAACAGCACAACATCAAGTTCTCAACGACAAAACTCAACAAACCTTCAGTGCAATGTTACTTTAAACATTCAAAATGGTCAGAATCTGTCTCCAGAAGTTGCCAAGCAACACATGGCATCACTGGTTGCTATGTTAGAATCTTACGAAAGTTTGATCAGTGGGAAGATTGGTAATCCGATGCTTACCAAAGAGGATTATGACCAAATTGATGCTGAAGAACTTGAGCTGATGGATATAAAATGGTGTTTAGCGAGTGCTTGGAGAAGAGCTGAAAAATTTCAAGAGATTACTGGTAGAGATGAATTTCGAGGAATGGCTACTTCTCCACTGGGTTTTGACAAATCGAAAGTTACTTGTTTCCGTTGCAAAGGAAAGGGACACTTCAAACGGGAGTGTAAAAATCAAGAAGCAACAGGGAATCAAGAAAAGAACAATTATTATCAGAAATCAATTTTTCATCAGATTACTCAACAAAAGGAACCACAAACTGCACATGCTCGACCAATTGTGGATGACAAAAAGAAAATGATCGAAGATGCAAATAGAAAAGCTTATTTCGGTATCATTGATCAAGATGATGAATTTGTTGCTGAAGGATTTAGCTGGGATAAATACATTCCAACCGATTCAGGCTTTGTTGCTAGAATTCAGGGTGAAGATGAAGTTAGTCAGAAAAGAATCCTGATTTTTCCAGATCTTGGAAGTGATGTGGATACCGATGATGAGGAAGAACATCTCAACAAAGCTAGAAAAGGCATTGATCCTACTAGTTTTAATTTGTTTTTTGCAGATAAAATGGAGATGCTGTATCAAAAGAAGATGGCTAGATTGAGGAAAGAGCTGGAAGCAACAAAAATGCAAGCTGATAAAAAGACAAAGACAGAGACTGGAGAAGCAAATGTTGATCCAGTAACTGAGAAAGTAATAGAGAAAATCGTTGAAGTGGAGAAAGTAGTGGAGAAGATTGTTGAGGTTGAAAAAATAGTCGAAGTTGAAAAACTGGTCGAAGTAGAGAAACTCGTCGAGGTAGAAAAAGTCGTTGAAGTTGAAAAGATTGTCGAGGTTGAAAAGTTAGTTGAAAATTTGGTTGAAGTTGAAAAACCATGTATGAAATGTTCAGAATCTTGCAAAGCTTGTGAGGAAAAAGATATGAAGATTGCTGAGTTAGAGAAGATAAAAGAAGATTTACTGTGTGATGTGAAGTATGTGAAGGAATCTTATGATGTGCTGAACAACACAGTTGATCGTCTGAAAAAGACAAATTCAGAAATCGAAAATGCAATGGAAAAGATGAGTGCAACATTAATGACAAAGCAGAGTGTTATTAATGCATACATTGAAGATTGTGCAAAGCTGAAGCAATATGTGGAACTTGAAAAGATTGAGAGTGAAAGGATTAAACGATTGTTGCTAAGCTATACTACTTGTGATTATTTGATTGATCGTGTTTATCCTACTGTTGCAGGTCTGGAAGCGTTCATGGATAAAAAGACTAAAGATACTGATACTGGTAAGAAACCAAGTGTCAAGTATAACCGATGTCCGCCCCCGATCCATGAAACTTATTCTCCAAGGAATCCTAACGAGGAGCGTCTAAAAAAGGCAGTCAACATCAAATTAAAGTCTGAAATCATTGATGAATTACCAGACAATATTGATGTTACATTTACAGCGTCTGACACTGATCATGAGTCTGAGTTATTAAAGAAAGTTGTTGATCAGGTGTTGGATATGGATGAATAGTCAAAATCGGAGTCTAAGTCTGAAAGTTCGAGTTCGTTAGAAAAGAGTCCGAGTTCGCCGGTTAACAGGGTTTACAATAGAGAATTCCTGTTATCAAAATCTAATTTGAATGACGGATCAATCAAAGTGGCTTATACTTTGTATGATTCAGACAAATTATATTCTGATGAGGAATTTCCAATAAGAAGTGTCAAAACCAGAATTGATTAACAAGGTTTTCAAATTAACAGAAATTAACATTTCTGAAATTAAACATGGAAATTTTTCTGAAAAATCTAAACCTTACACCTCAAGAATTCAATAGAGATTGAACAAGAAAAAGGGTTACGGTTCTGGTTATGGTTTTCAAAAGAAATCAAACCATAATGGTAATCTAAAAAAGAAAGGTCTTGGTTTCAATTCTTCAGAAAATTATAAAAATCAGAAAACTTATAAACCAAAAACTAAATTTGTTTCAGGAGGAAGTTCAGAGGATGAACAGAAGAAACCGTTCTGGAAGCAGTCGAATCAAGAGTTTCTTGCTGAAGTGAAGAAGAATGTGAGAAGGTTTGCTGAAAGAGTTGACAGAAGAACTTGTTTTAAATGCCAAGAAGTTGGTCACATAGCTTGGAATTGCCCCAAGACCAACTACCAAAAACAGGGAGTTTCTTCTAAATCTGTTTTGAGAAAGATTTGTGTTGATAAGAAAGAACAACCTGTTAAAAATGTTAAAAAGTTTGAAAATTCTACTCCTGAGGAAGGAGAAAGTTCAAAAAGGTTTTACAAAAGAAGAGGTGATTTGAGTAAACAAAAGTGGGTGGTTAAAATAGATAGTTGTTCTGACAATGAATCTGATTCCATAAAATCAGAGGAGTCATCTGTTGAGAAAAAGGTTGTTAATTCCGTTCCAGAGGTGAACGATGAGGATTTTCCTCCATTGTCAAAGGAAAATTTGATGAAAAAAGTGGGAAAGGTAGAGATCTCAAATCAATTCTTTGCTGATAAAGGAGAATTTGATGTTGAGAAGGCTTTCAATGGGAAAGTCAAACATATTTTCGGGAAGATGGTTGATGGGAAGGTTAAGAATGTAAAAGATTTTTACAAATCAAAATGTTGGTGGGATAGATGTGTATCACCCGAGGCTGATCAGACTTGGGTGACACCATTTTCTAACTAAAAATCCGGACTTGCCGGAGCTCTCAGGTTGGTAAGAGTGGAGCAGGAATCGGCATCTTTCTTAGCAAATGATCCTACAAGTGGTAAAGTTGGTAAAGTACAGGTGGTATATTTAAATTGTTATATTTTGATGTGCAAGTGGTTATGATTGATAAGTGAACCTGTAAGTGATTGAAAGAGATTTTCAATGACAAGTGGTTAATCAAGGTCATTAAGTTGAACTTGATTGGACCATACTTACAAGTGATATTTTGGAGTACAATGTGATGAACCCCTAACCTACAAATGGTTTGAAAATCAACAAAACTAATTTTCCGGAAAAACCATTTGATTAAAACAAACTTAAGTGTTTTGAAATCACAATGGGAAAATAGTTTGTTGTAAAGGGGAGTTCTGATTGTTTATGCCAAGTGGATGGCGATTTGAAGTGATTTGATATCAGTTGTCACTTTATTGTACAGTTTATTTTCAAATTTCCTAAACTGTGTTTGCATTTTAGGGGGAGTAAAAATTTTCAGAAAATCCAAAAACATTTGAAAATTTGAAAAAGCCAAAAACATGATAAAATCAAAAATGAGTTTTGTTGTATAAAAGAGGAAATAATTGTACATCAGTGGACTATCACAGCATGCTAAAGAAATGGAAAGTCAAAATGGGATAAATGGTCTCACTAAAGATGTGACGATAGGCTCAGCTAGACTAGTAGATTTGCGATAACGATACAAACCTAAAATGAAAAAGCCTAGTTCTAGTGGGAAACATGGTCAAAAGCATAGTACTTAGTTTTGTCCTTCTTGATTGTGTGCCTACTCAGTAATCGCTGATTGTCGAAAGACATAAAACTGGTTAAGTTTGTGAACTTTCACAACTTTGCTGAAAAGTCGCTGTGATTGTGCATTTTATTTTGCAAAGATTTAAACTTGTTTTATTTCTTTATTTTGTTTAAGAATTGGACATCCTCTGCATATACGTGAGTATCGAACTGGATGTTATTGCCTAAACGTTCTGCTTTATTTTCTTTGGTGTTTCGTTTAAGCTTTGGATCACCTCTGCGTATACGGAAGTATCGACCTGGTGGTTAAAGCCTAAACAACTTCAACTTGTTTTATTTTTCTTATTTTGTTTAAACATTGGACTTTCTCTGCGTATACGGAAGTATCGACCTGATTGTTAATGTTTAAACATTCTGCTTTGTTTTCGCACAAATCACAGTTGATAAAAGTTTAAAGGCATTACTTGAGTCAGTGTATTGCATGATGAGGGGACATGCTGAGATCGTGGGGTCCATAAGAATTTAGTGCAAAATTAATATACCTTAACGTATCGGTAAGCATTTTGAAAGTTTTTAAATTGAGTTTATGTGGACAACAATATCGTCAATCAACGTGAATCGTTTAGAGCTTAAAATGTTTAAAGCTTAACGGTGTTGGTGATTTGTCTCAAGAACTGATATGATCCTCTTACGCAAACTCACAAAAATATTGTTTGTAAATATTTCATTTCTGCGTTTCATTTCAGTTATTTCAAAAATTCAAAAAGATTTTCGGATTGTTTTAGCATAAATTTTGAAAAGTCCAAAAAGATTTTAGACAACTGATGTTGAAAAGCTGATTTTCAAAATTCCGAGTGCTAAACATGACGAACAGGTTTGGGAAAGTTGGTTTGAAGTTATGTAAAATGAAAATGATATATATTCAAGTGATTCATCTGAAATTGACATGATAAATCATTTTGATTGATTCTTGAAAATGATGTATTTAGGATTGTGTCTTCAAGAGATTAGCAAAGTTTCTAAATTTGTTATATCTTATCTTTTATGAAACTTATGTTTTGGGTAGAGAATATGCAGGAGAATCAGGTTACGATACCTGAACCTGTGAAAGCCAGACTACGATCCCAGTACAAGATGAGGGGGAGTCTGTTAGAGAAAGAGAGTCTGAAGATGCAAGAGATAGGAGCCAGAGATCCTGAAAGAGAATTGGAGTTAGGATAGAGCCAGTTAGAGTGAAGGAAGCCCAAAGACTGATAAAGACTGAAGATTGAGAAGACTCGACACTTAAGACTCGTCAACATCTGAGGGGGAGTCTGTTGGTGCATACATCTGTCGACTTCATTTTATATCGAGTCTGGATTTCGTTGCGGATCTGAAGCATGACATCATAGAGATGACATCACAAGTGACATCATAGAGATGACATCACAAGTGACATCATCATGATAACTTGGACGCATGAAGACATATTAGAAGGTTCTGTTTGAAAGAAAATGTAATAGTGCATGTCCGTTTGAAAGTATTAAGTTTGAAAGGGTGACCGTTTGAAAGTGGATGATCGTTTGAAGGAGGGTGTCCGTTTGAAGGGAGCCATGACACCTTCAAACGGTCAGGTCCTTCTCTATAAATACCCTTCAAACGATCTCATTTGTAACGATTCCAGATTTGATACCGAGGTGCTGCCGGTTTATTCTCTGATTGTAAACATTGTTAATTGAATATACAAGAGATTTAAAGTGTATTTCAAGCTGTTTTCAAGTTCGTTTCTTAGTTTCCGCCTCTGAAACGTACGAGAGCTCTTCTGAACGACTCATTCGGGTCGATACACGATCCTACAAGAATTTGATGTCGAAAAGGCTTTTAACGACAAAGTGAAAAATATTTTTGGAAAAATGGTCGAGGGTAAGGCCAAAGGGGTAAAAGATTTTTATGAAGAAAAAAGGAATGTTCAAACCCCGAGTGAAACTAAGAAGGTCACACCCAAATCTGGTCAGGCTTGGGTGTCTGTATTCTTTGCTTAAAATCCTGACTTGCCGGAGCTCCCAAGTTGGTAATCGTGGAGCAGGAATCGGCATCATTCTTGAAAATGTTTGGTTGAAAAAAGAGGTTTTCACCTACAAGTGGTTAATCAAGGTCATTAAGTTGAACTTGATTTAACTTTCATACAAGTGATTGAAAAACAATGTGATGAAACCCCTAACCTACAAGTGGTTTGTGAATTCAACAAAACTTATTTTCTGGAAAAACCATTTTGATTAAAACAGACTTAAGTGTTTTGAAATCATAATGGGAAAATAGTTTGTTGTCAGGGGAAGTTCGGATTGTTTATGCCAAGCGAATGGAGAATTGAAGCATGCCGTGAGCGGCGGCTCTCTCTCTCTCTCTTCTCGATCTCTCTATCTTCCTTCGTCTCGTCGCCTGGTTCCGCCGCCACACCGCCGTACCGCGACGGTTCTCCGCCGTCGGATCATCATTTGGAGGGGGGTGTTTGGTGTGTGTGTGTGGGTGTCGAACGAAGGAGAACAGAGGGTTTCAGAGGTGTGTGGCTGGAGAAAAGGGTTGCCGGAGCTCCGCCACAGGCGGCGGCACCTTGCGCACCGGCCGGCTCCGCCGGTTGTGTGTCGTCGGAGAGTGAGAGAGAACAAGGTGTGTGTTGTTTGGTCTGTTTGCACAAATGAGGAAATAAGGGCATGGACCCACCCTTTTTTATATTTAGGATTGGTGTAATGGGCTTTGGGCTTTGGGCTTGGGCCCAAGGCCCACAAGCCCAACTCTCGCCTTTAAGTGGCCCGGAATTCTCTACGAGACCCGTTATCAAAACCCGATCTTTCCGTAACATCGTAAATTATAATCTTAGTATTAAAACTCGTAAAATACTATCGGTAGTCGTTGTTTGCGCGTTTGATCGTCGGTTACGGTATGAATAGTGTAAAAATCGCGTCGTTTATCGCTTTAAAACCGTTTCTCAATCCGGTTTCGACTACGAATGTAAAAAATTTAATTACAAAACAAATTATGCCAAAAAATTTAAGTTTTAAAAATAATACGCATCTCTGATGCTTCCGTTTCGTTACCGGTGCGTTTCCAGCAGTCGAGTTTCTCTTTCCTGTTTGCGTTTTGCGATGTACGGAAATGAAATAAATTCACAACATTAAATTCATAATTATAAAATATTCATAGAAAATCCGTATTTGTCGGCGTGGTCAGTATTTTGTACGGCTTCAGTTCGTTGTCGCTTAATATTCAGCAGATTTTTCCGTAAACCACCGTTCACGCCCTATAAAGCCGGTTAGCCGTTTCTAGGCACTCCAAAGGCCTAATTAAGTTAATTTACGTCTTAAACACTATTTATTATCGTCCTAATGTTTGTTAATCGTGTAATTAGGAGCCGTAAATCACCGGTTGTCACAGTGCACACTGACACACAACAACCATGATGTTTGGTCTACTGGCTATTAGGTACATCAAAGAGCCAATCATCGACCGGTACAGTGTCTCATCAACAGCTTCCCCTTTCAGATCTTCGGTCATCACTGGTCTTTCTGCCATAGGAGTATTTGCAGGTTTCGTATCCTGAACTTTGAACTTTGCAATGATGTCGTCAACGTATTTTCCTTGATGAATCAGAAATTCCCTTGGAATCTTGACGAACTTGCAAACCCAAAAGGAAATTCAGCTCTCCCAATGCACTCATTTCAAATCGCTTCATCATCACTTCCTCGAACTCCTTGCATAGTGCTTCACTGGTGGACCCAAAGATCATGTCGTCCACATAGATCTGCATTAAGATTTGATCCTCGCCCACCTTTCAAATAAACAATGTCTGATCTATGATACCACGAGTGTATCCGTGTGCGAGCAGATGCTCTGTCAGTGTAGCGTACCATGCACGAGGAGCTTGATGTAACCCATACAAAGCTTTATCAAGCTTATACACATGACGAGGATATTGTTTGTTAATGAAGTCGGGCGACTGCGAAACATATATCTCTTCCTTCACTTTGCCGTAGAGAAACACCATTTTGACATCCATCTGATAGACCTTGAACTCCATGAAGGATGCATACGCGAGAAAAATTCGTATCGCTTCCAATCTAGCCACAGGAGCATACACTTCGTCGTAGTCGAGACCCTCAATCTGCCTGAACCCTTGAACGACCAGTCTTGCTTTATTTCCAACAATCACTCCACTATTGTCTCGCTTGTTTCGATACACCCATCGAGTTCCGAGTGATTTCTTTCCAGCAGGCAGGAAAACCAACTTCCACACTTGTAATTTTTCAAACTGGTTTAGCTCATCCTGCATCGTGTCTATCCATCTAGGTTCTTGAAGAGCCATATCAATTATCTTTGGCTCTATTTGTGAGATGAAACATGAGAATAAGCACGCATTGATAACTCATGTCTGACTTCTGGTTAACACTCCAACTCTCACAGGTCCAATCACATTTTCAATGGGATGATCACGTTGGCCACTTGTAGGAATAGCAGTTTCTGGAGCAGTTCCTGTCGGTGGAAGATTAGTCAGGTTCTCAATCACTACTGGTTCTGTTTGATCAGCACCAAGTTCCTCTGCCGAATTGTCAGCAACATACTCATTTGGAATAAGAGCATCAAAGAATGTGTCATTTTAAGCTTCATCATCAAATGAATCTGAAGCTTCCCCTCCTTCAATGAGAATGTCGGTGTAATCTGGAGCTACTTGAATCTCAGGTGTAGATGTTGAAGCTGAGGCTGCAGGTGTGCAATCCCCCACAGCTGTAGCATCCCCCTAAAATTCAACATCCCCCTCTTCGTCAGCACTATGTGTAACAGTTGAGGGCCGAAAAGCAACATTTGAAGGATCTGAGTTACCTGCATGAACAACAAGAGGATCATTAAGAATATCAAATGATTTAAAAAGATGAGCATAGTTATAGAGAGTGAATGGCCCATTTCCAGCATTAGTCTGATTTTCCTCGAGCCATTGTACGTCGAAAGACTCAACAATTTGTCTTGTCTTCTTGTTGTACACTCTATATGCAGTTTTGTTCTCATGTGCGGCTTTTCCAGCATATCTAATGAAATAGCACTCATCTCCCCTAGCATCAAACTTTGGTATAGCTTCCAAATGCAGAAGGGTGCATGGGCAACCGAAAGCTCTAAAGTGCCCGATATAGGGTTTCTCTCCAAACAACACTTCATGAGACGTCTTCATGCGTGCTTTGTTTATAATAACTTTGTTTTGAACATAGCATGCAGTGTTAACAGCCTCATCCCAAAAGAAGACAGGGAGCTTAGAATCACACAGCATCGTGCGAGCTGCTTCAATCAGGGTTCGATTCCTTCTTTCGGCAACTCCATTCTGCTGAGGAGTCCTAGCAGCGCTGTATTGTCTAGCAATTCCCCTTCAGCAAAGAAGAAATTCAAGGCAGCATTCTTGAATTCGGTTCCATCGTAGCTTCGAATTCCTTTCACTTTCTTACTAGTCTGATTTTCCATGAAAATTATGAATCTTTTGACCAATTGTGTAGTCTCACTCTTTTTTAACTAGGAAGAAAACCCAAGTGAAACGTGAGTAGTCATCAATAATCACCAAACAGTAAGACTTTCCAGACAAACTGAGTATGTTTACAGGACCAAAGAGATCCATATGAAGTAGCTGCATCACATTGTTAATTGTGTTGACCGTTTTGGGAAAGTGTGGTCTTCGATGCTATTTACCCTTAGCACAGGAGACACATTTTTCAAAAGTGATGAAATCTTTCACTGGTAGACCCCTCACCAACCCCAGTTTAGCAAGACGATTCAAATTCTTAGCGTTTGAATGTCCTAAACGATGATGCCACATGATAACATTGTGTTCAGAGATTTTAGTGAACAGACATGCAATGCTTTCAGTAGGTGGTTTGTTCATGTTAATGACATAAGTGTTGCCTTTTCGAGCAGATTTCAGCAATATCCACTCGTCAGGAATGACCATTCCTGGTTTTAGAATAAGGCAATGTATGTCAGTAAAGTGAACTGAGTAACCGTTGTCGCATATTTGAGAAACACTCGGTAGACTATGTTTCATATCGGGAACGTAGTTGACTTCTTTGAAACAGAGATCACCATTCTTCACTGTGCCTCGCTGGGTGATCTTTCCTTTCACTTGTCCCGCAAACACAACATATCCTCCATTGACATGTTCAAGATCAGTCAGTTGGGATAAGTCGCCAGTCATATGCCTGGAACAGCCACTATCAATGACCCAAAGTCGAATGACAGCCCTCCATATCCGTTCCTGCATAGTATGCGGGATCAGTTAGATTTTGGTATCCAAGCCATAGTAGCAACGGGCACACCCTGTTCATTAATATATGTTACTTGCATCCAGATCAGATTTTCTTTAGAGCAGATAAGTCTAGTATTGGTGCATGATGATTTAGGAGATATATCTGGAACAGGACTCTTTGGTTTCCAAACTTGCTTAGGCTTTTCCAAGTTCTTGGATGCCTTGGGCAAAACAGTTTCAGAGTTTGGAGACTTTAAGTTATTTTTAAATTTCCTTTCTTTTGCCTTGTTCCAGTCTCCATCAGAAGGCTTCACCTTGGAATTCAATTTCTTGACAGATTTAGATTTTTGAGTCTTCCCCTGTTTCGAAGATTTGAGATCCCCTTTTGAAGCCTTCTGATGCTCTCCTTCTTTTATTTTATCAGGACGATGCTGAAAATTTCTTGCAATGTGTCCAGCAATGCCACAAGTGTAACATATTTGTTGCTTCACATGTGGCTTTTCCTGAGATCCATCAGTCTTTACAGAACTTGAGGACTTGTGGGGATCCTGAGATACAAGCGAAACAGATTCACTTTGATCTTTAGAAGCATAACTGTTTTTGTTTACATTTTTCGATTTGGATCTTGGTGGAATATATTTTGTTTTTGTTTCACCATCTTTTTTAGTTTGTTTTACCAATAGATTTTTAGATTCATCAACTTTATTAGGCAAAACAACTGAATTCATATCCATGCAAATAGAACCAAAGTAAATGTTAGAACAATCATCACTCTTAAAAAACAGAGCCCACACAATCTAAAGCATCAGAAGAAATTGAAATATTATTTGATTTTTCAGAAATTGAAATATTGTTTTTCTGAATTTTATTTTTCAAAGCAACTAAATCAACATCATCCTCATCATCTTCACCCACCCAATCTTCAATAATCACTTGGTATGCATTCGAAGCAACAGGGTTAGTGATATTAACTTGTTCACAAATGGTGTCAGGCGATGCCGTATCAGTACTTTCAGGTTCGAGTGACACCGTTGGTTCATGAGTTTCAGAATCACTATCATTTGAAGGTGCAACCAGGGCTTCTGTAGTCGTATCACCATCAGACTCAACATAAGCTCCTGGTATTGATTCTGATTCTTCGTTGGTTTGTTCCGAATCAACAGTTTCAGTTGATTCGTTGCTAGATTCTACTAAATCAACTAACTCTGAGTTTTCACAATTAGCTGTTTCTGAGGAATCACATGTCGAATCAAATGAAACTGGTGATTCAGTCTGTTCTTGAGACACAACTTCAGTCTCTGGTGATTCAGGTTTTTCAGATGATTAAGTTTTAGACTCGACTGATTCAATTGTTTCTGATTTCTCACAATTTGTTGCCTCAGCAGAGTCACATGATGAATCAGATGACGAAGCTGATTCACTTTGATTACCCAACCCAAACCCTTTGAGAAATTCAGGAAATTCCTTCATTAAGACAAACTCGAAATTGTCTGGATTTAATTTAGACTCTTGTTTTTTATTTGGCAAATCAGATGTATTTTGAGAAAAAATTTGACTCAGTATTATTCAATACTTAAAAATGTTTATCAATGTTAGCACTGTTCTCAAAATTTAGAGTCTCGGTTTGGTTTGAAATATCAGCAGATTTGACAAAAGTTTTCTTGTCGGCCTGTTTTTCCAAAATGATTTTTGTTTTATCAGGCCTTGTGGTTTTTATTTTTCTAGATTTTGTAGGCTCAGGCTTCTTATCCCCTGGTTTCCCATATTCCATTTTGGGCAGATTATCTATCTCCTCTTTAGTCATAGGAAGTGAGGTGAAGTTGTGATTGTATGGTGGAGGTATGCATACAAATCCCAATCCTTTGTTCCTCACTTCTTTTTTGCTATATTTCAACTGCTGATTAATCATTTTCTCAACTTTCTCACTAGATACATGAAATTTCTTAAAATTAAATTCTATGTTTTCAAAAGTTGATTTAAATTATTGAGTTCAACAATTAATTTTTCAGATAAATCCTTAAAGTGGAGATGTCTGCATCGTGCCTCACTCAGATCGTTATGCAACTTACCGATAACATGCTTCTGCGCCTCCACCATATCCTTGTATCCATTATTTTCTTTTTAGTTTCATAATCATTTAATTTGGAAAATCTAAGTTGCATAACGAGTGAGTCTGCCTGTTCTTTGAACCCCTTAACTTTTTCCCTACAAGCGGGAGTACAACATATATTATCTAGACATACCTCAGCTTCAGAAGTAGGATATTCATTCATCTGAGCCATGAGAGCTTGATAAATGGTCTCCTCAATGATTTCAGTGGCTGATTCAATATCTTCATTCACCTGCGCCACGAGGGCCTGATTTGTTTGATAGACGGTATCTGCGGTGATCTGCAGGTCATTCATTTACTGCGTCCAGTCAAAACCACCTCCCTCCTGAACCACCAGGGCGATTCCAAGGTTTGTAGCAGATCTTGATGAGCTTGTGTGATTTGAACCATGAACAGGATGAGTAACACTGAAATTCAAAGTAGACACAGTATTTGGAGTTGGTCTTGCTGATGAACTGACCGTGACTATAACATTTGGGTCAGATCTCTCCCTTTTTGGTTGTTTGCATTCACGAGCGAAGTGCCCAGGTTCGTGATAATTGTAGCACCTGAGCTTTGATTTATTCCATATAAGTTTGTAATCAACAGTCTCCCACTTGTTTCTACTAGTCCTACTGACAAAAATTTTAATACGAATGATTGCCATTGCCATCTGCCAAGTAATATCCATTTCTTCAATATCATCAGGATGGACCTCATGCAGTTTAGTTGGTGCAAACTGGTTGTCAGCCATTTTCCCAGTAATGAATGCATGGTAGTAGTTCATAACCCCAGCCATGAAATCCATGTGTTCTTCAAACTCCTTAGAAATAGTAATTGGAGGAGTCCATTTAGATGCAACAAAAATAGTAGAGGAAGCAGATTGAGCTTGAGTAGGTGCAGGTTGGGGTGCAGGTTGGACTGGGCTCGCTGGTTGAACTGGAGTAGAGAAGTATCCAGTATAATCAGAATAAGTTCCAAGTTGATTGGTAGGGTTCGTTAGTGTGGAAGGAAACATCTGAAATGACCCAGCTCCTTGTTGAGCAGCTAGTGTAGTATTGGTCAAAACTCCAACACTATTGTTGCTAGAGGTATGGTTATAGAGTCGCTGCTTATTGTCCATGTCATAGGATTTAAGCAACGAGATCAGCTCTGAAAGGCTCATTATTGTTAGATCTTTGGTCCTTTTAATAAGAGTGACATTTGTATCCCAGTTTCCTGGAAGAGCATTCAAAAGCTTTTTGTTGATTACAGAGTTCTGTAGAGGCATGTCATGGGTTCTCATTTCACTAACTAGAGGAACGAACCTTTGAATCTTATTCTCTAGTGATTCTCTAGGAAAGTAGTTAAACAGATTGAACTTTTGAGTCAGCATATCCCTCTTGCTTTCTTTCATTTCTTTATTCCCCTCATACAGTTCAATCAAAGCGTTCCACAGTTCTTTTGCAACTTTTATATCTCGAACCCCAATATCAATCTCTGGAGCTAATGCTAAGTGAAGAATAGCAGTAGCCTTTTCATCAATAGCAATCTTCTCACGATCTTCCTCATTCCATTCACTTTCAGGCTTAGGTGAAGTAGTTCCCTTTTCATTGTCCACCACATAGGTCAACACAGTTAGTCCGTTCAGGATGGACCTCCAGGCCTTTGGATCCTTGATCTTTATGTATTGGATGAATCTGAACTTCCATTCTGAAAACGACCCCCCCAAGATCAGTCTGGGAATCCTGTTGTTAGTTCCAATTATGTTATCTAAATCCTGATTGATAGCGACCTTATCACTCAATGCCAATTGGTTAGTTTGATCCATTTCTTTTCTTCTCGAACCTGAGAACCGAACAAAAACAGAAACAACTTTAATCTTCAAGATATCCGATCCAACCGAGCCTTCGCATGACTACTTAGGCTCTGATACCAATTGTAAGTCCCAAAACTACACAATCAGATATCAAACACCAAACAAGTAACGAAAATACAAGCAAGATGTCGAAGATTGAAAATCAATTATACTGATTCAAAGCAAACAAGAACACATGATTTCGAAGGAACCGTTTGGTATTCTTGTCGCACAAAAAACAAAGTTCACAAAAGAATCAACAACTAAAACTAGATTAGGAACCTCCTGTTTATACTTGCATAGGAAACCCTATTACATTGGGCCAAGCCCATACCCCATTAACCACAAAACCACCTACCATTCCTATACTATATATCGAACCCAACCCACAACACATAACCCAAGACAGACGCAAACCTATACTAGATTATGCCCTTACACACTCTGCTGGTCGACTAACATGACTGCTCCTACTGCCTTCTCCGAGACTGAGAGGTACATAACCAATGGTTCGTCTTTGGTTGGAGCTATGAGGGTCGGCAGACGGAGTAAGCATTCCTTCATTTTTTGAAAGGGACCTCCGCTTCTGGAGTCCACAAGAATTTGTTCTTTTTGACATAGTTCCGAAGGGTCTTGATGAACGGGAATGATTTTGCGGCGTGATTAGCGAGGAAACGGTTTAATGCGACTAAACGTCCTGCTAGAACTAGCATTTCTTTGACTATTGATGGCGATGGCATACGCTCAATGCCTTGCACCTTTTCCGGATTCACTTTAAACCCATCCTTTGTGACAATAAAGCCCAAAAATTTCCCTTCCTCCATTCCGAAAGAACACTTAGCCAGATTCAGCTTGATGTTAACTTCACGAAGTGTATCGAAGGTTTTCTGAATGTTCTGCAGCATTTGGTCTTTCTCTCTACTCATGATGACCAGGTCATCCATGTATACTTCAATATGTTTGCCAATATCATCCCCAAACATCTCATTCATCAGCCTTTGGTATGTGGCTCCTACATTTCGCAGACCAAACGACACTTTTGTGTAGCAGTATAAACCCATTGGCGTGCGAAACACCGTCTTGTCTACATCTTGAATCGCCATCTGGACTTGGTGGTACCCTTTGTAACAATCTAGAAAACACTTCCACCGAAAAGACGCTAAAGAATCAATCTTTTCATCGATCTCAGGTAAGGAATAGCAATCCCTTGGACACGCCTTGTTGAGATCTTTGTAGTCCACGCACATTCGCCATCCACCATTCCCTTTTGGTACCATTACTAGGTTGGAGACCCAGGTCTGGTAGCGCACTTCTCTTATGATCCCTGCATTAAGAAGCTTTGTAACTTGTTGTTTCATGGCTTCATACTTTTCTTGCCCCAGGTTGCGCTTGGTCTGTACAACTGGTTTGGTGTTTTCGGAAACGTTTAGTGTGTGTTCTGCAACGTGCCGTGGAACACCCACCATGTCGGTTGGTGTCCAGGAAAAGATGTCCATGTTCTTGAATAACAGCTGTTTAAGGGACGTGCGGGTGGCTTCGAAAATTGCTGCTCCTAAGGTGACTGTCTGCTCTGGGTATTTCCTATTAAGGATCCACTTTTCTGCCTCCGCACGCGGGGTTGGCTTGCTTGTCTTTGATGGTCATGCATCGTCAGTCATGAGCACCTCCTTGCTCGCATAAATGATAGCAACCCCAGTCTCAGTTGGGAAGCCTACTGCTGAATGTGGTCCTGAGCAGATCATACTGAAATCACCCTCAGATTCTCTTCCCAAAAGGATGTCGTGTCTGGAGTTCGCTGGTAGGACCATGAACATAACTTCCTCCATTCTAGAATTTCTCCCATCGGATAACATCACCGGAAAGGATATCTGACCCAGGGGAAAGACGACCTCATTACAGAATCTGGTAAGGGGATAATCGACCAGTTCTAGGCGCGCCTATCTTCTGGGTCCAGTTGATTGAAGCATTGCTCATAAATTATATCTGTTGTGCTCCCTGGATCAATGAAGATGTAATTTGTTTGATAGTGGCCGAACACACCCGAGATTACAATGGGTCTTCTTTCTCGTGGTCCTCCTCTAATAACCGGAAAATCTACTTGTCTCTCACGCCACGAGTCATCATGGACACATTTGTTGTAGTTCTTTTTTTGTCTTCTTGGACCTCCTTGTACCATGTGTGTTTCTAGCTTCCTGAGTTTCTTGTTATCAGGCCTGTTCTCTCATCTTTGAATTTGGCGTGTGTCACTTTTGCCGCCTTTGACCAAGTGTGTAAGTTTGCCCCTTTTCAGTGCTCACTCTATTTCTTGCCTTAGACTAATATAGTCATCTGTTAGATGTCCGGTATCTTTATGGTACTCACAAAAGAGGTTTGGGTCTTGCCCTCTCTTGTTGCGTATCTGTAGAGGAGCCCTAAACTGGTGATTTCCAGTGGACAAAACTTCGGAATGAGTCTTTGTGAGAAGCGTCCATTGTTTCTCTCTGTTCTCTTTTTTGTCTTCTTTTCGATAACCTATCTGGTTGATGGTCGCGCGTGCATCTTCCACTGGTGGGCTTCTTTCGCTATAACCAGATGCTTTCCATGTTAGGCCTCGCCCTTTCTTGTTGCGCTTGTCACTGGCATGCTGGTTATAGTTGTGTTGACGGCAGTCGTCACCGGTCAACTGTTTATCAGTCTGCGCGATGATTTTTGCTGCTTTTATGAAGGTTTCCTAGTCTTTAGGTCCTCTATCTCTGCCTTTTAGTCTTTGAATCAGATCATCACACTTTATGGCGTGCATGAAGTGTACGCGCATGATCTCATCTCCAATGTTCCCAATCTCCAAGCATTCTTTGTTATTCATGGTGATAAAATCTTCTATCCCTTCGTGTTCTTTTCACCAGATGTTTAGGACATCTGCTTAGTCTCTGGTGTACCTACGCTGTTGACTGAAGTGTGACAATAATTTCTCTTGCAAGTCCATCCAAGACTTGATTCTTCCAGCTTGAAGACTATCAAACCATGCGCGTGCTGCGCCTACGAAAGTTTGTACGAATAGGTGACACCAGACTGGTAATGACCATCCTCCCACGACACCTGCACTTGTAAAAACTTGGATGTGGTCATTCGGATATGTGAGGCCATTGTATTTTCCCACGTTGTGTGGCAGCTTTGTTTTCTCCAACGGAGCCATAGCAATTTCTTTGATGAATTTGGATTCTCATCTACGCCCTCAGGGCGGTAGCTTAATGTGTAATCGTGTTCAGCAGCTGCATTGTACCCTGCGCGTGTGCGAAGTCTGAATGACTCATGGTTTGGTGGTAATCTGCTGAAGATGGAGGTCTCTTCTTGTTTGTAAGTAGAATCTTCTTCTTCATTGCTGTGTTCCCATTCTTTGTTGATGTTGCGCGGTCCTAACTGGCTGCTCAATGGGGGGTTTCTTTTGCTGATGAGTGTGTTGTTCATAAGTGCTCTCTGTTTCGCCATAAGTATCGCGTGTGTCGTGTGCGCTTTGCCTCATTTTCGTGGATGATCTTTTATGCTGCTGGGTCCGCGCATGCGCATGAGCGTGCTGTGGAGTCTGCGTACTCATCTATCGTTGAACTGGACTTACTAAAGGAGACGGTTGAGCCTGTTCTTGAAGCAACGCTTCCTGTGCGCTTAGTTACGCGTAAATCAAGTTCAGTGTTGCTTGTTGCTTGGTATACCAGGAAGTGAGATTTTTTCCTTCTGGTAATCCCAGTAATGCGGAGACATTTGGTTGTGCCGGTGCCGATGGCGCTGATGGGCCTGCACCATGGTTTGGGTTTTGTGTGCCAAGAGTCTCCTGATTGATAACCCTGGAAGCATTTCCAAAGAATTCAGGGATCTCGGCACTTGCCAACTCCTCTCTGACGGGCTCGTCCCTTTGGAGGCCTTGGACGTGCACGTTGTCCGTGGCCGGGCCAAACTGAGAGTTTTCTTCGTCTACTTGAAAAGAGGGGTTTGGTTTAGCCATTGAAGAGTGTTTTCAAAGAGAAAAGAGATGAGAATAGTTGTGAAAAATGCGGTGGGCACCAATGATGAAACACTGGTTAACACAAGGTTATCCCAGCTGGATGTCTCGTTGATTAAAGGTTCAATCTTTTTCTCCACTCGCCATTAGATGATATCCTGCAAAACAAAACACCGGTGACTTGCCACAAGGAGGGGAATAGGGGGTTCTTCTTGTGACCACCCCCGGCGTGAGAATGATTACTGTTCTAAGAAGAATAGTGTGTGTTGAGGGTAAATAGTGAGAGAGAAGAATCCTTAAACCTGAAGGATGAGTCCTTTATTTATAGCCGAAGGATAAAGGAGGAGGAGGAGACCTGCCAGCTAGCCAGTGGGCGCCAGCTATCCAACCAAAGAGAATATCCTCTTTGTCCCCTCTGCTGTCGCCAATGTAGTGGATGACGTGGCGCGCGCTCGCTCATCCAGCTAGGTGCTCACTGGTACTGGCTATCAGCCTGTCCTCCAGAGATCTTGCAATGAAGGCTGACATCCATCCATTGGTGCCATGTGTCGTCCTTTTTGTTCGGAGAAGCATCTCCTTTGTCACCTGCGATTTCTTCCAGAAGCTTGTAGAAGTTCTGGACGCGCACAGATAATGTGGACGCCATGTAGGAAAAGTGGTGTGGTCCCCGTGCCATGTGTACACTGATTTGGGGCCATACCTCTTCATCCCCTTTGTTTAAACATTGAAAGAATCGACCACCTGAAATTTTGTTGACATTCATGTTTTGTTCATTACCACTGCATGCGAACACATATTGCCGTGTGTCTGTTCCTTCTTTTCATGACCGTTGGTTTGTTTCGTTATCTTTGTTTCTCGCTTATCATCTGGTTCGTTCAATAGCCAAAGCACATCCATTTTGGAAAACCAAGGTTCACATAGCCGTTGCACCATATCTAATGTTTATTTATGTATTCGAGAATATAGAAGATGAAGATATTATATATACTTTCAGATTGACATTGTCATAAATCATTTAATTAGCTCACTAGTTTTCATTTGTTAAATCATGACTATTAATAAATTCTGGAGTTATACTTTATGATATCTGTAATAGTGACACATAAGTCCTAATCCAGTGAGGTGTTACGATTATGGATTTAGAGCTTATATTTTTTCATGTAGAAAATTTAAACATAAAATAAGAAACGTGAGCTAAAGTAGACGTTGAGTTAGTATTTCATGTTTCTATGAATTCCTATATTTTTAGAATTCCATACATTTCAGATTGATCTTTTAAACGCCTTTCCTTTCGTACTTTTTTTTCGAACGACAACTTTCATTAAACACGCCCCCTAGCAAGCCGCTAGGAAGGGCCAAGACAAACATACAATAAAACATCAAAAGAAAGAATTTGTTCCAATCCATACAAATTTCTTTCGATCTATTCCTAATCCACAAATTACATAAGGATTTTATGTCACCGACAATCTTGTCCACTCTCACCGGCTCGTCCTCGAAGATGAGTTTGTTCCTAGCCTACCATAAACACCAACACGCCACCAACATGATAAAGTATAATATATTTTTCGTTTTGTTTGTTCTAGTCACTTGTTTATGAATGTTTAGAATATCATTGGGAGAGAAAACAAAAATGGGGGGGGGGGTTGCACCAAACACTTATATGATGCCAAACCATAGAAGCAATGTGGCATGCAGTGAAGAGATGCTCCATTGATTCATCAGTCTCACCACATAGTTTGCAATCCACCAAAGTCGAGGTGATACCCCTTTTAAACAACATATTAGCCGTAGGAAGTTGACCAACAAACATTCTCCATCCGAACACGTTTACCTTAAGAGGGGCCCAACTGATCCACTTAAACACGGCTGCGTCTCAGTTTTCTTCATCCATTTTAATTAACTTTTTAACAGTCGCTTCCGAGAAATCCATCACGCCATCAATTGCTCATTCCCAAGCATCTTGACCGCTCCCGAACCAAAACCCCACAAACTTCTGAAGCAAAGTTTGCAGGTCCATATTAGCACCATCTGACAATCTGCCTGTTTCCAGAACCATTCAAAGTGTAACTCTGCCCCATTATGCTTTACTCAGTCTTTTATCACGCAAGATTTCAACTTTTCCTCAGTGAACAAAACATGAAACAGGTTTTTAAGCGGAATCTTATCTAGCCACGGATCGATCCAAAAACGGATTTTCCCTCCATCTCCCACTTTCCCTTTAATCGTGTTACCCAGCGTAGTGTTTGATAATAATTGGTTTTCAAGATTAGCTATGGTACCCCAAGCTCCTTCGATGGTTTTATTAAAAGGCACAATCGGCCAAGTCCATGGGGTTTTGTGAATAATATCTATAAATCTTCTCCAAATATCGTTTTCTTAGAGTTTATATCTCCACCACCATTTTGACAATAAGGTGATGTTAGACACCTTAAGCGAGCACAACCCAAGACCTCCCAACTCCTTATCTTTTTTGTAATTTTTTCCCAAGCCACCCAACATGTCTTCTTATTCTCTTTGGTTCTACCCCAAAAGAAATCTCTCCGCTTAGCTTCCAATATTTCAATGATTTGAACAGGAGCTTTATACAAAGAAAAGTATTACGTAGGCAAACTTTCCATAATCGATGTGAGAATAGTAAGTTTACCACCCGAGGACATCGTTTTCGCCTTCCAACCCGCTAGCCTTGAAATGAACACATCTAAAATTAGCTGCCAGTTTTTTTATATTAAGTTCATTTTCGCACCAACAAGCAGCCCAAGGTACACGAAGAGTGTTTTGCAAACCCTATAGTTGATCTGATTCGCTATCCCAGTCACCTCATCCTCACTAACCCCAACCCCAATCAAATTTGATTTCGAAAGATTTATTCCGAGACCGAATATTAAGTTGAAACAACGAAGTGCGTCATCCGCAAATAGAAGGCTGGATAAATTAGGACCTCCATTTGGCGACTTAAATCCTTTAAAAACCTCTGACTCAACAACTCTATTAAATAGGTTTGTAAGTGCCTCCATCCCAATTAGAAATAGAAATGGCGAGATTGGGTCTCCTTGACGAATACCCTTTGAATACTTAAATTCAAATTTCAGTGACCCGTTGACCAAGACAGAAGATCTAGCCGTGGAAATTATACACATCAACCATTTATGCCATTTTTATGGGAACCTCATATTATCCATGACAAATCCAAAAAGGACCAATTAAGGTTATCATACGCCTTTTAGAAGTCAATTTTGAAGATCATACCTTTCTCCTTCTTTTTTTCATCCAAGACAAGTACTTGTTTATCATGAGAGGCCCGTCCAAAATTGATCTGTTCTTGATAAACGCCGATTGTTCTTCGATATGATGGACTTAAAGAGCAATTTCAGACGATTTGCCAACACTTCTAAGACAATCTTAGAGACTGAACCTACCAGATTGATGAGTCTATACTCGTTTAGAGTAGAAGGCGCCACTACTTTTGGAACACGGGCAATAAAAGAGGAGCATAAAGGCTGTGAAAGAGAACCTTCATTATGGAAATGATTCAGCAAGTCCACGAAGTCTTTTTCTAAGATTTGAAAAAATTATCTGATACATCTAAAGTTGAAGCCATTGGGACATGAGGCCTTGTTACTTCCACACTCCCACACCACCGCCGTTTTATCTCGCTCAACGAAAAGGGAGCAACAAGGGAAGCTTGTTCAACATCTGAAAGGGATTTAAAACCGTCTCCATCCAATCACAATCGATCCTTAATGTTCTCAGAGAACCTCTCTTTGAAGAACGAAACACCTCTTTTTTCACCTTGTTTGGAATGTTTACCCATCTACCTCCTATCTCCAACCCGCGGATCTTTTTTGACACTGTCTTGTGCTTTATAACCCGATGAAAAAATGCTGAATTGTCATCACCCATTGACGCCCATCTAACCCGATATTCTTTATGAAGGTCTTTTGACTTTTTTATCTCTATTTCTTCTAGATCCTTTAAACATTTCAGCCTGGCCCATTCTTCATCTTCTTCTAGTTCTCTAGTTTCCATGGTGTCATTCAACTGTTGTAATTCAGTCGTGGCAATGTCATAACTTTCTTCTGCTTTACCCTCTTTTAGTCGGACCTAATGTTTAATATTTTCCTTCAAGAACTTCAATTTTGCTGCTAAACGAACATCAAGGGGCCCTTCAAAAGTAAAAGTGTCATTAAACTCCACCACCAATTTTTCAAACTCAGGAATATCCAACCATGAGTCAGAGAATCTAAACGGAATCTAGCCGTAATCCAGAGGCGATGCTCTCAGAACTAAGGGGGAGTGATCCAAGAGAAATTTAGGCAAGGCTGAAAAAGACGAATCCGACCACTTTTTGATAAACTCCTGGTTGACAAACATCCTGTCAATTTTGCTCATTTTTATGCCCTTGCTTTTGCAAAATGTAAACTTCAATTTGGCCATAGCAAATTCAAACAACCCCGTGGTCGTGAGGAAGTTGTTTAAATCATGTGCACTAACCGAGTCAAAGTTTGTATTCAATCTATCCTCTGGAAATCCGACTGCATTAAAGTCTCCCATCACCGTCCAAATTCTCAGGTTTGAAGAGATAAAGCCAATTTCTGACCACAAGTTTCTCTTCTCGAGCACCCCACGAGGACCATACACATTTGCGACATGAAAATTCATCTCACCCCTTTTAATCTATCACTAACAATGATAAAAAAAACCCTGCTTTTATCACATTAAAATATGTAAATATTTCATTATTTCAAATGCTGTAACACCTCGTAAAATAGTGTCCAATGATGTGTTGACACGTGTACTAAACCCTAATGAAGTCAGACGTTGACTATGGGGGACTAATTTTTGCAAAAAAAATCAAAAACTTTGGATATGGAGGGACTAAAAGTGTCATCATGCTTAAACTAAGCGTCTGAATGACCTTACATAGTGTTCGTATTCTCATATTAAGTCACTTGTTGGATAAACAAAACCGTTTGCGATAAAACCAAAAGTTATGCATCGAAGGCTTAAAAGCGTCAACATGTTAAATTCTTACCTCTGAATGACCTTTTAACGAACCTGGAGCGTCGTGATGTTCGATCATACTCACAGGAATGCCTAATATGGGCTATGTAAGGCTTTGGTATCGTTAAACGATATTACACATAACTTTGTGCGTTAAAAGGAATAAAAGCGTCAACGTGCGAACCTACGCTTTTGAGAGACCTTTTAAACAAACCGGGAACTCCGTATTGCTCAGTCAAACTCCCGGGTATGCTGAAGATTGGCCACTAACACTTTCATACCTTATAATGAAAGTATAAATGAAACTAGAAAGTTATGTGCAATATATGTCATTTTTGAAAGTTAAAAAGTATATAAGAAGCTTGAGGGACCAAACATGTAAGCCTGCCAAACTTGTGAAGCTGGGCCGGACAGGCTCGCGGGCCGTGAAGCCCGGGTCTGCTTGTTGCCACGTGCCGCCAGAACACAGAACAGCAACAGCAACATTTTTTTTTTGTTTTTGTTTTGTTATAAGACTTCCTTGTTCACCACACAATACTCCAAACCATTTAATTGAAACTAGGGACTTGTTAACTGATTCAAACACCTAGTATTACACTTGTAATGATATCATGCATCCCCTTAAACACTTGTCAAGATCCTAGAATTGTTTGAACACTATAAATAGAGGTGTTCTTCCATTACTCCAACTTGCACCTTCATTCATTCTTCCTTCTTTCTCTCAATCTTGGAGGACCCTGAGCAATTGGGGACTTCCTTTGAGTATTCTTCAGTCCCTAGGACCACTTGTAAGTGTTCCTTTCATGACTAGTTCATTTTTTTGGCTTTTAAAGCCGAAAAGTCAAGCGTTTACGATAAACGCTTTGACTTTTAGTTAGACCTTAAACAGTCAAGCCATTGTTCACAACGAACATGGCTACATGATCGTAATTAGGTAGGTGTTAATCCTTCAAAAGGGCACCTCCTAAGAATCACGTTTGCTTGGTCAATTGACGAGTCAACATAATATTGTTTTAAAAAGTCAACGGGTCAGTTTTTGAAATAATTGCGATATGAGTTTAGAATTGTTCTAAAATATGTTTTATCATTTAAACAACTTAATAATAATTATTAGAACATGTGTAAACATGTTCGGCTCGTCAATTCCAGTTTTAGGGTCGGTTCGCAACCGAAAGACGCGAAGTTTGAAATCTGCGTTGACTTTCGATTATGAACCGAATTAGATTAGTTTACTACTGATTTTAGGTTCCGTTATGATCATAAAATAATGTAGCATAACTCCATAAGGTTATATTACACGATCATACTAGAAATCTGAGTTTTTGCGCATGTTCCGTTAATGTGCCGTACTATGACTATTATGCCTTTTTTAGCAAAAATAAGGTTTTAGACACCAATAATCTTGCAAAAAACTTAGATACTGATATGGTAACATGTTTAACATATTTTCATGTTACCAACATGATCATAAACTGAGTTTACGTGTAATGTCGAAATTTATGCTTTAAATTGACCAAAATGCCCTTTAGGCGCATAGATCGGTTTTAAGCATATTTTTTTCATACCAAACTCATTGCCTACTGATGTAATATCATAATTAGGATAATTTGGGATGTCCATTCAGTTTATAAACTGAGTTTATGCATATGTTCTTGAATTATGTCCTTAAATGACGATAGTGCCCTTTTTGCACCTAAAATGATTTAAAAGCATAATTTTCATACAAAACCTTTTTATTACTGATATGTTATATTAGATAACATATTTTGGTCATATAAACCTGATCATAACATCAGTTTTCCTAAAGGATCGCAAATATCGTTATTTAACGACTTTAACGTCGTTTCGGCACGTAGTATGGTTTTAAACCATAACTACCAACCAAGACTTGTTACCTACTGATTTTATAAATCATTTTAAATGTTTTTACAGTAGGTACATGTTATAAGCTCAGATTCCCAAATTAGCCTTCAAAACTATGTGTGAAATTACCAAAATGCCCCTACGGAGCATAGTTTGGTCTTAAACTATAAACCACACATATGTTTGATATCATACTGATATTATATCATATCATTTTCAAAGAATATTTATGATCGTAACATCAGATTGTACGCAAGTTCCTTTTATACGTCGTAAAATGACCAAAACGCCCTTGTGAGGCATAGTTTGATCTTAAAACCAAAACGGGCATACAAGTTGATATCCCACTGACATTATAACTTGTTTAAAGTATATTGGATATAGAAGTTATTCATGACTCATCCGGTTACTCGTTATCACTTATACGCGTACGGTTAGACTTACGTAACTAGTTTACGTAAGTTTGCCGAAATGGGTTTAACCTTATCATTTTTACTTCAAAATACAGAATGTATTTAGTTTACCCATATTTTACAAGTTTTCATACCTGTTGGGTCTAAATTACATTCTATTCCGATCATCGCTTAATCTAGAGTACCGTACTGTTTTAAATACTTTAAGCTAGCCGGTCTAAGTCTATGACTTAATTAAGACCCGTTAGCATTCTAAATTGGTTATATATTACCATCATTCCAGACTAGAGCCTCCGGTAAAAGCTATCTGCATTTAGTTAGATTGGATACGACTGAGTTATTTAAATCTTGCTGTGAATCGAGTATTAGCTCAGATAAATACTTTTAACTTATTTTCCCTTATACGGGCTTGGGATACGGTATTATTACCGCTTGATCGGGTGTGGGATCAATCAAATGCCGGATTGTGGCTAGTAAATCCACATAACCCATTTTGATATTGTTTTGTTGATAACTTAAACATTGGGGGTTAATGCGACCATGTCCTGGATATATCCTCGGCTCATTAAAACTGCTAATGGCCACGACCTATGCATAAGGTGTAGGCATACACCTGAGAGATGTAACATACTAGAATATTAAATACCCACAAGGTTAGGGATAACTCCTTTATGGGTTTATAAGTGGTGTGTCGGTTAATCATGTCTTGGTCTCTGTATTGGGCCTCATATGTATGAAAAACATGTAACTCGGTATACAAGATTATAAATGTAATTATCCCAAGTTTTTAAAAGAATTTCGTGCCTGATGCACCTAAACCAATTTTCATAAACATTTTTCAAATTAGTCAGTTAATTTATTTACCAGTGTAAACTGACGTATTTTAAAAAAGACAAAGTGAAAGCTACTACTTGTAATAGGATGGGAGCTGCTCGGTGTGGAAATAGAGGATCTTGCAAATCCTTAAAGATGCCTTAAAGTCTGCTAAATTTCATTTCATACATTCTGTAATGATCCACTTGTGGATTTATTATTACAAGCTCGTCCGTAATTAATACTTTGGTATTTTCAGACATTTGGGTTTGTAATAATATTTTATATTCCAAGACTTCAGTTGTGCTATTCTGTGTATGTTTGACCATGACGATACCAATCTTACGTCACGATACTCCCCACTGGGCCTACCGGGCTGAGCTGTAAATATCAGGGTGTGACAGGTTGGTATCAGAGCAATGTTTGAGTGAATCAAACACTATCCTTTTTTTTTTGTATTTAATCTCAAATGACACAGTAGCATTTCCTTAAACCCTTTGAGTCTAGACTTAACATAGGAATGCTCTCATCCCTATTAAGTAAACATTATTTTCGATTTTGTGTATTGATGCGTGTGAAGTGTCGTTAGTTTTTAATGTATATTTTAAGCCCTTTTTAACACTTTTTAGCCAAGTTTTAAATTTATAAAACACGATATTTACTAACACTAAACACACGTATGGGCAAGTGCACCCATCGTGAGCGTAGTATAGTGTTGGTAAGATACCGAGGTCGTCCAAGGACACAAGAGCTTTTATTACCGGTTTATCCTCAACGTCTAATCAAATCAAAAGTTTAGAAAAAAGTTTTTAAACAAGAAAATAAAACTAACTAAAATGCTGAAAAATAAAATAAAAGTAAAAACAGATAGACAAGATGAATCACTTGGCTCCGACTCGTGTTTAGTGTAACCTTTGATTATTTCCGCACTTTTGCACTTTTTAAGAGATTATCTTAGTTATTGCAGTAGGCCCCTCTTTTGAAAGTGACGTTACCCTCAACCTAGTAGTTTGAGTCAGCAAGGATACAATCCTAAAGGGTCGGATTATTGAAAGATAATTAATTAAGTTATTAATGCATATTATGGTAGGCCCCTCTTTTGAAGGTGACGTTACCCTCGGCTAAGTAGTCTGAGTCAGCAGGGATACAGTCCTAAGTAGCCGGGTTAAAGTATTAATAGTAGCTTACATATGAGGGGATCAAAGAGTTTGGACCCCCGCCATCCAATACCGGTGGGTATTGAAGGAGGTCCTACTAAATTTGACCCAGGTCCTTGCAGGATCTATACACTGAACAAGGCAAGACTCTTACCAAACCGTTCCCTTAACCCCCGACCAGGTAGCCAACATACCTCCATATAGACCGTGGAGATATGAATGGTAAAAATCTTTTATTTTATATAGACAGTAAAATAATGCCAAGACACCACGGACAAACGATAAGGAAGAATCACCTTCAACATAAGAAACTAGTTATTAAAGTCATTAATACATAACCAAGTAAAAAATGCGAAAAGATTAAAAATAAAGAGTATTACACTAGACACTTGTCTTCACCAAGTGATGTAAGAAACTTAGGCAAACAAGGCCTTTGATTGTCAAGAACTCTTACGATCAATCTTGGATCCCGAGACGACTCACACACTCTATGATGGACAATGGATAATGGTGGTGGATGATGGTGTTGTGATGGTGGTGGGTGGTGGGTGAAGTGTGAGAGAGGTGGTGTGCCAAGGAATGGTTTGCAAATGAGCCAAGAACCCCTATTTATAGCCTGAACAACAGCTCGGGCACGGCCCCGTGTCCATTGGGCACGGCCCCGTGTCCATCCTCATCTATTTTTTCATTAATTGCAGTTTGTCTGCATTAGGTGACCACGCCCCCGTGTCCGCTGGGCATGCCCCCGTGTGCAGAAGCGTATCTGTACTATCAAGATTTCCCCAGATTCTACGAATCTTAGAGTTGACCACGGCCCCGTGTCCGCTGAGCACGACCCCGTGGTGGGTGATAGAAGCTTCTACAGCTTTGTCTTTTCTGCTGACACTTGGGCACGCCCCCGTGCTCACTGAGCACAGGGCGTGTTCAGCCTTCTGTTTTCTTGATTTTGCTTGGGAAGATGCTGTCGGGGGGTCGGGCATGCCACATTTGTTCCTTTTCTTGTATTTATGTCAGATTTAGCTGCCTTTTTGCTTCTTTTGTTCATTTGAGGTCATTTAATCCTGAAAATACAAAAGGAAGACAAAAACACACTTTTTCCAACATTAGTACTAAAAAAGGGTTAGTTTTATGCCACAATTGATGTAATTTATATGTTGCATTTTGTGCACATCAAATACCCCCACACTTGAATCTTTGCTTGTCCTCAAGCAAAACTCTTTATAATGTGGCTTTACACTCCCAAATGGAATGGGTAGAAGAGAAGGTTTTGGGCTAGTCATAGAGTGTTGGGATTTCCAAGATTCTTTTTTAAGTTTTATTTTTATTTATTTACAATCCTATTCGTCATGATTTATTTAAAACCTAGACAAGTAAAAAAAATGAAAAAATTTTGAAAAAATTTGGGGTGATTAGCGGTTCCAATAGAGTTTTGTGTAAGGCTTGTATTTAGGACTTGCAAGATTCAAGGTTTTAGCATCCCCCCCACACTTAAATTACACATTGTCCTCAATGTGTCCCAAAAATAGGTTTTTAGGTTTATTGAATGTGTAAAAGGTGTGAAAAAGAAAAATTATATGTTACTGGGAGTCTGGACACGGCCCAGTGGTGACTGGGCACGGCCCCGTGTTCAGATCGCCAGTAACAAAATTTTGTAAAAAGAAACAGAAGCCTGGGCACGGGGGGCGTGTTCAGTGAGCACGCCCCGTGTCCAGTTACCTGAACTGGGCATTTTCTGCTGATTGTGCAGCATGGGGCCGTGTTGGGCGGGCACGGCCCGTGCTGAACTTGCTGTAATGAAGAAAATTTTGTCGGATGACCCTGTTTTCATGAATGGGGTGCTGGTTCAAGTTTCCCTTGTTATCCTCCACCATCCCGAGTGTGTTTTATCCATTACAACAACACCAAATTAGCTAAAACCATCATTCATAAAATCATAGAGAGAATTACATAATGATCCTAAAAAGTTAAAATTCTAGATAAATAGGTCAAAGAAGCACAAGAAATCTAAATCAAGAAGTTCTAGCCTAAAATTATTCTATTAGAAAAATTTCCAAAGAGATAATTCTCTTGGTTGGATGCGGCTTTTAAAGAACTTCTTTCTCCGGGCATGGGTCCCTCACACGTCGGCGAGCCACTCCTCTATCTCCCTTGGGAGAAGAAAGGCGGGCTCATTGGCATCGGTTTGAGGAGGTGCAACCTTCACTGGGACTTCTTGTAGATCTTCAAGAGGAGGCTCCGCTGGAAGGTCATACCACCCAGTAGGATTGTTGATTCCAAGTGCTAGGTTCCAATCCTCTTGAGGGAGGATTGGTTCCATGGGAGGTGTTACAAGAATGTTTAACCTCTGGTGCAAGAGGTTAATTTCTTGAAAACTGTTTTCCAACCCCACCGTGATATAATTTATACGGTCTATTAGGACCTCCTCTACCGAAGTCATCTCATCAATAGCTTCACGTAATGCCATTACGTAGCGTACGAGAGTTGCTTCAATTGATGACCTTCTTTCCCTTCGACTGTTTCTGGAGTGCGCAGAAGAGGTTCCACTATTTTGACTAGACATTCTACGAAAACAAACCAAAAATAGTTCATTTTAATGAAACAGTATCTTCGGACACGGCCCCGTGCTCAATGAGCGCGGCCCCGTGTTCACCTTTCTGCAGATCTTTGGAACAAGGAATCTTGGAGTTTCAAATTATTTTTCCAACTTATGAAGAGTTTTTTAGCAGAAATAACTTAAAACAATGTTGTACAACTTATTTTTAACAAGATTCCTTGAACAAAAACCTAATAAACATCACAATAAGGCTTGGAATCATGGTGATCTCAAGCTTCAATGGAGGTGTTGATGCAAGAAAGATGAAGAAGAAGGCAATGTATAAAAGAGGAAAAGACAAGATGGTTGTTAGAACCTTCTTTTAGAAAATACCTAGGATGGCAGGTGAGAAGATCCTTTCAAATCTCTGTCCCTAGATGGTCCAAATGTGCAGGATTCTTGGCTGCATTTATAGAAAACGACAGCATGCTGGACACGGCCCGTGTCGGCTGGACACGACCCCGTGTGCAGGAAAGATCCTGACACATTTTGTCCGTATTCTGACAAAAGTCAGAAAGGAATCTTTTGGTGGACACGGGGGCGTGTTGACCTGGGCACGACCCCGTGTCGAAAGGCTGTTTATGAAGTTTGTCTATTTCTAAGGAACTTATCCGGATCAGGCGGTTCCTTACTGGATGGAACAACCCCAAAGTGCCTAAGATACATTAATTGCTCTAGATTAAGACGAGAACGCAAGAGGTTGTCGGTGAGGGTGATTCCTATGCTATATGTAGGTGGACAAGTCCAACCCTTTCCCAGGCTCTCGTTAAAGAAGGTGTATGCCGAATCGCTCAGGTCTATGTATGCACCGAACGAAGTCGATGGGGAGTCCTTCACGGCACAATCGGCACAAGGACGACTATCGCTCAAGTCCTCGCTAGAGTTAGAGGTAACATTGGGAACAACGAAGTTTTTTTATTTGAATGCGATCCCAACGATTCTTCTTGGTTATCGTCTTGAGATAAATTATTGAAATCTATCCTAAGTTCTTTTAACCAATTAAGAATTAGATCTTCCATTTGAAATAGTTCATCAAGAAGCATTTCTCCTAGAAGATCCGGTTGAGAGCATTCGAGGGAGAGATAGGGATTATTTTTACTTTCGCCCCTCTTAAGGATACAGGAAAACGATGGGTCTATATAGTGGGGCTTATAATTTAGAAAATAACATTCAAATTCTTTATGAGAGCCACCACATAATTGACACCACGTACCATAAGAGTGCCGAAAGTAAAAAGTATCAGTATCACTCATGTTTGTGTCAGAAATTACCAACCGTCGGGATCTTACGGTTCTGTTTTCAGTAACTGAATCTTGGGCACGGGGCATGTTGAGTGGGCACGGCCCCGTGTTCAGCTTACTGTCTGACTTAAAACAAGATTGCCACTTCCAATGATTGGGCACGGGGCGTGTTCAGCGGGCACGGCCCGTGCTGAGTTCTGCAGAAGCTGAAAAATTAAGAAAAATCCTAAAAACAGAAAAATTAGAAAAAACGATTAGGCCGCTAATTCCTAACTTTCTTAAAATCCTTGTGTCCCCGGCAGCGGCGCCAAAAACTTGATGGGTGTGAAGTGTCGTTAGTTTTTAATGTATATTTTAAGCCCTTTTTAACACTTTTTAGCCAAGTTTTAAATTTATAAAACGCGATATTTACTAACACTAAACACACGTATGGGCAAGTGCACCCATCGTGAGCGTAGTATAGTGTTGGTAAGATACCGAGGTCGTCCAAGGACACAAGAGCTTTTATTACCGGTTTATCCTCAACGTCTAATCAAATCAAAAGTTTAGAAAAAAGTTTTTAAACAAGAAAATAAAACTAACTAAAATGCTGAAAAATAAAATAAAAGTAAAAACAGATAGACAAGATGAATCACTTGGCTCCGACTCGTGTTTAGTGTAACCTTTGATTATTTCCGCACTTTTGCACTTTTTAAGAGATTATCTTAGTTATTGCAGTAGGCCCCTCTTTTGAAAGTGACGTTACCCTCAACCTAGTAGTTTGAGTCAGCAAGGATACAATCCTAAAGGGTCGGATTATTGAAAGATAATTAATTAAGTTATTAATGCATATTATGGTAGGCCCCTCTTTTGAAGGTGACGTTACCCTCGGCTAAGTAGTCTGAGTCAGCAGGGATACAGTCCTAAGTAGCCGGGTTAAAGTATTAATAGTAGCTTACATATGAGGGGATCAAAGAGTTTGGACCCCCGCCATCCAATACCGGTGGGTATTGAAGGAGGTCCTACTAAATTTGACCCAGGTCCTTGCAGGATCTATACACTGAACAAGGCAAGACTCTTACCAAACCGTTCCCTTAACCCCCGACCAGGTAGCCAACATACCTCCATATAGACCGTGGAGATATGAATGGTAAAAATCTTTTATTTTATATAGACAGTAAAATAATGCCAAGACACCACGGACAAACGATAAGGAAGAATCACCTTCAACATAAGAAACTAGTTATTAAAGTCATTAATACATAACCAAGTAAAAAGTGCGAAAAGATTAAAAATAAAAAGTATTACACTAGACACTTGTCTTCACCAAGTGATGTAAGAGACTTAGGCAAACATGGCCTTTGATTGTCAAGAACTCTTACGATCAATCTTGGATCCCGAGACGACTCACACACTCTATGATGGACAATGGATGATGGTGGTGGATGATGGTGCTGTGATGGTGGTGGGTGGTGGGTGAAGTGTGAGAGAGGTGGTGTGCCAAGGGATGGTTTGAAAATGAGCCAAGCACCCCTATTTATAGCCTGAACAGCAGCTCGGGCATGGCCCCGTGTCCATTGGGCACGGCCCCGTGTCCATCCTCCTCTCTTTCTTCATTAATTGCAGTTTGTCTGCATTAGTTGACCACGCCCCGTGTCCGCTGGGCACGCCCCCGTGTGCAGAAGCGTATCTGTACTATCAAGATTTCCCCAGATTCTGCGAATCTTAGAGTTGACCACGGCCCCGTGTCCGCTGAGCACGACCCCGTGGTGGGTGATAGAAGCTTCTACAGCTTTGTCTTTTCTGCTGACACTTGGGCACGCCCCCGTGCTCATTGAGCACGGGGCGTGTTCAGCCTTCTGTTTTCTTGATTTTGCTTGGGAAGATGTTGTCGGGGGGTCGGGCATGCCACGTTTGTTCCTTTTCTTGTATTTATGTCAGATTTAGCTGCCTTTTTGCTTCTTTTGTTCATTTGAGCTCATTTAATCCTGAAAATACAAAAGGAAGACAAAAACACACTTTTTCCAACATTAGTACTAAAAAAGGGTTAGTTTATGCCACAATTGATGTAATTTATATGTTGCATTTTGTGCACATCATGTATTTTGAATGTGTCGCCAAGCAAAGAAGCCGTTGATGGAAATTCTCCACGTTCGAAGCCAAGGAATGCCAAGCTTCGTATCACGGCTAGGATAAGCGTGCGACTAGTTTGGAGGAAAGACCTTTTTGGGCCTATTCCCAAAACCAAACCTATTGAAACTCTCAACCAGACTTCGGAGTCCATACAAGAGGTCCCAGAGACTCAAATTTTGAAGCCTGTACCAGTGGAATCCATACTAGGAGGTCTCTGAGGTCCCCGTATTAAAGTTAATACCTGTAAATGCTAAAAACCCCTATTTTCTTACCTCCAAGTTTTGGAATCCCAGACTTGGATGACATCAGTCAAAACCCAATCCGCGATCCATAATTATTCTTTAACCATAGAATCCTTGGATTCTACTTCTACAACGGATCCTGAATTGGAATACTTACTTTATTCACTGAGGTCTTCAGTGTCGCTATCGCGTGCGGTAAACTAAGAAGAGAAACAATCGGAATGAAGCAAGGAAGGCATTAGAAAATCCTTCTTTCATTGTATTTCATTTTCCTTTAAGTCCATGAATGGGCATTTGCTTATTGTAGTCCCTTATGGACATATTATTTCATCATAGTTCCTGTGAGGACCTATCTCTTCTGTATAGTCCCTATGTGGACCTATTTCTTAGTCCCTATACGGACTTATATTCCTTTTAGTCCCTGCGTGGACTTGTGTTGCTTTAAAGTCCTATGTGGACAAACTAGTTATTAAAAGTCCTACTTAAGGCACAATTGTAATTTCCTAAAGAATTATGGAAAGTTTTGAAATTTTTATATATGTAATCATTACATCTTTTGTTTAAACGATTGTCTCGATTTTAATTCAAACTTTATCGATCTGCAAAATAATTCCAAAAGATCTTCTTAATGGTTTACCCCTGCCAAGTGGCAAGACCACATTAATTGGTCAAAATATTTGGTAGTTAAGGATAATTATTCCTTCTGCTATGGTAGTTAAGGGAGATACTCCTTCAATCCAGAGGTGGTGGACTATGTTCAAGCCTCCAAACCTATATGGTCAATGCGACCATGGTTATAATGTGTAACCATTAAGACAATTATTCTATGTTAACATTCAAGTAATGTTAACACTCGTGGCAGTGTGACTTAAGAAACCACACTAGCCGTCAAGGTATCTGGACTACTGGTGTGCATTAGGTGTGATATGATTTTATTAATATTTTAAGCCCATTTTACGCATTAGTAAAGTTTTAAATTTATAAAACACGATATTCTACTAACACTAAACACACACATGGGTAAGTGCACCCATTGTGAGCGTAGTATAGCGTTGGTAAGATACCGAGGTCGTCCAAGGACACAAGAGCTTTTAGTACCGGTTTATCCTAAACATCTAATCAATCTAAATTTGTGAGAAAAGTTTTGAAATATGAAAATAAAAACTAAAAATGCAGAAATAAAAATAAAATAAAATATGAAAATAAAAACAAAAAATGCAGAAATAAAAATAAAATAAAAACAGATAGACAAGATGAATCACTTGGATCCGACTCGCCTTTAATGTATTCTTTGATGATTTTCGCACTTTTGGATTTTGTAAGAGATTATCTTAGTTATAGTAGTAGGCCCCTCTTTTGAAGGTGACGTTACCCTCAACCCAGTGGTTTGAGTCAGCAAGGATACAATCCCAAAGGGTCGGAATATTGAAAGATAATTAACTAAGTTATTAATGCGAAAAGTGGCAGGCCCCTCTTTGAAGGTGACGTTACCCTCGGCTAAGTGGGTTGAGTCAGAAGGGATACAATCCCAAATAGCCGGTTTAATGTATTAATAGTAGTTTACATATGAGGGGTTCAAGCCATTCGCACCCCCGCCATCCAATACCAGTGGGTATTGAAGGAGGTCCTCGTAAGCTTGAACCAGGTCCTTGCAGGATCTATACACTGAACAAGGCAAGAACCTTACTAAACCATTCCCTTAACCCCCGACCAGGTAGCCAACATGCCTCTATATAGACCGTAGAGGCATGAATGATGCAATCTTTTAATTTATATAGACAGTAAAGTAACGCCAAGACACCACAGACAAATGATAAAGAAAATTCACCTTCAACATAAGAAACTACTTATTAAAGTCATTAATACAAAACCTAATAAAAAGTGCCGAAAGATTAAAAATCAAAAGTAATACATAAAAGACTTGTCTTCACCAAGTGATGTAAGAGGCTTAACCAAACATGCCCTTTGATTGGCAAGAACCCTTATGATTAATCTTGGATCTCGAGACTACTACACACACTCTAAAGGTGGATGATGGATGATGGTGGTGGCTGTTGGTGTTGTAGTGGTGGTGGAGTGGTGGCAAAGTGGGAGAGTAGTGGTTTGCCAATGGATGCCTTTGAAGTGAACAAAGCACCCCTATTTATAGCCTACACAGAGCTCTGGCCACGTGGGCAGAAGCGTATATGTACTATCAAGATTTTGCAAGATTCCGCGTATCTTAGCGTTGACCACGCCCCGTGCTGAGCTGGGCACACCCCCGTGGTGGGCGTAGAAGCTTCTACAGCTTTGTTTTTCTGCAGGGTTCTGACCACACCCCCGTGTCCAGCGGGCACGGCCCCGTGGTCAGTCTTCTGTTTCCTTTGTTTTTACTTTGGGGATGCTGCTGAGGGGTCGGGCATGTCACGTTTATTCCTTTTCTTTGTATTTATGTTGGTTTTGGTTGCATATTTGTTCCTTTTGTTCATTTAGCTCATTTGATCCTTTAATTTCAAAAGGAAGACAAAAACATGCTTTTTCCAACATTAGTACTAAAAAGGGTTAGTTTTATGCCTCATTTGATGTAATTTATATGTTACATTTTGCACACATCAACTACGTCCAAGCCTCATATTCTATATGATCAGTGCGATCATGACTAATATCATCAATATGATGATCATAGTATTAAACATCCATAGTGATGAAGTGCCTACGGGCTATATATGTTGTCCAACAAGACAATGACAGTTGTGATCGTTATGGTTCACTGTCCAAGGTGGTGGGCTATGCCCAAGCCTTATAGTCTATAAGATCAATGTGATCGTGACTAATATCATCAAATATGATGATTACATATATATATATATATATAAACATCCATTAGTGATGTCAATTTATTTGCCTATGGGCCAAAATAAATCATCTTTCAAGACGATGACAGTTGTAGTCTATGACTCCCTGTCCAAAGGTAAAGAACTATCTTCAAGCCTTGAAGCCCCTGATCAAATAAGATTGTGGCTTATAAAAATAATGTCCTTTGTGAGAGGCCAATGTGCCATATTCTAAATGTCCTTCGTGACAAGCCAATGTGCTATATTACAATGTCCTTCGTGACAGGCCAATGTGCCGTATACTAAATGTCCTTCGTGACAAGCCAATGTGCTATACTTTAAAGTCCTTCGTAAAAAGCCAATGTGCTATATTTTAATGTCCTTGTGACAAAGCCATGTGTCGTATTCTAAATGTCTTTGTGACAAGGCCTTTTGTACGATATCTTATAATGTCCTCTGTGACAGGCCTTTTATGTCATATCTTATAATGTCCTTGTGACGAGGCCTTTTATGCCATACCTATATGTCCTCTGCGACAAGGCCTTCGTGCCATATGATTATCTATGTTCTTCGTGACTAGGATTTATGTCGTATTATTTTTATATCCTTCGTGGCAAGCCTATGTGCTACATCTATATATCTTTCATGACAGGCCTCTATGCCATGTTTTAAAAAGTCCTTTGTGTTGAGCCTTTAAGCTATTTATAATTGTCAATACGATAAAGACAGTTGTGACATTGTGATCCCCTGTCTAAAAGGTAATGGACTCGGTCCAAACCTTATTTGCCATTGGTGGTCCTTTTGTGACCTAGGCTAAATATAATTGATGTATTTTCGAATAACAGACAATAGGAAAGTTAAAACCTAAAAGCCGATATAGTTTAATGATACCATGGCTTGTTAATCATCAAATATGACTAACTATTATCTTACAACTAAGCAATTGTACCTACGCTTACTTAATCGAATACGGCTGAGTTATTATAAATCTTGCAATTTAAGACACGAGCTAGCTCAGGTAAATACTCTTAACCTATTTTCCCTATACGGGCTTGGGATACGGTAAACTATTTACCACATGGTCGGGTATGGTATTCGAAGACCAATGTGCCGGGAAATTCAAATAATCTATTTTAATTCGTATTGCTTGACTGAAACATTGGGGGTTAATGTGACCGTGTCCTGGCTATCCTTGACTCATTTAATTGTAAGTGGCCACGACCTAAGCACGGGGTGTAGGCATATACCTGACTAATGCGATATGGTTTATTAAATAATTTTATACCCAATATGGGTTTCCCAATAAGGGAACAAGTGGTGTGTCGGTTAATCATGAACCGACATAGTTTCTGGGCCCTATATGTATTGTCAAGTTATGTGAAACTGATAACATGAGATATAGTTTGTCCCAAGTTATAAAAGATTTCTCGTGCCTTGTGCACCTAAATCAATTTTGAAAAATGTTTTCAAAATGTGTCGGTTGATTGTATTTACTAGTGAAAACTGACGCATTTTCAAAAGACTAAGTGACATGTACAAATACGTAAATAGGCTGGAAGCTGCTCGGATTTGTTAGACGAGGAATTTGCAACTCCTTCGCATATGCCTGTAGTCTGATATACTTCTTTTAATGATCCGCTTGTGGATTATTACAAGCTTGTCTGTACTTATTATTTGGTATTTTCAGACAATTGAGCTTGTAATAGTATTTTATATTCCAAAGACTTCCGCTGTGCTATTCTGTGTATGTTTGACTATGACGATACCAATCTTACGTCACGATACTCCCCACCGAGCCCACGGGGCTGAGCTATAAATACCGGGGTGTGACAAATGCACACTAATCCCCAAAAGCGTCCACATAAACCCTCTAGAACTGCCTAAGGCCCCAAAAATTTTCACAACGTATTTTTGACCCATCCGAAAGCTGTGTTTCCTTCATAGAAAAAAAAAACATTTTTTGAGACAACACCAACCTTTTAACCCACTTGGCTTTCTTCTCCTCACCAACTCCTCTAACATTTATACTCATAAAATTCATAATTGCTTGTTATTACACTCCTCTCCTTTAACCAGCTCCTCCACATTCTTATTGAAGCCAGAAAGATTCACCCCCACTTTCAATCCGAATTTAATAGTTTTTGGACCTCTGACTCTGACGACACCCCTTGTTCTTCTTGATTAACCATCACCTTGTCAGAGATTTGGGTATCCTCGAACACTTGATCTTTAATTACGCCTCTCTGGTGGTCTGGAATGTGTTGCTTAATTCCCCCTGAGTCAATCCCTTTCTCCATAGATATGGACGCCATAAACCTTCTATTCCTATCCTTCTCACAATGCCCAGAAGGAATCTTATCCCCAATAGTTGTTTGGGATAGTTCATTTAGGTTGGTAAGAGGACCCAACGGGAATAACACTGGCCTATTCACATTGCGTGAAGGCCCGTTACTGGTCCCTCTTCTTCACTTCTTTGATTTAGGTCCTGAATTGGAATCAGGCCCGCTTCCAGAGCCCAACTTGTGACTTCTACTTGGTCTGGTCCTACCCAAGTTTGACGTGTCCAAAAATCTTAAAGCGTCAAAAACTCCAAAATCTTTTGACGTTTGATTTCCGCATGGCTGATCAACAGACTTCTCATGCAAAGGACTATGAGTCTTGGAATCCTCACCTCCATCTTTATCCCTTCCTCCTATGCACATGCTAATGTTGGTCGACCTTTCTTCTTCCACCGGAAAACTTTTCGCCGACGACCATGGTGTCCTGCTTTCCTCCACTTCAACAATATACGACTTATCTTTCCATTTAACTGCAACTTTCTCTTCAATCTTTTTGCTGAATCTTGTGAGGATCCCATTCTTACCAAACACCAAGTTGTCATCCATGCGAGATACTTTTAAAGAGGCGATGATCTTCCCCAAAGAATTACTGATTAGATGTCGGCATACCATATTCTAGCCGGTACACCAGTTATCACTAACTAAGCGATCATTTCTTCCTAGGTATAATTGCCGTTCCATTCTACTAGAGACTTGAGATATTTTTCCCACGTCTCCTTTCTGTTGTTTAAGTAATCCGAGGCCATCTTTGAAGAGTTGAACAGAGTAAGCACCACCATACCCCCAAATATATAAACCCCACTTCCAGTATACCGAGATCACCAACCAGGCACTTGAAACTTACTAAGCTATCAAACAATTTCACCTCCCCGACGAGGGCGATTCTGTGTGATTGGAGCTCTACTTGGCTTTCTTCTGGTACCAGTACAATTGTTTATTTATTTCCTTCTCCCTATTCTGCAAATACACCACTACATACCTATAATGAGTTTTGCTTTGGGTCCCCATCCACCTATTTGAGACTGGTATCTGGTTTGCCACGGGAACCGAAGTCGACTTCTCTTTCTTCTTATTCTTTTCCTCCTCAACTTGGTTGTTAGTATACTTGTCGTATTTTGCTATGTTAACGCCAACCTTGGCCCCTTTGATTGTCACACAACTCATTTTTTTCAACAACTCCTCTGCGTCATTGATTAAAGCATACCTGAGAAAGCCAAGCCGGTTTTTCAACTTATCTCTCTTCTTGTCAATGTACACACTCCTTAGATCTCCAAACTCAGCGAAAATTCTCAAAAGTGTGGTTTCTTTCACCCCCTCCGGAAGGATGTAGACAAAGATGTTGGTAGTCGGAATCTTCGGACGCCACATATGCTTGCCCCCGTGTCTTTTTTCCTTGTGTGTTTCCCCTTGTAAGTCTGCCAATCCCTCTCTTCCCCCTGAGAATTCCGAATTCTTTTTTGTTCCTCCAGCTTCTTATTTCTTAGCGCTTCCGGTATCAGTCGCGGCCTTCCAGTTTCTTTCCTGCCGATGGGTCTTCTTTCTGTCGTTTTCTTTTTTATTTATCTTTTTTTTTACCTTTGTTATTTACTATATTGTTTTAACTTTTCTTATTATTTTGATGTTTAGATCCGAGTTACGACGCAAATAACAACACACATTTAGATATCATTTTATTTAATCTTACAAATTTATTTATTGGTTTTCATGGTGTGCTATAAGTTCAGAATTCCAACTGTGTCCATGCGCAACGCGTGGCTAACTACGACACTAGTTATTATTATAACATAGAGTGGTAATTGATATTTGAAAAATTAGAATATTGATGGAATCAAAATGAATATGTTACGTTAATATTCAGGTAGTGTTTGGTACGGAGAAATAAGATGCGGACTGAAATGTAATATTGCGAGCGAATGAAGCAAAATGTGTTTGGTTGGTCAAGGTAAGGCAATCACTCATTACATAACACATTCCATCCCTTCTAAAAACAGCAAATTCATCCCATCTACCACCCTTATTTTTTTCATTCCATCCCCTCTCTCACCCTTCATTACCACCACCACTGGCCACCACTGCCACAGCCACCACTACTCGTCGGCACCCACTGCCACCACCACCACCACCGCCGGTCACCACCACCCTGAACGCTGCCGCCGCCACCCTCCATCGCTACCTTAAACCGCCGCCACCACCACCCATCGCCGCTGCTCCACCATCGTTGTCACCCACTACGACCACTGCCACCACCTATCATCGATTTTATTACTTCCTCTTTTCCTTCTTACCAAATAACACAAAGTAATGATTCATTGCATTCCTACATGGTAACCAAACAAGTTCAGAGAATTGTAATGATTCATTTCATTCATTTCTCCATTCTATTACCTCGTCCATTTCATTCAGTTGTTCATTCCATTACCCCCATACCAAACATACCCTAATAAGTTTATTATTTATTATTTTATTATAAAAGAAATCAAGTGAATAATATAGCAAATTATGATCTTAAATGTATGTGTATAAATGAAAAAGTAATTAAATCTCTACCTCAAATAAATTTAATTTTGGGATACTTATCATTATTCTAGATCTCATTAACTTATGTCTCTCTCTTCTACTAAATAATGATATTAAAATAAAATATTTTTAAATATTTATTATAAATTTAATTATGGGTATTTATTATTTAATTATTGGAGAAAGGATCATGTACAAGACAAAAATCTCATTCGAATACGTGAGAAGGAGGAAGTGACCAGTGTCATGGGCAGGAAAAGTAATTTTGTTTTTTCTCAAGTGAACTAGTTTCCCCCTTGATTTTTAAACGACTATAACTTTTTCAAATATTCTTTTAAAAAGTTACACCATATTACTGAACATTTCATTCTCTTTAATTCGAACAGCCTATTGCTATAGTTTTCTTAAAAAATACAGGATTTTGTATACCCATTACGTGATTTTGAATACCCAGTACTGACTACGTGATTTTTTAATACTCATTACGTGATTACACATTCAACACAAATCATTAGGTGATTACACATTCAATATAAATTCATTACGTGATTACAAATTCAATATGATTTATCATAACTAATGTTTTTACAACTATGCTTATTACATGATTACACATTCAATAATAAGAACTTGATTCTTTATGCTTTATTACGTGATTAAATCTCTAATATACGACATTATGTGATTATTATAGGTTGATTTGGCTAATGTTTTGTATATAATTAATCCTTAATAGGTGATTATAACTGTAAATATTAGGTATTCCATATGAAATTTTATGTATTATATGTTTTGTTTTTACGTAATTACATAATCACTCAATGAGATTTCACATAAATACTATAATGAAATCTCACTAAATGGGCATTCAAATTCACGTAGTCACGTAATAATACATAGTTAACTATTGTTACAAAATTATGTAATCACATAGTGGAGTTTCACATAAAATACTATAATGAAATAACGTAATCACGTCACGGGTATTCAAAATCCCGTAGTCACATACTAGGTATTCAAAATCCTGTAATTTTTTTTAAGAAAACTATAGCAATATGCTGCTCCAATTAAAGAGAATGAAATGTTCATTAATAAGGTGTAATTTAAAAAAAAAACATTAACATATGAAAAAGTTATAGCCATTTGAAAATCAAGGGAGGAAGGAGTTCAAGTGAAAAAACCATGAATACCCGTCAGTTCACGTCTTTCCAAATGACTACTTTTAAGTCTTGAAATAACAAAGTAAACTTATTTAAGTCTTCAAGTACTACTAAGTTCAAAGTCACGTTCATTAAAATATTAAAAATCTAGAATAATGTTAATAATTCTTTATGAGAGATTATAATTTTTTATAAGTTATTTATATATTTTTAAAAAAAAAAATATTTAATGTGATTGGATGGTTTGAATGGTAATAATATAAAATATCAAATAATAGAAAAGATAGGTGATAAAACAAAATCCAAGTTTTAGTTTCTATATTTTTTTATATGCATTTATGAATTTATATATTTTAATTGCACTTTAAGTTAACTTGACTATGCCAAAATGATATTTAAAGGCCTAAGTACAATTGAATCGTATTAATATTTATCAATTACATATAAATTAATACCCAGTTGATAAGATTGTTTTAACATTACAAAATTTATAATTGTTACGTCAAAGTTAATTTTTAAGAATAAATCATGACAATGGGAGGTTTTTTTTAATTACATTATATTTATTCAACCTGAATACATATGTTTTTTAACCCGTATGATACATGATATTTTTAAAGACATAATTTTTTTTTGTTACTAAACATATAACATTGATTTACAAAAATGTCATTTCCTTTTTAGTTGAGTATGACTTTTGGGTTTGTCCACCAAACTTTGTTTGGTGGTCAAGTTTGGCCCTTCATTTTTTTGTCTTTAAGTTTACGCTTTTATTTCCTTCCTCCCAACTTTCAAAGTTTTCACTTTTGACCGATGTTTTTTAAACATTTTATAGAATATGACTTTCATCTCCTCGACTTTGAGTCATTTAGTATTATAAATTCGTGTTTTTTTGTTTATGTTTATTCCTGTTTTTGGTCGGCTTGGCAGTTTTACGCCCCCACTCTGTCGGTATAAACTCGAGTTCGTCTATATTATATGTCACGTGAGTCACTTGATGTTATCAATTCATGTTTTTGTTTTTCGTTTTACCCCGGTGTTAATCGTCATTAGGATGCTACTTATAATGTTTGTGCGCCCCACCTCCGGTGGCATGATTTTATACCTCCCGACCCGCAACGAGGGGGACTCAATTCTAGTTATATTTATTAAACTCATGTAATACATAAGTGTTTAACCTATTATAATTATATTATATTATATTATATTATAATACTATAAATAAGCAACATATTTGTGCTTATAGTTGTTGTACCATTGGTTTTTGGAGTTTAAAAAAAATGGATTTTTCATTTCTAACTCTAAAGTTTCAATCTTTGTCAATTTAAGTCTAAAGTTCAATATTAATTTGATTTTCATTTTTAATTCAAAAATTTTCATATTTTGCAATTTAACCCCTTTGAGTTTTTTACTTTTAACCCAAAGCTTTGCATCTTCTTCATTTTAACCCCAACACTTTTTTTACTGTCAACTTTGTTCCTTATACTTTTCATTTTTCGTAAGTTTTCTGTTTAATATTTCGTTCTAAATTTTCCGAGTTAACACGCCGCAACGTGCATGTGAGGTTCAACGTTTTATCATTTATTTTTTTCCCGTTTGACAGGCCCGTCGCAGCATGTCTATTTTTCCCCGTTTGATAGGTCTGTCGTAAAGTGCATATCAAAGATCGACTTAATTATTCTTTTCTATGTTTTACAAACATGCTTGCGGTAATGTAAGAAACTTTTGTCTTTAATATGATATATAATTAACTAACTAACTAATGAATTCTCGCCGTAATAACGGATGATCATTCTAGTCTATCTATTATACTAAATGAATTCTCTTAGGCCACATGGGCTATTCTTAGCCAATCATTTTGATGATGTGGACACCCTCTTAATCAAGAGAATTCACTCTGGGCGCCAAACCTCTGTTCTCCTTTATCTCATTTGTCCGCTCTTTTTTATCAAAGAGTGATTCATACGTTTCACCATCAATCAATTCACCAGACTTTCCATTCTGTTTAAACCCTTCCTTTTCAAACTTATTGCATATCACAAACCCTAAATCTAAGGCAATCCTTGCATTTGACGATTAATCTGTGCGAAGACAATGGATCTAACATTCTAGATCGAGGTTAGACTCTTCTTCTCTGTAGTTTTTCTTCTTCTTCTTCTTCTTCAGATTTTGATTCTAAGTTCAATTTCCAAATCTGAAATTAGGGTTTATATTGTTTAAACAGTGTCGATTTGTTAACGAAACAAATGGTTTTATCAATGGATTTCAAGATAATATCCTCCTTCTACGATTGTTTGGTGTGGATTTCTAGCAATCAAAGGTACAAAATCATAATATTTATGTCGCAATCAAAGGTACAAAATCATTGACTCTGAATGTACCATCAATTATCATGAGGTTTGTGGGTCATTACATCATGGGTTTTCTTTATTTGTTCTTGAATTTGGAATTACATTTACTTTTGATGGTGTTTGTTATGCTTATTTGGGTAAAAAAGTTTTGATTTTTAAAAGAATTTAACTGTACCCTTTTATTTGATCTTCAATTTCTCATTGATTGTGTCTGTACTATCAATTATCATGAGCTTTGTGGATGATTGCATCATGGGTTTCCTTTGTTTGTTCTTGGTTTTGGAATTTAATTTACTTTGATGGTGTTTGTTATGTTTATTTTGGGCAGAAAAGTTTTGATTTTGGAAATAATTTAAGTGTACCAATTTGTGATTTGATCTTTAATTTTTAGAAATTTCTCATCGATTCTGCCTGTGACATCATTCTCTGGCGATTTCATACATCTTCAATTGTCTCAAACACAAAAACTCTCATCCAGGTATTTTTATCATCTTCAACCCTTGCTTTGGCAAATCCCGCCTAAACGTTTTTCTATGTTCACCTTTTTTCTTTCATCCGCCTCTGTATGCAGAAACCCTAATACTCATACGCTGCATCTATGGCCACCACACTCTGGTTCTTTGTGCCTGCGACCACCCCCTCTGTCTTCTTCATCTTGCATGATGGTTGATTTGGTTCCCGAATAAGGTTAGGTTTCCTAATATGCTTGAACAATCATGGATATTATGACTAATTATCAAGTTAAGTTTGTTTTTTTATGATTCATGTTCTACAATCGGTGATGTTTCTTTTCCAAATATGTTTATCCTCATTGATTTTATTGCGTTTATATGTTTCAAGTGATGTTTCTTCCCCACACACTGTTAATATGTTTATCTTCATTGGTTTTAACTTCAATCAAGCATGAAGAAATTTGGCATAGGCATGTACCTGTGGAATCAAAAGGCTATACTTAAGGCTTGGCAGTTAATTATTTAGTTATTTATTTATCTGTTATTTTTTTCTTTTTGGGCCTTCTGGTATTTACAATTATATGTTGGTTGGTTGGTTTGAATCTTTTTTAGTCTCAAAACTGGTCAAACAAGAAAACTTATGTATAAGGGAACGGGTCAAATGGTTGTACCAGTTAATAGTTTTCAAAATGTGTATTCATTGATTTAGATCAATATTTAAGTTTTAATCATATTGTTTTTGTATTTGTATATCTAATGAGTAGTTATTTATTAGAAAAATAATGCACAAAAAGGTGGTGTTCAGTCACCCGTTTCGACACAACAGTTTTGCTTTTGGGGTTTTGAGGTAACCGGCGTTGTGGCCGCTAGAGTTATCGATTGGAAATTGATTGATTGGGTTTTAATGCGACGATGGGGATTATAAAGGGTGTAAAATGGTGGCAAACGACAAGGGAAAAAGCGGTTAGAGGATACACATTGGTTTGGTTTTAACTGTAAAGTCATGACGGTAGGAATAGTGACTAGGAGTCGGACGTATCATTTATGAAACTTTTCATTTTTGTTGTTCTTGAATTGGAATTGAATGGCGTTTTGCTTAATTTGGAATCCAACTCATGTATGATTTGCTCAATTTTGGATGCAATTTCAGCAACTCTATGAAGTGTTTACATGTCTTAATTAGTTTACAGTTGGAAAATTATTCTTTAGGTTATGATTATCTGGTGCTTGAATTTTATGTATAATGTAATCGGATTTTTGCCAAACATTCAACACCATTAAAAGTGATCGTCATTCGATTATGATTATATGTCTGAGATATTATTACCTTAAATGGTTGCATTTGTGATAGCGCACAGGTTGATTGCAGCTTCTTTATAAATATACACGTTGCCACCCATATTCCTGGACATACCACAAACTAAAATCAAGGTTCAAAAGTATTATATTTGTTTTTTTTAGTATCAAACTATTTTTTTTTTCATTTGAATATGATTTTGACATAGTAGCGGGGTCAAACTCAAGCAGCAGCGGTGTTGGTTCAGTTAGATTCAAAGACAGCTAACTATCGTTATCTGCCCGACAGCAGCAGCGCCGACCATGCATTTTGGTTCAGTCAAGGCAGCCTAGAGGGGTTAGGGTATGGTAAGAGACGACGACGGCTGGAAGTTTTAAGATTCTAACGAAGTCCGGTTAACTCCGGCGAGAACCTGGTGACCTGAACAAGGTATGCCGTATGCATACATCCTGTTTAGTCAGATCGGGTCTTCCATGTTTTTATATATAACAGGTTAGACTTTTGGGTGTAGTTTGGGCTGTGATTCCGACAACATCGATCTGAATAAGGATTTGAATCAGGTACCTTTGACATAACACATATGTTTTGCCGGCGATTGTTAATTGTTATGATACTTTCCGTTGTGTATTCATCTAAGTTATTGGATGGTTCAGATCTTATTTTGGCAACAATGTGAACTTTTGGGATGGTTTTGTGGAGGTATGTTCTAATATTTTACAAATATTAAGGGTAAGAATGTGATAGTAGGTCCTGTGTACTTGATGGCAATATAAACTATTGTAAAGAAACCATGTGATTTATTTGTTACTGGTTGTTTCGTGTTAAGTTCAGTTAGATTCATTTTGTTATGAAGCAAGAGTATTAACATGACTGATGACTCTGGTAGTTCAAATAGTGCATAACACATTTGAAATTGCATTTTTCTTATTTGTTAAGTTGCTTTCTTTACCATGAAACGAGCTTCAATTCAACCAGAATTCATGTATAAGTTTTTATTTTTGTGTTACACCATTACCATTTTATTCGAATATGAGTTTGATACTCTCCTGGAAGGCCTTCTCTGCAATGGCATATCTTGATAACATTCATTGACATTAATGGTATTGCTTAATGCCAATAGAATCCTCTTGCATTATGTGCAAGTGGATACTATGATGGCACCATTTTCACAGAAACATAAAGGGATTTATGATTAAAGGCGGAGATCATACCGGGACAGGCAAAGGAGAGGGACAAGTATTTGGGACAAAAACTTTAATGATGAGATACACGAGTCTCTAGAGGTGAAATTTGATTTATAATTATATAAATATGCCTATTACTTAAAGCGGGTGGGTTTTTATTATTCATTTGGTTGATGGTTGCTTTAGCTTTTTTAGCACAATGCCAGATGTGTGATATCAATGGCATATGCCTATTTAGAACAGATCCATATGGGCTAGCACCATCCAATGCCACCACCTACAAGTCATCACTTTTGTCAATGCGGCCGCTGCCTATTTTTTCGGAACCTACTTTGACCCATACCAAATTGATGCTTTTTGAAAAGACCGTATTGATCCTTTAGCTCAACTCACCTGTCCTCTTTGCTTCTCTTACTTTGAAACATGTTTGTGTTTTCTTTTTTATTGACTATAACAATAGTTATTCATGTTTTGTCGGACACCAATCGCTAATAATCAACGCTGACGCTGGTCTCTTAGAACATTCAACGGATGCGAGTTAGTCTCTTACTGATTACGCATATTATTTTTTTTTTCATTTCAAATATTTTTAAATGATTTTGGGTGATTTTATAGATATGCAAGGACAAAGACGCGAAGCCTCAAGTGTGGTTATCGGAAATTATATCGCAAAGAGGAGTCCACTTGATGTTGTTTTGGTTGTCTCCTGCGATTGTAGCGTGTGTGACATCTTATACATGTTATTACATTGGAATTCCGCTTGATGCCAGCAATGTATTCACGTTTCTCGCAACGATTCAGATCATTCAAGAGCCAATTCGTCTTATTGCTGATACTGCAGCCGTGTTAATAGAAGCAAGGGTGGCACTAACACGTATTCTTAAGTTTTTGGAGGCACCCGAGTTGCAAAAAGAACAAAAGAAGCATGTAAACGTCTGACACCAATCGCTAATAATCAACGCTGAAGCTGGTCTCTTAGAACATTTGACGGATGTGAGTTAGTCTCTTACTGACAATGCATATTATTTTTTTCATTTCAAATATTTTTAAATGATTTTTGGGTGATTTTATAGATATGCATAGAGTATTCTTCGGCAACGGAGTTGGTAATATGCTGGTGATTGCCGCTCCGATGACTTGCTGGGAGTGTGAATTCTGTTTCTTAAAAAGTTGTTGAATCAACACGAGTTATCAGTAATGGTACATAGCACAGTATGTGTAAAAACTTTTGATTTTGAATTATTTTACATGAGTTGATGTTAACTAGCATCATCATGTCTTTAGCAGGTCAAGTGGTCAAGTTTCTGATGTTGCAGCCATTAATGTCTGTATCGTTGATGCTTTCCTATCACTGGCCCGTTATAATGGAGCAGTTTTTACTTATACCGATACTGATGCTGTTACTCCGAAGGCTAGAGCAAGAACTTTGAGTATGCTCACCTTCTGGTGGCTTAATCCGCTGTTGTTAAAAGGAAAAAACGAAAGTTCTTCATGCGAACGATATCCCGAAGCTGCAACATGTGGATAGAGAGGAAACGTGTTATTCAAAGTTCATGAAAATATTGGAGAAACGAAAGGCGGAGAGTGTGGCGGGTGATCCATCTATGTTGTCCACTTTGTTTGTGTGGCAGTCGAACTTGAAACAGCCTGTGATCACGGGGTTGTTCGCCCCAATTAAGGTGATTTCGTTGGCTTCGTGGCCGATAATTTTAAGGGCTTTTATAAAGGTTTGTCAAGGGAAGCAGGCATTTGAGCATGAGGGTTATTATCTCACTTTAGGATTGTTTTTTCTAAGTGTTTAGAATCGGTTGCGGAGAGACAAATGAATTTTAGAAACCGATTGATTGGGTTGCAAGTGAAATCTATGTTATGTGCGGCGATTTTTCGGAAGCAGCCGCGATTGTCGAATGATGCTAGAATGAGTTACTCTCCGAGTCAGATCATGAACTATGCGACTGTTGATGCTAATAGAATCGGGGAGTTTTCGTTTTGGTTTCAGCAGATTTGGGCAATTGGTTTGCAAATATATCTTGGGGTATTTATAATTTATTTTTCAGTTGGAGTAGCAGTGTTTGCGGCTTTGTTGGTTATAATCTTAACTGTTTTAGGGAATATTCAATTGGGTAACTTGCAGCATAAGATTCTAACGAAGCTTATGGCTGTGCAAGATCGAAGGCTGAAGGCTATAACGGAAGCTATTACAAACATGAAGATTTTGAAGTTGTACGCTTGGGAGAGTAACTTCCAGAAGGCAGCTGAAAAGTTGAGGAACGAAGAGATGAGGTGGTTATCGGCAGTTATATCGCAAAGAGGAGTCTACTTGATGTTGTTTTTGTTGTCTCCTTCGATTGTAGCGTGTGTGACATCTTATACATGTTATTACATTGGAATTCCGCTTGATGGCATCAATGTATTCACGTTTCGGGCAACGATTCAGATCATTCAAGAGCCAATTCGTCTTATTGCTGATACTGCAGCCATGTTTATAGAAGCAAGGGTGGCGCTAACGCGCATTCTTAAGTTTTTAGAGGCACCCAAGTTGCAAAAGGAACGAAAGAAGCATGTAAATGTCGGACACCAATCGCTAATAATCAGCGCTGACGCTGGTCTCTTAGAACATTCGACGGATGCGAGTTAGTCTCTTACTGACTATGCATATTATTTTTTTCATTTCAAATATTTTTAAATGATTTTGGTTGATTTTATAGATATGCAAGGACAAAGACGTGAAGTCTTAAATGTGGGAATATGTCGAACCTTTAAAAGGGTATGGCGGTTGAATCTTTACACTACAGAAGATGATGGAGAGTGTGAATTCAGTTTCTTAAAATGCTGCTGAATCAACATGAGTTATCAGCAATGGTACTTAGCACAGTATGTGCAAAAACTTTTGATTTTCAATTATTTTACACGAATTGATGTTAACTAGCATCATCATATCTATAGCAGGTCAAGTAGGAAAAATTCACGTATTTCAATTTGTCGTCGTAATCTTATCTATTCGGTTGTCTTTTACCGTGTATAAAATCATAATATTTAATGTTAGCGGTATTAGTGAAGAAAATTTCTTTTACCAACCCGCGAAGCTCCCGGGTTCTTAAACTATTTATTCCCAACATGTTTAGTGGTAGTTGTGGTTTGCCAAGCAGTTAGTCAGTGGCTTGAAAAAGTATGCTAAAGTGCTAAGTAATTACTTACATCGTCGAAAAATCTTCAAATGATAAAAAGGAATTGGAGGAGACTAAGAAGGTGGAGATGAAGTGATTTTTTTGTAAGTAAGTTGAACCTCATTTGATCCATCATCACCTTGAACAGGCAAAAACAGATTTCAAACACTCTTGAGGTTTTTGTTTTTATGTTTTCAAACGCTGATTTGGGCTTGATATTTTGCCGATTGGGATAAATTAATTCTATTTAATGGTTGCAGATGAGAAAAATTGTTTAAAAAAAATTTTGGTAGACATTTAATTTATGCAGTTAATGCGCTAAAAATGGTTATTTTATTTCGGGTTAAAACGGGTCCAGGTCAAAACAAGTTTCAGGTCAAGGTGTTTAAAAATGCTTTAAAAAAAGAGTTTGTACAGTTAACCACCAAAAGATACTAGAAAAACACATCCTAACTAAAATAAGATCATTGATGACTGATGTTGAAGCACCTCCACCTACCCACAAAAAGTGAAAAACAACTCAAAAATAATGTGCCTTAAACAAACAAGGTCCAGTATGTAAACGATAGCCAATACACTGAAACCACAACTAAACCTTACCACTTCAATTAGTCTAAACAACTCTACAAACATAAATAACAAGGCCCTTTCAAAATAAGTAAATATAACCCACCATAAGCATACAAAAACCAATATGTAAACTATACCAAACATGTAGAGTTCAATTATCTTCTTTCGACTACGGAAACATTCTTCTTTTGACTTTATAATAGATTTGATTAAAGCAAGTCATTTATATATAATATTAATGGCCGTAAAAATAGTGTGTTTTATTTTACCTTTCAGATACGTTGGGACGTGTGCAAGAGCCTGACGGTATTTGTATTGTTTGTTTAATTGGACTGTAAAAATAGTGCGTTGGTTTTGTAACTTCATTTGATACATTACGTACCCGTGGGTAGAGGAATGGATTTCGTTACTTGAACGTTTATTTATTTCAAAGGATTATTTCAACAATTTTAAGTTATATAATTGTGTAGATGTACTATTGGGACGTGCTCAAATCTCTCAAAATATTAGGCTTAACAAATCACACTTTAACGCTTGTATGTTTAAATTATTTCATGTGTTTAGTTGGTGTTTAGCCACCCGCGAAGCTCGCGGGGTCTTAGGCTAGTTAGAGAATAAATAAGTAAACTAAAAGTATGGAATTTGATGTAAAAGTATACGGTAACAAAAAGAAATTAAAATAAAATTATTTCGGTATGTTTTAATTGGGATTTGAAATATATTAAAAGGAAGATACCAACGAGGAAACGTGTTGGATTCATGGAGGCATATGAATAATCTCTAATGACGATTATTCAAACAGTTGATAATGTTTTCAACCAATCATAAAGGCCATAATAAGTTTCAAATTAAAACTTGACTACGAATCTACGATAAGCATCAGTATAAAATCATAAAGACCGTTGCTTCGTTTCGTGTCTCTATTTCTCGCTTATTATCTGGTCCGACTGTGTGCCCAATTCGAAAAACCAAGGTTCACACATCCATTTGTACAAGATCTAATATTTACAAGCTCATGTGAGATTTTCTAAATCTGCAAGATAAACAGCTATCAGATAGTAAAAAATCTGATGAGTTGCAAAGGACCATGAATAAAATCTTACTTGAAAACCAATTACTAATAGAAGAAAATTTAGATCACAGAGCTAAAATTGAGTTCTATGAAAATGAAAGAAAAGATCTTTACAAGAAAATCAATGATAAATAAATTAATGTAAGAGGTTTTCAACAAGCTAAAGAATTCATAAACTTTATTGAGTCCACACCAAAAAACAAAGGAGAGGGTTTGGGATATGTAAAAACAAGAAATAGCAAACCCACTGTCTTTGTAAAAGTAACCCATCAGATTTTTGATAAATTTCTATCAGAATCTGACTCTGAATCATGCAAATCAACGTGTTCTGAATACTCTTTTGAAAAACCCAACTTCAAAGCAAAAATAAGTGAATGCAATAAAAAATCTTTAAATACTCCAGAAGCAGTTCACTGATATTTTCAAAATTATCCACTCATTCCATCACAAGAAAAAATATCAGAAAAAATTCTGATAAAGAATCTTGTATGTGTGTTGACATACTGAAGCTTGTTCAACATCATCTCCAAAAGAAAAATGAAAAATCTGTTGATGGCTCAGCATTTAACAGATATTCTGATGAAAGGCCATCAAGAAAAATAATCTGATTAGAATCTCATCAGAAAGAGTACCCAAGCAAGCCTGGGTACCAAAAACCCTCTAATTTTTCCATTTCAGGACCATCATGTGCAACAGATCTGGTACTGCGACTCAGGAAGCTCCAAGCACATGACTGGGGACAGGAGCTAACTCGGCAACTTTGTTTCAAAGCTGGGTAAAATGGTAAATTTTGGAAATTGAGTAAAAGGGAGGATCATGGGATATGGATGCATAAGGTATGGATGTTTGACCATAGAAAAAGTAGCCTATGTAGAAGGCTTAAAGTACAATCTGCTAAGTTATGGTCAATTCTGTGATAAAGGTCTTTCAGATAACCTTATTACCAGAAAAATGCTTGATAAACTGTTTTAGTGATAATCAAAGAAAATCATATATCTGATAAAACACCAGAAAATCTGATAAATTATCAGAAAATCTGATGCATCATCAGAAAATCTGATGTATCATCAGAACATCTGATAAATCATCAGAAATTCTGATATTTCATCAGAAAAACATGTTGGATTATCAGAATCATCATTGATCATTAGAACAAATTCATGCATGTCATCATTCTTATTCATATCTCTTGATAGCATATTCATAGATTGTAATTTGGTGTTTTTATTTCTTTTATGTTTTTTTATTTTTACTGAAAATTTGTTTTTTTTTTTGCTTAAGTGCTGATAACGTCATATGATAGAAAATTTTCTGGGAACTCGTTAGTGGTTATGAAGCTTTCTCCCTCCTTCATTAATTACACCCCATCAATATTAAGGAGATTGAAGTGACATATTGGTATGTAATCATGATACATTATCAGAAAATGGCCGCCTAAATCATTTAATGCAGGAGAAGTTTATCTCTGATATGCCTTTTGCCATCTGATAGATAATTAAATAACAAAGATTGTGGTGAACAAAATCTATAAGTAGGTAGATATCATTTATGGGAAACTTCAAGTTTACTATAAATAATCACTACCTTGAGCTGAAACTGCCACCATCAAACAAAAAAAAAAACCCAAAAATTGCATCTTCATCTTCTTCTTCATCTCACTCTTTCTAACACTCACAAAAATGCTTAACATCAAAGCTGATCGTTTCCCACTACCTTATCATCCCTATCATAACCTCAGACTGAGGACCAAACTTGAGGGTCCTCAATGGGAAGGATGCCAAACTGTGATGAATCTGATCATGGGGAGTAGCTTGAAGTATGCCCTCACTGCCAACATAATAGTCCACCCAGACATTCTTCAAATGTTCTGGCAAAATGCAACATTGTCAGAATATGAGGGTAGACATCAGATAATTATCGAAAGTGTGGTGCTGAACCAAAGAGTTCGGGTAACTGAAGGAATCATCAGAACGGTTCTACAACTCAATGATGATAATGAAGTCTTGATGTTCACAAAGGCTGAAATAGATGAGACGTTGGTGCTGATGGGTTACAATCCTGTAAACTCACCACGAGCAATCACCAAAAATTGCTTCATAAAGCCATGGCAGTATCTGATCACACAAATGGGTGCATGCTTCTCAAAGAAGATCATCAATCATCATGAAGCATCACAAAGGTTGATGGAGCCTGTACGAGCACTCGTACTTGGAACACCTTACAACTTCTCTTATTACTTGATAAGAGATTTTGCAAGCAACATGTGGTCTGGCAGGCCATTCTTGATTTATCCTCGTTTTCTGATGAAGATAATCACGAGCCAGCTAGGCTTTGGAGGTGTTCCTGTAGGTTTTCCAAGAGCAGAAATGAGACTTCAACAAAACATGAATCTCAGCATGCTCATACCCACCGATCAGAATTCGGGATTAGTGACTGATCTACTGCTGCTCATTGAGATGGATCATGGTGAAGGAATAGACCTTGATTAGGTTATCTTTGTTTAATCTTAGTTTGTGTAAATTTATTTTTCTGTTATTATTAGTATGCTTATTATTCTGCTTAGTTGTTTAGCTCATGGTTTGGGAAAAGAGGAATGGGTAAAGATAACCGAGAGGATAAATATTCACAATGAAACATGATCATCAGAAAACAAAATCATTTGACACAAAAATTTAAGTTTCTGATAAAAGAAGACAAAATCTGGTAACACCAACTCAAAATGCCTCTCTAAGTTTTTTTTTCTGTTAAAACTTTAAAAGTGATGGAAATGTTTTAGAAAATATCAGAAAAGTTAAGAGATTTGGATGCCACCAAAGAATCATATGTAAGTCTTCCGATCTTATCTCATTCCCTCTCATCTAAAAAAAAATCTGTTGAAGAGACTTCAAAATCTGTTGAAGAGGTTCACAAGTTTAGGGGGAATCTCAAATTGAAAAAATTATGTTGAAAAACTGTTGACTTCTGTTGACCACATCTAAAAAGTCAACAAAAGTCAAAACAAAAGAAAATACATGCCTTCAACAGAATTTATGATTAAATTTCTGATGACTTCATCAGAATGGAACTTTGACTTATGAAGAAGAAAGGAGGTTAAGAAGAAAGCTAATTAGACCCTTGACAAAATGGGGTCCACAAAGATGAAAAGGTGTCATATAACCGATAGTTTTCTCCATTCAAAATACAGTTTAAAGCTTTTGTGAAAGAATGATTGAAGAAACTACAAGTTGAAAGGACAATTCCACAATTACACGATCAACCGTCATTAAATGTCTTGATACCCACGATCCAACGGTTACATTCTGAACCAAAATTCACATCACACGATCTAACGGTAATAAAGACAATTAATGATATTTTAACCGCCATTACATGGCACGTTCCATATCCCCTCAACTCCATAAACCCACAATTCTCTGCTAAAGCCCTCACTATATAACTCACACTTAGCAGAAATTCAAAAATCACTCACCTTCTTCACAAAAACTTCAAACCGCAAATCCCCTGTTCTTCACTCAAAATCCAAATATCCCTAAATTTCAAACCCTAATTCACAAAATTCAACAATGGGTGAAGTAAACCTCAACATCCCAATTGTTCAACATGATGTACCTTTTGTTGAAGACACACAATTTCTACCAATGAAAGAAAACAATCTGCTGATGAATACAGAGCATTCGGAATATGATGTAAGATGCCAACTTCTGGTAGAATATCTTATGAAATGTCCAATCTCAGGAGCACTAACAAAAGGAAGAGAAGTACCAGAAAAGTTACTATAGCAGTTTATTCATACTTTCAAAGAAGATGAAGAGAATCAGGTCTCTGCTCATGTATGGGGAAATGTTTCTGTAACATTAACCCCTGCAAGGGTAAGAGAATGGCTTGAACTTCCAGTTCTTGTAAATTACTTTGAAGCACCAACCAAAGAAGAATTGATAAGCTTTATCATTGAGCTTGGCTACAAGAACAAGAAAATCAACAAAATTGGAGCAATAAGAAGAAATGAAATGCCAGCCATCTGGCAAGTGATGATGGAAGTATTAAACAAATGTCTCACATCAAAGATAGGAGGAACTGATCAAGTCAGTCAAGCTATTCTGACAATCATGTATGGACTCATAACTGGGTTCAAAATTGATTATGGAACAGAAATCTTTAACCTATTCAAAAGATCAATTCTTACCAGAAATGGAAGAATAACCTCACATCTGCCATATCCATGGTTAATCTCAATTTTTATTTCTGAAACATTTGCTAAAAGGGACATAGAAATTCCAATTCTGGAAGATATCTGGAGTTCAAGTATCATGAAAGCTTGGAGTGCCAATCATGGATGGGAATCAGACAAAGATATCCCTGAGTTACCAGAAAGCATGTTGTGCCTCATTACACCAGACTCACAATACAAATTACAACAATTCTTGCCAAATCAGATTCTCCAACAGAAGAACCTAGCAGAGAAGTTTTTAACTGTTCTTCATCACCAGAAGAGGAAGAAGTTGAGAAGTCCTGGTCATCAGAAACAAAGGCTGCAGGAGGAAAATGAATTCAGAAGATAACTAACTCACCAGAAAACAAGACAGAACATGCTGAGAGCCAACAAATTCATGAAGATGGAATTCATCATGAGTTTGATATTCATCAAGAGAAAGAACATGAACAATATGCAGAATCTCATATTCCTGGAGGAACTCATGAAGATGCTGAAGGTCAACATTATGAAGAAACTCACTTTGCTGGTACAACAATTGAAGCTACTGAAGTTATACATCATGATGAGTCTCGGGTTGCTGGTACATCTCTTTCAAAAACAGTTTTAGTTGATACTCATTCAAAAAGAACAAACTCAGAAGATTCAATTAATGTTTCTTATGAGTTAGAATATGAAAAAACTGTTTTTGATAAGGAGGTTACTAGTTGTATTCATCTCAACTCTAAATCAGAAAATAAGGAGGAGAATGAGATCTCAACAGATAGAGGTCATGGAACTGATCAAGGAAATCTGGAAAAAGGTAATGTGTTTACCTCAACAACTTATGGAAGATCATATGTTGATATGATTCTAGGACATAAGGAAATCCAGGATGAAAATGTGTTTTTCAACTCTGGTTGAGATGATTCTTGTACACTTAAGGTTGCTCCAAAATCTGGTAAAGCCAAAAGTGACCCTATCATTTCCAAAACAGCAGCAGATGTGTTTGCAGCTGGAATGTTAGAAGGAGCATCTGTTGTTCCAAATATCCCTGAAACACCCATGAACCAAGAAAATTTGGAAACTGTGCTAGAGAATGTTTTCAAAGCCTGCAAAAGAAATCCAGTAGAAGAAAAGCTTGACTTGTTGCTGTCAGAAATACAAGGTCAAAGGGCAGACATAAAGACTTTATCAGAATCAGTGGAGGTAATAAAGACACAAACAGAAAGAAACACTGAAGCACTAAAATTTGTTCAAAAGATGAAAGAAAAAGCACCAGAATCCAACATCTCTGCATCAGAAATCCAGAATATTCTCACAGAAATAGAAAAGATCAAGACACAAGTTGCAAATGCTGTGGAATCAAGGCAATCAGACAGTGCAAACAGAGTTTTGGAGGAAGTCACCATCCTAAGAGCAAGGAACAACAGTATCACAGATGCCCTTGAGAAGCTGTCAAAAGAATGGGCTGCAATATAGATGAAAGCTCAAACTGAATTTACCATAGTTCAGAAAAGCATAGCCAGCAACTCAAATCAAGTGAGAGAGGTGCAACAACTGGTGAAGAAAATGCAATTTAACATTGCAAGATTGGCCAAAGTTGATCCTAAAGAAATCATGAAACAAATTCCTGTTGAAAGTTCACACCAAGAAGTTCCAAAGTCAACCCCACAGCAATCATCAGCCACACCAATCACCAAAGCTGGAGCCACAATGATGGGTCCACCTCCAAATGTCTCAAGAGATGAAATGGTGAAAAGGTTAGCAACTTCAAAACCTCAAGTTATTACAAATTTGAAACTTATAACTTCTCAAACTGTCCCAAAACCAACGTTGTCTGATGACTCTGCCATGAGTAAATTTATGAATCTGCAAACAATGAATGAATGGGATCAAGAAGGTGATTCAAGAAAACCACAGATTGTTAAAAGAAAAATCTATGAAACTCAGTATGTCTTGGTTAGAGAGATTGACAGTGATATAATGATATTCCCTGAATATAATCTGGTGAAATATTATTTGACAAAAGAAGATAAACCACCAAGACCACTGACTCCTGTCAGACTGGCTTTAAGGGAAGAGAGGATAAAAAGAGGTTCAAGCAGCATTCACTACAAGAATGAGAATCCTGTAAAAAGAATCTTAAAAGTGGATGAAGTAAAATTTGCAACTGATGATATTGGAGGAACCTATGTGCAGAACAGATACACACTTCTCAGAGAAAATGGGGAAGAAGAAAAAGTGACTGACGAAGAAATTGCTGACAAGTTACATCCTTTAGACATCCTGTTTATGAAGGATATATATGAAAAGGAAAGAAAACAACAAAGAAATCAGAAGAGCATTAAAGGGCATATCAAAGGCTAGAATACAGCTGTTTGAAAGAATGGCTTTTTCAGACTTTGATTTATGCATCAACTATGAACATGTGCACAACAAAAAGGTCTATGTCAGATCACCAAAAATAAAAGTTCCCTCAGAGATATTGGAAGATGCAAGATCTGGAGACATCATTGAACTGCCAAGTAAAACTGAAAGACATAACTATGGTGTAATCTTCAGAGATAATGAAAGAAACAAAGCCCTGTTCAGAAGTGTTGATATCTGCAAGTACGCAAATCAGACTCTGAAGTTTATCATGAAAGGTATGAACAAGAGACAAGAACACCTTCAGAAGATAGGAAGGAACTTAGAGGGTCACAAAAAAGAGATTGAACAAATGATTGAAGAATGGATCCAAGCAAGAACCTGGTATGAAGACATGTATGACATCTGCAACAAGTACATCTCTTACAAGAAACAATTAAAGAAAGGAGATGTGCACAAGAAATTGAAGCTGACTTGAAGAACATTTTCTTTTAATTCTCATTTCTATATGTAATTTGTTTTTCAGAACATCAGTAACTGGTTTATTTTGCAAATGTTAAGTTTCCACTGTTTGGAAATTTTTTTTGTTCATGAGATAGTTCATTTTCTTACAATACTTAGGGGGAAACTGTTAGGAAACTTTATTTGTAAGTATTGAAGAAAATCATATCCAACTTGATCTATGAAGAAGACAACAGTCCTGAAGATCACAACAACAAGAAGAAGATCGGATAGGACAAATGAAATGAACAACATCTACTTCAAAGAATCACAAGTTGATCAAGAGCTGAAGAAGATTATCAGAGAAGGTCATTTCTGATGGATCTGATGATATTTCTGATGAAATATCATCAGTTTCTGACGATTCCGATCATCATATTTTCTGAAGATTTGTTCACCAGAATTTCTGATGAAGTGGTTTATCAGAAATTCTGATGAATACCCCACTTGTCTAAAAATCAGCTCTATCCTGCCACACTAACCGAAGCAAGTTGACATTATTGGATCTCATGATGACAAAGGCAACTTGAATGTTGGATTCAATGAATATGTTAAATTGTTACTTTTTGCAGGACTTTTACATGAATAAATAAATGTTTGTTCATGTATCCAGCCTTCTACAAATAGAAGGCTCACCAAGCAGAAGACAATTGAGTTAAGCTTAGCATTCAATACATACTACAAACTCCATTGCCCTCTCACCCGCAGATTTCAAGTATTCATTTGTATAAGATAATAATCTTACAATCACCTTGTAAACCATTTTGTTTCAAAGTGATATAAACTTGATAATTCTGTAGGTCTTGTTTCTTGAAAGTCTGATTTCCATTTCCGCACACTTTTTCACATCTACTGAAATCACTTGCCATATTACTTGAAAATAAGTTTTTAAGTCCATACTGGGACCAACAAATCTTATCCCCAATAGTTGTTTAGGCTAGTTCATTTAGGTAGGTAAGAGGAACCAACGGGAATAACACTGGCCTATTCACATTGCGTGAAGGCATATTACTGGCCCCTCTTCTTCACTTCTTTGATTTAGGTCCTGAATTGGAATCAGGCCCGCTTCCAGAGCCCAACTTGTGACTTCTACTTGGTCTGGTCCTACCCAAGTTTGACATGTCCCAAAATCTAAAAGCATCAAAAACTCCAAAAGCTTTTGACGTTTGATTTCCCCATGGCGGACCAACAGACTTCCGATGCAAAGGACTATGAGTCTTGGAATCCTCACCTCCATCTTTATCCCTTCCTCCTATGCACATGCTAATGTTGGTCGACCTTTCTTCTTCCACCGGAAAACTTGTCGACGGCGACCATGGTGTCCTGCTTTCCTCCACTTTATCAATATACGACTTATCTTTCCATTTAACTGCAACTTTCTCTTCAATCTTTTTGCTGAATCTTGTGAGGATCCCATTCTTACCAAACACCAAGTTGTCATCCATGCGAGATACTTTTAAAGAGGCGATGATCTTCCCCAAAGCATTACTGATTAGATGTCGGCACACTGTAGTCTAGCCAGTACACCAGTAATCACTAACTAAGCGATCATTTCTTCCTAGGTATAATCGCCGTTCCATTCTACTTGAGACTTGAGATATTTTTCCCACGTCTCCTTTCTGTTGTTTAAGTAATCTGAGGCCGTCTTTGAAGAGTTGAACAGAGTAAGCACCACCATACCCCCTTAAATATTTAAACCCCACTTCCAGTATACCGAGATCACCCATCATGCTCTTGAAACTTACTAAGCTATCAAACAATTTCACCTCCCCAACGAGGGCGATTCTGTGCGATTGGAGCTCTACTTGGCTTTCTTCTGGTGCCAGTACAATTGTTTTATTTATTTCCTTCTCCCTATTCTGCAAATACACCACTACATACCTATAATGAGTTTTGCTTTGGGTCCCCATCCACCTATTTGAGACGGGTATCTGGTTTGCCACGGGAAACGAAGTCGACTTATCTTTCTTCTTATTCTTTTCCTCCTCAACTTGGTTGTCAGTATACTTGTCGTATTTTGCTATGTTAACACCAACCTTGGCCCCTTTGATTGTCACACAACTAATTTTTTCAACAACTCCTCTGCGTCATTAATTAAAGCATACCTGACAAAGCCAAGCCGGTTTTTCAACTTATCTCTCTTCTTGGCAATGTACACACTCCTTAGATCTCCAAACTCAGTGAATTTTCTCAGAAGTATGGTTTCTTTCACCCCCTCCGGAAGGTTGTAGACAAAGATGTTGGTAGTCGGAATCTTCGGACGCCACATATGCTTTCCCCCGTGTCTTTTTTCCTTGTGTGTTTCCCCTTGTAAGTATGCCAATCCCTCTCTTCCCCCTGAGAATTACGAATTCTTTTTTGTTCCTCCAGCTTCTTATTTCTTAGCGCTTCCGGTATCGGTCACGGCCTTCCAGTTTCTTTCCTGCCGATGGGTCTTTTTTCTGTCGTTTTCTTTTTTATTTACCTTTTTTTACCTTTGTTATTTACTATATTGTTTTAACTTTTCTTATTATTTTGATGTTTAGATCCGAGTTACGACGCAAATAACAACACACATTTAGATATCATTTTATTTAATCTTACAAATTTATTTATCGGTTGGTGTGCTATAAGTTCAGAATTCCAACCGCGTCCCTGCGCAACGCGCGGCTAACTACGACACTAGTTATTATTATAACATAGAGTGGTAATTGATATTTGAAAATTTAGAATATTGATGGAATCAAAATGAATATGTTACGTTAATATTCAGGTAGTGTTTGGTACGGAGAAATAAGATGCGGACTGAAATGTACTATTGCGAGCGAATGAAGCAAAAAATGTGTTTGGTTGGTCAAGGTAAGGCAATCACTCATTACATAACACATTCCATCCCTTCTAAAAACTGCAAATTCATCCCATCTACCACCTTTATTTTTTTCATTCCATCCCCTTTCTCACCCTTCATTACCACCACCACTACTCGCCGGCACCCATTGCCATCACCACCACCGCCGGTCACCACCAGCCTGATCACTGCTGCCGCCACCCTCCACCGCCACCTTACACCACTGCCACCACCACCCACCACCGACGCTCCACCATCGTTGTCACCCACTACGACCACTGCCACCACCTATCATCGATTTTATTACTTCGTCTTTTCCTGCCTACCAAATAACACAAAGTAATGATTCATTTCATTCCTACATGGTAACCAAACAAGTTCAGAGTATTGTAATGATTCATTTCATTCATTTATCCATTCTATTAGCTCGTCCATTTCTTTCCGTTGTTAATTCCATTACCCCCACACCAAACATACCCTAATAAGTTTATTATTTATTATTTTATTATAAAAGAAATCAAGTAAATAATATAGCAAATTATGATCTTAAATGTATGTGTATAAATGAAAAAGTAATTAAATCTTTACCTCAAATAAATAAATTTAATTTTGAGATACTTATCGTTATTCTAGGTCTCATTAACTTGTGTCTTTCTCTTCTACTAAATAATGATATTAAAATAAAATATTTTTAAATATTTATTATAAATTTAATTATGGGTATTTATTATTTAATTATAGGAGTAAGGATTGTGTACAAGACAAAAATCTCATTCGAATATGTGAGAAAGAGGAAGTGACCAGTGTCATTGGTAGGAAAAGTAACTTTGTCTTTTCTGAAGTGAACTAGTTTCCCCCTTGATTTTTAAACGACTATAACTTTTTCAAATATTCTTTTAAAAAATTACACCATATTACTGGACATTTCATTCTCTTTAATTCGAACAGGCTTTTGCTATAGTTTTCTTAAAAAAATACAGGATTTTGTATACCTATTACGTGATTTTGAATACCAAGTACTGACTACATGATTTTTTAATACTCACTACGTGATTACACATTCAACGCAAATCATTAGGTGATTACACATTCAATATAAATTCATTACGTGATTACACATTCAATATGATTTGTCATAACTAATGTTTTTACAAGTATGCTTATTACGTGATTAGACATTAATAAGAACTTGATTCTTTATGCTTTATTACGTGATTAAATCTCTAATATATGACATAATGTGATTATAATAGGTTGATTTGACTAATGTTTTGTATATAATTTATCCTTAATAGGTGATTATAACTGTAAATATTAGGTATTCTATATGAAATTTTATGTATTATATGTTTTGTTTTTACATAATTACATAATCACTCAGTGGGATTTCACATAAATACTATAATGAAATCTCACGAAATGGGCATTCAAAATCACGTAGGCAGGTAATAATACATAGTTAACTATTGTTACAAAATTATGTAATCACATAGTGGAGTTTCACATAAAATACTATAATTAAATAACGTAATCACGTCACGGGTATTCAAAATCCCGTAGTCACATACTAGGTATTCAAAATCCATGGGTATTCAAAATACCGTATTTTTTTAAAGAAAAATATATTAATACGGTGTAATTTAAAAAAGAATGAAATGTTATTTAATACGGTGTAATTTAAAAAAAATACATTAACATATGAAGAAGTTATAGCCATTTGAAAATCAAGGGAGGAAGGAGTTCAAGTGAAAAAACCAGATTACCCTTTCTCAATTTGTTTTTTTTAATTGTTTGAAACTTATATTTACCAGAATGTCACCACCTAATTACAAGCCATTGATTCTGAAAGGTCAATTGATGATTTTCTTTCCTACACTTTGTATGGTTTCATTTTCTTTTGTTAATTAAAGATGGTTATTAAAGTCTCCAAATGACTACTTTTAAGCCTTCAAATAACAAAGTAAACTTATTTAAGTCTTCAAGTACTACTAAGTTCAAAGTCACGTTCATTAAAATATTAAAAAATCTAGAATAATGTTGATAACTAGTAAAATACCCCGCGCGTTGCGACAGGTATTTGGTCGGTATTGGTTTGGTTCGTTACAATAGTGGTATGATACCAGTAGTTGATATAACAATTTAAAGAGATATGTCTAAAAGAATATTGACACGCATTTTACATCAATCGAAAACATAAAAACGAACATCGGTATCAGTTCGTAATAATGATATCGTTATCTATGTGGATAATTATTTAGTCAGAATCATTTTGTTCATCACAACATCATTAGGAACGCGTCGAGAAAACCATAAAAACAAGTAACTGTTCCAGTATTGATGCCAGTTTGATTCGTCATAGTAAAGAACATAAAGTTCAACTATATTTGACTCGTTCGATTTTAAACAAATCTTTTATCAAAACGTAATAAATATAAGCATATCACAACAGCATACTCAAAACTTTTTGATACACCGTATCTTAAAAATTATAAAAGAAAAAAAAACATGTCTATAATTAATTATTATAATAGAAAAACCAAAAAATAATGATAAAAACTAACATTTTTTACGTAAGTAAAAGAATAAAAAAATGAAAACCATATATATAACACTATTCTAGTAGGAAATGAGAATGGAAGCCCACCAAACTTTAATGGTAAAGGTAAAAAAAATAATAACTTTGGCTATTGTTCCCAAGCCCCTACCCAAAATGTTATATAGGATAATTCTTTATGAGAGATTTATAATTTTTTATAAGTGATTTATAAATTTTTTTAAAAATATTTAATGTGGTTGAATGGTTTGAATAGTAATAATATAAAATATCAAATAATAGAAAAGATAGGTGATAAAACAAAATCCAAGTTTTAGTTTTATATTTTTATATGCATTTATGAATTTATATATTTTAATTGCACTTTAAGTTAACTTCACTATGTCAAAATGATATTTAAAGGCCTAAGTACAATTGAATAGTATTAACATTTATCAATTACATATAAATTAATACCCAGTTGATAAAAATGTTTTAAAATTACAAAATTTATAATTGTTATGTCAAAGTTAATTTTAAGAATAAATCATGACAATTGGAGGTTTTTTTTAGATTACATTATTTTTATTCAACCCGAATCCATACATTTTACTAACCCGTATGATACACGATATTTTTAAAGAAATAATTTTTTTTTACTAAACATATAACATTGATTTACAAAAATGCCATTTCCTTTTTAGTTGAGTATGACTTTTGGGTTTGACCACCAAACTTTGTTTGGTGGTCAAGTTTGGCCCTTCATTTTTTTTGTCTTTTAAGTTTACGCTTTTATTTCCTTCTTCCCAACTGTCAAAGTTTTCACTTTTGACCCCTGTTTTTTAAACATTTTATAGAATATGACTTTCATCTCCTCGACTTTGAGTCATTTAGTGTTATGAATTCGTGTTTTTTTGTTTATGTTTATTCCTGTTGTTGGTCGGCTTGGCAGTTTTACGCCCCCCGCTCTGTCGGTATAAACTCGAGTTCGTCTTCATTATATGTCACGTGAGTCACTTGATGTTATCAATTCATGTTTTTGTTTTTCGTTTTACCCCGGTGTTAATCGTCATTAGGATGCTACTTATAATGTTTGTGCGCCCCACCTCCGGTGGCATGATTTTATACCTCCCGACCCGCAACGAGGGGGACTCAATTCTAGTTATATTTATTAAACTCATGTAATACATAAGTCTTTAAGCTATTATAATTATATTATATTATTTTATAATACTGTAAATAAGCAACATATTTGTGCTTATAGTTGTTGTACCATTGGTTTTTGGAGTTTTAAAAAAAATGGATTTTTCATTTCTAACTCTAAAGTTTCAATCTTTGTCAATTTAAGTCTAAAGTTCAATATTTGGTAATTTAACCTGTTGATTAATTTGATTTTCATTTTTAATTCAAAAATTTTCATATTTTGCAATTTAACCCCTTTGAGTTTTTTACTTTTAACCCAAAGCTTTGCATCTTCTTCATTTTAACCCCAACACTTTTTTTACCGTCAACTTTGTTCCTTATACTTTTCATTTTTCGTAAGTTTTCTGTTTAATATTTCGTTCTAAATTTTCCGAGTTAACACGCCGCAACGTGCGTGTGAGGTTCAACGTTTTATCATTTATTTTTTTCCTGTTTGACAGTCCCGTCGCAGCTTGTCTTTTTTTCCCCGTTTGATAGGTCTGTCGTAAATTGCATATCAAAGATCGACTTAATTATTCTTTTCTATGTTTTACACACATGCTTGCGGTAATGTAAGAAACATTTGTCTGGGTGGAGATATAATAGGAAGTTTATTTCGCTAGAAAGCATAGGAAGCATTCATAACCGTCCAATTGCACAATCTACGGTCTAGATCAAAATCAAATTAAAAACTGTCATTTAAACACGCTCTCCGGTCTTTCAAGGGTATTATCGTCAAATTCCAAAATAACCGCCGTTGAATATACACAGAAACGCTTCGAAAAAAAATGCATTACGTTTTACACTTCCGTTGAACGATCACACACATACAGAAATTTGAGAAAATCATACTACATTGAAGTTCATGGCGTCGTCGAGAGATAATTTGAAGGTTTACCTTCGAGTTACTGAAAAGAAATCCGTCTCTGAAAACCCTAAATCATCAAAGAAGCCAAAAACATCATCAGCTGAAGAGAACATAGATCAACAAGTAAATATTAGCCGAAAATCAACAATGAAACAACAAAGTAGTAGAAAACGCAAAGAGATTTCAGACAATGGTAATTTTATGTATTTTTGCTTTTTAACTGAATTCAAGTTACGTTTTATGAAGTGCAATAGACCTAATATATCATATCCCTTCCCAAAAATTGTTAATGACTGATATCTTATCCCTATCTTAACATTTTTGTTATAAGAGACTACATTGCGTTTTATGTTAAAACTATGACCTAGGGTGCTAATGCTTTTTATGGGATTTATATATTGTGAACTAATGCGTTTTATCTTAATAAATTTGCAAAAACAAAGAGATTATTATGATGATAATTGTAATCAAATTTTAAAACATTGCGTTTTATCTTTGAATTTACTAAGATACATGTGTTGTTAACTATTGCGTTTTATCATAATACTATCAAAATGCTTTTTTTTTTACTTGACTAATGCGTTTTATATTAAAATATCATAAAAAACAAAATGAGATTATGTAATGTTAATTTGCTATGTTAAATTTAATATGATGTAAAGTATTGCGTTTTATCTTAAAACTGTGAATTACTGCTTTTTATCTTTATAGTGTTAGCTAATGCGTTTTATCATAAATTTGTTAATTGACATTGTTTCATTATTCTGTTTAAAGTTAAAAAACAAGAGGAAAAACAAAAAAGGAGAAGAAAGAAAGTGGTGATAGAATCTTCAGAAGATACAGAGTCTGTTTCAAAGGATGAAAATTCTAGTCGAACTATAGTTCTGCATACTTCCGAACAACAACAAGTAAATTCAGGTAACATAAAACGCATTTAACAAATTTCATGAAAAAAAATATATGTTTCTAAAACACTTCAATGTATCAGATGATGATTTTGTTGATCCACCACCAAGACTGAAACAGACAAAAAATCAAAAGAAGGAAAAGGCAGAATCAAAACCGAAAAGATCATTGAGGAAAGATAAAACAGAAGAACAACCAGAACAACAACCGTATTATGATTACGACGGAAAAAAATAAACATAAGATGTGCAGTCAATAATCTAAAAGATTATATTGAAAGTTTGTAAAAAGAGCAAAGGAAAGTTGTTAGAGAAATAGGGTTTGAGAGCATACTATCATTCAAGCTGCATTCAGTTCCACACAAATTCGGATATTGGCTAGTAAAAAACTTTGATGCTGAAAATGATCAGATAAATACAGGAGATGAGAAGATTAAGATCACAGCTGAATTGATCCAAAAGGTATTTCAAATACCAAATGGAAAAACAGAGATTGAGGAAAAATTGAGGCCAAAAGATAATGATCTTATCATTAAATTCTGGCGCGGTCAATTCAGCAAAGATATTTTGAAGAGAATGTATGCGGCCAACTTGATTAAATACTTAAAATCAAGAAATGAGCTTGGAAGAATGTTCAAACTAAACTTCTTGGTTATATTTTTTACGGTCATGGCAGAGGCAATGCAAAGTAGTAACGTTAATCAAAGATTCTTGCCATTGATGAAAAGTGACAAAAAAAACCCCAGGATTTTAATTGGTGTGAATATATTCTGACTGTTTTAAGGCGTACAAGAAGACAATGGCCTGGAAATGACAAGCTCTTCAATGGACCTATTGCATTGTTAGCGGTATGAAATCTGATCTTTCATTATTGCTACATATTTGCTGAATGCTTGTTTAGGCTGCTTGTTTAAAATATGTTTGTTTAAAACGCAATGTATATAATGTTACAAAACGCAATGACTTGTTTATATTATTTGTTTGTTTAAAACTATGCTTTATTAAAACGCAATGTTTGTGTAAAACGCAATGTTTTTGTAAAACGCAATGTATTTAAAGTTACAAATATTAGTTGTTTAAGTTGTTTACAATGATTTATATTATAAAACGCAACAAAATTAGTATTGATTATTTTTTTTAAACGCAATGATTCATACAGATACTATATGCTTACAAAAAACAAGGATTTGACGATGCTGAAAACACTGAAGAGTTCTCTCTTGATAAAATTGAATCTACAACATTACAAGAATTTGAAGATGAATTGGAAATTGCTGCTCAAAATGAGGGGATAAGTCTTGTAATGGATAAAAAGAAAAAAAGAGAAAAAAGTCAGAAAGAATAAACAAAAATAGAAAGATGAGGAGGATGAATTTTATGTTTATCCATCTGAATCCGAGAATGAAAACGAAGAATTTTTCAAGATGAATCTGAAGAAAAAGATGAAGACGATGCTGAAGAACACCCAAACATCAATATAAACTCAGAAGAGATAAACGATGAAAACACCTTACTTAAAGCTGCAACAGACTGGATTGAACAAGAGAATCAAGAGGATGTTCAAAACAGCCCACTTAAAACCAATGAAAGTGAGAAAACACATACAGAAAGTGGAGGATCATGGGGGCAATTCTTCATTAAACCATCAATAGGAAATAGAGATAAATTGTGGGTAGACAGTCAATGCCGATTGCGTAATTTCATGCCATCACAAAATCAAAGTGAAGGTCTTTCTGACATTCATTCAACAAAAAGTGGCGATGAAAATATGAAGAACATTGAAGATAAAAAATCAAATGAAGAATATGCTGTGACTGCCTTGGATAATCATTTTAAAGGATTTGAAGAAATTTTTGAAAGCATCCAATCACGCATAGATGAGATCATTGAAGAATATCCAAACAGTGAAACTGTTCATAACAAAGTAAACGAATGGGCGTCATTGATTGAAAAATTCAACCATCAAGCTAAAAAGCACAAGAAAGTTAATATTGATTCAACTCTGATGGAAACACCATCAAGATTTCTAAATTTGAGCCAAAATGAAGACACCGAAAATCAAATCATTTCAACTCCATTGATAGTAAAACGTAATGATGATGATATAAAACGCAATGAGGTTAACACAGCTGTAGTCCAGTCCTCCAATCCAGAAAAAATCAGTGAGAATGAACCTGCATCGATTCTGCAAACACACATTGAAAACCCTTCAATAGTACAATCATCATTTAGCGAAGAAACTTCATCATTAATGTTGGAGATAATACAAAAGACAGATGAAGAAGAAAAAAAATCAAATCAAAAGAAAATTCAAAATGATGAGGTACCATCCTTTGATTTGAAAATTTCTCAGTTGTCTTCAAATGTTGATGAAAATGAAGTGGAAGTTGATGCTACTCGCCACGCTGCACCAACCGAAATTCAAGCGGAATCTGAAAATAAAACAATCGAAAAAGAAGTTCAAATTACTGGAATACAAACAATGTTTGATAGAATTGAAGAACAGAAAACTGAAAAGGAAATCAGTAATCTAATTCAAAACACATCATTCCTCAACCCACAAGAAGATCCGTATAAAACACCTACAAAATCAGTTCATCAAGAACAACCAACAAGTGATATAACCAAAACAGAAGAAATAATCACAAGGATGGTACGACCAGATCGACAGAAAAATGTACCAGAAGTATTTTGTTCACCATACTATCTAAGACAAGTAGCAATGAAGGAAGCAAGAACGGCACACGAAAACAACATATCGGGATATGCTTTCCATTCAGAAGGAGAAATGATGTAAAAAATCATTTATATACACTAACACAAAACAAAAAACAAAAATCAAAATATTATAATTTAATTATTATTTTTTTGCAGGGACACTCTCTTTGAAATTAGAGATCATGTATTTCTATATAGATATGCTGCTATTTCTATATAGATATGCTGCTGAAACAATGAGGCCAGGATTGGAAATCACCGGAGAAGTAATCAATTGTTGGACATATATTTTGAATGAAGAAGAAAACAGAAGATCAAAAGACAACAAAACTCCAAGATTTTTCTGTACTATTCGAATGCTGGTAATATATATAAAACGCAATTTTTCTGTATTATAGAAATAATATTTGTATAATGAAGTATTTTGAAGTTTGATTGAATGAAGTTTTATAAAACGCAATTGCCAGTTTTATTTCTTTCATAAAACGCAATGCTTATTTTGTTTGAATGAAGTTTTATAAAACGCAGTTGTATGTTTTATTACCTTCATAAAACACAGCTGTATGTTTTATTACCTTCATAAAACGCAATAATATGTTAATTTGTTTAATGTCATGCAGGCTTTAACATCGAGTGATAAGGAAGAAACTGAAAATGAAGAAAAGATGATAGAAGCATTCACAAAGAACATTGAAAAAATTCTTCAAGGTGCAAAGCTAAAAAGCATAAAGGATTTTAAAATTATCCTTGTCCCGATTCTCCTTTCAGAGCATTTCTTTGTGATCTCGTTCAATCTTGAACAGAAACAAATATTCATCATTGACAACAGTGCGAAAGAAGAAACAAATAAAGCTAAATATGGTGATGTGCCTGAAAATACAGTAAGTATTCTTACTTATGCTTTTAAAACACAAATATAAACCACCTAATCTTTTTGTTTTTTTTTTCTGTAGAGGAATGCTTTGGCAGCTTACCTTAAATCTGTTGGACATGAAAAAGCAGATGAAATAAAGGGAATAACCCCTGTTAGAATGGAGATGAAATGGAGGACAAAAGATAACGGCATTGATTGTGGTATATTCTGTATGCGTCATATGGAATGTTATAATGGTGAAGCAGTCGAGAAATGGGATTGTGGGTTTAATGAGGAATATGAAGAACCTGCAAATATCAAGAAGGGTAAAAACAAAAAACCAGTCAACAAGCAGACCGCACAACTTGATGATTTAAGAAGAAAGTTCATCGCAAAGATATTATTGCACGAAATCAACGAACAAAAAGATTATGTTATTGAGGACTCAAAGAAGTTTCGAGACCTCATTGCGAAACTTAAAAAACAATCTTATGACACTAGTTTAGAAAGGATTAAAGACAGGCTTGCTCTTGCTGGTTTACTTTGATTTTGAAATGCTACTTATTATAAAATGCAATGTTTTTTCTTTTAGCATGGTTTTAAGATAACTCATTATTTTCTTGATCTTGCTGGTTTACTTTGATTTAGAAATGCTACTTATTATAAAACGCAATGTTTTTCTTTTAGCATAATTTTAATATAACGAAGTATTTTCTTGATCTTGCTGGTTACTTTGATTTAGAAATGCTACTTATTATAAAACGCAATGTTTTTTTTCTTTTTGGATAATTTTCATATAACGCAATATTTTGTTGATATATTTAAAATGCTCTTATTTGTTTGTTATTTTAAAACGCAATATGTATCCTTTCTTTTAAACATATTATTTAAACATGTTATTTTAAAAATTTTATATAATATATTTAAAATTTATAAAAAGGATACATATATAGTGAAATGTTATTAATATAAAACGCAACATTTTAATAGTATGATATAACTCAACATTGTCTATTTATTTGTTGTTTGACATAAGTTATTTACTCTAAAACGCATTACAAAGTGTTTCCTAATTATTCATTTCCAAACATATAACGTAATATACCTTTATAACGCAATGAATTTTTTTTTTACTATTTTTATAACACAAAACACAAATTAAAAGCTTAATTACAATAATGACAATCATAAAACTGATATATTATAATCTTCTAAAACGCAATGTTATAAAAAAAATAATAATAAATGAATAGTAGATAAAACAAAGAAAAAACTGATAGCTTAATGACAAGGAAATTGATTAGACAAAAAGCCTTAAAAAGCCTTTTTGATTCCTGATAAAATACTGTATGATTGAACAATCAATTCAAAGAAAAAAATAAAATATAATCATTTTTATTATTAACACACTTGATTCAAATCCATCTACCAATCCATTATATAAGAACAAAAACCCTAAACTATTTTCACATTCCTCTCATCATACACCAAATACACCAATACCCAACACACACAAACCCTAAAATGGCTAATCAACAACTATCAGTTTGGTGGGTTAAAAGAGACAATTTCGTTCTTCAATTCCTTGATGGTAAAAAAATAAAATACCATTCCGTTACTTCTGTTCTTCAAAACTGCAATGATAATGTTTTGAGAAGGATGAATGAAATAGGTGTACCACCTGCTTGTTACACAGATCAGACAGCCGCACTGTTCAGAATTCTACACAAAAGATTTGGAAATCCGAATCAAACTGCAACTGAAGATGCCCAGGTTACATCTTGGGAGTTCATTGAGGAAACTTTCAAAGTTTCAGTGACTTGGGACGATGGTGATGTGGAGATGTATGACCCAAAGGACATATCTACCAGTGAGGATATAAATTTTTTGAAGCAATTATCTGAAATACCAATCATCAACAACTCTGCTAGCAAATTTGCAGAGAAGCTTCAAAAGGCAGTAGTCTCACAGGTTGAACTTTGGGTTGAATCTGAAAGTGATGAGGAAATCCCTGATGGAAGCTTAGGGTTCTCATCCGAAGAAGAAACAAACTTTGATCCATGATGCTGATCATGCTAGTAATTTTTATTTTATTTTGTAGTTTGAAAACATCATCTTTGTTTAAAACTATCATCATCTATATAACGCAATGTTTATGATATCCACTTGCATTTCTTGTTTAATTTGATCTATGATCTGTGTTATAATAAAACGCAATAATCAAAAAATTCCATTTAAAGTATATTGTTCTATGTATAAAACGCAATAACAATATACTGTTGTTATCATAAAACGCAATTAACCAAAAAAAGCTGATATTTATGAAGGATATCACAAAACGCAGTAACAAAAAAGAGATGAAACCTATACATCATAAAACGCAATGACAAATTTTTTTTTCTTATTGATATCAGAATTTGACAGAATTTGTATACATACTTACATTGCATTGCTAGAACCTATAGCATTAGAAGAAACCTTATCTTTACATGTGCGACTGTTATGTCCTTTTCCACCACATACATGGCACGATTTCTGGATCTTTGATGATTTCTGAATTGCAATCTCACGATTAGACTTGATCTTTTTTTGTACACCGCATCCTTTGGTCCTTATTTTGATCGGGACACGAATCATAGAATCTGATTTTTCTAAGTTCCCTCCAATATCAGCAAATCTTTCTTTGCGACTAGGAGGTGGCGCAGCAACCATAACCTCATCCGCTTTATCAATATAACTTATAATATGATCCCTGTAACGACACAGCTCATCTAAATCCCCAACCAGCATATTAACCACATACTGATTTGCAACAACGATTTCTCTATAAACTTTATCAATTTCACTATTCCTACCAATTTCATCAAACCGAATATTGCAATGATTTGATCCATTTGAAACAACATCTCTCATCCATCTTCTATGAACATATCTTCTAGGAAACTCAGTTATATCATCATACCGTAGAACATAAAATATATGGCGGCACAATATACCAAATTGTTCAAACCGTTTGCAAGAACAACTTATACTTAAACCATCTTCTTGTTTGCTGTATTGCACCTGTAAATAAGATTAAAAAGCTATATAAAATTAGTGAAATGTAATATAAAACGCAATGAATAATAAATATAATACAGAAATAAGTATATGATCATATAATGATAAAACGCAACAAAAGATGGAAAAAATAAAACGCAATAGATATTTAAAACAATATAAATTTAAAAAATACATTGAATAAAGATGTGCATGGCTGTTTGAAATCCTTTATTTCATAATATTGAACATCACCCACGGTATCAAGAGACTTTGACATACACTTTGTAATGGCAGCATCAATTTCAATCTGAATATCCTTAAAAATTGTTTTGGTATATATATTTCTGATGCTTATTTCTCCAATACAAAGTCACTCCAGGTCTTACACTGAATATACCTTGTATCATGATCATTCCTCCTATGCTCATGCCTTTGAATATCCATTGCAGTCTCAAAATGAGTGAAAAATTCAACAAGTGTACATCTTGGATTGCAAATCTGACCAAAGAAGTAATTCTCGCTTTCACATCTAGACGTAGTACGCATAAGACCAGCCAAATCCTCTCCATGGTAATAAGCGGGAATCCAATCAAATCGAAGAACGTACATATTTTTTAACCACTCATGATTTTCCAATCCAAAAGTAGACATTATTGAATGCCACTCAGTTTCAAAATCTTCTGGAATAATAGTATCATTCCAAACAACATGAGTCATTCTTGTATTAAAATCAATGTTTGCTGACAAAACCGGACCAACCTGTATAAAAAGTAATAAAATTATTAAACATAAAACGCAATAATTTAAAACGCAATATATTGAAAATGATAAACATAATGCATTGATGGTAAAACGCAATTGTTTTGTAATTCTATTGATAAAAGTGTTTGGGGATCTTATTGTATAACACATAAAACACAATAATAAAACTATATAAAATTGCAGTTTGTTATATCATAAAACGCAGTTAATACCTTTGTCTTCAATTTCTCCCATATATGCCACATACATAACCTATGCCTACTTCTTGAAAGTACATCCTTAATAGCTCTCTTCATTGCAGCATATTGATCAGTAACATGTAACACCCCGAAAACAGGTTTGATAGTCAAACCACGTTAATATTAATGAACGGGTAAAATACCGTTAGTAGTAAAATTAACCAGGTGAATATTAGGATTTAAACAAATAATCCTAATATTAATTAAGAATAAATGCTTTAAAAAAAGTAAGTTTATAAGAAGCCCGAGTTAACGGAAGTTAAAAAAAACGGGTTATAACTCCCGGGACCCACTAAGTAACTAGGAATATCAACCTAGTTAGTTAAGTGTTTTAAAATAATGAAGGAACTTGATATAGTAATCTTTTTATAACTTTTAGAAACTAGAGGGACTAAAAGGGTTAAGTGAGAAAATAATTATTATTAAAACAAAAATTAAAAACCCAAAACACACACTTGGTGTGTGTTCTGGTCTTAGATTACACAGGGGGCGAACATGCTTCCTTCAACCAAACCCTAACTAGCCAAAAATCAAGCAATTGGAAGGCCAAATCAGTCCCAAATCGAAATCCAAGCTTATTTTAGTGATCACCTAAGTGAAGGGATCACAAGGTATGTTAAATTTCATCTTTTGGTTACATCTTAGAATTTTGATGAACATGAGAAATCAAAATCTGAACTTGATTGATTGATATTTAGATGAAATTAGTAATGAAAACATGTCTAGGAGTAAACCCTAGTCAATAACTTGTTGAATTAGTGATGAAAATTATGAAATTGATAATTACCCATACATGCGTTAAGTGGGTGTTGTAATTATGTGATGAACACTGAATTTCAATGTTGAAATAGTGTAGAATTGATGTTATGATACAAGTCTTGGTATTGCTTATGAATGCTAGAAATAAGGGTTTGATTTAATGATTGAAACTTGGTTAAAAAGATTAGCCATGAACTAAATAAGAGGTATAGAAATCGTGCCCGCTAGGTGCTTGTTAAAATGCCTAAACGAATGTTTATATGTTGAAATTATGAAAGAAACATGTAATTGGCTAATTTGACTAATTTCGTGTGATATGGAATAGTACGGGTTTTAAATATGATGGTGTATGAGAATCACCAAATAGAACTTGAATATATGTTAATTTTAGTTCTAGTTCTTAATTTGACAAAGATGAAGTTAAGAAGATGGTAAAATTAGGATTCATATGATGACTTCTTGAAATAGATGTTGTTTTTGACATCTCTTAGCCTACAATCACTGTGTTATAGGTTTCTAACCATTACCAAGAGTTTAATAAGGGTTATAGCCATGGAAATGGGTTGCATTTGATGGTTTGGGTTGAATTTGAAAGGACCCTAAACATGATTTCCGTAGCTTTTTATATGGATTTTGACTAATCTTAAAAAAATCATATAAAATCAACCGTTTATCCGATTTGGGTGTTCTATACCTTTTCGGAAAGCTTATGAAGTAAATTTTTACTGTTTTCAATCATAGGAAAGAAATGTGGTTGTTAAATAGGTCAAAAATGTGAATTAAAACTGCTGTTCAGAAAACCTAAAAGCTGATTGAAAAATGAAAATATAGTTGCTGTGCTGATTTTATAAAAATCATATAAAATCAAAGAAAATTCATTAGAAGGTGTACTTTATATGCTTGCGAATGTATTGAAGTTTTCTACGATCCATTTTTGAACATGTTAATCTAGTTCGGACTTTAAATGGGTCATAATGGTCGATTACAGCAGCTGAATAGAAAATCGCTGCACATTAATAATGTTATTATTAATCAAGAAAAAGACATATGATTGCGTATACTTGTTTAGTCATGAAGTATTTATTGTTAGGAACAAATAACACTTTATATGACATGCTTAAAGTGTTCAAAATCACTTACTAACTAGTTTGTATAAGTAAGTTGACTAACGGGTCAAACGGTTAGTGAATGGAAAGAATTATGGAAAAAAATAGTTGTTGAATAAATAACATACTTTGATGAATAAGTGTGTGAATCCATAAGGTGTGATGGTCATGTTAATGGTTGACTAATCTATTCATCTTGTGGATATGATAGGGTAGTTTGACTCTGACAAGCTAGGTAGGAGCTTGGAAATGAACGGGTCAAATGTGTACAAGTTCAAGTATGAAGCTCGCAAGGATGCAAGGTAAGTAAAGCTTACACCCAATTTAAGTGTACGTGTTTATTTTATAGGTGATAAATATGACAATGGATTATGTTTAAAAAAAATGGGTTCCGACATGAACCGAAATGAGTCGGAACAAATAAAAACGATTAAAACCATGGTTAATGGTAAAAAGAGGCAAAATGGTAATTTAGTCATGAATTGACTAAGAATTTATAAGTTTTCTTAAAGTTACCTAATAGCGTAACTAGAAATGGGAAAAAAGGGTAATTTAGTCACGTGATGACTAAATGTAAGTTGAGATTAAATGGATACCCACGGCGTAAGCCGAAATGGGTTAAATATGTAAGAAAAAGGAAATTTTGTGGTAAAATCCGAAATGGGTAGTTAAAAACCATGCTTTGAAACAAATTCGAATGTTTGGTCATATAGGCCAAACGGGTCAAATGGTGGTGATAACACCATTTGACAATATTGACTAACGTTGGTTGTTAAGTCGTATGTTCACAGGAGTGAACCGGAAGTGGATAATTGCGTCGCTATAAAGTAGCGGCTAATAAAAGCAAGGTATAAAACGAGTTTATATGTTGACCCGAGCCAGGTACGCATAAACAAGCTTTTAGTTAAACATACGATTCTTGGTCAACTAATTAGCGAAAGTCCTTCATTGTAAAATGAAGGATTAAAATAGACCAAAAAGCCCTCGTTGGGTAAACCGGGCAAACGAACCCTAGAGGTTGTTTAGGAACTTGTATTATGATTATGTAACCCTTTTGATACGTATAAGAATATAGGCATAAACTTTCGTGGGTAAAATGCCTAAGAATAGGTCTTTTTAGTAAAATGACTAACCGAAAACTAATACTTGGGATAATCGGTTAATTGTATTAATTCACCACAAAAATAGTTGTGGTGAAACATAAGTAGACATCTTAAATGTAAAAATGTGAAGTACGAAAAGAGATGAGTGAAATTGATGCTTAAATGCATAAAAACCGTTAAACGGGTCAAAATAAAGCAAGTGATTAAGATTGGCTAAGTGTTGGAAAATTTCAAAATAAACCGGTGAATGTAAACACGAATACAAACCTTGTAATGGAAGCGAAAATGCTAATTTTTGGCAAGCCCGGAATGGGTAAAAACGATAAGCAATGAATATTGTTAATAAACTTGTAGTATGATGTTAAAAGTAACGGGTCAAATAATCACACAAAGGATTTTTAAGTCGTTTGCTTATAAATCATATTTTTATGCAAACCGAGGTGATAAACGGATTCGTAATTTAATTACGGAAGCGTGGGAAAAAAATTACGCGAAACGGTCTTGTAGATAAAAAGTTATGGAACTTGTTTATACTTGTTTTTAAGTTATCAAAACTAACCTTTAAGTTGGTTTTTGATGTTAGGTGAATGTAGCTACCATCCGGATGTCGATCAAGCAATGAAGTGAACCGAACACTATGCAGTTACAAGCTTCCGCACATAGTTTCGTCATTATTATTAAACGGTGAACTCAATTACATTACGTTGTATTGTTCTTAAATTGTAAAAGTTTTAATAAACCCGTATTTTTCAATATATGTGTATCCATAATTACATATTTATTTTCGTAAACCATACGAAAACTGTTAAATAATAGCAAGGGTCTTACAAGTTGGTAATCAGAGCTCAAGGTTAAAAGAATAAAGTGTTCGGTTCGAGGCTTGATCGCAAATCTGGTAAGTAGATGTATATAGTAATGGTTTAGTATGATTAAAGTGTTGTAATAACACATAGGATTATCGTGTAATACACGTTACACCAATTAAATCGATCAAGGATCGATATAGTTAACGAAATTACGTGCGTTGACACGTATAGTAGAAAAGCCTTGTATTATGATACGAGCATTTATTGAAGTCGACATTACTAATCCTTGTAAATGTTTTAATTGAAGGATACTCGCATCTGAGGATGGCGAGAGTGTAACAAATTTCGGATATGACGGAGAAACGGTCCGAGTATGACAAGCAGAGCATGCTCGCCAAGGACAAAAAATCGCGTAACAATCGCGAACAAGGTTAACGGCAAGGAAGGCCCGCCGGGGCAAGCATTACCAGGTGCACGTTTTACATTGAATCGCACAAATAGTAATATGCAACAAACACGTAGAGAATGACGGTTGCATATGTAGGATAAAACTTGGAAAAACCGAATAGGATATCTATTTAGAATGATGTTTCCAAGAAAAATCAAATAGAAACATGTGTTATTCACGATTGTGAATAACGAGACAATAATAGAGTTAGTTTATGTGGAAACTTGGACGGGAGTAATTATCCAAGTGAATAATTCTCAATATTATACTATTGAGAAAAGTAGCGATCACATTAACGAATGTGATTACATAATAGTTTGATAAAAAAAAAAAGAAGAAAACATTCTATATGTTAAAGGGCAAAACAAGTAAAACTAATGATTGTCGTTTATCAATTAAATAAAGTTTTACGGAATGAAATCAAAGATATAGAAATAAATAGAGGCGTTACTAACATAGGGTGTGATGTGAAAATTATAAAAAGGTCATGCGTGTCATGTGTTGACCGCTTACTCTGGCCAAGTAAGTAGTGAGCACATAATACCATGAACTTCATATGATGGACACATTTACGTCCGATGTAATAAGGACGGGGTGAATGGGACAATTTAAAAAAAAGTAACCAAATGAATAAAATAAGCAAAATGTTTGATAATAAACGTAAACGCAAGTCGGATGACGGAAGCGTATTACGTTAGAATAACGAGCCCGAGAGAAGGGACAAGGAGCAAAGTAAATGAAAATACAGACCGATTAATAGGAATGCTAAGGCATAGGGATAAAAGTTTGACTGTCGCAAGTGATGAAATTCACACGGACAAGTCAGACGAATTAAATAAAGAATAAAGAACTTGATTGAATAAAAGTGATGAATTTCGCTAAGACAACCAAATAAATTAAAACGAAGTCTTAATACATACCGGGATGGTTGCCTTGATAGTGACTTCGGTAAAATACCCGATAGATGGGTAGGATTTTGAAAGTATGCGTAAACCAAGGGACGGGAACGCGAAATAGAAAGTCAAAAGACTCGGATTATGAGTCATAACTAAAAGACGATGAGAAATTGCAAACATAAATTTTGATAACTATGTTCAACTATTTTAAAGTTGAACGGGTCGAATAAAGGATGAAGTTTGACGTTCATAAGTGATGAAATCTCACACGAATAAGTCAAACGGGATAAATAAAGTATAAAAACTTGGTAGTACAAGTAAGCGCAAACCGAATGATGGAAGCGCGAAATATTAATGAACCTATGTGATGGGTCGTAAAGAAGTATAGGTATGAACCAGGTAACGGTAAGTGTAGGATAAACCGACGTGTAAATGACGTTAGAAGTCATAAAGTCGGAAAGATAATTCGAAAGAAAACAAATGTAGCCTTAGACTACGGTCAAGGTCAAATGAAATACAAAAGCAAAAATAAATGATTCTAAACATAAAAAGGGTACCTTGACGCCATAGATATATATACAGTTGAATAAAGACTCGAATAAAAGATGATCTACGGGATCATCATAACCTATGGGATTATAAGTAATGTTAAGGTCTATGGGACCAAAAAGACCTTCGGGTCACAAATAGAAAGAAACGAATTGTCGGGGTCTCACCTTAAAAAGGTGAAAATCCAAATAAATAGCCTACGAGGCTAAGTGAAAGAATCTACGGGTCATTCGGGTTAAGCGTAGGAACTAGTTATGATTCCCAACATCAAATAATAATGAAAAGGAATAAATCCTCAGACATAAATTCTTAAATACAAGTAAACACGTATAAGGCCGGAGATGGCAATATGGTATACCCAGGTGATGGGGTATAAGGTAACCGGTGACTAATAAGTCTAACCGCCAAAGTAAATAATCAACAAAGATAACAGATACAAGCTGAAAGTAACGGCCCACTAGGCCTCACACATGAAAGACGTATGCGTCAAAATAAATGAGAACTTTGGACCGAAAGAAACGGGTGCCTTGAAAATGAAACTTGGTTCGTTTGATTAAACCAATGAACTACGTAAATAAGGTTTCGGGGACGAAACCTCTTTAAGGGGGGTAGACTTGTAACACCCCGAAAACATGTTTGATAGTCAAACCACGTTAATATTAATGAACAGGTAAAATACCGTTAGTGGTAAAATTAACCAGGTGAATATTAGGATTTAAACAAATAATCCTAATATTAATTAAGAATAAATGCTTTAAAAAAAACTAAGTTTATAAGAAGCCCGAGTTAACGGAAGTTAAAATAAAACGGGTTATAACTCCCGGGACCCACTAAGTAACTATGAATATCAACCTAGTTAGTTAAGTGTTTTAAAATAATGAAGGAACTTGATATAGTAACCTTTTTATAACTTTTAGAAACTAGAGGGACTAAAAGGGTTAAGTGAGAAAATAATTATTATTAAAACAAAAATAAAAAACCCAAAACACACACTTGGTGTGTGTTTTGATCGTAGATTACACAGGGGGCGAACATGCTTCCTTCAACCAAACCCTAACTAGCCAAAAATCAAGCAATTGGAAGGCCAAATCAGTCCCAAATCGAAATCCAAGCTTATTTTAGTGATCACCTAAGTGAAGGGATCACAAGGTATGTTAAATTTCAACTTTTGGTTTACATCTTAGAATTTTGATGAACATGAGAAATCAAAATCTGAACTTGATTGATTGATATTTAGATGAAATTAGTAATGAAAACATGTCTATGAGTAAACCCTAGTCAATAACTTGTTGAATTAGTGATGAAAATTATGAAATTGATAATTACCCATACATGCGTTAAGTGGGTGTTGTAATTATGTGATGAACACTGAATTTCAATGTTGAAATAGTGTAGAATTGATGTTATGATACAAGTCTTGGTATTGCTTATGAATGCTAGAAATAAGGGTTTGATTTAATGATTGAAACTTGGTTAAAAAGATTAGCCATGAACTAAATAAGAGGTATAGAAATCGTGCCCGCTAGGTGCTTGTTAAAATGCCTAAACGAATGTTTATATGTTGAAATTATGAAAGAAACACGTAATTGGCTAATTTGACTAATTTCGTGTGATATGGAATAGTACGGGTTTTAAATATGATGGTGTATGAGAATCACCAAATAGAACTTGAATATATGTTAATTTTAGTTCTAGTTCTTAATTTGACAAAGTTGAAGTTAAGAAGATGGTAAAATTAGGATTCATATGATGACTTCTTGAAATAGATGATGTTTTTGACATCTCTTAGCCTACAATCACTGTGTTATAGGTTTCTAACCATTACCAAGAGTTTAATAAGGGTTATAGCCATGGAAATGGGTTGCATTTGATGGTTTGGGTTGAATTTGAAAGGACCCTAAACATGATTTCAGTAGCTTTTTATATGGATTTTGACTAATCTTAAAAAAATTATATAAAATCAACCGTTTATCCGATTTGGGTGTTCTATACCTTTTCGGAAAGCTTATGAAGTAAATTTTTACCATTTTCAATCATAAGAAACAAATGTGGTTGTTAAATAGGTCAAAAATGTGAATTAAAACTGCTGTTCAGAAAACTTAAAAGCTAATTGAAAAATGAAAATATAGTTGCTGTGCTGATTTTATAAAAATCATATAAAATCAAAGAAAATTCGTTAGAAGGTGTACTTTATATGCTTGCGAAGGTATTGAAGTTTTCTACGATCCATTTTTGAACATGTTAATCTAGTTCGGACTTTAAATGGGTCATAATGGTCGATTACAGCAGCTGAATAGAAAATCGCTGCACATTAATAATGTTATTATTAATCCAGAAAAAGACATATGATTGCGTATACTTGTTTAGTCATGAAGTATTTATTGTTAGGAACAAATAACACTTTATATGACATGCTTAAAGTGTTCAAAATCACTTACAAACTAGTTTGTATAAGTAAGTTGACTAACGGGTCAAACGGTTAGTGAATGGAAAGAATTATGGAAAAAAAATAGTTGTTGAATAAATAACATACTTTGATGAATAAGTGTGTGAATCCATAAGGTGTGATGGTCATTTAATGGTTGACTAATCAAATCATCTTGTGGATATGATAGGGTAGTTTGACTCCTACAAGCTAGGTAGGAGCTTGGAAATGAACGGGTCAAATGGGTACAAGTTCAAGTATGAAGCTCGCAAGGATGCAAGGTAAGTAAAGCTTACACCCAATTTAAGTGTACGTGTTTATTTTATAGGTGATAAATATGACAATGGATTATGTTTAAAAAAATGGGTTCCGACATGAACCGAAATGAGTCGGAACAAATAAAAACGATCAAAACCATGGTTAATGGTAAAAAGAGGCAAAATGGTAATTTAGTCATGAATTGACTAAGAATTTATAAGTTTTCTTAAAGTTACCTAATAGCGTAACTAGAAATGGGAAAAAGGGGTAAAAAGGGTAATTTAGTCACATGATGACTAAATGTAAGTTGAGATTAAATGGATACCCACGGCGTAAGCCGAAATGGGTTAAATATGTAAGAAAAAGGAAATTTTGTGGTAAAATCCGAAATGGGTAGTTAAAAACCATGCTTTGAAACAAATTCGAATGTTTGGTCATATAGGCCAAACGGGTCAAATGGTGGTGATAACACCATTTGACAATATTGACTAACGTTGGTTGTTAAGTCGTATGTTCACAGGAGTGAACCGGAAGTGGATAATTGCGTCGCTATAAAGTAGCGGCTAATAAAAGCAAGGTATAAAACGAGTTTATATGTTGACCCGAGCCAGGTACGCATAAACAAGCTTTTAGTTAAACATACGATTCTTGGTCAACTAATTAGCGAAAGTGCTTCATTGTAAAATGAAGGATTAAAATTGACCAAAAAGCCCTCGTTGGGTAAACCGGGCAAACGAACCCTAGAGGTTGTTTAGGAACTTGTATTATGATTATGTAACCCTTTTGATACGTATAAGAATATAGGCATAAACTTTCGTGGGTCAAATGCCTAAGAATAGGTCTTTTTAGTAAAATGACTAACCGAAAAGTAATACTTGGGATAATCGGTTAATTGTATTAATTCACCACAAAAATAGTTGTGGTGAAACATAAGTAGACATCTTAAATGTAAAAATGTGAAGTACGAAAAGAGATGAGTGAAATTGATGCTTAAATGCATAAAAACCGTTAAACGGGTCAAAATAAAGCAAGTGATTAAGATTGGCTAAGTGTTGGAAAATTTCAAAATAAACCGGTGAATGTAAACACGAATACAAACCTTGTAATGGAAGCGAAAATGCTAATTTTTGGCAAGCCCGGAATGGGTAAAAACGATAAGCAATGAATATTGTTAATAAACTTGTAGTATGATGTTAAAAGTAACGGGTCAAATAATCACACAAAGGATTTTTAAGTCGTTTGCTTATAAATCATATTTTTATGCAAACCGAGGTGATAAACGGATTCGTAATTTAATTACGGAAGCGTGGGAAAAAAATTACGCGAAACGGTCTTGTAGATAAAAAGTTATGGAACTTGTTTATACTTGTTTTTAAGTTATCAAAACTAACCTTTAAGTTGGTTTTTGATGTTAGGTGAATGTAGCTACCATCCGGATGTCGATCAAGCAATGAAGTGAACCGAACACTATGCAGTTACAAGCTTCCGCACATAGTTTCGTCGTTATTTTTAAACGGCGAACTCAATTACATTACGTTGTATTGTTCTTAAATTGTAAAAGTTTTAATAAACCCGTATTTTTTAATATATGTGTATCCATAATTACATATTTATTTTCGTAAACCATACGAAAACTGTTAAATAATAGCAAGGGTCTTACATAACAACTTTAGGCTCACTTCCAAAAGCATTAACAAAGCACCTTAAAAGCCATCTATAAGAATCTGCAGTCTCAGAACCAAGTAATGCACCACCAAATGTGACATTCCTAAAATGATTATCAATCCCAGTAAATGGTACAAAAACCAAATCATACCTACATAAAAACAAATTAAAAAAACATTAGAAAAAATAGAACAGGATATATAACGCAATAGAATATATAACGCAATAAATGAAAAAAACTTACTTGTTTGATTTATAAGTAGCATCAAAACCAACTATGTCACCAAACACTGTATAATTTGTTTTTGATTGCTCATCAGCCCAGAAAAGCCCTTTCAATCTTCTATCTTCACCAATAACATAATCACATGTGAAACCAGGACAACATTCTTTCTTCCTAATAAGACGCCTAACTACCATTTCTGCATCATACTCTCCTATGTAAAGATTCAAATCCCTTCTATAATTCTTACAATTAACTTTACTAGCACCAACTTCACCAAAACCACCATACATTGTTTTCATAATATTGAATGCTTTAACATGTCCAATATTGATTGCAGACAATCCAGATATAAAACTTTCTTTAACATAATCGATACTTCTGGCAGCCGGCAAAAAATGAATATCTTCATCTTCAACAAAGATATGATTATGTTCTTCTTCAAAGTAGTAGATTTTAAACATATTATTGTTCTCTAATATTAATTTCACATGAGCATTGCATCCAACTCTTTTTGAACCTCTATTACGTCTAACAATCTTTTTTACTATTCTCATCAACTGAACCAGAATCTATTTCTTTGCCAACATGAAATCCTTCTTTTGAGCAGACAATATATCTTATTTTCACTAAACCATCACCATTTTTCCAAGAGGTATTTTTTCTTGCAGAAAAACCTGCAGCAAGTGCATATCTCTGATAAAACGCAAAAGCCTCATCAAATGATTTAAAAAACATTCCAACAGCAGGTGTAATGGATCCACTGACTTTAGGTTTGAAAAACTTTCTTCCACTGTTTAAGCATACACGTTCCTCCCACTTGGAAATGTTATCTGAAACAATTAACAAATAACTATAAAACGCAATACCTCTTATATAATAATGTTTTTAGTGATAAATCTAAAAATATGTTAATAAAAATTTAGAAATACAGACCTTTAAAGTTTGTACATGAACTAATATGGATAAAAGCATAAAACGCAATACGTTCAGTAAAACGCATCATGTGATCTGAAACACTTAACAAATAACTATAAAACACAATACAACTTATATAATAATGTTTTTAGTGTTAAATCTCAAAATATGTTAATAAAAATTTAGAAATACAGACCTTTAAAGTTTGTATATGAACTATTATGGATAAAAGCATAAAACGCAATACGTTCAGTAAAACGCATCAAATGATGAACAAACAAAACAATGTATGAAACGAACAAAACTCTAAAATTGTACAACAATGACAGTTATAGCTTTATATTACATCAATCTTAAATTAAAAGTTTGTATGCATATAATTTGATTAATATCATAAAACGCAACTCTTCACTAAAACGCAATAAATGATGAAGAAACAAAACGAACAAATTATGTTAAATTATACAACAATAACAATTAAACTTATGAAAAATCAAATATTAATAACAGAAACACGAATTATAAAACGTAAAACAATGAATTTCGGAAAAAATAACAAAAATTTACTCAAAATTGAAGCTAAACATACCAGCAGAGTCTGAAGAAGACATTGAGGTTATCGAATTGACGAACAAAACAAGATTAATGTTTGAAAAGAGGTGAATTTGCGATCGATTGCGATTTAGGGTTATAGAATCTTCAATTATCTTATGAGAGTGATGAACTAAGAAGAGAGGTAACAGAATCTATAATCAAATTAGAACGAAGATATGATAATGTAAAAAGACGAAAAAGCCCACGCGTCCAAAATTTTAAAAAAGAAGATGAACGGCTGATGTGTTCAAAATGCAACATATAAATTACATCAATTGAGGCATAAAACTAATCCTTTTTTAGTACTAATGTTGGAAAAAGTGTGCTTTTGTCTTCCTTTTGTATTTTCAGGATTAAATGAGCTCAAATTAACAAAAGAAGCAAAAAGACACCAAAATCTAACATAAATACAAGAAAAGGAACAAGACGTGACATGCCCGACCCCACGACAGCATCTTCCCAAGCAAAACAAGGCAACAGAGGACTGAACACGCCCCGTGCTCAGCCGGCACGGGTGCGTGCCCAAGTGTCAGCAGAAAAGACAAAGTGGTAGAAGCTTCTATTGCCCACCACGGGGCCGTGCTCAGCGGACACGGGGCCGTGGTCAACTATAAGATTCGCACAATCCAGGCAAATCTTCATAGTACAAAGATTCTTCTGCACACGGGGTCGTGCTCAGCGGACACGGGGGCGTGGTCAACTAATAAGACAAAGCTGCATTAAATGAAGACAGAGAAGGATGTGGACATGGGGCCATGCCCACTGGACACGGGGCCGTGCCCGAGCTTCTGTTCAGCCTATAAATAGGAGTGCTTGGCTTAAGCTCAAACCATCCCTTGGCACACCACCTCTCTCACACTTCACCCTCCACCCACCACCACCATAACATCATCATCCACCACCATCATCCATTGTCCATCGTAGAGTGTGTGAGTCGTCTCGGGATCCAAGATTGATCGTAAGAGTTCTTGACAATCAAGGCCATGTTTGCCTAAGTCTCTTACATCACTTGGTGAAGACAAAGTGTCTAGTGTAATACTTTTTATTTCTAATATTTTGCACTTTTTACTTGGTTTTGTATTAATGACTTTAATAACTAGTTGCTTATGTTGAAGGTGATCTTTCCTTATCGTTTGTCCGTGGTGTCTTGGCATTATTTTACTGTCTATATAAAATAAAAGATTTTCACCATTCATATCTCCACGGTCTATATGGAGGTATGTTGGCAACCTGGTCGGGGGTTAAGGGAACGGTTTGGTAAAGGTCTTGCCATTGTTCAGCGTTTAGAGGTCCTGCAATGGACATGGGTCAAATTTAGTAGGACCTCCTTCAATACTTAACGGTATTGGATGGCGGGGGTCCAAACTCTTTGATCCCCTCATAAGTTAACTACTATTAATACTATAACCCGGCTATTTAGGACTGTATCCCTGCTGACTCAGACTACTTAGTCGAGGGTAACGTCACCTCCAAAAGAGGGGCCTACCATAATTTGCATTAATAACTTAATTAATTATCTTCCAATAATCCACCCTTTTAGGATTGTATCCTTGCTGACTCAAACTACTGGGGTGAGGGTAACGTCACCTTCAAAAGAGGGGCCTACTACAATAACTAAGATAATCTCTTAAAATAGTGCAAAAGTGCGGAAATAATCAAAGGTTACACTAGATACGAGTCGGAACCAAGTGATTCATCTTGTCTATCTGTTTTTCTTTTTATTTTATTTTCAGCATTTTTAGTTAGTTTTTATTTTTCTTAGTTTAAAACATTTTTCTAAACTTTTTTTATTTTGATTAGACGTTGAGGATAAACCGGTACTAAAAGCTCTTGTGTCCTTGGACGAACTCGGTATCTTACCAACACTATACTACGCTCACGATGGGTGCACTTGCCCATATGTGTGTTTAGTGTTAGTGAAATATCGTGTTTATAAATTTAAAACTTGGCTAAAAATAAGTGTTAAAGGGGCTTAAAATATACACCTAATATATATAACACTTCACACGCATCAAGTTTTTGGCGCCGTTGCCGGGGACACAAGGATTTTAAGAAAGTTAGGAATCAACGGCCTAATCGTTTTTCTTATTTTTCATTTTTTTTTGGATTTTTTTTTTAGTTTTTCTGTTTCTGCAGTGCTCAGCACGGGCCGTGCCTGGTCGGACACGTGCTGTGCCCAGCATCATCACTGGCAGTTTTTATTTTCTGAGTTACAGAGAGCTGAGCACGGGGCCGTGTCGGTGCAACACGGGGCCGTGTCCAACTCCCAGTAACAGGGATCCGGAAAGCAATTACTGTACCTCTGACCACGGGCCGTGTTCACTGAGCACGGGGCCTTGGTGAACATTCTGACCAACGTTCTTTTCTGTTCTTATTGCAGGACTTGGAACCCAGGTGCCACATTTGAACCTCCTACGTAGTGCATGAGCTCCAGTTCTAGTAGAGACATAAAAGAACCTCTTGAAGAACCCGAACGCTTTCTCAGAAAAAGACTTAAAGCTAAAAATCAAGAGAAAGTTTCGGGGGGCCCACTTCCAATGGCGGACCAACGTACCCTCATGGATTACCTACGGCCCACCGTAGGTAATCTCCGCGCCGCTATCAATTCACCGAATGTCGAAGCCAATAACTTCGAACTTCTGCCACATTTGATACAAATGCTTCAAAACTCCGCAACCTTCCATGGGCTTGCGGACGAGGATCCTCATCTACATATTACTAATTTCTTAGAAATATGTGATACCTTTCGGATCAATGGAGCATCAAATGACGCCATCCGCCTTCGAATGTTTCCATTTTCACTAAAAGACCGAGCTAAGGCTTGGCTTAACACCCTCCCAGTTGGCTCGGTAAACACCTGGGATGTACTAGCCCAAAAGTTTCTATATAAGTATTTCCCTCCGGCTAAAACGGCTAAATTAATGACTGAAATTAATACATATTCACAAGAGGATGGGGAATCCTTATATGAAACTTGGGAAAGGTTCAAGGAGCTACTAAGAAAGTGTCCTCATCACGGTCTTGCGGTATGGCAACAAGTATCCACTTTCTACAATGGGTTGTTGCCACACACAAGACAAACACTTGATTCTAGCTCCGGGGGACTCCTAGGTAATCGTCGCCCAAATGAAATATATAATCAAATTGAAGAAATTGCTCAAACCAATTTTCAATGGCACACTCCCCGAGGTAATAAATCTATTGCCCCGGGCGCCCATAAGGTTGATGAAAGCACCTCTTTACAAGCCCAAATCGAGGCCCTCTCTTCGAAAATCAAAAAGCTAGAAATGACGAAAACGGCCTCGGTTATGGCTTGTGAAGGGTGTGGTGGGTCACATGAAAATTGGAGTTGTATGAAAGAATTAGATGAACAAACAGAAACGGTAAACTACATTGATAACAGACCTAGGCCGTCGGGTCCACCAACGGGTACCTACAACCAAGGATGGCGTAACCACCCTAATCTTGGTTGGAGAGATCCCGGCAATAGTAGTAACCAACAAAGCCAACGAACTAACTTTCAACAACCACAAAATTTTTCTCAACAACAAGGTGGACGAGAAAGGCTTGAAGATACTATATCTCGCCTCATCTCCGACACCAAAAAGAAAAACTCGGATCGATTTCAACAATTGGAATCGAATTTTAGAAATCAACAAGCTAGCATTCAAAACGTTGAAAAGCAATTAAATCAACTAGCTCAAAATTTCTCCGAGAGACCACAAGGCGCGTTACCTAGTAATACCGAAACCAACCCAAAGGCACAAGTACACCTCATCACATTAAGAAACCGAACCGTGGGTCCCGAGGATGTCCCGCTACCACCAGTTGAAGGAAGTCAACTCAGCCAAAGCACGACTTCACCCACACCTCAACCAGAAAAGGCTTCTCCACCAAATCAAGAGTCCACCAAGACTCCTCCAATTCCGTACCCCGGTAGGTTAAATCGTCAAAAGACCGATGAGCAATTCGCAAAGTTCGAAAATTTACTAAAACAATTGCATGTTAATATTCCTTTTATTGAGGTCCTAACCCAAATGCCTAAATATACAAAATTCATGAGGGATTTCCTCACTAACAAAAGGAAAATTGAATCATTGCAATTAGTTAACTTAGGCGAAGAATGCTCCGCCTTAGTACTCAACAAACTTCCGCAAAAGAAAATCGACCCCGGAAGCTTCACAATTCCTTGCTCGATTGGGGAATCCCCCGTTCGTAATGCATTAGCCGATCTTGGGGCTAGCATTAACCTCATGCCCACATCGATGTTCAAACGACTCGGCCTAGGAACAACAAGCCCTACAAAGATGAGCATACAACTCGCCGACAGATCCGTCAAATTCCCACAAGGTGTCGCTGAAAATCTATTGGTAAAAGTTGACAACTTCGTTTTCCCAACCGACTTTGTCATCCTAGACATGGAGGAAGACACCGATGTCCCTCTCATCCTTGGAAGGCCATTTCTAGCCACCGCCCAAGCGGTGGTGGATATGAATGACGGAACGTTAACATTGAAGTTTGGGGACAAGGAAGTGAAGTTTGAATGTGGAAAAAGAGTAGAGGACGAAGACCCGGTCAACTACATGAAGGTCATAGACTCAAGCTTGGATGACGCTCTCCGACGGTGTAACATGGGATGCAATACATCCCACTTGGGTAACATATGACCAGGCTTTGGGTCTAGCCAAGGACCCTTATAAACGTGGCGCACCACGGAGGCATTCCGCGGAACTATCCTTAGTTTAGTTTAGATTAATTTTTATGTTTTCTAGTTAGTTTTAATTTTCAAGAATAAAACACACTTGAGATGGCAAAGGATACAAGGGGAACTTGAACCAGCATCCCATGCAGGAAAACAGAACTGTCCGACAAATTTCTTCGTTTACAGTAAGCTCGGCACGGGCCGTGTCCACCCAACACGGCCCCGTGCTGCACAGTCTGCAGAAAAAGACCCAGTTCAGGTAACTGGACACAGGCCGTGTTCACCCAACACGCCCCCGTGTCCAGGCTTCTGTTTCTTTTGTTTTAATTTTGTTACTGGCACTTGAACACGGGGCCGTGCCCGGACACCACGGGGCCGTGTTCAGCGCCCAGTAACACAAAAATTTTGCTTTTTACACCTTTTTACACATTCAATCAACCTAAAAACTTATTTTTGGGACACATTGAGGACAATGTGTAATTTAAGTGTGGGGGGGATGCTAAAACCATGAATCTTGCAAGTCCTAAATACAAGCCTTACACAAAACTCTATTGAAACCGCTAATCACCCCAAATTTTTTCAAAAATTTTCATTTTTTTTTACTTTTCTAGGTTTAACTCGGGAAATTCAAGTTCTAAAAAGGTTATATTTTTACGAATTTACAACCGATAGCGTCATGATAAAAAGAACCAACATAAGAAAATTATGAAAAGGCATGACAAACTTAGTTAAAATTTGATTATATATACTTGATCACATAAAAACCCATTCCCACAAAAGTGAGTTTTGAGCCTTTATTGAGCATACAATTACATATCATTAGACTAAATGCTCATTTTTCGTTTCTTGTGTGAATAGCCGCTTGGTTCTTACGACTCTAGAACTTGCCATGACGATACATTCCCGGTCCTTACCAACTTAAACCCGAGTAAGTAAATGATGGAGGCATTAGGACTAACCCTTTTTATTTCCACACCATTTTTTTCTTTTTTTTATCACCTACCCAAAATCCCCCTAGTTAGCCCCTTTGAGCCTAAACCTTTTGATACGTGGTTGTAAACCGGTGCTCGTTATTGTTTAACTTGATGTTTTTATGTGAGTTTTAGTTTCGAATAGCCTACTTTTAATCAAGAATGTGTTTTGCAGGTTTGATGGAGTTTAAGGAGCTTTTCGGGAGCTTTACGAGTCACCGGGGCAAAAACCGGAGCACCAGGATGCGTTACGGATCAACCGGAAGTGTGGGAAGCGAAAAACAGAAAGTGTGTAAACGAGAGCCCGTCGCCGACGGCTTTGGCCCCGTCGGCGACGACCTACAGAAATGCCCGTCGCCATCGTTTGCTCGTATCCAGGTTATTAAGCCGTCGGAGGAGAAGATCAAACCAACGCCCGTCGCCGACGGGTTGAGGGCCGTCGGCGACGGCTTGTTAATTCCTGAAAAACGAATTTCGTTAATTTAGGGGTTAAGATCGATTCTGATTGGCTCTCTTGCATTGAAGTCGTGGGTTACACTCACTTTTGAGTTTTGAACTGGATCTTGGAGCCTATTCTCACAAGAATTCACCTACCATCTACCATCTATCATCTCTACATCACAACATCATCAATCATCATCATCAATCCATCTACACAATCAATCATTCCACAAACCCTAATCCTTCTACCACTATCATTCTTCACCAAACATCCATCATTCACCATCCATACACTTTTCAAGCTTCAAGATGACTTCCTTTGCATTCCAATCATCCGGTGATCAAGTTGCATCAACCATGAGCGGCTAATCATCTCGGTTTCACCCCGGTGTAGGTAGTTGTTAATTTTAGGGTTTCAATTTGTTCTTGTTTCATCTTAGTGACAATTTGTATTTGGTTTTTGAAACTTTCGACAATAGTATTACATTTGTTACGAATTCGTGAATTGTCGAACGATGTTAAAAGTTATGACTTTGCGAAACGGTGATATGTAATTATACGTTGTCTTTGTTAGGATTTACTTGTGTTGATTACAAAGTGTCTTTTTATCCGTTCTTCGGGGCGTTGATAGTTAGTAGCACCTAAGTCACGGTACACTAAATCCGTTAATCAAATGCATTTGAGTTGAAGCTAAAACTTATAGAAATCCTAGGTTAATAATTACCGAAACCGGGTGTGATTCCTTTTTATTATTATTGTTCTAGTATCCAAATTTATTGCAATCGTTAATCATTAGTTGTTAATCAGTCTAATTAATTCACTTAGCTTAAATTCACATCTTCCTACTAAACAAAAATACAAAAATATCTGGCAAGCTTCATAATTGTGACAATTGTTCTTAATTCATTCGAATCCATACACAAACCACATACTCTTCGTGGTTCGACCCCTTGCTACCACTAGCTATTGTTAAGGGTAATTAGGGCATATAAATATTATCTTTGACCGGAGCGCGACACTCCGATCAAATTTTGGCGCCGTTGCCGGGGAGTGCGTGCGCTTTGTGTTTGGATTATTGTTTGAATCTGCGTGATTATCTGTTTAATTTCTTTAGTTTTCTTTTTGTACTTTGTCTTTTTCCTTGTTACGCGGGTGTGTTACTTGTGCAGGTTACAGGTAGTGCATGCATACGCGGAACTCCGGGAGGACTTCACCTTTAGTCTACGAACCGGAAATCGAAAGAGTCGCAAGAAGAAACCTAGCAAGCCGGTTAGAGGCAACACTTGCTTCTAATCAAACTAACCAAACACCACAACTCACACCGACCATTGAAACCGATTCAATGGCGAACCAAAATTCCAACCAAAACTTTAACTAAAACTCCAATCACCCAAACCTCAACCAAAACCAATTCCAATCCCGAGGAACTTTTTATCCCGCTCCAAATATGCAACCCATGCCTCAAGAGCAACCGGGTGGTAACAACAACAATGGACCACCTACACCACCTTTCCAAAATCAAAACCCCAACAACAATCAAAGAACACCTCAACAACAAAATCTTCATAGACACAACTCCCTACCCATTAACCTAGATGACCGGAATGTCAATTCCGACCGTCGGGGAAATCGTGATCGCGGTAATCCCGCAAATGAAGACCCATTCTTCAACATCGACGACTTGAGGAATGCAATCCCCGATGATGAGCCTTATAGTGTTCCCGGTTATCAATCGCCGGAACATGTGAGTATACATACGGAAAATTCTGATGACGGGGGATATTATGATGATAGGGTTAATGATGACGAAGATTGGGGCTACGTGAATAGGGGAAACGTCTACAACGCAAGAAGATATGATGATGAGGAATTTGGCTATCAAAATGCCAATTACGTTGGGAACGATGAATACGGTTACGGAGGTGGAAGAAATGATGGTTATGGGAACAACCGTCAACCACGAAACAATGACCAACGGAACCGGAATGATGGGTTTTATAACAACAACAACAACAATGCAAACCCTAATCGGATTCCTCGTTTCGTGGGAGGTGGTAACCCAAGGGATAATCGAAGAGATGATCGAAGAGATGATCGAAGAGGGGAAAGACGGGATAATAGAAGACCGGGTGATCAAGAAGTTAGTGGTCCACATTGTCGTCAACGACCTCCACGGGGAGTGAATGATCGTTTTAGGCCGGTTGTCACCGAGAACGACTCCCCAATCGTTTGTGAGAGGAGGATGTTTGATTGTAAACCACATTACATCAACATACTTCCTCATTTTAATGGAAGATCTAACGACGAACCGTATACACATTTGACGGAATTTTCTTCGGTTTGCAGCACTATCGGAGGTCACAACTTCGCTTTAGATGAGGTCAAACTTCGACTATTCCAATTTTCACTGAAGGATAAGGCAAAGCAATGGTTCCTCACACTTCCCGCAAATAGTATCCGCACTTGGGGAGAAATGCAACAAGCGTTCCTTGATGAATACTACTCAATGGCGAAGACCGATGACGCTCGTGATGAAATTAGGTCTTTCCGCCAATTATCGGGCGAACCGTTACATGAGGCCTTTACAAGGTTTAGAGAAATGATGCGAAGATGCCCTCATCATCAAATTGAGAAGTGGGAGTTAGTTAAATGTTTTGTACGGGGTTTAGATGACACAACATGGAATCGTCTCGAGTCGACAAGTAACGGGACTCTTTTGAGCAATCACGAAGATGATGATTGGGAGTTTTTAGAGCGGATGAGTAAGCGGTCAAAAGAGAAAGAATCGGCCGATAGAGCTAAAAAACACCCCGTTTCCCGATCACTTCCCGATCTTGACTCTAAAGATCGGATTTCCACTCTAGAGCGGGAAATGGCTCGTATGAAGAAGAAAGAGGTAAATGCGGTTCAATTTGAGGTATGTGAAGGTTGCGGTGATATTGGGCATAGAGCGGAACAATGTCCAACGGGGTCGGGTGATTACACCGAGGAAGTCAATCAAGTGTATGGGGACCGAAAGCAATATGACATGAACTCCAACACTTACCATCCGGGCTTGAGAAATCACCCTAATTTCCGGTATGGTAATGCTTCGAATCAAATGAACCCGAATTTTCAATCGGGTAACCAAGGAGGTCAAGGTGGGTCTTCATATAATAATCGTCAAGGTGGTAACCAAGGGGGTTACCAAAGGAATTACAACCAAGGTGGTAACCAAGGGTATCAAAACCGTGAAGGCAACTATCAACGGGGTTACAATCAAGGTGGTAATGGGGGTGGTGCGTCTAACTCCCAAGGTGATGATTCGATTAGCTCGAAACTAGACGCTCTCATGAACACTCTCACCAATTCGCATCAAGAACTTAGAGCTGAAATGCGGAATTCAAACCAAGAAATTAAAATTGAAATGCGGAAAGAGTTTGAGGTGAGAGACAAATCCCAAAAGGCATTAGAGAGGCAAGTGGGGCAACTTGCTCAAGAGATGGCTCAAGTTCGGGGAAGTGGAGGAGGACTTCCAAGTGACACCACAGTGAACCCTAAGCATCAAGGGTCGAACTCAAGGAACACGCGTGAGGTACCAATAAATAAAATTTCTTTACGTAGTGGTCGAGTCATAGATAATGGTGTTGAGCCACCACCACCCAAGTTTGTTGAAGGGGTGGTGGAGGATGCTAGTGAAGATGAGAATGAGAATGGTCAAACGGGTCAAAAGAAAAATGACTTGAAAAAGAACAATGATACCCCCGTTGTGACCATCCCTGTCCCCAAGGCTAAGGAAAAGGGAGTGGAGGCTAATACCGCCCCTTATCCCGAAGCATTGAAGGGACCCGTGAAAAAAGTTGTAAACAAAAGAGGTCCACAACAAGAAGAGTTGTTGGAAATTTTTAAACAAGTAAAAATCAATTTACCTCTTTTGGATGCAATCAAACAAGTACCATCGTATGCTAAGTACTTGAAAGATTTGTGTACCCAAAAACGCACTCACAAATTTCCAAAAAAATTAGATTTAACCGAAAATGTGAGTTCAATTCTTTCGGGTGCACTTCCACCTAAGCTCCAAGATCCGGGTGCGCCTATCATTTCAATTCAAGTAGGCGATTTTAAAATCAACCGGGCACTCCTAGATCTTGGTGCTAGCGTGAGCATTCTACCGGGTAGTTTGTATGACCAATACGAGTTTGGTCCACTTCAATCGTCTAATACCACCGTGGTGTTAGCCGATTTGACACCTAAACTACCCCGTGGAATTGTTTCGGATGTGATAGTGAAAATCGAGGATTTCTACTATCCGGTGGACTTTCTAGTGCTTGATTATGTGGCCAAGGACCCAACTAAACAACCTACGGTGATTTTGGGTCGACCGTTCTTAGCAACTGCGAATTCTCAAATTGATTGCAAAACGGGAACGGTTGACATGACATTTGGAAACCGAAGGTTGAGGTTGCATGTTTTTTCCGGACTTATGAACCCTCCAGTTGATGATGAATGCTATATGGCGGACGTCGTTGACACGTGTATACCTCTTTGCGACACAGTCGTAGATGGGGAGAACACAATGGAGGATTGTTATATGTTTGACAGGTCACAGGTGGAGATGGATAAGAGCATAGATGAGGAAGTGAGAAGTTTGGAGGTGCTTGCGGTTAGAGAGGGAAAACCGACATGGACGCATCAAGTTGAGAGTTTACCGGAGAGCATTGACACCAAGTTGAAGCCGTCATTAGTAGAGCCTCCGGAGGTTGAATTGAAGGTGTTGCCTAAGCATCTCAAATATGCTTATGTTGGTGAAGGCAACACGCTCCCGGTTATTATTGCATCAAATTTAACCGTGGAGCAAGAGGAGAAATTGATGGATGTTTTGGTCACTAATCGGGCGGCGATTGGATGGACCATTGCTGATTTGAAGGGTATTAGTCCCTCGGTGGTGATGCACAAAATCATCACGGAAGAGAATGTGACTCCCGTTCGAGATGCACAACGGAGATTAAATCCAAACATGCGGGAGGTAGTGAAGAAGGAAGTGCTGAAATGGCTAGATGCGGGTATCATTTACCCGATCTCGGATAGCCAATGGGTGAGCCCAACACAGACGGTTCCCAAGAAATCGGGCATACAAGTCGTCAAAAATGACGCAGGTGAAGAGGTAGCCACTCGGCCGGTAACCGGGTGGCGAATTTGTATTGACTATAGGAAGTTGAATACCGCAACTTCCAAAGATCATTTCCCTTTACCGTTCATTGATCAAATAGTTGAGAAATTGTCGGGACAAAAATTTTACTGTTTCTTAGATGGCTATTCTGGTTATAACCAAATTGCCATCCATCCGGAAGACCAAGCAAAGACCACGTTTACTTGTCCCTATGGCACTTTCGCATTTAGGCGAATGCCGTTTGGATTATGTAACGCCCCCGCCACCTTCCAAAGGTGTATGATGAGTATCTTTTCAGATATGGTGGGGAAGTCTTTGGAAATCTTCATGGATGATTTTTCAATTTTTGGGTCATCTTTTGAGGCTTGTTTGGATCAACTAGATAAAGTGTTAAGAAGGTGTGTCGAAACTAGTTTGGTCTTAAGTTGGGAAAAGAGCCATTTTATGGTTCAAGAGGGAATAGTGTTGGGACACGTGGTGTCAAGTCGTGGGATAGAGGTTGATCGTGCAAAGGTACAAGTCATATCTACTTTACCATATCCCACGACCGTTAAAGGTGTTAGGTCATTTCTAGGTCATGCGGGTTTTTACCGGCGGTTTATTAAGGGTTTTAGTGACATAACCAAGCCTTTATGTAACTTGTTGTTAAAAGATCAACCGTTTGATTTTAATGAAAATTGCCAAAATGCTTTTAACAAATTGAAAGAGAAGTTGGTTGAAGCCCCAATCTTGCAATCGCCAAATTGGTCTTTTCCATTTGAAATTATGTGCGATGCGAGTGATTATGCGGTGGGGGCCGTGTTGGGACAACGGGTTGATAAGAAACCCGTTGCCATATACTACGCGAGTAAGACTCTTTCGGATGCACAATTAAATTATACCACTACCGAAAAAGAGCTACTTGCGGTGGTATATGCATTGGATAAATTTCGGGCATATATATGGGGTAGTAAAGTGATTATTTATTCTGATCACACTGCAGTTAGGTACCTCATGGAGAAGAAAGATGCAAAACCGAGGTTAATCCGATGGGTGTTGTTGCTCCAAGAATTCGATTTGGAGATACGGGACAAAAAGGGTACCGAAAATGTTGTGGCGGACCATTTGTCTTGGTTGATGGTTGAAGAGGATCCTACAACTGTAGAGATCAATGAGTCTTTCCCAGATGAGCACATAATGAAATTAGATAAATTGCCATGGTATGCTAACATTGTCAATTATCTTGTTACAGGTGATATGCCGGCACATTGGGATAGACGGAAAAGGCAACATTTCATGTCCCAAATCAAGTACTATCGGTTGGAAGAACCACATTTGTGGAAGGAGTGTGCGGATCAAGTTATAAGAAGATGCATTGATGACGAAGAGATTCCAAGCGTGTTGCAGCATCTACACTCATTTGCATGTGGTGGTCACTTTAGTGGTCACAAAACGGGTCATAAAGTGTTAAATAGTGGTCTTTTTTGGCCTACTATCTTCAAAGATGCAAATGAGTTTGCCAAAAATTGCATAGAGTGTCAAAAACTAGGGGGTATTTCAAAAAGGGATGAGATGCCCATGCAACCAATCCTTGTAGTCGACATTTTTGACGTGTGGGGAATTGATTTCATGGGCCCATTCCCTAATTCCTATGGTAATTTGTATATCTTGGTGGTCGTTGACTATGTGTCAAAGTGGGTCGAAGCAATAGCCACCAAGACGAACGACCACTCCGTAGTGTGTAATTTTGTTCAAACTGATATTTTCTCAAGGTTTGGAATTCCTCGGGTCATCATAAGTGATGGAGGATCTCATTTTAAAAATTTTCGGTTTGGGAAACTTCTTAAACGGTTTGGTGTTGACCATAGGATTGCTACCCCCTATCACCCGCAAACAAGCGGGCAAGTTGAGGTGTCAAATAGGCAAATCAAAGAGATTTTGCAAAAGACCGTGCGGGCGGACCGTAAGGATTGGTCAATTAAATTGAACGATGCTTTATGGGCCTACCGTACGGCACATAAGACACCTATTGGCACTACACCTTACCGATTGGTTTATGGTAAAAATTGTCATTTACCGGTGGAACTTGTACACAAATCGTTATGGGCTATTAAAGAAGTTAATGTTCAATATGACGATGCAGGTAAGGAAAGGAAACTCAAGCTATGTGAGTTGGAGGAGCTAAGGGAAATGGCATATGAATGCGCGTCCAACTACAAGGATGGAATGAAGAAAGCGCATGATGCCAAGTTGAGAAAGAAAGAGTTCGAGGTTGGCCAAAAGGTGTGGCTTTACAATTCGAAGCTAAAGTTCTTTCCCGGAAAGCTCCGGAGCAAATGGATGGGACCCTATGTGATCACCCGGGTCGGACAATTGGGTGATGTTACCATTGAGGACCCAAAGGATGGGGTACGACAAACGGTAAATGGTCATCGGCTAAAACCGTTTCTTGATGGTAACGAGAAGGTAGACGAAAACAAGGAATTGGTGAGCTTTGTGGCAAGCACACCGATTTACGAGGTCGACTAATAAGGACCGGTAACATATTGTGTAAAGTTTTGTACAATTATTTAGTTGGTTGTGTGTTTTGTTTGTTAATCGTTGTTGTCCATACTAATCTCTCCTTGATTGTGTGAAGTCCGGACATTCCGAACGGGTCATGAAGACACAAGGTATGTTTTTAGGCTTTGTTTTGTGCATTGAGGACAATACACGACTTTTTGGGGGGTGGTAGGGCAGTTGACGGTTATTGCGTTTTCAAAATTTAACTTATAAAAAATCACAAAAAGATTTTTAATAATTTTTAGGATTTTTGTTTGTACATAGCCCCTTTATTAAAAGTCCATAATTTTCCTCATTTTTTTTCAAAAAAAAAAAAAAAAAAAAAAAAAAAAATTTATAAGCCCGTCGGCTACGGGGTGGCGGCCGTCGCCGACGGCTTCAAAATAAGCCCGTCCGCACACTTTTCCCGTAGACAGATGATTAGCCCGTCGGCCAAACATGAAAAAAAGGGGACCCGTCGGCGACGGGTTGACAGCCGTCGGCGACGGGCTGTCGTTTAGGCGGCGGGGCTGGTTCGTTTTCTTATGCTTAAAACCGAACCCAACTCATTAAAACCTCACCAAACTCAATCCAAACCCCAAATTTCACCACATATTCGACCCATCATACCTTCATACCATTCTTACACTTAAAATCCCTGCTCTCTCTCTCTCCTAACTCACCTTCCAACTTCATCTTCTCCACAAGTCCACCAAGAACCCTAATCCTTCAAGTTCTCATAACTCTCTCAATTCTCCACCAAATCAACTGATTTTTGAGTCCATCTTGAGTAATTTTTCGAGAGGAACAAAACCCCCAACACGGTTTTCATCAATTCTTGCTAGTTTGCAAGATTTCTGGGCGTGTACTTTAGGGTTTTTGAAAGGGTGTTCATCAAGTTGCTTGCTTTCCATCTTTTCTTAGTTCTTCTTGTCTAACAACATCAAAGGTATGGATTCTCCTGAAATTTATGCTTGAATTATTTTATGTTAGTGTTTTTCTTCCGAAATTTTAAACTTTTTAGTTTAAGAGTAGGTTGTTTAGACAATGTATGTTGTTCTAGCATGATTTTGAGTAAGATTAGTTGCTTTGGGTGGAATTTGAGCATGTTATAACTTTAGTGACGTGATTACACTTGTTATAAACATGAGTGAACATGAAGGTGATGTTGAATATATTGTTGAATTTATGAGAAATTATAAGATTAACAAGGAATTGATAAGTTTATGATAAAGTGAGCGACTTTGGAAGTTTAAAGAGGCGATTTTACATTCACTTGTTAATTAAAATGTCAACATCACACATCATGTTCAAAGTTTGAGAAGCTTAGTAAAGGTTTGGGTTTATATTGATGCTTTGCTTGTTTGTGATTGTAGTTATGGCTGGTGGTAAAAGACAAAAGACTACAGGGCAAGCTTCATCATCAGGAGTCGGTTCTTCTTCCGGTTTAATACCGAGGAAGTGGGAGCAATTAAGCTCCGTCGCAGAGGGGGATGCAAGACTGTACAGACAAGATTGGGAGTGGACAAAGTTTAAGGATAGCAAAAGCGCCGAAGTTTGGGATGAGGAGAAGAGAAAACTTTTATCGGAATATCAAGACCGTAAGTTAGAGGCTAAGTTATGGAAGTGGAAGATGGTGAACAATGTTAGCACCTCAGTTCCGGAAAGGAGTGTATGTGAAAGAGTGGTAAATGTTGAAGAGCTCAAACAATTTGGAATAACACAAATGTTTGAACGGCAAGGTTGGGAAAGAGTGCTTGATTGGTGCGAAGATAACACTTCGCGGATTTATTTGTCGGAGGTATGTGAATGGCTGTCGACACTGAAGTTTATGAATAAGGATAACTCTCCTGTGGAATGGAAATTGGTTGGGAAAACAGGCCGGGGGTCAATGACGATGTCTTTCGAAAACATCAACCGCATTGCACGTTTTGATTCTTTGGGGGTGCAAGCATATGACTACCCAAACATGCAACAATTTTTGGATAGTCATGCGAATAAGGGTGATCCGGAGCAGATGACCACGGCTGTTTTACCTTATCATGATGGGGGAGAGGCAAAGAAAAAGCACATGACGATTGAGGGAAAGATTCTCCAAGGGATTAATGTGGAGAACATTTTGGTGAGGTTTGGTGATCGTGGAAGTGTCAAGGCGGGTGATTGTAGGGTGGTGCATTCTTTGATATATGGGACCCCGACACTGTCATGGAGACACATAGTGATGATGAATACATGGTTTACTCGAGAGTCGTTCCATAGGCGTTTTATTCCATACGCACGCCTCATTAGTGCCATGATTTGTCAACAAAATTGCTTACCTCCGGAATCACTATGGGTGACTAAACCGTTGGAGGAACTCAATAAGGCCTCCATGAAGAAGAATTGGAACATAGAAGTTAAACTCTCGGGGAACAAGTATGTTGTGACTGACAAGTTGGGTCACAAGTATGAGCTCCTTACTTCAGGGGCACCACCGGAATCGGAAGAAGATGAAGAGATGGGGGATGAAGAGGAGGAAGTTGAACCCTCCGGTGCACAAAGACCAAGGCAACGATACATGCGGCCGCATAGAGAAATTAATGCAGATGTGGCGGGCTTTGTGACCACTAGACGGGTGCCCTCCTATAAAAATTTTGATCGGGGAGAGCAGGAGATATATGACAATGTCTCTGCTTGCATAGGTGAAGGACGGGAATACAATCGAAGAAGGGAAGCTTGGGAGGGATCTCATGGATCTTCAATGCAAGAGTATTGGGCAGCTCAAGAAGCCCAGAGGGAAAGAATGAATCAATTTATGGAAGAGCAACAACTGTTCCAAGCAATGCAAAGGTCACATATGGAACAGTTGGCAAAGAGGCAAGAGGATGAGGAAGCCCGGAGACGGGCATGGGAAGAAGATGAGGTTAGGCGTCGAAATGAAGCAAGGGAATTGGAACGACGCCGTTGGAGTGCTTTGGCTATTTCTCACCAAATGGCGATTAACAACACCAAGATACTCCACGATCAGGAGCGCCATCAAAGAGACCTTCAAGCCGGTCTCCCATACGCCGAACACTCGGGGTGGACTGATTACTCCAATCTTCCTCATCCATTAGGTCCATCCGATCCCACCCCTCATTGGCCCGAGGCAGTTGGTTCTAGCTTTATCCCGATTCCGTACCAACCGCCGGCGCCACCTCAAGGGGAACAGAGTCCCCTCGATAACTATAGGGAGATGTTCGAGGCCCTCACTGGTTATCAATACCAGCCCAACCCGCCAGTGGATCCAAACGAGCGATATCAGCGGTAGAGGTATGGTATGTCTGTTGTTGTTGTTGTATATTATTTTTATTTTCGTTATTTTCATTTTGTTATTTAATTTCTCGCCTAGTTAAATGAACTTTGTGGGTGTGTTCCCTGTATAACCCTCACGAGACCTCTCGTCCTCCCAAGCTATTGGGGGGTTTAAAAGGGCTTGTTGCATAAGCTAAATGCAACCGTGATTCCTACGAAAGTGAGTTAGGTTTGTTGTTGTTGTAATTTATTTTCCACATAAATCAAAGTGAAATAATGTATAGCTTGGTAATATTTTCATAAAAGTGGTAGAACTAGGTAACTAACAAATTTTAGTGGTTGTGAGAAGCATGCTTCTACACAAGGGTTAAGATTTGTAGGTACAATTGGTTCGTGGGACAACCGCTTTCATGAAGAGGAAAGGAGCATACGAAGAATAAGCTCACAAGCCAGGTGCATACGTTTCTTTTTACTTTTGATCTTTAGATTAGCAAATAAGTGGAGTGTATTTTGTATATTATTTTTCCGGGGTGAAATTTTGGGGAAGTAGTCGTGTCACATCCCTTGTGCGTGTAATACTCTAGTTCTTACACATTGAGGACAATATGTATCTCAAGTGTGGGGATGGGGGAGTAGTAAAAATTTTAGATTTTGACCCATTCATTTAAATTCTACACATTGAGGACAATGTTCACCTCAAGTGTGGGGATGGGGGAAAATTTCAAAAATTTTTCAAAAATATCTTGTTTCAAAAAGCGATCTTAAAAGCACAAGTAACTAAGTCAACGAGGGATGTCACAACCCATTTGGTCTATTGTCATGGTCAAGTTCAAATTAATAGCATGACGGGTATTTAACGGGTGGTTATTTGGGAATAATCCGCCTAAGAAACTAGTCTTTTATGCATGTCACATACCATACCCTTTTAGATATGTGAGGTTTTGAGCCACTTGTATATCATAGATTACATACTTATGTTTCTTTGTTTGAGTGGACCATTAGTCATATATTGTAGAACTTGCAACTTTTGATACGTTTGAGACTATAGACTGAATACAAGCACAAGAATGATTAAGGCATTAGGTAAACCTTTTCTCTTAAAACCATTTATCTATCCTTACCCGAACAAACTCCCTAGTCGCCCATTTTGAGCCTAAACCTTTCGTTTGACCACCCTATAGCCCATAACCGTTAAACCTTTTCTTTTAAACCCGTGTGATGGAAATTCGATTATAGGAATCGTTTTTGTATAGTTGTTCTTGTTTGTTTGCATATAAAAAAAAAAAAAAAAAAAAAAAAAAAAAAAAAAATCAGAAAATGTCATGAAAAAGAATTGAAAATCGTTGAAGAAAAACACAAAAAGAAGTGTTAGTAGTTGTTGAAAAAAAAAAAAAAAAGAGGCGAATGTTGTTGCCTCATATTTGGTGTTTATAGTTAGTCTTGTTAGATTAGTCATTTGTAATAAAAATCGAATTTTCATCACCTTAGCCACTTTAAAATATCCTAATTCCTACCCTTCGCCTAGCCCCATTACAACCCTTCAAAGACCTTTTGACTTGTGCTTAGTATTCGTGATCAATAGTGGAGAATGATTGAGTTGCAAGCTTATGCGGGTATGTGTTCTAATCGGTTTTGAGTGAATAGTCTTTGAAGTGCTAATACATTATAAATATTAGCCAATTTATAAGCCGAGTGGAGAGAACATTGTGAGGGATGTGCATGAATTATTGGTTTCACGGGCGGGTTAATCTTGGGTAACCATTTGTGTACTTTAAATCACATTACCGTTAAATATATTGAAAAATTGTAAAGAGTTTGAACTTTAGTATGACATTGGACCTTAACCTGCGTCTCGGGAATGGGGAGTGTATTTGTTGTTCGACCCACGTGAAAGTGAAAAACAGATTTGCTTGAGGGCAAGCAAAAGACAAGTGTGGGGATGTGATACGTGGTTGTAAACCGGTGCTCGTTATTGTTTAACTTGATGTTTTTATGTGAGTTTTAGTTTCGAATAGCCTACTTTTAATCAAGAATGTGTTTTGCAGGTTTGATGGAGTTTAAGGAGCTTTTCGGGAGCTTTACGAGTCACCGGGGCAAAAACCGGAGCACCAGGATGCGTTACGGATCAACCGGAAGTGTGGGAAGCGAAAAACAGAAAGTGTGTAAACGAGAGCCCGTCGCCGACGGCTTTGGCCCCGTCGGCGACGACCTACAGAAATGCCCGTCGCCATCGTTTGCTCGTATCCAGGTTATTAAGCCGTCGGAGGAGAAGATCAAACCAACGCCCGTCGCCGACGGGTTGAGGGCCGTCGGCGACGGCTTGTTAATTCCTGAAAAACGAATTTCGTTAATTTAGGGGTTAAGATCGATTCTGATTGGCTCTCTTGCATTGAAGTCGTGGGTTACACTCACTTTTGAGTTTTGAACTGGATCTTGGAGCCTATTCTCACAAGAATTCACCTACCATCTACCATCTATCATCTCTACATCACAACATCATCAATCATCATCATCAATCCATCTACACAATCAATCATTCCACAAACCCTAATCCTTCTACCACTATCATTCTTCACCAAACATCCATCATTCACCATCCATACACTTTTCAAGCTTCAAGATGACTTCCTTTGCATTCCAATCATCCGGTGATCAAGTTGCATCAACCATGAGCGGCTAATCATCTCGGTTTCACCCCGGTGTAGGTAGTTGTTAATTTTAGGGTTTCAATTTGTTCTTGTTTCATCTTAGTGACAATTTGTATTTGGTTTTTGAAACTTTCGACAATAGTATTACATTTGTTACGAATTCGTGAATTGTCGAACGATGTTAAAAGTTATGACTTTGCGAAACGGTGATATGTAATTATACGTTGTCTTTGTTAGGATTTACTTGTGTTGATTACAAAGTGTCTTTTTGTCCGTTCTTCGGGGCGTTGATAGTTAGTAGCACCTAAGTCACGGTACACTAAATCCGTTAATCAAATGCATTTGAGTTGAAGCTAAAACTTATAGAAATCCTAGGTTAATAATTACCGAAACCGGGTGTGATTCCTTTTTATTATTATTGTTCTAGTATCCAAATTTATTGCAATCGTTAATCATTAGTTGTTAATCAGTCTAATTAATTCACTTAGCTTAAATTCACATCTTCCTACTAAACAAAAATACAAAAATATCTGGCAAGCTTCATAATTGTGACAATTGTTCTTAATTCATTCGAATCCATACACAAACCACATACTCTTCGTGGTTCGACCCCTTGCTACCACTAGCTATTGTTAAGGGTAATTAGGGCATATAAATATTATCTTTGACCGGAGCGCGACACTCCGATCAAATTTTGGCGCCGTTGCCGGGGAGTGCGTGCGCTTTGTGTTTGGATTATTGTTTGAATCTGCGTGATTATCTGTTTAATTTCTTTAGTTTTCTTTTTGTACTTTGTCTTTTTCCTTGTTACGCGGGTGTGTTACTTGTGCAGGTTACAGGTAGTGCATGCATACGCGGAACTCCGGGAGGACTTCACCTTTAGTCTACGAACCGGAAATCGAAAGAGTCGCAAGAAGAAACCTAGCAAGCCGGTTAGAGGCAACACTTGCTTCTAATCAAACCAACCAAACACCACAACTCACACCGACCATTGAAACCGATTCAATGGCGAACCAAAATTCCAACCAAAACTTTAACTAAAACTCCAATCACCCAAACCTCAACCAAAACCAATTCCAATCCCGAGGAACTTTTTATCCCGCTCCAAATATGCAACCCATGCCTCAAGAGCAACCGGGTGGTAACAACAACAATGGACCACCTACACCACCTTTCCAAAATCAAAACCCCAACAACAATCAAAGAACACCTCAACAACAAAATCTTCATAGACACAACTCCCTACCCATTAACCTAGATGACCGGAATGTCAATTCCGACCGTCGGGGAAATCGTGATCGCGGTAATCCCGCAAATGAAGACCCATTCTTCAACATCGACGACTTGAGGAATGCAATCCCCGATGATGAGCCTTATAGTGTTCCCGGTTATCAATCGCCGGAACATGTGAGTATACATACGGAAAATTCTGATGACGGGGGATATTATGATGATAGGGTTAATGATGACGAAGATTGGGGCTACGTGAATAGGGGAAACGTCTACAACGCAAGAAGATATGATGATGAGGAATTTGGCTATCAAAATGCCAATTACGTTGGGAACGATGAATACGGTTACGGAGGTGGAAGAAATGATGGTTATGGGAACAACCGTCAACCACGAAACAATGACCAACGGAACCGGAATGATGGGTTTTATAACAACAACAACAACAATGCAAACCCTAATCGGATTCCTCGTTTCGTGGGAGGTGGTAACCCAAGGGATAATCGAAGAGATGATCGAAGAGATGATCGAAGAGGGGAAAGACGGGATAATAGAAGACCGGGTGATCAAGAAGTTAGTGGTCCACATTGTCGTCAACGACCTCCACGGGGAGTGAATGATCGTTTTAGGCCGGTTGTCACCGAGAACGACTCCCCAATCGTTTGTGAGAGGAGGATGTTTGATTGTAAACCACATTACATCAACATACTTCCTCATTTTAATGGAAGATCTAACGACGAACCGTATACACATTTGACGGAATTTTCTTCGGTTTGCAGCACTATCGGAGGTCACAACTTCGCTTTAGATGAGGTCAAACTTCGACTATTCCAATTTTCACTGAAGGATAAGGCAAAGCAATGGTTCCTCACACTTCCCGCAAATAGTATCCGCACTTGGGGAGAAATGCAACAAGCGTTCCTTGATGAATACTACTCAATGGCGAAGACCGATGACGCTCGTGATGAAATTAGGTCTTTCCGCCAATTATCGGGCGAACCGTTACATGAGGCCTTTACAAGGTTTAGAGAAATGATGCGAAGATGCCCTCATCATCAAATTGAGAAGTGGGAGTTAGTTAAATGTTTTGTACGGGGTTTAGATGACACAACATGGAATCGTCTCGAGTCGACAAGTAACGGGACTCTTTTGAGCAATCACGAAGATGATGATTGGGAGTTTTTAGAGCGGATGAGTAAGCGGTCAAAAGAGAAAGAATCGGCCGATAGAGCTAAAAAACACCCCGTTTCCCGATCACTTCCCGATCTTGACTCTAAAGATCGGATTTCCACTCTAGAGCGGGAAATGGCTCGTATGAAGAAGAAAGAGGTAAATGCGGTTCAATTTGAGGTATGTGAAGGTTGCGGTGATATTGGGCATAGAGCGGAACAATGTCCAACGGGGTCGGGTGATTACACCGAGGAAGTCAATCAAGTGTATGGGGACCGAAAGCAATATGACATGAACTCCAACACTTACCATCCGGGCTTGAGAAATCACCCTAATTTCCGGTATGGTAATGCTTCGAATCAAATGAACCCGAATTTTCAATCGGGTAACCAAGGAGGTCAAGGTGGGTCTTCATATAATAATCGTCAAGGTGGTAACCAAGGGGGTTACCAAAGGAATTACAACCAATGTGGTAACCAAGGGTATCAAAACCGTGAAGGCAACTATCAACGGGGTTACAATCAAGGTGGTAATGGGGGTGGTGCGTCTAACTCCCAAGGTGATGATTCGATGATGAAGCAAAAGAAAATAAACAAACAAGTTCATCAAAAATAACTTTGTTTGAATAATAGCTTCATCAAAATAAAAGTTACAAAAATAGAAAGTCTTACGAAAACCGACATTTGTTACGCTTTTCGCCTTTTTATACTAACCACTAACCCAACCACCTACCTTTAACCCAAGCCTAACCCTTCACCCAAAAAGTCCTCTTGATATTTACAAAGGTATATAAGTTAAAAAGGAGGAGGAATGATTGCTTGGCAAGCCTATGGTAGGAGTAAGTTCCATGCCGCTCTCGAGTGATCCACAAAAATACATTTTCGGCCGAGTGTTGAGTGATCCCCGTGAGGTATGTGAACTTGTATATAAATAGAATTTTACAAAGGCATGTTATGCCCTAATAAGTAATTTATCTTATGAAAAGTTTTAAATAAATCATGACGAATATGATTGTAAATAAATAAAAATAAAACTAAATAAAGAATCTTGGAAATCCCGACACTCTACGACAAGCCCAAAACCTTCTTTTCTACCCATTCCATTTGGGAGTGTAATAGCCACATATTAAAGAGTTTTGCTTGAGGACAAGCAAAGATTCAAGTGTGGGGGTATTTGATGTGTTCAAAATGCAACATATAAATTACATCAATTGAGGCATAAAACTAATCCTTTTTTAGTACTAATGTTGGAAAAAGTGTGCTTTTGTCTTCCTTTTGTATTTTCAGGATTAAATGAGCTCAAATTAACAAAAGAAGCAAAAAGACACCAAAATCTAACATAAATACAAGAAAAAGGAACAAGACGTGACATGCCCGACCCCACGACAGCATCTTCCCAAGCAAAACAAGGCAACAGAGGACTGAACACGCCCCGTGCTCAGCCAGCACGGGTGCGTGCCCAAGTGTCAGCAGAAAAGACAAAGTGGTAGAAGCTTCTATTGCCCACCACGGGGCCGTGCTCAGCGGACATGGGGCCGTGGTCAACTATAAGATTCGCACAATCCAGGCAAATCTTCATAGTACAAAGATTCTTCTGCACACGGGGTCGTGCTCAGCGGACACGGGGGCGTGGTCAACTAATAAGACAAAGCTGCATTAAATGAAGACAGAGAAGGATGTGGACACGGGGCCGTGCCCGAGCTTCTGTTCAGCCTATAAATAGGAGTGCTTGGCTTAAGCTCAAACCATCCCTTGGCACACCACCTCTCTCACACTTCACCCACTACCCACCACCACCATAACACCATCATCCACCACCATCATCCATTGTCCATCGTAGAGTGTGTGAGTCGTCTCGGGATCCCAGATTGATCGTAAGAATTCTTGACAATCAAGGCCATGTTTGCCTAAGTCTCTTACATCACTTGGTGAAGACAAAGTGTCTAGTGTAAAACTTTTTATTTCTAATCTTTTGCACTTTTTACTTGGTTTTGTATTAATGACTTTAATAACTAGTTGCTTATGTTGAAGGTGATCTTTCCTTATCGTTTGTCCGTGGTGTCTTGGCATTATTTTACTGTCTATATAAAATAAAAGATTTTCACCATTCATATCTCCACGGTCTATATAGAGGTATTTTGGCTACCTGGTCGGGGGTTAAGGGAACGGTTTGGTAAAGGTCTTGCCATTGTTCAGCGTTTAGAGGTCCTGCAATGGACCTGGGTCAAATTTAGTAGGACCTCCTTCAATACTTAACGGTATTGGATGGCGGGGGTCCAAACTCTTTGATCCCCTCATAAGTTAACTACTATTAATACTATAACTCGGCTATTTAGGACTGTATCCCTGCTGACTCAGACTACTTAGTCGAGGGTAACGTCACCTCCAAAAGAGGGGCCTACCATAATTTGCATTAATAACTTAATTAATTATCTTCCAATAATCCACCATTTTAGGATTGTATCCTTGCTGACTCAAACTACTGGGGTGAGGGTAACGTCACCTTCAAAAGAGGGGCCTACTACAATAACTAAGATAATCTCTTAAAATAGTGCAAAAGTGCGGAAATAATCAAAGGTTACACTAGATACGAGTCGGAACCAAGTGATTCATCTTGTCTATCTGTTTTTCTTTTTATTTTATTTTCAGCATTTTTAGTTAGTTTTTATTTTTCTTAGTTTAAAACATTTTTCTAAACTTTTTTTTATTTTGATTAGACGTTGAGGATAAACCGGTACTAAAAGCTCTTGTGTCCTTGGACGAACTCGGTATCTTACCAACACTATACTACGCTCACGATGGGTGCACTTGCCCATATGTGTGTTTAGTGTTAGTGAAATATCGTGTTTATAAATTTAAAACTTGGCTAAAAATAAGTGTTAAAGGGGCTTAAAATATACACCTAATATATATAACACTTCACACGCATCAAGTTTTTGGCGCCGTTGCCGGGGACACAAGGATTTTAAGAAAGTTAGGAATCAACGGCCTAATCGTTTTTCTTATTTTTCATTTTTTTTTTTTGGATTTTTTTTTTTAGTTTTTCTGTTTCTGCAGTGCTCAGCACGGGCCGTGCCTGGTCGGACACGGGCTGTGCCCAGCATCATCACTGGCAGTTTTTATTTTCTGAGTTACAGAGAGCTGAGCACGGGGCCGTGTCGGTGCAACACGGGGCCGTGTCCAACTCCCAGTAACAGGGATCCGGAAAGCAATTACTGTACCTCTGACCACGGGCCGTGTTCACTGAGCACGGGGCCTTGGTGAACATTCTGACCAACGTTCTTTTCTGTTCTTATTGCAGGACTTGGAACCCAGGTGCCACATTTGAACCTCCTACGTAGTGCATGAGCTCCAGTTCTAGTAGAGACATAAAAGAACCTCTAGAAGAACCCGAACGAGGATCCTCATCTACATATTACTAATTTCTTAGAAATATGTGATACCTTTCGGATCAATGGAGCATCAAATGACGCCATCCGCCTTCGAATGTTTCCATTTTCACTAAAAGACCGAGCTAAGGCTTGGCTTAACACCCTCCCAGTTGGCTCGGTAAACACCTGGGATGAACTAGCCCAAAAGTTTCTATATAAGTATTTCCCTCCGGCTAAAACGGCTAAATTAATGACTGAAATTAATACATATTCACAAGAGGATGGGGAATCCTTATATGAAACTTGGGAAAGGTTCAAGGAGCTACTAAGAAAGTGTCCTCATCACGGTCTTGCGGTATGGCAACAAGTATCCACTTTCTACAATTGGTTGTTGCCACACACAAGACAAACAGTTGATTCTAGCTCCGGGGGACTCCTAGGTAATCGTCGCCCAAATGAAATATATAATCAAATTGAAGAAATTGCTCAAACCAATTTTCAATGGCACACTCCCCGAGGTAATAAATCTATTGCCCCGGGCGCCCATAAGGTTGATGAAAGCACCTCTTTACAAGCCCAAATCGAGGCCCTCTCTTCGAAAATCAAAAAGCTAGAAATGACGAAAACGGCCTCGGTTATGGCTTGTGAAGGGTGTGGTGGGTCACATGAAAATTGGAGTTGTATGAAAGAATTAGATGAACAAACAGAAACGGTAAACTACATTGATAACAGACCTAGGCCGTCGGGTCCACCAACGGGTACCTACAACCAAGGATGGCGTAACCACCCTAATCTTGGTTGGGGAGATCCCGGCAATAGTAGTAACCAACAAAGCCAACGAATTAACTTTCAACAACCACAAAATTTTTCTCAACAACAAGGTGGACGAGAAAGGCTTGAAGATACTATATCTCGCCTCATCTCCGACACCAAAAAGAAAAACTCGGATCGATTTCAACAATTGGAATCGAATTTTAGAAATCAACAAGCTAGCATTCAAAACGTTGAAAAGCAATTAAATCAACTAGCTCAAAATTTCTCCGAGAGACCACAAGGCGCGTTACCTAGTAATACCGAAACCAACCCAAAGGCACAAGTACACCTCATCACATTAAGAAACCGAACCGTGGGTCCCGAGGATGTCCCGCTACCACCAGTTGAAGGAAGTCAACTCAGCCAAAGCACGACTTCACCCACACCTCAACCAGAAAAGGCTTCTCCACCAAATCAAGAGTCCACCAAGACTCCTCCAATTCCGTACCCCGGTAGGTTAAATCGTCAAAAGACCGATGAGCAATTCGCAAAGTTCGAAAATTTACTAAAACAATTGCATGTTAATATTCCTTTTATTGAGGTCCTAACCCAAATGCCTAAATATACAAAATTCATGAGGGATTTCCTCACTAACAAAAGGAAAATTGAATCATTGCAATTAGTTAACTTAGGCGAAGAATGCTCCGCCTTAGTACTCAACAAACTTTCGCAAAAGAAAATCGACCCCGGAAGCTTCACAATTCCTTGCTCGATTGGGGAATCCCCCGTTCGTAATGCATTAGCCGATCTTGGGGCTAGCATTAACCTCATGCCCACATCGATGTTCAAACGACTCGGCCTAGGAACAACAAGCCCTACAAAGATGAGCATACAACTCGCCGACAGATCCGTCAAATTCCCACAAGGTGTCGCTGAAAATCTATTGGTAAAAGTTGACAACTTCGTTTTCCCAACCGACTTTGTCATCCTAGACATGGAGGAAGACGCCGATGTCCCTCTCATCCTTGGAAGGCCATTTCTAGCCACCGCCCAAGCGGTGGTGGATATGAATGACGGAACGTTAACATTGAAGTTTGGGGACAAGGAAGTGAAGTTTGAATGTGGAAAAAGAGTAGAGGACGAAGACCCGGTCAACTACATGAAGGTCTTAGACTCAAGCTTGGATGACGCTCTGCGACGGTGTAACATGGGATGCAATACATCCCACTTGGGTAACATATGACCAGGCTTTGGGTCTAGCCAAGGACCCTTATAAACGTGGCGCACCACGGAGGCATTCCGCGGAACTATCCTTAGTTTAGTTTAGATTAATTTTTATGTTTTCTAGTTAGTTTTAATTTTCAGGAATAAAACACACTTGAGATGGCAAAGGATACAAGGGGAACTTGAACCAGCATCCCATGTAGGAAAACAGAACCGTCCGACAAATTTCTTCGTTTACAGTAAGCTCGGCACGGGCCGTGTCCACCCAACACGGCCCCGTGCTGCACAGTCTGCAGAAAAAGACCCAGTTCAGGTAACTGGACACAGGCCGTGTTCACCCAACACGCCCCCGTGTCCAGGCTTCTGTTTCTTTTGTTTTAATTTTGTTACTGGCACTTGAAAACGGGGCCGTGCCCGGACACCACGGGGCCGTGTTCAGCGCCCAGTAACACAAAAATTTTGCTTTTTACACCTTTTTACACATTCAATCAACCTAAAAACTTATTTTTGGGACACATTGAGGACAATGTGTAATTTAAGTGTGGGGGGGGGGGGGATGCTAAAACCATGAATCTTGCAAGTCCTAAATACAAGCCTTACACAAAACTCTATTGAAACCGCTAATCACCCCAAATTTTTTCAAAAATTTTCATTTTTTTTTTTACTTTTCTAGGTTTAACTCGGGAAATTCAAGTTCTAAAAAGGTTATATTTTTACGAATTTACAACCGATAGCGTCATGATAAAAAGAACCAACATAAGAAAATTATGAAAAGGCATGACAAACTTAGTTAAAATTTGATTATATATACTTGATCACATAAAAACCCATTCCCACAAAAGTGAGTTTTGAGCCTTTATTGAGCATACAATTACATATCATTAGACTAAATGCTCATTTTTCGTTTCTTGTGTGAATAGCCGCTTGGTTCTTACGACTCTAGAACTTGCCATGACGATACATTCCCGGTCCTTACCAACTTAAACCCGAGTAAGTAAATGATGGAGGCATTAGGACTAACCCTTTTTATTTCCACACCATTTTTTTTTCTTTTTTTTATCACCTACCCAAAATCCCCCTAGTTAGCCCCTTTGAGCCTAAACCTTTTCATTTCATAACCCAAACCAAACACCCTTTTACCCACCAAAACCTTTTTATTTTTAACCCTTTATTTTAGTAACGAGTTCGGTTTTTCGTATGACTATTCAAAAAATATATATATATATATATATATATATATATATATATATATATATATATATATAAATTTTGTGTTGATGATGAAGCAAAAGAAAATAAACAAACAAGTTCATCAAAAATAACTTTGTTTGAATAATAGCTTCATCAAAATAAAAGTTACAAAAATAGAAAGTCTTACGAAAACCGACATTTGTTACGCTTTTCGCCTTTTTCTACTAACCACTAACCCAACCACCTACCTTTAACCCAAGCCTAACCCTTCACCCAAAAAGTCCTCTTGATATTTACAAAGGTATATAAGTTAAAAAGGATGAGGAATGATTGCTTGGCAAGCCTATGGTAGGAGTAAGTTCCATGCCGCTCTCGAGTGATCCACAAAAATACATTTTCGGCCGAGTGTTGAGTGATCCCCGTGAGGTATGTGAACTTGTATATAAATAGAATTTTACAAAGGCATGTTATGCCCTAATAAGTAATTTATCTTATGAAAAGTTTTAAATAAATCATGACGAATATGATTGTAAATAAATAAAAATAAAACTAAATAAAGAATCTTGGAAATCCCGACACTCTACGACAAGCCCAAAACCTTCTTTTCTACCCATTCCATTTGGGAGTGTAATAGCCACATATTAAAGAGTTTTGCTTGAGGACAAGCAAAGATTCAAGTGTGGGGGTATTTGATGTGTTCAAAATGCAACATATAAATTACATCAATTGAGGCATAAAACTAATCCTTTTTTAGTACTAATGTTGGAAAAAGTGTGCTTTTGTCTTCCTTTTGTATTTTCAGGATTAAATGAGCTCAAATTAACAAAAGAAGCAAAAAGACACCAAAATCTAACATAAATACAAGGAAAAGGAACAAGACGTGACATGCCCGACCCCACGACAGCATCTTCCCAAGCAAAACAAGGCAACAGAGGACTGAACACGCCCCGTGCTCAGCCAGCACGGGTGCGTGCCCAAGTGTCAGCAGAAAAGACAAAGTGGTAGAAGCTTCTATTGCCCACCACGGGGCCATGCTCAGCGGACATGGGGCCGTGGTCAACTATAAGATTCGCACAATCCAGGCAAATCTTCATAGTACAAAGATTCTTCTGCACACGGGGTCGTGCTCAGCGGACACGGGGGCGTGGTCAACTAATAAGACAAAGCTGCATTAAATGAAGACAGAGAAGGATGTGGACACGGGGCCGTGCCCGAGCTTCTGTTCAGCCTATAAATAGGAGTGCTTGGCTTAAGCTCAAACCATTCCTTGGCACACCACCTCTCTCACACTTCACCCACTACCCACCACCACCATAACACCATCATCCACCACCATCATCCATTGTCCATCGTAGAGTGTGTGAGTCGTCTCGGGATCCCAGATTGATCGTAAGAATTCTTGACAATCAAGGCCATGTTTGCCTAAGTCTCTTACATCACTTGGTGAAGACAAAGTGTCTAGTGTAATACTTTTTATTTCTAATCTTTTGCACTTTTTACTTGGTTTTGTATTAATGACTTTAATAACTAGTTGCTTATGTTGAAGGTGATCTTTCCTTATCGTTTGTCCGTGGTGTCTTGGCATTATTTTACTGTTTATATAAAACAAAAGATTTTCACCATTCATATCTCCACGGTCTATATAGAGGTATTTTGGCTACCTGGTCGGGGGTTAAGGGAACGGTTTGGTAAAGGTCTTGCCATTGTTCAGCGTTTAGAGGTCCTGCAATGGACCTGGGTCAAATTTAGTAGGACCTCCTTCAATACTTAACGGTATTGGATGGCGGGGGTCCAAACTCTTTGATCCCCTCATAAGTTAACTACTATTAATACTATAACCCGACTATTTAGGACTGTATCCCTGCTGACTCAGACTACTTAGTCGAGGGTAACGTCACCTCCAAAAGAGGGGCCTACCATAATTTGCATTAATAACTTAATTAATTATCTTCCAATAATCCACCCTTTTAGGATTGTATCCTTGCTGACTCAAACTACTGGGGTGAGGGTAACGTCACCTTCAAAAGAGGGGCCTACTACAATAACTAAGATAATCTCTTAAAATAGTGCAAAAGTGCGGAAATAATCAAAGGTTACACTAGATACGAGTCGGAACCAAGTGATTCATCTTGTCTATCTGTTTTTCTTTTTATTTTATTTTCAGCATTTTTAGTTAGTTTTTATTTTTCTTAGTTTAAAACATTTTTCTAAACTTTTTTATTTTGATTAGACGTTGAGGATAAACCGGTACTAAAAGCTCTTGTGTCCTTGGACGACCTCGGTATCTTACCAACACTATACTACGCTCACGATGGGTGCACTTGCCCATATGTGTGTTTAGTGTTAGTGAAATATCGTGTTTATAAATTTAAAACTTGGCTAAAAATAAGTGTTAAAGGGGCTTAAAATATACACCTAATATATATAACACTTCACACGCATCAAGTTTTTGGCGCCGTTGCCGGGGACACAAGGATTTTAAGAAAGTTAGGAATCAACGGCCTAATCGTTTTTCTTATTTTTCATTTTTTTTTGGATTTTTTTTTTTGTTTTTCTGTTTCTGCAGAGCTCAGCACGGGCCGTGCCTGGTCGGACACGGGCCGTGCCCAGCATCATCACTGGCAGTTTTTATTTTCTGAGTTACAGAGAGCTGAGCACGGGGCCGTGTCGGTGCAACACGGGGCCGTGTCCAACTCCCAGTAACAGGGATCCGGAAAGCAATTATTAATGTACCTCTGACCACGGGCCGTGTTCACTGAGCACGGGGCCGTGGTGAACATTCTGACCAACGTTCTTTTCTGTTCTTATTGCAGGACTTGGAACCCAGGTGCCACATTTGAACCTCCTACGTAGTGCATGAGCTCCAGTTCTAGTAGAGACATAAAAGAACCTCTAGAAGAACCCGAACGCTTTCTCAGAAAAAGACTTAAAGCTAAAAATCAAGAGAAAGTTTCGGGGGGCCCACTTCCAATGGCGGACCAACGTACCCTCATGGATTACCTACGGCCCACCGTAGGTAATCTCGGCGCCGCTATCAATGCACCGAATGTCGAAGCCAATAACTTCGAACTTCTGCCACATTTGATATAAATGCTTCAAAACTCCGCAACCTTCCATGGGCTTGCGGACGAGGATCCTCATCTACATATTACTAATTTCTTAGAAATATGTGATACCTTTCGGATCAATGGAGCATCAAATGACGCCATCCGCCTTCGAATGTTTCCATTTTCACTAAAAGACCGAGCTAAGGCTTGGCTTAACACCCTCCCAGTTGGCTCGGTAAACACCTGGGATGAACTAGCCCAAAAGTTTCTATATAAGTATTTCCCTCCGGCTAAAACGGCTAAATTAATGACTGAAATTAATACATATTCACAAGAGGATGGGGAATCCTTATATGAAACTTGGGAAAGGTTCAAGGAGCTACTAAGAAAGTGTCCTCATCACGGTCTTGCGGTATGGCAACAAGTATCCACTTTCTACAATGGGTTGTTGCCACACACAAGAAAAACACTTGATTCTAGCTCCGGGGGACTCCTAGGTAATCGTCGCCCAAATGAAATATATAATCAAATTGAAGAAATTGCTCAAACCAATTTTCAATGGCACACTCCCCGAGGTAATAAATCTATTGCCCCGGGCGCCCATAAGGTTGATGAAAGCACCTCTTTACAAGCCCAAATCGAGGCCCTCTCTTCGAAAATCAAAAAGCTAGAAATGACGAAAACGGCCTCGGTTATGGCTTGTGAAGGGTGTGGTGGGTCACATGAAAATTGGAGTTGTATGAAAGAATTAGATGAACAAACAGAAACGGTAAACTACATTGATAACAGACCTAGGCCGTCGGGTCCACCAACGGGTACCTACAACCAAGGATGGCGTAACCACCCTAATCTTGGTTGGAGAGATCCCGGCAATAGTAGTAACCAACAAAGCCAACGAACTAACTTTCAACAACCACAAAATTTTTCTCAACAACAAGGTGGACGAGAAAGGCTTGAAGATACTATATCTCGCCTCATCTCCGACACCAAAAAGAAAAACTCGGATCGATTTCAACAATTGGAATCGAATTTTAGAAATCAACAAGCTAGCATTCAAAACGTTGAAAAGCAATTAAATCAACTAGCTCAAAATTTCTCCGAGAGACCACAAGGCGCGTTACCTAGTAATACCGAAACCAACCCAAAGGCACAAGTACACCTCATCACATTAAGAAACCGAACCGTGGGTCCCGAGGATGTCCCGCTACCACCAGTTGAAGGAAGTCAACTCAGCCAAAGCACGACTTCACCCACACCTCAACCAGAAAAGGCTTCTCCACCAAATCAAGAGTCCACCAAGACTCCTCCAATTCCGTACCCCGGTAGGTTAAATCGTCAAAAGACCGATGAGCAATTCGCAAAGTTCGAAAATTTACTAAAACAATTGCATGTTAATATTCCTTTTATTGAGGTCCTAACCCAAATGCCTAAATATACAAAATTCATGAGGGATTTCCTCACTAACAAAAGGAAAATTGAATCATTGCAATTAGTTAACTTAGGCGAAGAATGCTCCGCCTTAGTACTCAACAAACTTCCGCAAAAGAAAATCGACCCCGGAAGCTTCACAATTCCTTGCTCGATTGGGGAATCCCCCGTTCGTAATGCATTAGCCGATCTTGGGGCTAGCATTAACCTCATGCCCACATCGATGTTCAAACGACTCGGCCTAGGAACAACAAGCCCTACAAAGATGAGCATACAACTCGCCGACAGATCCGTCAAATTCCCACAAGGTGTCGCTGAAAATCTATTGGTAAAAGTTGACAACTTCGTTTTCCCAACCGACTTTGTCATCCTAGACATGGAGGAAGACACCGATGTCCCTCTCATCCTTGGAAGGCCATTTCTAGCCACCGCCCAAGCGGTGGTGGATATGAATGACGGAACGTTAACATTGAAGTTTGGGGACAAGGAAGTGAAGTTTGAATGTGGAAAAAGAGTAGAGGACGAAGACCCGGTCAACTACATGAAGGTCATAGACTCAAGCTTGGATGACGCTCTCCGACGGTGTAACATGGGATGCAATACATCCCACTTGGGTAACATATGACCAGGCTTTGGGTCTAGCCAAGGACCCTTATAAACGTGGCGCACCACGGAGGCATTCCGCGGAACTATCCTTAGTTTAGTTTAGATTAATTTTTATGTTTTCTAGTTAGTTTTAATTTTCAGGAATAAAACACACTTGAGATGGCAAAGGATACAAGGGGAACTTGAACCAGCATCCCATGCAGGAAAACAGAACCGTCCGACAAATTTCTTCGTTTACAGTAAGCTCGGCACGGGCCGTGTCCACCCAACACGGCCCCGTGCTGCACAATCTGCAGAAAAAGACCCAGTTCAGGTAACTGGACACAGGCCGTGTTCACCCAACACGCCCCCGTGTCCAGGCTTCTGTTTCTTTTGTTTTAATTTTGTTACTGGCACTTGAACACGGGGCCGTGCCCGGACACCACGGGGCCGTGTTCAGCGCCCAGTAACACAAAATTTTGCTTTTTACACCTTTTTACACATTCAATCAACCTAAAAAATTATTTTTGGGACACATTGAGGACAATGTGTAATTTAAGTGTGGGGGGATGCTAAAACCATGAATCTTGCAAGTCCTAAATACAAGCCTTACACAAAACTCTATTGAAACCGCTAATCACCCCAAATTTTTTCAAAATTTTCATTTTTTTTTTTTACTTTTCTAGGTTTAACTCGGGAAATTCAAATTCTAAAAAGGTTATAGTTTTACGAATTTACAACCGATAGCGTCATGATAAAAAGAACCAACATAAGAAAATTATGAAAAGGCATGACAAACTTAGTTAAAATTTGATTATATATACTTGATCACATAAAAACCCATTCCCACAAAAGTGAGTTTTGAGCCTTTATTGAGCATACAATTACATATCATTAGACTAAATGCTCATTTTTCGTTTCTTGTGTGAATAGCCGCTTGGTTCTTACGACTCTAGAACTTGCCAGGACGATACATTCCCGGTCCTTACCAACTTAAACCCGAGTAAGTAAATGATGGAGGCATTAGGACTAACCCTTTTTATTTCCACACCATTTTTTTTTCTTTTTTTTATCACCTACCCAAAATCCCCCTAGTTAGCCCCTTTGAGCCTAAACCTTTTCATTTCATAACCCAAACCAAACACCCTTTTACCCACCAAAACCTTTTTATTTTTAACCCTTTATTTTAGTAACGAGTTCGGTTTTTCGTATGACTATTCAAAAAAAAAAATATATATATATATATATATATATATATATATATATAAATTTTGTGTTGATGATGAAGCAAAAGAAAATAAACAAACAAGTTCATCAAAAATAACTTTGTTTGAATAATAGCTTCATCAAAATAAAAGTTACAAAAATAGAAAGTCTTACGAAAACCGACATTTGTTACGCTTTTCGCCTTTTTCTACTAACCACTAACCCAACCACCTACCTTTAACCCAAGCCTAACCCTTCACCCAAAAAGTCCTCTTGATATTTACAAAGGTATATAAGTTAAAAAGGAGGAGGAATGATTGCTTGGCAAGCCTATGGTAGGAGTAAGTTCCATGCCGCTCTCGAGTGATCCACAAAAATACATTTTTGGCCGAGTGTTGAGTGATCCCCGTGAGGTATGTGAACTTGTATATAAATAGAATTTTACAAAGGCATGTTATGCCCTAATAAGTAATTTATCTTATGAAAAGTTTTAAATAAATCATGACGAATATGATTGTAAATAAATAAAAATAAAACTAAATAAAGAATCTTGGAAATCCCGACACTCTACGACAAGCCCAAAACCTTCTTTTCTACCCATTCCATTTGGGAGTGTAATAGCCACATATTAAAGAGTTTTGCTTGAGGACAAGCAAAGATTCAAGTGTGGGGGTATTTGATGTGTTCAAAATGCAACATATAAATTACATCAATTGAGGCATAAAACTAATCCTTTTTTAGTACTAATGTTGGAAAAAGTGTGCTTTTGTCTTCCTTTTGTATTTTCAGGATTAAATGAGCTCAAATTAACAAAAGAAGCAAAAAGACACCAAAATCTAACATAAATACAAGAAAAAGGAACAAGACGTGACATGCCCGACCCCATGACAGCATCTTCCCAAGCAAAACAAGGCAACAGAGGACTGAACACGCCCCGTGCTCAGCCAGCACGGGTGCGTGCCCAAGTGTCAGCAGAAAAGACAAAGTGGTAGAAGCTTCTATTGCCCACCACGGGGCCGTGCTCAGCGGACATGGGGCCGTGGTCAACTATAAGATTCGCACAATCCAGGCAAATCTTCATAGTACAAAGATTCTTCTGCACACGGGGTCGTGCTCAGCGGACACGGGGGCGTGGTCAACTAATAAGACAAAGCTGCATTAAATGAAGACAGAGAAGGATGTGGACACGGGGCCGTGCCCGAGCTTCTGTTCAGCCTATAAATAGGAGTGCTTGGCTTAAGCTCAAACCATCCCTTGGCACACCACCTCTCTCACACTTCACCCACTACCCACCACCACCATAACACCATCATCCACCACCATCATCCATTGTCCATCGTAGAGTGTGTGAGTCATCTCGGGATCCCAGATTGATCGTAAGAATTCTTGACAATCAAGGCCATGTTTGCCTAAGTCTCTTACATCACTTGGTGAAGACAAAGTGTCTAGTGTAATACTTTTTATTTCTAATCTTTTGCACTTTTTACTTGGTTTTGTATTAATGACTTTAATAACTAGTTGCTTATGTTGAAGGTGATCTTTCCTTATCGTTTGTCCGTGGTGTCTTGGCATTATTTTACTGTCTATATAAAATAAAAGATTTTCACCATTCATATCTCCACGGTCTACATAGAGGTATTTTGGCTACCTGGTCGGGGGTTAAGGGAACGGTTTGGTAAAGGTCTTGCCATTGTTCAGCGTTTAGAGGTCCTGCAATGGACCTGGGTCAAATTTAGTAGGACCTCCTTCAATACTTAACGGTATTGGATGGCGGGGGTCCAAACTCTTTGATCCCCTCATAAGTTAACTACTATTAATACTATAACCCGACTATTTAGGACTGTATCCCTGCTGACTCAGACTACTTAGTCGAGGGTAACGTCACCTCCAAAAGAGGGGCCTACCATAATTTGCATTAATAACTTAATTAATTATCTTCCAATAATCCACCCTTTTAGGATTGTATCCTTGCTGACTCAAACTACTGGGGTGAGGGTAACGTCACCTTCAAAAGAGGGGCCTACTACAATAACTAAGATAATCTCTTAAAATAGTGCAAAAGTGCGGAAATAATCAAAGGTTACACTAGATACGAGTCGGAACCAAGTGATTCATCTTGTCTATCTGTTTTTCTTTTTATTTTATTTTCAGCATTTTTAGTTAGTTTTTATTTTTCTTAGTTTAAAACATTTTTCTAAACTTTTTTATTTTGATTAGACGTTGAGGATAAACCGGTACTAAAAGCTCTTGTGTCCTTGGACGACCTCGGTATCTTACCAACACTATACTACGCTCACGATGGGTGCACTTGCCCATATGTGTGTTTAGTGTTAGTGAAATATCGTGTTTATAAATTTAAAACTTGGCTAAAAATAAGTGTTAAAGGGGCTTAAAATATACACCTAATATATATAACACTTCACACGCATCAAGTTTTTGGCGCCGTTGCCGGGGACACAAGGATTTTAAGAAAGTTAGGAATCAACGGCCTAATCGTTTTTCTTATTTTTCATTTTTTTTTGGATTTTTTTTTTGTTTTTCTGTTTCTGCAGAGCTCAGCACGGGCCGTGCCTGGTCGGACACGGGCCGTGCCCAGCATCATCACTGGCAGTTTTTATTTTCTGAGTTACAGAGAGCTGAGCACGGGGCCGTGTCGGTGCAACACGGGGCCGTGTCCAACTCCCAGTAACAGGGATCCGGAAAGCAATTATTAATGTACCTCTGACCACGGGCCGTGTTCACTGAGCACGGGGCCGTGGTGAACATTCTGACCAACGTTCTTTTCTGTTCTTATTGCAGGACTTGGAACCCAGGTGCCACATTTGAACCTCCTACGTAGTGCATGAGCTCCAGTTCTAGTAGAGACATAAAAGAACCTCTAGAAGAACCCGAACGCTTTCTCAGAAAAAGACTTAAAGCTAAAAATCAAGAGAAAGTTTCGGGGGGCCCACTTCCAATGGCGGACCAACGTACCCTCATGGATTACCTACGGCCCACCGTAGGTAATCTCGGCGCCGCTATCAATGCACCGAATGTCGAAGCCAATAACTTCGAACTTCTGCCACATTTGATACAAATGCTTCAAAACTCCGCAACCTTCCATGGGCTTGCGGACGAGGATCCTCATCTACATATTACTAATTTCTTAGAAATATGTGATACCTTTCGGATCAATGGAGCATCAAATGACGCCATCCGCCTTCGAATGTTTCCATTTTCACTAAAAGACCGAGCTAAGGCTTGGCTTAACACCCTCCCAGTTGGCTCGGTAAACACCTGGGATGAACTAGCCCAAAAGTTTCTATATAAGTATTTCCCTCCGGCTAAAACGGCTAAATTAATGACTGAAATTAATACATATTCACAAGAGGATGGGGAATCCTTATATGAAACTTGGGAAAGGTTCAAGGAGCTACTAAGAAAGTGTCGTCATCACGGTCTTGCGGTATGGCAACAAGTATCCACTTTCTACAATGGGTTGTTGCCACACACAAGACAAACACTTGATTCTAGCTCCGGGGGACTCCTAGGTAATCGTCGCCCAAATGAAATATATAATCAAATTGAAGAAATTGCTCAAACCAATTTTCAATGGCACACTCCCCGAGGTAATAAATCTATTGCCCCGGGCGCCCATAAGGTTGATGAAAGCACCTCTTTACAAGCCCAAATCGAGGCCCTCTCTTCGAAAATCAAAAAGCTAGAAATGACGAAAACGGCCTCGGTTATGGCTTGTGAAGGGTGTGGTGGGTCACATGAAAATTGGAGTTGTATGAAAGAATTAGATGAACAAACAGAAACGGTAAACTACATTGATAACAGACCTAGGCCGTCGGGTCCACCAACGGGTACCTACAACCAAGGATGGCGTAACCACCCTAATCTTGGTTGGAGAGATCCCGGCAATAGTAGTAACCAACAAAGCCAACGAACTAACTTTCAACAACCACAAAATTTTTCTCAACAACAAGGTGGACGAGAAAGGCTTGAAGATACTATATCTCGCCTCATCTCCGACACCAAAAAGAAAAACTCGGATCGATTTCAACAATTGGAATCGAATTTTAGAAATCAACAAGCTAGCATTCAAAACGTTGAAAAGCAATTAAATCAACTAGCTCAAAATTTCTCCGAGAGACCACAAGGCGCGTTACCTAGTAATACCGAAACCAACCCAAAGGCACAAGTACACCTCATCACATTAAGAAACCGAACCGTGGGTCCCGAGGATGTCCCGCTACCACCAGTTGAAGGAAGTCAACTCAGCCAAAGCACGACTTCACCCACACCTCAACCAGAAAAGGCTTCTCCACCAAATCAAGAGTCCACCAAGACTCCTCCAATTCCGTACCCCGGTAGGTTAAATCGTCAAAAGGCCGATGAGCAATTCGCAAAGTTCGAAAATTTACTAAAACAATTGCATGTTAATATTCCTTTTATTGAGGTCCTAACCCAAATGCCTAAATATACAAAATTCATGAGGGATTTCCTCACTAACAAAAGGAAAATTGAATCATTGCAATTAGTTAACTTAGGCGAAGAATGCTCCGCCTTAGTACTCAACAAACTTCCGCAAAAGAAAATCGACCCCGGAAGCTTCACAATTCCTTGCTCGATTGGGGAATCCCCCGTTCGTAATGCATTAGCCGATCTTGGGGCTAGCATTAACCTCATGCCCACATCGATGTTCAAACGACTCGGCCTAGGAACAACAAGCCCTACAAAGATGAGCATACAACTCGCCGACAGATCCGTCAAATTCCCACAAGGTGTCGCTGAAAATCTATTGGTAAAAGTTGACAACTTCGTTTTCCCAACCGACTTTGTCATCCTAGACATGGAGGAAGACACCGATGTCCCTCTCATCCTTGGAAGGCCATTTCTAGCCACCGCCCAAGCGGTGGTGGATATGAATGACGGAACGTTAACATTGAAGTTTGGGGACAAGGAAGTGAAGTTTGAATGTGGAAAAAGAGTAGAGGACGAAGACCCGGTCAACTACATGAAGGTCATAGACTCAAGCTTGGATGACGCTCTCCGACGGTGTAACATGGGATGCAATACATCCCACTTGGGTAACATATGACCAGGCTTTGGGTCTAGCCAAGGACCCTTATAAACGTGGCGCACCACGGAGGCATTCCGCGGAACTATCCTTAGTTTAGTTTAGATTAATTTTTATGTTTTCTAGTTAGTTTTAATTTTCAGGAATAAAACACACTTGAGATGGCAAAGGATACAAGGGGAACTTGAACCAGCATCCCATGCAGGAAAACAGAACCGTCCGACAAATTTCTTCGTTTACAGTAAGCTCGGCACGGGCCGTGTCCACCCAACACGGCCCCGTGCTGCACAGTCTGCAGAAAAAGACCCAGTTCAGGTAACTGGACACAGGTCGTGTTCACCCAACACGCCCCCGTGTCCAGGCTTCTGTTTCTTTTGTTTTAATTTTGTTACTGGCACTTGAACACGGGGCCGTGCACGGACACCACGGGGCCGTGTTCAGCGCCCAGTAACACAAAAATTTTGCTTTTTACACCTTTTTACACATTCAATCAACCTAAAAACTTATTTTTGGGACACATTGAGGACAATGTGTAATTTAAGTGTGGGGGGGATGCTAAAACCTTGAATCTTGCAAGTCCTAAATACAAGCCTTACACAAAACTCTATTGAAACCGCTAATCACCCCAAATTTTTTCAAAAATTTTCATTTTTTTTACTTGTCTAGGTTTAACTCGGGAAATTCAAGTTCTAAAAAGGTTATATTTTTACGAATTTACAACCGATAGCGTCGTGATAAAACGAACCAACATAAGAAAATTATGAAAAGGCATGACAAACTTAGTTAAAATTTGATTATATATACTTGATCACATAAAAACCCATTCCCACAAAAGTGAGTTTTGAGCCTTTATTGAGCATACAATTACATATTATTAGACTAAATGCTCATTTTTCGTTTCTTGTGTGAATAGCCTGTGACAACTCTCAAATTTACATGTATTCCGTACAATTTATTAATAATAATTAATGTGCTTGACGACTGTGTGGCATCACTTAACTGCTTTCTGATATCTGTGTTATGCGTACACGTATTTTTATATACTAATAATGTACAGAAAGGTCACTAAATAGTCCGTTATATTTTCTTAAGTGTTAGAAAGTAAAAACGTTACAAAATATATAAATAGGACACCTTTCGGATTAATTAAACGCTTTAACGGAATAGTGTCAAACCGAACAACCGGACTTTACCCGGAACATGAAAATATTATTACTTTCACTATTTATATTTTTCCGAGCCAGTTAGGGTCCCTGATTACCCTAACACCCGCCATAACGTGTAACATACAACTAACAAAGTTAAACACTTAACTTAACTTAGTTAACCTAACTAATACTTGGTACTTAGTTACAAACCAACCAAGACCCCCCCCCCCCTCTAACCAAAACCGTCCCCATGGGGGACATACTTAGTACTTGGGATTTGGCAAAATCTTCAATGTTGAATATCTAGGAGTCATATTATCTAATGGACAATTACCTTCAAATTTACCTATAAGTTCTTGTCATTACACTCATGATCTTTCACTTCACATTTCAACACTTGAACACTTCTCTCTCTCTCTCAAAGGCTACGACCAAACATCACTACCATCCATCCATCATTTTCGATCTTGTTCAAGTAATTCCAAGTCCATACAAGTGTCGAGGATCGCGTATTAGGAAGCTTGGTGCAAACGGAACGCGAAGGACCTCATTCTATTGCTTTTATCCACTCGATTTTCGACTAGAATCTTCCCTAGCCTCGAGCTAGTAGTAAGTGACTCTAAACCTCTTCTTGATCTTGTCTAGAGTGGTTAATAAAAGTTTCGTCGGTTAAAAATTACGAACATATAAGATCAAAGTCTAAAAGTTTACTAAAGTGATGAACAAGGTGGTTAATGGATGAATATGTGTGTAAATCATGTAGATCTTGTGTGGTTATGATGATTGGGTGATTATCTGATGCTTTACTGAATGATATTAGTATATGATGTTGTTGTGGTCACTAAACTCGTTAACGGAATCGATCGAACATGATTTAGATGGTTAAACACTTGAAATCAGAATCTGTCTAACTTTTACAGCCCACTTCTGTTGGCTGTAAACAGGTCTTAACCTCAACGAAAAATCGATATTTTGAATCTAAAATATGTTATTATGAAATACGGTTCTAATGGCACCGGAATCGTAATTTTTGGACTCCGTTTACTATTTTTAAAGTGTTAATTTGTAACAGCTACTTAAGCTGAATTTTGACAGCAATAAATGGGCGTCGTACTTTCGGTCATAACCTGAGTTTTGTGATGAATCGGACCATGAAAATTTTACTGTAGATGATAACTGAAGTATTTGTAATTACCCCACTGGAATTTCGCAAATCGGACTTACGATGAATTTGTAATAAAATGTTTCGTGGACTGTGGTCAGAAATACATAAATCTGAGTTCAGTCCCGAATATGAATTTTTATAAAATATTGGTGATAAACCGGACCCCGATATTTTTACACAATAAAATATGGAATGTTTATGATGTTCTATAAAAATTTGGGAATTTTTGGAACAATCTAACTATTTTATTTAAATGTCCGAAAACAGCCGGTTTTGAGTATTAATGCTGAAACGACATAAGTAGTGATTTGCGTGTCTAAATGTCGAGTATGCTATCTGTGAATGATTTGACATGTCATATATGTTATGTGCATTATCGTATGTTTGATTTTGAGTGGGGAATGGACGGGAAACTTAGATGGGCATAAACCGTTACAGCGATGCATGTTGTGTGATAGATACGTGTAGGAACTTTGTGTTCTATTTGAAAGCCACTAAATGACTAACTGGTAAATCATACTAGGACGTGATTGACCGACCTTGACTCTTAGCTATATTGAGAATCTAACCGAGCAAACCGAGGTGAGTTCACACTCTTACTAAGGCATGGGATTCCCGGTGGTTGGGAATGGGATTGAATAACTACTCGTACTATCACTCTATTTATATTACCAACACTACTAGACTACCAACTACTGTCCTCGGATTGAGAAGGGCACGTACGTAAAACCTACGTACACTCACACTTACTACTGTCCTCGGATTGAGAAGGGCACGTACGTAAAACCTACGTACACTCACACTTACTACTGTCCTCGGATGAGAAGGGCACGTACGTAAAACCTACGTACACTCACTACTGTCCTCAGATGAAAAGGGCACGTACGTAAAACCTACGTACACTCACACTCACTACTGTCCTCGGATGAGAAGGGCACGTACGTAAAACCTACGTACACTCATACTTAACACCGTCCTCGGATTGGGAAGGACTCTTATGGATACGCCTAGTCTAGTAACATACATAATGGGAAGCCCCCACTAAATATCGTAAAGGTTTGGGAATCAAGAATAATGGGTAATACTTGGTTATGAAACGAACTTCCGATTCCTGATACGAACTCATTAACTAAACAACCAAACGTGAACTCACTCAACTTTGTTGTTGACTAGTTGTTACATGCCTTACAGGTCGCTAAATGCTTGGAGCTTGCACGGGGAAGGAGTCGTTGTGGAACATGGGTTGTTATATCCCATACTTAATAATTGAACTTTATAAACTTATGGAACTTATGTTGGAGACTTTAAACTTATGAACTGTGAACTTATGTTTTGAACTCACGTTTATGCTTCCGCTGTTTAAACCAAACAAGGTTAACTAGCTTTGGTCACCAATCGTATTATGTTTGGTTTTATTTACTTAATTGAATTGTTCAATATGATTGGTGGCTCGATCCTGGTCATGTCACGCCTCCAAGCGGTGATACTCCGCATGGTGGATTTTGGGGGTGTGACAGATTGGTATCAGAGCCATTGGTTATAGAGAACTTGGTTTTAATAAGGGAAAAGTTTTCATTAAAACCAGACTATAACCTGTACAGTGCTCAACGATCCACAACGACGCTTCGCTCCACGTGCAAGACTCGACACCATAAGTGGTATGATTATGTTATATTGTCGGTTAGATAGTTCTCACTATGCATTAGATAACGTGATAATTGCTATTTGAACCTTGTGTGCTTACTCTCTAATGTCGTCCCACACACTTACACACTTTCGCGACACTTTCCTCACTTACGTTGCTTCATTATGAAGATCATGAGCGGACGCGAAGGACGTATCAACCTCACTCAAGCCCAGTTGACGGCTTTGATCAACGAACGAGTTGCGGAGGCACTCGCAGCTAACCCTGCAGGAGGTCAACATGCTCAACCTCCTATGTGCACATTCAAGACGTTCATGGACTGTCGACCTACCACTTTCAGTGGCACCGAAGGAGCAGTGGGCCTTCTTCACTGGTTTGAAAAGCTTGAGACAGTTTTCGAGATGTGCGAATGCCCCGAAGACCGTAGGGTGAAATATGCTACCGGAACACTTGAAGGAGCTGCGTTAACCTGGTGGAAGGCACAGGTTCAACTACTAGGACTGGCAGTTGCTAATGCCACGCCCTGGAATGGTTTCAAAGAGCTGATCAAAGAGGAGTACTGTAGTCGGGATGACATCCACAAGCTAGAAGTGGAATTTTACAATCTGAAGATGACAGGATCTGAGATTGAGGCGTATACCAAGAGGTCGAATGAACTGGCCATCCTGTGCCCAACTATGGTGGACCCTCCCATCAAACGTATTGAGCTTTACCTCAAGGGCCTTACACCAGCGATTCAAAGTCATGTGACTTCAGCCAACTTGGGTACCATCCAGCAAGTCGTCAAATTGGCTCATCGTCTCACCGACCAGGCAGTGGAACAAAACAGACTACCCAAGCGTATTGGTGCTGCTACTTCTGATGCACCTACCGACAACAAACGAAAATGGGATGGGAATTCCGGCAAAGGCTCTGCCTCTGTTCAGTCTCAGTCTCAGCAACGAAGGACTGAGGACCATAGGAGCCCTGGTCAGCACTTTTCTGGTAGTCAAGGGCAGGGTGGATATCGAGGAAACCACCCAAAGTGCAACAAATGCAACAGACACCACAGTGGTCAGTGCAACAAGGGACACTGTCAGAGGTGTCTCAAGATGGGTCATGAAGCCAAGGATTGCAGGAGCCCACGGCCTACGAATCAGAATCGTCAGCAGCAACAGCAAGCACCGCAGAATCAGCAACAGCTACAGGGCAACAAGGGATGCTTTCAGTGTGGTGCTGAAGGTCACTTCAAGAGACACTGCCCGCAGTCAAATCAGAATCAGAATCACAACCAAGGAAACGGGAACAATAATGGGGGCAACAATGGAGGAAACAATGATGGCAACGGTGCCAGGGGTCGTGTGTTCGTGATTGGTCAAGGAGAAGCAAGCAACGATCCCAACGTTGTGATGGGTAAGTTTCTTCTTGACGACTTCTTCGTTACTGTTTTATTCGATTCGGGTGCCGATACTAGTTATGTGTCCGTGAAAGTTAGCCAAATTCTTAAGCGCACCCCAACACTCCTGAACACCAAACACACGGTAGAGCTAGCTAACGGTAAAAGTCTTGAAGCCACACACATAGTTAAAGGTTGTAACCTCGTCTTAGCTGGTCAGACTTTCCCTATCGATCTTGTTCCTATCACACTTGGTAGTTTCGACGTCGTTATTGGGATGGATTGGTTATCTCATCATCAAGCGGAGATTGTTTGCAAGGAGAAAATCATCCGCATTCCTCGTTCTGATAAAGAACCCCTCGTGATTCGTGGCGACAAGAGTGGTGCTGTCGAAGGCATCATCTCTTTCCTTAAGGCCCAGAAGTGTTTACGAAAGGGCCACACTGCCATTTTAGCACTCGTTACTGACACATCCACGGAAGAGAAGAGAATTGAAGACATCTCTATTGTGCGCGAATTTCCCGAGGTATTTCCTGAGGAATTACCTGGTCTTCCTCCCCATCGCCAAGTTGAGTTTCAAATCGAGCTAGCTCCTGAAGCAGCGCCAGTAGCTCGAGCACCATATCGTCTAGCCCCATCAGAACTCGAAGAACTGTCCACACAACTACAAGAACTCTTGGAAAAGGGTTTTATACGTCCGAGCTCTTCACCCTGGGGAGCTCCAGTCTTGTTCGTAAAGAAGAAAGACGGTACCTTCAGGATGTGTATTGACTATCGCGAACTTAACAAGGTGACTGTGAAGAATCGTTATCCTCTTCCACGTATTGACGACTTGTTTGACCAGTTGCAAGGGTCGAGCTATTACTCCAAGATTGATTTAAGATCGGGATACCATCAGCTGAGAGTCCGAGATGAGGACGTCTCCAAAACAGCATTCAGAACTCGTTACGGCCATTACGAGTTTCTGGTTATGCCATTTGGGCTGACGAATGCACCAGCGGTTTTCATGGATCTCATGAACCGAGTGTGCAAGCCTTACCTGGATAAGTTCGTTATTGTGTTCATCGACGATATCCTGATCTATTCCAAGAGTCAGGAGGAACACGAGCAGCATCTACGTCTTATGTTGGAACTTCTTCGAAAAGAACAGTTGTATGCCAAGTTTTCGAAATGTGATTTCTGGCTTCGCGAAGTCCACTTTCTAGGCCACGTGGTAAACAAGGATGGAATTCATGTGGATCCATCTAAGGTTGAATCGATCAAGAACTGGCCCGCACCCCGCACACCAACAGAAATCCGCCAATTCTTGGGTTTGGCCGGATATTACAGAAGGTTTATAAAAGATTTCTCCAAGATTGCGCAACCCCTCACTTCACTGACTCAGAAGGGCGTCATCTATCGTTGGGGTGATGCACAGGAGTCCGCGTTTCAACATCTAAAGGATAGACTTTGTAGCGCGCCTATCCTCTCATTGCCAGAAGGCACCGATGATTTCGTGGTTTATTGCGACGCTTCCATCCAAGGACTTGGTTGCGTATTGATGCAACGTGACAAGGTCATTGCCTACGCATCGCGCCAACTTAAAGTTCACGAAAGAAATTACACTACTCATGATCTGGAGCTGGGAGCAGTTGTATTCGCACTTAAGATATGGAGACATTACCTGTACGGTACCAAGTGCACCATTTACACCGACCACAGGAGTCTCGAGCATATCTTCAAGCAAAAAGAGTTAAACATGCGACAACGCCGATGGGTCGAACTCTTGAATGATTACGAATGCGCTATCAAGTATCATCCGGGCAAAGCCAATGTTGTGGCTGACGCCCTCAGTCGAAAGGATACTTTACCTAAGCGTGTACGAGCATTACAGCTTACCATCCAGTCTAACCTTCCGGCTCAAATTCGAGATGCCCAGGTCGAAGCATTGAAAGCAGAGAACATCAGGGCTGAATCCTTACGAGGATCAAGGCAGCGGCTGGAACTAAAGGAAAACGGTGCCTACTATGTTAACGGGCGCATCTGGGTTCCATTTTATGGAAACTTACGCGAGCTTGTGATGGATGAAGCACATAAGTCTCGTTATTCGGTACATCCTGGTTCGGATAAAATGTACCACGACCTCAAGACTACGTATTGGTGGCCTGGCATGAAAGCCCACATAGCAACCTACGTCAGTAAGTGCTTGACTTGTGCGAGAGTCAAGTCTGAATATCAGAAACCATCAGGCCTACTTCAACAACCGGAGATCCCGAAATGGAAATGGGAGCAAATTTCCATGGATTTCGTTACTGGCCTGCCTAGATCTCAACGCGGAAACGATACCATTTGTGTGATCGTAGATCGACTGACCAAGTCTGCACATTTTCTGGCCATCAAAGAAACGGATAAGTTTTCTACTCTTGCAGACATTTACCTAAAGGAAGTGGTATCAAGGCACGGAGTGCCAATCTCTATTATATCTGATCGTGACGCACGTTTTACTTCTGAACTGTGGCAAGCAATGCACAAGTCCTTTGGCTCACGTTTAGATATGAGCACCGCTTATCACCCGCAGACGGATGGGCAATCTGAACGCACCATCCAAACCCTTGAAGACATGCTTAGGGCATGTGTAATCGATTTTGGTAACGGCTGGGAAAAGCACCTCCCGCTAGTGGAGTTCTCATATAACAACAGCTACCACACCAGCATCCAAGCCGCTCCGTTTGAGGTATTGTACGGACGCAAATGCCGATCGCCTCTCTGTTGGGCAGAAGTTGGTGACAGCCAAATCACTGGCCCAGAACATGTGGTAGATACCACCGAGAAAATTGCTCAGATACGACAGCGAATGGCGGCGGCTCGTGACCGTCAGAAACGCTATGCTGATGAGGGAAGAAAACCACTCGAGCTCCAGGTTGGGGATCGAGTGCTACTCAAAGTCTCACCTTGGAAAGGTGTAGTCCGCTTTGGCAAACGAGGCAAACTCAATCCGCGTTATGTCGGACCGTTCAAAGTCATTGAGAAAATTGGCCAAGTCGCCTACAGATTGGATCTACCTGAAGAACTCAGCAGAGTTCACAACGTATTCCACGTATCAAATCTGAAGAAGTGTCTGTCAGATGAGCCCTTCATAGTTCCTCTCAAGGAACTCACAATCGACGACCAGCTGCGATTCGTCGAGGAACCAGTAGAGATTACTGATCGAGATGTTAAGATTCTCAAGCACACAAGAATACCTCTCGTTCGAGTTCGTTGGAATGCTCGTCGTGGCCCGGAGTATACCTGGGAACGCGAAGACCAAATGAAACTCAAGTACCCCCAGCTGTTTAAGAAAAACGCAACCACTACTGAGGCTGAAGCTACCGCAGAATTTCGGGACGAAATTCCAAATCAACGGGGGGATGATGTGACACCCCAGGAAAATCGGGAAAACCACACAACTTAACTAGCTTCCTCAGTAACCACGCGCTAAATTTCGGGACGAAATTCTCTTAACAGGGGGAGAATGTGACAACTCTCAAATTTACATGTATTCCGTACAATTTATTAATAATAATTAATGTGCTTGACGACTGTGTGGCATCACTTAACTGCTTTCTGATATCTGTGTTATGTGTACACGTATTTTTATATACTAATAATGTACAGAAAGGTCACTAAATAGTCCGTTATATTTTCTTAAGTGTTAGAAAGTAAAAACGTTACAAAATATATAAATAGGACACCTTTCGGATTAATTAAACGCTTTAACGGAATAGTGTCAAACCGAACAACCGGACTTTACCCGGAACATGAAAATATTATTACTTTCACTATTTATATTTTTCCGAGCCAGTTAGGGTCCCTGATTACCCTAACACCCGCCATAACGTGTAACATACAACTAACAAAGTTAAACACTTAACTTAACTTAGTTAACCTAACTAATACTTGGTACTTAGTTACAAACCAACCAAGACCCCCCCCCCCTCTAACCAAAACCGTCCCCATGGGGGACATACTTAGTACTTGGGATTTGGCAAAATCTTCAATGTTGAATATCTAGGAGGCATATTATCTAATGGACAATTACCTTCAAATTTACCTATAAGTTCTTGTCATTACACTCATGATCTTTCACTTCACATTTCAACACTTGAACACTTCTCTCTCTCTCTCAAAGGCTACGACCAAACATCACTACCATCCATCCATCATTTTCGATCTTGTTCAAGTAATTCCAAGTCCATACAAGTGTCGAGGATCGCGTATTAGGAAGCTTGGTGCAAACGGAACGCGAAGGACCTCATTCTATTGCTTTTATCCACTCGATTTTCGACTAGAATCTTCCCTAGCCTCGAGCTAGTAGTAAGTGACTCTAAACCTCTTCTTGATCTTGTCTAGAGTGGTTAATAAAAGTTTCGTCGGTTAAAAATTACGAACATATAAGATCAAAGTCTAAAAGTTTACTAAAGTGATGAACAAGGTGGTTAATGGATGAATATGTGTGTAAATCATGTAGATCTTGTGTGGTTATGATGATTGGGTGATTATCTGATGCTTTACTGAATGATATTAGTATATGATGTTGTTGTGGTCACTAAACTCGTTAACGGAATCGATCGAACATGATTTAGATGGTTAAACACTTGAAATCAGAATCTGTCTAACTTTTACAGCCCACTTCTGTTGGCTGTAAACAGGTCTTAACCTCAACGAAAAATCGATATTTTGAATCTAAAATATGTTATTATGAAATACGGTTCTAATGGCACCGGAATCGTAATTTTTGGACTCCGTTTACTATTTTTAAAGTGTTAATTTGTAACAGCTACTTAAGCTGAATTTTGACAGCAATAAATGGGCGTCGTACTTTCGGTCATAACCTGAGTTTTGTGATGAATCGGACCATGAAAATTTTACTGTAGATGATAACTGAAGTATTTGTAATTACCCCACTGGAATTTCTCAAATCGGACTTACGATGAATTTGTAATAAAATGTTTCGTGGACTGTGGTCAGAAATACATAAATCTGAGTTCAGTCCCGAATATGAATTTTTATAAAATATTGGTGATAAACCGGACCCCGATATTTTTACACAATAAAATATGGAATGTTTATGATGTTCTATAAAAATTTGGGAATTTTTGGAACAATCTAACTATTTTATTTAAATGTCCGAAAACAGCCGGTTTTGAGTATTAATGCTGAAACGACATAAGTAGTGATTTGCGTGTCTAAATGTCGAGTATGCTATCTGTGAATGATTTGACATGTCATATATGTTATGTGCATTATCGTATGTTTGATTTTGAGTGGGGAATGGACGGGAAACTTAGATGGGCATAAACCGTTACAGCGATGCATGTTGTGTGATAGATACGTGTAGGAACTTTGTGTTCTATTTGAAAGCCACTAAATGACTAACTGGTAAATCATACTAGGACGTGATTGACCGACCTTGACTGTTAGCTATATTGAGAATCTAACCGAGCAAACCGAGGTGAGTTCACACTCTTACTAAGGCATGGGATTCCCGGTGGTTGGGAATGGGATTGAATAACTACTCGTACTATCACTCTATTTATATTACCAACACTACTAGACTACCAACTACTGTCCTCGGATTGAGAAGGGCACGTACGTAAAACCTACGTACACTCACACTTACTACTGTCCTCGGATTGAGAAGGGCACGTACGTAAAACCTACGTACACTCACACTTACTACTGTCCTCGGATGAGAAGGGCACGTACGTAAAACCTACGTACACTCACTACTGTCCTCAGATGAGAAGGGCACGTACGTAAAACCTACGTACACTCACACTCACTACTGTCCTCGGATGAGAAGGGCACGTACGTAAAACCTACGTACACTCATACTTAACACCGTCCTCGGATTGGGAAGGACTCTTATGGATACGCCTAGTCTAGTAACATACATAATGGGAAGCCCCCACTAAATATCGTAAAGGTTTGGGAATCAAGAATAATGGGTAATACTTGGTTATGAAACGAACTTCCGATTCCTGATACGAACTCATTAACTAAACAACCAAACGTGAACTCACTCAACTTTGTTGTTGACTAGTTGTTACATGCCTTACAGGTCGCTAAATGCTTGGAGCTTGCACGGGGAAGGAGTCGTTGTGGAACATGGGTTGTTATATCCCATACTTAATAATTGAACTTTATAAACTTATGGAACTTATGTTGGAGACTTTAAACTTATGAACTGTGAACTTATGTTTTGAACTCACGTTTATGCTTCCGCTGTTTAAACCAAACAAGGTTAACTAGCTTTGGTCACCAATCGTATTATGTTTGGTTTTATTTACTTAATTGAATTGTTCAATATGATTGGTGGCTCGATCCTGGTCATGTCACGCCTCCAAGCGGTGATACTCCGCATGGTGGATTTTGGGGGTGTGACATAGCCGCTTGGTTCTTACGACTCTAGAACTTGCCATGACGATACATTCCCGGTCCTTACCAACTTAAACCCGAGTAAGTAAATAATGGAGGCATTAGGACTAACCCTTTTTATTTCCACACCATTTTTTTTTTCTTTTTTTTACCACCTACCCAAAATCCCCCTAGTTAGCCCCTTTGAGCCTAAACCTTTTCATTTCATAACCCAAACTAAACACCCTTTTACCCACCAAAACCTTTTTATTTTTAACCCTTTATTTTAGTAACGAGTTCGGTTTTTCGTATGACTATTCAAAAAAAAATATATATATATATATAAATTTTGTGTTGATGATGAAGCAAAAGAAAATAAACAAACAAGTTCATCAAAAATAACTTTTTTGAATAATAGCTTCATCAAAATAAAAGTTACAAAAATAGAAAGTCTTACGAAAACCGACATTTGTTACGCTTTTCGCCTTTTTCTACTAACCACTAACCAACCACCTACCTTTAACCCAAGCCTAACCCTTCACCCAAAAAGTCCTCTTGATATTTACAAAGGTATATAAGTTAAAAAGGAGGAGGAATGATTGCTTGGCAAGCCTATGGTAGGAGTAAGTTCCATGCCGCTCTCGAGTGATCCACAAAAATACATTTTCGGCCGAGTGTTGAGTGATCCCCGTGAGGTATGTGAACTTGTATATAAATAGAATTTTACAAAGGCATGTTATGCCCTAATAAGTAATTTATCTTATGAAAAGTTTTAAATAAATCATGACGAATATGATTGTAAATAAATAAAAATAAAACTAAATAAAGAATCTTGGAAATCCCGACACTCTACGACAAGCCCAAAACCTTCTTTTCTACCCATTCCATTTGGGAGTGTAATAGCCACATATTAAAGAGTTTTGCTTGAGGACAAGCAAAGATTCAAGTGTGGGGGTATTTGATGTGTTCAAAATGAAACATATAAATTACATCAATTGAGGCATAAAACTAATCCTTTTTTAGTACAAATGTTGGAAAAAGTGTGCTTTTGTCTTCCTTTTGTATTTTCAGGATTAAATGAGCTCAAATTAACAAAAGAAGCAAAAAGACACCAAAATCTAACATAAATACAAGAAAAAGGAACAAGACGTGACATGCCCGACCCCACGACAGCATCTTCCCAAGCAAAACAAGGCAACAAAGGACTGAACACGCCCCGTGCTCAGCCAGCACGGGTGCGTGCCCAAGTGTCAGCAGAAAAGACAAAGTGGTAGAAGCTTCTATTGCCCACCACGGGGCCGTGCTCAGCGGACACGGGGCCGTGGTCAACTATAAGATTCGCACAATCCAGGCAAATCTTCATAGTACAAAGATTCTTCTGCACACGGGGTCGTGCTCAGCGGACACGGGGGCGTGGTCAACTAATAAGACAAAGCTGCATTAAATGAAGACAGAGAAGGATGTGGACACGGGGCCGTGCCCACTGGACACGGGGCCGTGCCCGAGCTTCTGTTCAGCCTATAAATAGGAGTGCTTGGCTTAAGCTCAAACCATCCCTTGGCACACCACCTCTCTCACACTTCACCCTCCACCCACCACCACCATAACATCATCATCCACCACCATCATCCATTGTCCATCGTAGAGTGTGTGAGTCGTCTCGGGATCCAAGATTGATCGTAAGAGTTCTTGACAATCAAGGCCTTGTTTGCCTAAGTCTCTTACATCACTTGGTGAAGACAAAGTGTCTAGTGTAATACTTTTTATTTCTAATCTTTTGCACTTTTTACTTGGTTTTGTATTAATGACTTTAATAACTAGTTGCTTATGTTGAAGGTGATCTTTCCTTATCGTTTGTCCGTGGTGTCTTGGCATTATTTTACTGTCTATATAAAATAAAAGATTTTCACCATTCATATCTCCACGGTCTATATGGAGGTATGTTGGCTACCTGGTCGGGGGTTAAGGGAACGGTTTGGTAAAGGTCTTGCCATTGTTCAGCGTTTAGAGGTCCTGCAATGGACCTGGGTCAAATTTAGTAGGACCTCCTTCAATACTTAACGGTATTGGATGGCGGGGGTCCAAACTCTTTGATCCCCTCATAAGTTAACTACTATTAATACTATAACCCGGCTATTTAGGACTGTATCCCTGCTGACTCAGACTACTTAGTCGAGGGTAACGTCACCTCCAAAAGAGGGGCCTACCATAATTTGCATTAATAACTTAATTAATTATCTTCCAATAATCCACCCTTTTAGGATTGTATCCTTGCTGACTCAAACTACTGGGGTGAGGGTAATGTCACCTTCAAAAGAGGGGCCTACTACAATAACTAAGATAATCTCTTAAAATAGTGCAAAAGTGCGGAAATAATCAAAGGTTACACTAGATACGAGTCGGAACCAAGTGATTCATCTTGTCTATCTGTTTTTCTTTTTATTTTATTTTCAGCATTTTTAGTTAGTTTTTATTTTTCTTAGTTTAAAACATTTTTCTAAACTTTTTTATTTTGATTAGACGTTGAGGATAAACCGGTACTAAAAGCTCTTGTGTCCTTGGACGAACTCGGTATCTTACCAACACTATACTACGCTCACGATGGGTGCACTTGCCCATATGTGTGTTTAGTGTTAGTGAAATATCGTGTTTATAAATTTAAAACTTGGCTAAAAATAAGTGTTAAAGGGGCTTAAAATATACACCTAATATATATAACACTTCACACGCATCAACGGCTAATATTGCTTCCTATACTTCCTAGCCAAAATAAACTTCCTATTTGATCTTTTCCCTTGTCTTTAATATGATATATCTAATTAACTAACTAATGAATTCTCGCCGTAATAACGGATGATCATTCTAGTTAGAGAATAAATAAGTAAACTAAAAGTATGGAATTTGATGTAAAAGTATACGGTAACAAAAATAAATTAAAATAAAATTATTTCGGTATGTTTTAATTGGGATTTGAAATATATTAAAAGGAAGATACCAACGAGGAAACGTGTTGGATTCAAACAGTTGATAATGTTTTCAACCAATCATAAAGGCCATAATAAGTTTCAAATTAAAACTTGACTACGAATCTACGATAAGCATCAGTATAAAATCATAAAGACCGTTGCTTCGTTTCCCGTCTCTATTTCTCGCTTATTATCTGGACCGACTGTGTGCCCATTTCGAAAAACCAAGGTTCACACAGCCATTTGTACAAGATCTAATATTTATTCATGTAATTGAGAATAAACTATTCAGGTACGTTTTCTTTTAGTATCAACTAGTATTTTCCCTGTCGCGCGTTGCGGCGACGCACGACGGGTAGAAACATATAACGCGCGACGGGTGGAAACATAAGTAAGACAAAACACGATACGTAAAACGCAGTGCGTAAAAGACAATTACGGAAAAAGTGTAAAACACAAAGGTAGACACAAAGTGTAAAACACAATGCCTAAGACATTTTGTAAAACACAATGTATTGGCATTTGCAAAAGTAAGAGTTGTAGTCTAGGGGTTACAATTGCAATTTTTTTAAAGTTGGACGAGTGTAAAAATGGAGTAATAGTGCAAGAGGCAAAAAAACAAAGTCTAAAAAAGACTTGAGTAAATTACAAGCTTTATCCTTTATGTTTGTATCAAATTGTAGGCGGTGTCATTTGCATTTAAATTTGACGAATTTTGTCCTTAACGTTTCAAAATCTTGCACGTTTTAACCTTTAGGCTAAACTCAGTTAGATTTTTTAGTTAAATCAGGTCATGTGCCTTGCACATGAGGGCATTATTGTTATTTCACTTCTCTATGGACTGCTGTGTGAAATAACTTATTTTAAAGGGCTATTGTGTCAAAAATAAAAAAAATGTTTAATAAAATGAAAACTCTGCAGACTCTCTCTTTCTAAACTCCTCTATCTCTCTCTCTCTTTCTCTCTCTCTCTCGTGAGATGGTGGATGGTGATTGTGGTTTTAGGGCGGGTTGTGATCGTGGATCTGTTTGTTGTTGTTTTAGGGAGGCGGTGATGGTGGTGATCCGACGGATGGAGGTGGTGTGGTTGTGGTTTTAGGGGCGGCGATGGAGGTGATGTTATGGGCGGTTGCAGGTGGCGGTTTGTGATGGTGGATCTTGTGGTTATGGTTTTAGGGCAGCGTTGATGGTGGTGATTTTATTAAGAACTTGAATCAGTGATTTTGTTGAAGTTCTAGAAGAACTTGAATCCACAACGCAGAAATTAGGGTTTTGTTGAAGTTCTAGAAGAACTTGAATCAGCGATTCTTCTGACAAGAGGAAGAACCCTAGGCGAGCCGGATCCGGTTGCGATAAGGAGGAGGTGACAGAGACGGAGGAGATCGCGACGGAGGTGAAGCCGGTGTGTGTGAATCCGAATTTTTCGAAGAGTATCATCGGACGATTACCGGATCGTCAGTTTTGGGGTTTCCGGCGGTGGTCTACTGGATCTATGGTTCTATACCGGTTGGTAGTTAGTTGCGGTTTTTATGTCATATACTTATTGTTGATCTTTTTTGTTGTTGTTTGATATAGAAATGGAAATTGTAACCTAACTATTTTGTGATCTAAATCCGTAGTTTGGTAGTTTTTAACCAACGCCGCCACACTAACCCACCACCACATCCACCCCTTCACCTTCACCCACCACCAACACCGTTTGGGTCTTGAATGTAGGGGTGTTCATCAGTTCGGTTTATGGTTTATTTGGTTTGGTTTATTCGGTTTTCAAAATTTTGTACCCCAAACCAAAAACCAAACTAAACCAAATAAGGAATATGCAAACCGATCCAAACCAAACCAAATTCAATTCGGTTTGGTTTCGGTAAAAACCAAATAATTCAAATAAACCAAATCTAACCAAATTGTACTAAGTACTTTTTTTCCTAATTTTTATTTATGTTTGTGTTCCAACTTTCGAACATCGCAACTAATTTACAACTAACAATATATGAATACAAGAAAGTTTCATTGCGAAATAAAACAAACACATCCATAAAGTAGTCGTAGACACGTAGACACAACCACAAAGTTAAAGCTTCAAAACAAAGATCATAGAAATGATAAATAGTTAACAAGTCTAATGGCACAAAATATAAATAAACTTTTAAAATAATTCTTTCTCCAAGAAAATATAGGTCTTAAGTTCTATTATTTTAGAAATGAGCGGGTTTGAGTTGGGGTTTTAGATTTACATTTGGTATTTGGGCTACATAAAAATAACTATTTTGGGCTAATAAATTATATATGATTTATAAAATATTATTATTTTTATTTAATAATTAATTAAGTTAAATAGTTTATTTGGTTATCCAAATAAACCGAATAAACCAAATAAAGTAAAATGTGGATCCATAAACCGAACCAAAAACCATATTTACAATTCGGTTTCGGTTAGAAACCAAACCAAAAACCGAATTCGTTATTCGGATCGGTTTATTTGGTTACGATTACGGTTCGGTTTACGGTTTTTATTTGGTTACAGTTTTTTCTAGAACACCCTTACTTGAATGTCCCTTCAGATTGTGTTAGAGAGAGAGAAGAGAGAGAGGGGGGGGGGGGGGGGGGCTTTCAGTTTAGAGAGATATTATATTTCTTTATTTTTTAGTCTATTACAAACCAGTCCCTAAACATAACTTGTATTATAAAATAGTCCTTCAAGAGATGAAATGACAAAAATGGTCTCATGTGCAAGGCACATGACCATATATTTAACCAAAAGTCTAACTGGGTTAGGGCTAAATGACATAACGTTCAAGATTTTAAAACATTAAGGACAAAACTCGTCAAATTTAAAGGCAAAAAACACCGCCTGCAATTTGGTACGAACATAAATTACATAACTTGTAATTTACTCTTTCTTTTAAAACAGGCCCCATGTCAAACTCATGGGCTTAGGTTATTATTTGAAATAATTATTTAAACTAAATTAAATTAATTATTCTTTTAGACATCATTATCTAAATAGTTAATTAAATAAATTAACTATTAATTTATTTACCTAATTGAACAAATAAATAACTTATTTATTTTATTATTTGATTAACTTAATATCGATATATTTATTTAAATGAAACAATTAAATAACAATTTATTTAACATCCATCATTTTATTGATTAATTATTTTATTATTTCACAAATAATAATAACTAATATCTAGAGTCGATTATTTTCTAATAATCATCGCCATACGCACATTTCTTGTTAGATTATTTAACCATTAAACAATCCTTTGCATAGTTGTTGCTCTCTGTGCAACTTTTATATCATACCTCAGTAGTAGTGTTGTTTGGGTATACTACTCTAATATATTAGATGTCAAAAATGCTATTATACAAGGTGACTTTATAGAGCCAATCTACCTCAAATTGCCATAAGGTCTTAAACATTTGGATCATGTATGTCTTCTACACAAGTCTTTATATGGTCTCAAACAAGCACCACAAGCATGGCTCAATTGTCTTTCACAAGCCATTCAACTTAGGATTTATGGGCTCAAAGACCTATCCAACCCTCTTCACTTACAAGGCTGGGAGTACTATTCTATACATATTAGTTTATGTTGACGACATCGTTCTCACTGGTAACCATGGTATTCGACAAAGTTATACAAAACTCACCCCTATAGTAGTCAAGGGAACACTTGATCTTGGATTACTCATTCGCCACAACTACTCTAGCTCCCGTTTTCATGTTTACACTGATACCCATTGGCAAGGATCCTTTACACTTCATGCATTTTCTGATGCTCAGTGGGCTGGGTGTCCGGATGATCGCCGGTCCACGAGGGGATTTGCTATCAATATGAATTCCAGTGTCATGTTTTAGATACTAAAAAACGGAAAACCATCTCTTGGTTATCCACAAAGTCAAAATACAAAATATGGCTGACACTATTGCTAAATTAACCTTGTTAGAAGCTCTCTTAAAAGAACTTAGGGAAGCATAAGATAACTTAGAATAGCACAAAATATGGTCATACTCTCTGGTGTGACAATCTTGGTGTAACCTATCTTTCTACAAATCATGTGTTCCACACAACTTATTGAAATTGATTCACTTTGTTAGAAAAAATGTTGCTCAAGGAAAACTGAATGTACAATTCATATTCACAGGAGATCTCGCAGACATCATTACAAAACTGCTGCCAATACACAGATTCACGTTTTTACGTTTCAAGCTACAGGTCGCTCCTCGACCATAACTTGCGAAAGAATATTAGACACATATTGTAATTAGTCTTGAGGGTAACTTGTGTAAATATCCATTTATAAATATACTCCGTGTGCAACCTATTTTTTTTTTAAATCATTTTCATTTGATTGATTTTAGAGTGAAAAATTACATAAGAATGACAATAGCAAATCTTTTTTTTCATTTCTAACTAGTTGATTTTCCGACCCCACGTTGCGGCGGGGATCTAATGTCTGCAAAACGCGTGTCGACAACGGCAAGCGGATACCGAATATCAAAACATAGAAAAAATGGTTTTTAAATAATCTAATATATAATAGTATGACCCACACGTCCTACACGTTGAAAATTCGGTTGTTTTCAGTTCAGTTATAACGTTACTAACCCGTTAAAATATGGATGACTCGGTACCGGTAATGACATCCAAAGTACCGATCCCGAAAATAATCAAAATTAGGTACCGGCACCAAAAATGCTTGGTACTGTACGGTATGGTATGGTATTTGAAGGTAAAAATAAGTAAATACAGGTATGGTGCTAGACCGGTGTCGAACCGAAAGTAACGATTCTGAAAACCCCAAAAGGTGGGTACCAAATTGGTATCGAAAATGATTTGGTATAGTAAATTTGGTACCGATACGATACCGGTTTGATTACAGGATTTGATACTTTGCTCATCAATAATTTAAATATCCAAGTTAATTTTACATGTTACAATTCAATTATTACAGAAAAAGACAAAAAAGAAAACAAAAGAAGTCGTGTATATAAAACCACATTCAAACGAAATACAATTTACATACCACGTGTATGAAAAACAATCTAAACGGTATACTTGCGTTGCTACGTGGCATGAGCTCAAAGGTGATGTTAAGGATGAGCTCGGTACCGAAAACCTCAAAAATTGGGTACCTGTAGCGAATATACCTGGTACGGCACCGGTACGGTACCAGTATTTGAGAGTAAAAACCGGTACCGAAAATGTTAAAAGTCGGTACCGAATCGGTACCAAGAATGTCAAAAGTCGGTACCGGATTGGTATCGAAAATGTACCTGGTTTGGTAAATTTGATACCGGTGCCGATACCATTTGCTTATCCATGCATAGGGTTACTGTTCATTTGCTTGTAAATTTAATTTAAATAAATAAACCTCGGGGCATAATACCGGGGATAGGCGACGGAGAGACACCCGCATCGCCGCCAGTGAGGCCACCGACCTAGCTTTCTCAGTCTCTTGTGTTGGAACCCGATAGCGATTCTGATAAAGGAAACACCGCCGATACCATGTTTCATGGCGGAACCCTAACCGCTGCCGCTAACCACTGAGCCTTATTGCAGCCATATCCGTCATCATCATCACTTTGTAACCAAAATCGCTACCATCGCCGTCTCCCTCATCCCACATCTTTCCCCTTCTGTGTCAGTGAGAAACTGATGGTGACTGAGGAGTGAGGATGAAATGCGTGTATGAAGATGCGATGTGTTATTGAAATACCAAAATAACCCTTTCTACTGTTCATAAGGTTCGTTTATTAATATAAATAAATAAAGGATAATTTTACATGAACTCTCACCATTTGAATGGGACACCATTTTGTCAACTTATACCATTGAGCAGGGGCGAAGTATAAAAGGGGCGGGGAGGGCGCTCGACCCCCCGAACTTTTCGCTCAGTAGTGTTATATATGTAGCTTTCGTATAGAAATTTTTTGGTATATACGTTTTCGACCCCCCGGTTCTGTAGAATTTTTTTTGGTATATACGTTTTCGACCCCCGTCATTCGGATCAAGCTTTGCCATTGAGCTACTTATCCATCCATCGTGTAATAAATTAGAATAGACACTTTTAACATAACCAAATATTTGACATGAATGTTTTATTTATTATTTACTTTTTATTTTTCTATTGTGTATTGTTTTATCCTTTATTCCTGAAGAACATATTAATATCAGAAAAAAACTCGCCTTAAAATAATTAAGTTGACGGTTAACCCCCTATATCTTGTCGTCCGAATCAAGTAACTATCCAATATAATGGGATTTTTTTGCACATCTTATCTGATAATATGTAACTAATACCTTAGAAAAAGAAAAATAAATATGACTAAAAAACTCGTGGATTATGCACCAAATCATGTGGTGGCTTTGAAGTTTATCAAACTCAATCGCCTAAGAGTAAAGACACCACAACCCAATAACAATTCTCCACAAAAAGCACCACATTCTTTTTCTCCAATTAAAGAAATCGTCTAGCTAAACATATTTAAACAAAAAAACCTCTTTACAAATTAAGATTTATTTCGTTCGTCTCACTTCACATACATTTTTGTGCTCAATTGCTATTATTTCAATTTCATTTTTATCTAACAAGGTAATATATAGGTATATTCTTGATTTTTCAAATGTTACTTTAATTCATATATTAGATGATGTCAATCTTGTTGATTTGTATTCTAGGAGACGTTTAGCGGATTTGGATCAATGGCGCCTATAGGTGTTCGATTGCAAATTGAAGATCACCATGTATTTTTTCTTCTTTCTTATCTGTATCCCTGAAATTTGAGGCTTTTTTCTCATTTTCATCCAAATGTCTCATAGAAAAAATAAAGCAAATTAGAAATTTGGATGAAAACAACAAAAAAATTCTAAAAATGAAGGTCAATATGATATAAAAAAGTTGTTTTGGACGAAACAGACAAACATGCCCAAACATCAGGGACGATTTTGACAATTTACTCTAATCTATATCTATACTATATAATAAAGTAAATCATCTGAGGGACACATGACGCTTTACGAAGTGATCTCAATTTTTTTTTTCCGAACACTACTACAAAATAGATATTTGCTATGGTCTAAGCCGTTCACTCTACCTACAAAGAATTTGTTGCGTAGTGTGTCTATGATAAACTTAAAAAAATGATAAAATTATTTTACAATTTAATCTACGTATGAGTATCTATTTACTCATAACAATTAGATATAGTTTAAATGACAATTTTATATCTTATGACTTGTCATAAAATACAATAAGTTCCTAGAATTGTTATTATTGTTTGCTAGTATTTCGTTATTTACCTCTAAAATATTTTTACTGACATTGATCAGACATGTAAGTTTTTTTTATCCATCTTCTAATCAAACATACATAGAAATGTACCATGCAAATAAATTTTTGACAAAAAATTTTCCAGGTTGTGATTGATAATGGTATACTGCAAGTAACATTATCGAACCCTGAAGGTATGGTCACGAGCATACGATACAACGGACTTGATAATGTGCTTGAGGATCGTAACGACGAAACCAACAGAGGGTTAGTTTCACTATTGTACAAGCTAGTTATGTTTTAGTTTTTCATATGCAATTCATTCATTCATTATTAGTTTATTCACCTTCTGTAAAAATTTAGGTACTGGGACGTTGTTTGGAGTGCGTTAGATGGGTCTGGGAGAACGGGAGTTTTCGAAGTGTAAGTTCTCAACATTCGCTGATAATATTTATTAAGATGAAAAACACAGACACTGATAATCTCATAAAATATTAATTTATTGTGATATTAAAAAGCTATAACACTATCATACTTGAATTAAAGTAAAATAAAAACAATGTATTTATTTTAGAAACATTAATGTATGAAAAAAATTATGGTCGTTTAAAAAACATGAAAGTTGATTTAAAAGTTAGCAATATGTTGTAAACAAATGTATCATATATTTTAATAGTTGTATTATTTAAACTCTTAAAATTATGTTAAATTAAAATTTTGTCTTTATGTTGATTGTCGATCCCTTTTGGTCAACCCACTCATAATGATTTCTACCTTTTTCTTCCACTTCTTTTAGGCAATGCGTAGTGGGCGGCATGGCTGGGCGGTATGCCCTCATAGCGCCGCTATGGCGCCATGAACACCAAAACAAGCGGCGCCATGTTTGGAAATTTTTGAAGCCGCGCGATGTGAGTAACGGCGCTATCAAATTGAATTTTGTATTTTTTGACCGTTTACAACGGTCAATTCCTTAAAAAAAAAAAAAATTCAATTTTTTTCCAAAACTTTCTTAATAAATACCTCCTTTCCTAATTTTTTACCATACACACTCAACCCAACCCTTCATCTCTTCCACTTTTTTTTAAAAAACCTTATATTTTATACAATGCATCCATTCAATCGTGGCTTCATTCCTCCCCGATCAAGTGCGGACCCAAACCAAAGTGGTAATCCTACTCGCCCCGTGTCGCCGGTTCCCACTCGACCCAACCCTTTCGGCTCCGGTTTTGTCGACTACAATCAACAAAATTCTTCGTTCATAAATCTTTTGAACCAACCGCTATCATGGGACCCGAATCTCTATGGGTGGAACCCGAATCAAAACACCGACGGAATGGGGTCGTCTCAAGCGTTCGGGTCGGCTCAAGCTTTCGGCTCCCCACAACACGAACCCGATGTTGTTCCGGAAACACAACCCGAAGTAGCGGAGACACAAAAAGGAAAAGGAAAAGCAAAACGGCGTACCAACGCAATTGGACCGATATAAACAAAAAAATGCACGAACTTTCAAACCGTGTACCAACGCAATTTTGCCGGATGGAAAAGTGGATGCAAGGACGAGGACATCACGCAAGCGGCGTTGGTCGAGTATACGAATGCTAATGGCCATTTCCCGTACATGAGGTGTTGGCAAATCCTTCGCCATAGCCCCAAATGGGCCACCATATCTACTCCGAGTGGTCGTTCGGGAAATAAACGGCCGTCAAAGAGGTCCAAAACAAACGAGTCGGGTGAACCCGAAACGCCAACCTCCGACGCTCGAAACACCGACTTGAACGAGGATATTCCGGAAGACGACCCGGCGGAGGAGTTACCAAGACCGCCCGGAAGAAAAAGCCGGGCGAAAAAACCCGAGTCGTCGTCGATGTCTATGGGAACGGATATGAGTAACGCATTTTCGGAGATAAACACGCGACTTCAAGATTTACACGACCTCGGTAATAAACGTTTGGAGGAGAACCGCGAAGTTACGGAGATTATGCGGGATAGACAATGGGAACGGGACTTTGAGTTCTACTCGAAACCGCACGACCACCTTACCGGAAAAGCTTTGAAGATGGCGTTGGCCCAAAAGGAAAGGATCGAAAAAAAATATAATCTTTGAAGTGTTGTTTTTTTATTTTTTTAGTCAACCGTTTTTTTTTTTTTTTTTTTAGTCAACTTTTTTTTTTTAGTGGAACCGTTTTTTTTTTTTTTTTTTTTTAGTGTAATGTTTTTATTTTTATTTTAGTGTAATGTTTTTTAATTTAATGAAATGAATTTTAATTTTATAAAGTTAGAAAATAATTATAAAAAATTAGAAAGTAATAATTGAGTAATGATTAGACGGGGGCTTTATGACTACGGGCTTAAAATGCATAAGGCCCCATAACGCCCCACGCTGACGTGGCGCGCCACGTGTCGCATAACGCCCACAAAGGGGCGTTATGACTACACATGGCCTTAGCAAACTTAATTTTTTCTTCCACTTCTTTTAGCAAACTTTAATATATATATACAAGTCTTCACAATTACTTTGCTATTATTTCTTTAATCTAACCATTACTTTGCTATTATTTCTTTAATCTAACCATTCTTTAATACAATTACTTTGCTATTATTTTTTAATCTAACCATGAAAAAAGTTGGTTTAGTATTTAGTGTTAGTTTCTTTTCAAGGAGCATAAGTCAAACGCTTGAAAATAATTCTAATACCATATGAAAGTTAATTTGACTATGATATAGATACATAGATAATTCAAATAAAACATAAATGTTGAGTTCACAAAATACCGACCCATAACTAAATGTTAATATTTTTTGTTGCACATATGTTCTTTGTTGTTTGTTATACTTTTTGTTTACTACTTGCTTTCACAATTGCTAAGTTGGATTAGATGAATACTAGAGTTGATGTGTTTTATATATATCAAAAGAAAAAAATGACGTACATCCGAGATTGCAATATCCGCAATAAGTGTTGGAGGTCACTTTTAGCAACGAGGACAAGCACCAGTTCAAAGGTTTTGTACACATAAGTAATACTGAAGTAGCATGTAGCAGCCGTTCAATTTTTTTTTGCAGGTCGAAGCAATATTAATGCAACATATATATTTTAAACAACGTTCAGCATAGTTTAAAAGACAAAGTTCATATTATAGGAGGGCCCAATTATTTTGTCTCGCACGAGGCCCAAAAGCTTATTGTTATTCTCGGGGACGGCCCTGCTAGTATGCATAGGGTTTGTAATGAGACATCATATGAAATAGGGTTTTCTGAACCGGACACATTGATGTCCCGTTGTGTGTATTTGGAACCGCTTTCATTTGAACCGGGTGGCTATTGGTCGGACCAAATATATATGTTTATTTTTTCTAAAATAATTATTTGTTACTTTAAACTCTGTATTTTGTCTATTTAATTAACACTTCATATTTTATTCATATCGCAAACTTGCACAAAAATAACGTATCGTTATATTTTATTTCACATTCATCACATGATTAATTTAAATTATTTATTACGTAATACGGCTTTTAAAACCTATCAAATCAGTGAACCGCTAAGACGACTGTTCTAATCAGTCTGATTACGTAAACATTATGTTAAATGAAAAATAATAGGATCAAGTCGACAATTTTCAAGCATAAAAACATTGTATAAACACCAGTCCGTAAACTGAAAATGTTTTTATTTTTTTATTTTTGAAACAGGATAAAGTCAACAAGTTTCAAGGTTATTGTGGAAACTGAGGAACTAGTTGAGGTTTCCTTTTCTAGGCCATGGGATCCGTCTCTTAAAGGAAAATTTGTTCCTTTAAACATAGACAAAAGGTACATTCGCCTTTTTTGTCATATTTTTTTTATCAAAGCATACCAGAATCGAATAGGAAGATGGAGTAGAGTAAAGATTAAAATGAGGTGCATGTATGTGGGGAAGCGCATCCAAGTGCAGAGAGAGAAGGTGTGCCCATTTATTAATAAATCAATTTTAAGCTAAAAAAAAAAGAAAAATAGAGGAGAGAGGACGCATGTGTTAAGAATGTGTAAAAAGCTGATGTGGCAGTGATGACTAGGATGCATGTAGTAAATGCAGGCCGATGCATTGCAGACAGTCTTAAACATATTTAATTTGTGTATTCATTTGTAGATTCATTTTGCTTCGTGGTTGCTCCGGTTTCTACACTTACGCCATTTACGAACACATGGGTTCACAAGAATGGCAAGCATTTAGTCTTGGTGAAACAAGAGTTGCATTCAAGCTCACAAAAGACAAGTAAGCAGTCACATTTCCATAATACACGATTTTTTTTAGCATACTTGTGTTTTACATGTAGCCTCAATGTGTGAGAAATGGTGTATTAGAACCAAACTTAGAAGTTGGTTGGTTGAGAGGTTCTAAGAATTGTAGTTCTATAAATTTTTAATATATTGATCAAATATGATTCACCTCTTTAAATATGGAGGTGTAACCGAATTATAAGATAAATAATGATATAACGATCGTCAATAACTATCCTAATATTCAAACTATATATAGGATAATAACTAATGACCAAACTTAAAAATAAATGATAAATCAAGTAATAAGAGCTATAATAGATGGTAAAATTGGTAACAAGTTGTGTTCGAAATTGGGGAACTAATGATAATATGTTTGTACTTCTAGCAAGTATTACCTTCCGTTATGGATTTTGAGCTACAATATGTGTCTATGTTTAGAAAGAGAGCGAAGTGGCATATGTTATACCATGTGTTTAATGTTTGTAACATTTACATAGGTTTCGATATATGGCGGTGGCCGATGATAGGAGAAGATACATGCCATTGCCAGACGACCGTCAACCAGAAAGAGGCCAGCCCCTTGCATATCCGGAAGCCGTTTTGTTGGTCAATCCAGTTGAACCTGAGTTCAAAGGAGAGGTGATGTTACTAGACTAATCTATACCACAATAAGTAAACAATCTTTGCTAAAAAATGTTGTTATTGAGGCTTTATTTTGTTATAATTTGTGTAGGTGGATGACAAATACCAGTATACTTGCGAGAATAGAAATCTTAAGGTGCATGGATGGATATCAAATGACCCCTCAGTAGGGTTTTGGCAAATCACACCAAGTGACGAGTTTCGAACAGGTGGGCCCCTTAAACAAAATCTTTGTTCTCATGTTGGGCCCACTTGTCTAGCGGTAAGTTACTTCAGGCATGTTGTTAGCTTTAGATAATATCAATCTTGCTCATGTGTTTTATAATCTTGAGCTTCCATGTATCTAACGAATAAAACAACTAGGTTTTTGTTGGTGCACACTATGCCGGGGATGATTTAGTTCCAAAATTTGGGCAAGGCGAGCCATGGAAGAAGGTTTTTGGACCCGTTTTTATATATCTAAACTCGGTGATGGATGGACAAGACCCTCTTACACTTTGGGACGATGCAAAAAGACAGGTACAAGTGACATAGAATGAGAAACTTACATGTTAAATGTTCCTTATTACCAAAATGGACAAAGATACAACAATAAACAATGCCTTCTGGTTTTTCTGCAATAAACATCGACCGTTCGCTTACCACATGGACACAATAGTGCTTGTTCCATTAGCCACGTGGAAAACCTAAAAACGTGTCACATGGAATATTTAGGTGTTACAAATGACCGGTGGAACACGCACTCTAAGTGTCCACGTGGCCGGAAAATGGTCAATGTTACTGCTGGAAAACCACATGTCAATATTAATTTTGTATCTTTGACAGGTAAATGTCAATTTTGGTGAACTTCTGATTAATATATCTAGTTCTATCAAGCATGTTTATCCGGTATTTGGTTCAAATCAGATGGCGGTTGAAACAAGCGGTTGGCCTTACAGTTTTCCGGCATCCGAGGATTTTCCTAAATCAAATCAAAGAGGCATGGTTTACGGAAAATTACTAGTTCGTGATAGGTAAACATATACGTTACTCACCATAGATGATGTAGTTCATTTTAAGATAGTTATCGAAGTTTTTCTTTTCAGATTTGTAAATAGTAATGATATGCCAATCAATGGGGCGTATGTTGGTTTAGCTCCACAAGGAGAAATTGGATCATGGCAAAGAGAATGCAAGGTAATTGTTGAGTTAATATGAGAATTCGTCAACCTGTTTAACCTCATAGGCGAGGTAAACATGTTATCAATGTATTCTATAGTGATCTAACAATTTTTTTCGAGCAGGATTATCAATTTTGGACTACGACAGATGAGAATGGAGTTTTTTCTATTAATAATATTAGAACTGGGAACTATAACTTATATGCTTGGGTCAATGGATTTATTGGTGACTACCGAAATGACAATTCTATAACCATAACTCCAGGTTAAATATATAAGAATAATAAATAACATTGGTTCTAATGAGCCTTAAGAGTTATTTTGAATTGATATTTTTCTTCAACTTTGTAAAATACTAGGTTGTAATATTAATGTTGGTACACTCGTGTACGAGCCGCCAAGAAATGGTCCTACACTGTGGGAGATAGGGATCCCTGATCGATCGGCTGCAGAATTTTACGTCCCAGATCCTAACCCACTATTTGTGAACAAGCTCTTTCTTGATCAACCTCAAAAGTTAGTTTTCATATAACATATTCAATTAGATTCATTTTCCATGGAATAAGTCATGCATTCCAAGTTATATTTTTTTAGTTTCTCCTTATGTTTACTTGTATGCACATCATGCATTAGTTAGGAGTTATTCATGTTCCATTTGTTCTTTTGGGCCTTTGTCAGCAAATTTAGGCAATATGGTTTGTGGGAAAGGTATGGAGAGTTGTACCCTGAAGGAGACTTGATATACACAATTGGAGAGAGTGACTATAGCAAAGACTGGTTTTATGCTCAAGTTCCAAGGTACATGTCTTTAATTTGATGCCACAGCTTTTAGAAACTAGCCTAGATTTAAAATCATCAAAGTGTTACTTAGAAATTAGAATTAGTTACAAAGTTGTCAAGTATTTTCAAAATACGGAATATCCCATGAATAAATAGTTCTAGCTTGATTTTACCAGACAATTTATTAATGTACAGTGAGTCGTATTAGCAAGTTTCTAAGTAAAAATATGTATTTGCTAATTGGTAATTAAGTTCAATAAGTTACTTTTTATAGAAAAAAAGTCCAACTTTATGTGTTGAAACATAAAATTTGGTTAGCCTTAAAAATATAAAGATAACTTATGTTGCAGTCAAGGTTTACTTTTTATGCGTTTATAATGTATTTTATAGCTATAACGATGTAAATTTTTATTATTTTTTGTATTTTTTTCAAAGTTATGTACATTTATTTATTGTACATAAAAAACGAATAAAACTGTATACACTTATTAAATCGTGTTGTACATAAAAAACGAATCAAACTTTATACACTTAATAAATCGTGTAAAAATATATTAATTTGGATTATTTAGTTGAGTACAAACACCTATATCTCTAATATTCTTTTAGCATTATGGACTAAGTATGATACATCACTAAACTGTTCACATGATAGAAAAAAAGAAGATAACTCGTATGAAGGAACAACATGGCAGATCAAGTTCAAGCTAGAAAATGCCAAACCGAGTGCAACTTATAAACTACGAATAGCGCTGGCTGGGGCATCTCTAGCAGAACTACAGGTATATACCAACCTCCATGAGTTTAACCATAATCGACGTGGTCAAATAAGTGTAAATAGATATGAAACTGATCTAATTATAAGTAAAAGTTCCTGGGGTTTTCGATTTTTTTGCAACTTTTTTGTATCATCGATGTCTACTAACGGTAAATATATATTTATAGGTTCGGATAAATGATCCAAATAAAGCTCGTCCTCTCTTTACAACCGGACTTATAGGACGTGATAATGCAATTCCAAGGCATGGGATACACGGGCTATATTGGTTGTACAATGTAGATGTTGCGGGTTCTCTACTCTTAGAAGGAGATAACACCTTTTATTTTACACAAACACGATCTCAAAGTCCATTTCAAGCTATCATGTATGATTATATTCGGTTAGAAGGTCCCAACACAGGAACTGTAGTTTAAATTGTTTACAATATGGTGTTTAACTCAGAATGTTGTTTTTCAATAAAATAATGTTTCTTTATAAATAAATAAATTAAAATTATTGTATGTTGTTTAAATTATTGTTTTACAAAGCAACAAAAAAAAAAAAAAAAAAACACACACACACATATTGAAGATAACATAAAATATAGAGTTAAGTGTCATTTACATCTCTATGGTTTGTTCACTTTTGCTATTTCAGGCCAAATTTAAAATTGCACCGTTTTACTTCCTAACATTTTGGAAATGTGTCATTTCAGTTCAAAAAAATAACCACAGTTAAAATCGAGTGTGCTTCGCGTCTATCTTCGGAAAATCGAGTGTTCATCCTTCCAACCTTAAGCTACTGATTAAACTTAGAGTCGGAGAGGTCTTTGTCTGAGTCACGGATGAGAATCGGGTTGTGATGTGCGAAGTCAGTGCCTTCGTACGAAACCGGGCTTCGCACAGAACAGTCCAGCTCGCATTCGTGGTTGTTCTTGGTATTCGGAGTTGTTTTCTCGTCTGAATCGGATGTGTTTTCGAGTCCTATTCATGACGGTTTCGACACTATATTGTCCCACTATCCGGTGAACGAAATATGTGTCGGTTTGGTCTGTTTTTGTGTAAAAATCAAGTTTAGAAAGGGTTTTTAAAGGGTTTTTCTCTTAGATCTAACACTTGGTGGGTGCGAAATCAGTAGATTTCTAACTTGGGAAGCCGAAGCTAGGCCCAATACACTCGGTTAAGTGTAGATCCGTGATAAAATAAGAAGACTCGATGAAAAAGATGAAGGTTTACATAAAAATAGAGAAGTTATGATAAAAAAGATGAAGTTTAGTTGAAAACAAAGGAGTTTGGATGAAAATGAAGAAGTTTTGATGAAATCGAAGTGAATCTTGTGGAAAATTATAGTGGAAAACATTGTGTAACAAGTAAAAACAGTAGAACTTACTTGAAAAACGGTCGGACAACAATTCGGTAGCGTTTTGGAGAGAATGGCAGCAAGTTAGAATGAATGAGAGTGGCTAGGTATTTATAGGAGAAGGCTGGTGCCCTTGTTCGAAGCTGGCTGCCTTCGTACGAAGCTGCTGGCTTCGTTTGAAGGGGCCAGTCTTGAGTACAAAATCTTCGTTTCGCATGTAGGATGCTCATTAGGTGCGTTTTGTTGCGTTAGTTAGTACTAGGGTACGTTAAGTATTTTAGCGAGGTGTTATGTGTAGCGTTGCGTTGCATTTTGGTTTCTCGATTTACAGCACCAGAGTGTTTTGAGCGTTTTAAGCGATGCGTTGATAATCACATAACATACTAAACAAGTAAACACACAAATAACACAAATAATATAAATAAATCCGCGTTTTGAGTTTGCGTTGCGATAAGCGTTCAAGTAATAAGCGTTTAAATGCGATAACTGCGATAAATAAGCGATGTAAAATGCGTTTTAAAATGTACTAACCTTTGGCGTTAATCGAATCTCAGAGTATAAGCGTTTACGAGATGAAATGACGGTAAAAGGGGAACAACCAAAATACGGGTTGTTACAGTCTCCCCTACTTTAGGGAATTTCGTCCCGAAATTAAGTAGTAGACGTAACAAGGAGTTGCGGATATTTATCTTTCATATCACTTTCGAGTTCCCAAGTGAACTCAGCGCCGCGTTTGCCTTCCCAGCGAACCTTCACTATGGGAATGCGACTGCGTCGAAGCTTTTTGGTCTCTCGATCCATGATTTCTACTGGCTTTTCCACAAGGTGCAGTGTCTCGTTTATTTGCAAGTGTTCACGAGGTACATGAAGATTTTATTCAGCTAAACAATTCTTGAGGTTTGAGACGTGGAAAGTCGGATGTACGTTGCTGAGTTCAACCGATAATTCGAGTCTGTAGGCCACTTTACCGATTCTTTCCAGACTCTTAAAGGGACCCACGTATCATCGCACTAGTTTCCCTTTCTTGCCGAATTGGATCACCCCTTTCCAAGGTGAAACCTTTAGGAGTACTTGATCACCAACTTCGAACTCTAGGGGCTTGCGGCGTTTATCGGCGTAACTCTTTTGACGACTCCGAGCTTTCAAGAGATTGTCTCATATTTGGTGAATCTTGTCTGTCGTTTCTTGTATAACTCGGGACCGGTGATCTGTGCGTCTCTTACCTCGTGCCATACAATAGGCGATCAACATTTTTCTACCATACAGTGCCTCAAAGGGTGCCATTTGTATACTAGCGTGATAACTGTTATTGTACAAAAATTCTAATAAAGGTAAATGCGAATCCCAATTACCACCAAAATCTATAACGCACGAATGAAGCATGTCTTCGAGGGTAAGGATCGTGCGTTCAGTCTGACCGTCGGTCTGGGGATGGAATGCGGTGTTGAGATTGAGATTCGTACCGAGAGCGGATTGGAATGTCTCCCAGAGACGTGAGGTAAAACGACCATCGCGGTCAGAGATGATGTCACGAGGCGTCCCGTGTCGACAAATGACTTCGTCGGTATGGATTCGTGCTAATCGTTCAACCTTAAAGTCTTCTCGTATCGGAATGAAATGGGTGGATTTCGTAAGACGATCAACGATAACCCAAATGCTATCTTGACCAGAAGGCGTTCGGGGGAGTTTTGTAATAAAATCCATGGCAATACTTTCCCATTTCCACATCGGGATTTCGGGTTGTTCGAGTAGACCAGAGGATCATTGGTGTTCAGCCTTAATTTTCGAGCAAGTTAGGGATTTCAAAACGTACAGGGCGATATCCTTTTTCATGCCTGGCCACCAATACCTAGAACAGAGGTCCTGGTACATCTTGTCGGCACCGGGGTGAATGGAATATCGAGATTTGTGAGCTTCAGTCATCAATATCTCTCGGAGGTTATTGCGACTAGGAATCTAAATACGGTCGAGATAATGATAAACACCGTTCGATTTAGTCACTAGCTGAGTTTTGGCACCACATTTTATTTCCTCTTTCAAGGTATTCTCAATGAAGCATGCGTGTTGAGCGTCACGAATTAGAGCTTCGAGATCATTCTGGGCTTGAATGTTACGAATACTATACACATAGCTTCGTCGACTGAGGGCATCGGCTACAACGTTTGCCTTGCCTGGATGGTAGCATATATCACAATCATAGTCGTTGAGAAGTTCAACCCATCTGCGTTGGCACATGTTCAGTTCTTTCTGGTTTAAGATATGTTGTAAGCTCTTATGATCGGTGAAGACCGTACACTTGGTACCATGGTAGTGTCGCCATATCTTTAACGCAAAAACAACTGCACCGAGCTCGAGGTCGTGGGTAGTGTAGTTCGTCTCGTGGATTTTGAGTTGTCGAGACGCATACGCGATAACCTTGTCTCGTTGCATAAGAACACAACCAAGACCCAGGTTAGAGGCATCACAATAAACAACGAAATCGTCGTTTCTGTCGGGGAGTGCGAGAACAAGAGCGTTGCAAAGCATATGCTTGAGAGTTTGAAAGGTGTCCTCTTGGTCAGAGCCCCAAATAAAAGGTTTATCCCTGTGAGTTAGGGCAGTGAGAGGCACGACGGTTTTAGAAAATTTGGTGATGAATCAACGATAATAACCCGCCAATCCGAGGAACGAACGGATTTCGGATGGAGTCTTCGGCGTAATCCAACTTTTTACAGCTTCAATATTCGTGGGGTCGACGTGAATTCCTTGACTGTTAACGATGTGACCGTGGAATTGAACCTCCTCGAGCCAAAATTCACTCTTGGAGAACCTGGCGTAGAGGCGATTTCCTTGAAGAAGCTCGAGAACTAACCGGAGATGTTGCGCGTGTTCAGCCCTCGACTTCGAGTAGGTAAGAATATCGTCGATAAACACAAAGACGAAATGATCCAAAAAGGGTTTGTACACATGGTTCATTAAGTCCATGAAGACCGCGGGTGCGTTTGTGAGACCAAAAGGCATGACCACGAATTCGTAATGGCCATAGCGAGTACGGAAAACGGTTTTCGGAATGTCTTGCTCTTGTATACACAACTAATGATAGCCTGAACGTAAATCGATCCTGGAGAAACACGTAGCGCCTTGAAGTTGATCAAATAAGTCGTCGATTCGGGGTAGCGGGTAGCGGTTCTTAATGGTAAGCTTGTTAAGTTCTCTATAATCGATGCACATTTGGAACAATCCATCCTTCTTTTTCACGAAAAGGACAGGTGCGCCCCATGGTGATGTGCTAGGGCGTACAAAGCCTTTATCAAACAATTCTTGAAGTTGGCTAGATAGCTTGCGCATTTCGGATGGTGCAAGGCGATAGGGAGCTTTTGCAAAAGGTGTCGCACTTGGAACTAAATCAATATCACGAGTAGGGGGTAAACCAGGTAAATCATCGGGAAGAACGTTAGGAAAGTCACAGACAACAGGAACATCTTCTACAGTTTTCTTCTCTTTCTTCGTCTCCACAATATGGGCTAAGAAAGCGAAGTATTCCTTGCGTAAATACTTGCTCGCTTGGATACACGACATAAGCTTCAATTCTTTCGAGAGTACTTCACTGTAGACACATAATTGATCACCATTTGAGAGAGAAAAATGAATTATCTTTTTGAAATAAACAACCTTAGCACAATTCTCACGAAGAAAATCCATGCCTACTATGGTGTCAAAGCTACCTAGTTGCATAGGTATGAGATAGATCGGGAAAACGTGATTGTTGAGTTTGAGAGTACAATCACGGAGAATGGAGCTGACGGTAACGGTTCTTCCGGTGGAAACTTCTACGTCGAAGCGTTGGGAGGTTAGCGCGTTTACGTTTTAGAAGATTTTCGAATTCAAACGATACAAAACAGTTATCGGCTCTAGTATCAAATAAGCATGAAGCATAAATACCGTTAACAAGGAACGTACCATTGACAACATTGTTGTTAGTCTGAGCTTGGTGGACATTGATGTTGAAAGTTCTTCCGCGGGCTGCTTGCGGTTGTTGCTATTTTTGCTGCTGCTGCTGCTGTGGTTGCTGTTGCTGCGGTGGCGGTTGCTGCTGCGGCTCTTGTTTCACAACACGCTGTGGGCAGACATTTGCAAAGTGGTTCGGGTCACCACAGGTGTAGCAAGCGCGTGCGTGAGTAGCTAGTGCAGGAATGGCTGGGTTAACTTGAGGAGCGAGTGGTTGAGCTGGCAGTGCTATGAGAGCTTGAGGAGTTTGTTGACGAGGGCCTGAGCGACAGTGAGCTGTGTAGTGCCCATAGAGGTTGCAGTTGACACAAAAATGACAGTTTGTTCCCACTGGATGATGATAAGTGCAAGTAGAGCACAGTGGATGAGTACCAGTATATACACGCTTAGCAGGCGGTGCGTTGGGAGTAGCAACCTAACGAGTCTGGGTGTTGGGCGGTGCTGTGACTACCGCGCAGTTCTTGTTGGAGTTCCTTCGCTTGCGACTTTGGCGACTAGACTTGGGAGCTTGGGATGGAGCAGAGTCGGTTCTTGGAGTTGCAGTAGCTTGGTTGAGACTCTTGACCGAGGTTTTGAAAACTCCAGCCAAGACACGCTTGTCATTGATCTCTGCTGCGAGCTGATAAGTTTCCTCAATTGTTGCAGGTTTCGCTGCTTGAACAAAGTCAGCGACATAATCAGGGAGAGCACAGATGTACTTCTTGATAGATTTCTCAGGTGTGTCCACTTGACTTGGACAGATGATGCTCAGCAGCTTGAATTGGGCGGTGAGACTAGCGTTATCACCTCCAACTTGCTTGATGTTCCAGAATTCATTTTCCAGCTTTTGGACTTCGTGAGGAGGACATAATTCCTTCATCATGAGCTCTTTCAGCTCCTCCCATGCCAGACTATAGGCTGCATCATTTCCGTGCCTGTTGCGCTTAGCGTTCTACCAATCAAGTGCCCTTGACTGAAAGACTCAAGTGGCGTTGACAGTGCGGAGATTCTCAGGACATCCGCTTTGTCGAAAGGTAACTTCGATCGAGTCAAACCATTGAAACATCGTACTGGGTCTATCTTCACCAGTAAAGTTCATAGGACCACAGGCTTTGAACTGCTTGGAGCTAAATGGTGCTTTTGGAGAGTCATTCTTGGAATCCACAGAGGAAGTGCTGCTGACAGCGTGGATTTCGCTGACAATCTGAGGGATCACCTTGGCCATTTCCTTGGCCATGAGAGACGCGGTACGTTTGTCAGCATTGTTCCTCTGAACAGTTCGGCGAGTGTGTGATCCAAAAGTCGACATCTGCGAACAGATTCGGATGAGATTCGATCATGTTGGGTTTTGTTTGAAAGGTTTGCGTTTTATACATCATATTTATTATTACTATTAAAGCTCAGGAACACGTAAGCACATAATCATATAGGCACGTATACACATAAGCACGTATGAGCACATAATTCACATAAACACATATTTTGCACGTATTCACCTCCTCTTAAATGGCGTAAAGCGTTCGAGAGTTGCGAGCGATAATGAAGTATAGGCGAGGAGTATAGCGTACGAGGCTTCTTAGTTTGTTCGCGATTAGTTAGTGTTTTAGATTGCGAGAGTTGTGCGCGTTTTGTAAGCGAGTAGCGAGAAAAACGAGAAATCGATGTAGAGTAAACAATAAAATTCACAAACTTAAAACACATAGACGCGATTTGATAATGCATAAAATCGATGATTGTAGGCTTAAAACAAAATAGAATGTCTTGGGTGTTAGACATCGACTACCCAAAGTGATTCAACTATTCCCAACGAGTTCGAGTACACGCTTTGGCCTAATAGACTATGCTCTCACCGTGATACGGCTACCGGCATTCATCCTTCCAGTTACTACGTGAATCGAGTCATTGGAACAGTCGAGACTTTGGTGAGATCTTTTTAAAATTGAAGTAGAGAGTGGAACAGGTTATTAAGATGTGGGTTTCACCCCTAACTTAACAACTTAACTCCTAACTGTGGTTAAACAACCACGAGATGGAAAGGAAATCGAGATATGGATATCACTCCTAACTCAACGAAAGATTCTTGTGCTGAGAGTAAAATACGCGGAGTGAGTGATCTTATAGAGAGTTCTTGGTTATCACACCTAATTTCGACACAATCACTCGTTTGTGTTATACGAGCATTTTTCAAACATGTGTATTGTGTTAGCCTTAGGAAAGGCAAAATGGATTTTCAGCCTTAGGAAAGGCTGCCTTCGTACGAAGCTGTAGTATGTGGGTTCGTACGAAGGTGTAACATATGGGTTCGAACGAAGCCACACTAAGTAGGTTCACACAAGAGTATCACATGTGAGTTCGTACGAAGCCACACTAGGTGGGTTCGCACAAGGTGGTATGTTTGGTAATTAGACTATAGACTAGGTCTGTTTTACACGACTCGACATAATTCCCTATAGTTATGGCTCTGATACCAATCTGTCACACCCCAACCGATGGACAAGAGAATCCATAACAGCTATTTAGTGACAATATTTAACAAGTTCATTATCCCATGCTAATAAACAAATATTTCAACACACAGTCATAACGGATAACAAGTCTCTCAAACAAATAAAGATCTGACAACCTAGATTTTTATTATGGGTTTCTAGACTTCCTGTCCATTTGCAGCAAACAATTCATCAACCTGTCATATACGTTAAAATAAAGTCAATACAATAACGTAAAGGTGAGTACACAAGTTTAGCATAACTATAGTATTAAAAGTGTTTACGCATAAGCAGCATGTAACATGTAATAGGCAAATCAAGTAACTATCAACAATGATACAAGCTAACCACATGACTGCGAGTAGAGTATGCGCAACACATGTTCACCGTAGTGAGCACTTGAAGTAAAGTATATGATCCTTAACAACCCCTGACTAAATAGGTGCTGAGTCCAAACTATAGTACTATCGTTGCTAAGGGCGGTAGGGCATGTCATCACTGTGTAACATAGCATCAAATATTCAACTAATCACGTATATCATACGAGTGCGGTTAGCGTTTATAAAGCGTTTAAGTGTTGTGTTTTTGATAGAGAACGTATGTAACACCCAAAAGTGCGTTAAGCGAAAAAGGGTTCGAGTATACTCACAGTGCGTGCTTAGCAAGTAAACACGTTCTGAAATGGATTGAAGGGAGTGTCGGATCAGCCTGCGTACGGGAACAGAAGCGTAAGTCCTCTAAAGTACTGAAACGGCCGAAAATCAGAGTGTCGAGTGGGAAACAAAGGCTTCGTACGAAGCTAGTGCCTTTGTACGAAGGTGTGCTTTCGTACGAAGGCGTGCCTTCGTGCGAAGGTGGGGTCTTCGTACATGTGTGGCTTCCGTTGTCTAAAATCGAGTGTGCTTCGCTTCTGTCTTCGGAAAATCGAGTGTTCATCCCTCCAACCTTAAGCTACTGATTAAACTTAGAGTCGGAGAGGTCTTTGTCTGAGTCATGGATGAGAATCGGGTTGTGATGTGTGAAGTCAGTGCCTTCGTACGAAGCCGGGCTTCGCACAGAATAGTCCAGCTTGCATTCGTGGCTGTTCTTGGCATTCGGAGCTGTTTTCTCGTCTGAATTGGATGTGTTTTCGAGTCCTATTCATGACGGTTTTGACACCATCTCGTCCCACTATCCAGTGAATGAAATATGTGTCGGTTTGGTCCGTTTTTGTGTAAAAATCAAGTTTAGAAAGGGTTTTTAAAGGGTTTTCTCTTAGTTCTAACACTTGGTGGGTGCGAAATCAGCAGATTTCTAACTTGGGAAGCCGAAGCTAGGCCCAATACACTCGGTTAAGTGTAGATCCGTGATAAAATAAGAAGATTCGATGAAAAAGATGAAGGTTTTCATAAAAATAGAGAAGTTATGATGAAAACGATGAAGTTTAGTTGAAAACAAAGGAGTTTTGATGAAAATGAAGAAGTTTTGATGAAATCGGAGTGAATCTTGTGGAAAATCGTAGTGGAAAACGTTGTTTTAACAAGTAAAAACAGTAGATCTTACTTGAAAAACAGTCGGACGGCAATTCGGAAGCGTTTTAGAGAGAATGGCAGTAAGTTAGAATGAATGAGAGTGGCTAGGTATTTATAGGAGAAGGCTGGTGGCCTTGTTCGAAGGGGCCAGTCTTGAGTACATGATCTCCGTTTCGCGTGTAGGATGCTCGTTAGGTGTGTTTTGTTGCGTTAGTTAGTACTAGGGTACGTTAAGTATTTTAGCGAGGTGTTATGTGTAGCATTGCGTTTTGGTGTCTCGATTTACCGCACCGGAGTGTTTTGAGCGTTTTAAGCGATGCGTTGATAATCACATAACATACTAAACAAGTAAACACACAAATAACAAAACAAAAATATAAATAATTCCCCGTTTCGAGTTTGCGTTGCGATAAGCGTTCAAGTAATAGGCGTTTAAATGCGATAACTGTGATAAATAAGCGATGTAAAATGCGTTTTAAAATGTAGTAACCCTTGGCGTTAATCGAATCTCAGAGTACAAGCATTTATGAGATGAAATGACAGTAAAATGGGAACAACCAAAATACGGGTTGTTACACCATCTCCAATTCTGAGGAAAACTCGCCGCCCAAAGGCCCACTGCAGTAACACACGGTTGGGATTGGATTTGAACTTGAGACTTATGGCCTGAACCCCAAATCTACACTTCCCCTCCACATCACCAGGTTCCGATTCCACGATACCATTTACCTGCATGAGAAAGAATGTTACTTCTTTACATGAATGGATATATTAAAAAATAAATATTAACTAAAGGACATAACGTTTATTACCTGATACTTCTTTTGGGGACACCATATATTCATGAAGTTGTGATAATTGATTCTCCGCATATCAAATACTTACAAAATAAATGCAGCTAATGAAGAAATTTCTTCTCGTTTAAACAATGAAAGTAGAACTAAAACTTTAGGAAAAAGAAAATTAATACTTACTCATCTGGTTGGATCTATGTAGGTACTCAAGAGTGAGTTCACGGTTGGATATTTATTGCATATTGCTACAGTGAATCGAGGTTGTACATGAAATGGCTACCAATGCTCCTAACCTAAAAGAAAACAAAACTCAGCAGTGGTTGTAATTTGACCCACTTTTACACAAATGGGTTGATCTATAACGGGTCAAACAGTTAAGCTAAAAAACAACAAATCAAATACATTAAGGAGATCAACCCAAGCCTTTTTTTCCCCTTAACAACATCTTTTCCACATTCAAATACTATGGGCTAAGGATCCTTTGGAAATCCACAACAAATCGAATAACTGCATGCTGTAGCTCCTTGCTCAGTTTCTGCAACAAAAACAAACAAATGTAATCTAAAGCCACTTGTTAGTAGAGAAAGATCAAATACTAAATAAATCGGTTAGAAATAAAGATGTCGTTACCTAAAGGCTTTATAATAATCATGAAATAATTAAATAAAATTTGTAACTGCAAATGGTGTCTCTCAATAACCAAAAGCATTATTTAATTATTTAACATTTAAAAAAATACGCACTGATTAAGATTTATTATAGAAAGTTTGGTAAAAGAAAATAATTATATAATCTTGAATAAACTATTGATCGAATTGAAAGAATATTATTAAATGTTAATAAATCAAATGATATAACTGAACCTTTAAAATAGCATCGAAGTTTTCGTTGGAAATGTTAAAGTAAATAAATATTGAAAAATTTAACGGATCAACAAATACCTAGTTAAAAATCGGTATAATATAACTAATCATATGCAAGCTTCTACTAATAATTTTTAATGAAGAAAATACTGTTACAAAAGATAACAAAGGAAAATGCATATAGCTTAAAAAGAAGACACATCCCTAATATCAAGATTGAAAACTATGATGTCAAGATTGATACACATTAATGAAGAAAATAATAATACAAACCCTTAACATGCTTGAAAACTATAATGTCAAGATTAATTCTTATGGTCATTTTCATGGAAACCGCAATGGAAAGGGTAAGCATGTGAGTTTTTCATAAAGTATAATTTGGTTAGTTCTGTAGAAACATAATGAAAGAAAAAAAACAGAAATAATGAAGCTAATTAAGATGATTAACACTTATGAAAAAATGATCATTATCAATGAACACTTATGTAAAGAAACAACCTAATAAAAATATTTATCTATACATAATTACGGATACATGATTTGAGTGATTAATAATCATGAAAAAAGGATCATTATCAATGAACACTCATATAAAGCAACAGCCTAATAAAAATATGTATCTCTACATAACTACAGATACATGATTTCAACATTTGAAGTTCAAATGAATGCCTAGAGAACCTAGTAAAAAAAGGGAATTTATGTTTCAAACAAACAAAATCGGGTTTAACATACCCGTTGCTAGTTGATTTCTTTTGATTCAGATGTAGGGTTATTAGAAAGGGAATATGCAAATGGAATTGTGGTGAGGATATGGAAGAAAGATTAGGGTTTCTGATTTGCAATCACATTCAAAAGGAAATGTCCTGCACAAATGGAAAGTCTAATTTCTTTATAATTTGTGAAAAAAGAAGTGGAGCAAAGGCCTTTTGTTTTCCCTCCTAAAGCAAAACAATAAGGAGTATAACAATGTCGCGTGACTATTAATGGTTTAAGTGGTTGCCAAGTGGCCAAAGTTCGTTTTGCTTAATTATAATGTGTATATATATATATATAGATATATAGATTAGGATCAAATACAAATGAAAAATAAATAAGGAGGGTAAGAAGGATTTTAGTAAATTGATCTTATATATGGAGGGTTGAGATTAGTTTTAGGGAAACAAATAATAAAAGGGTATAAAAACAATCCTACATGTATTGGCTTTCTCTTTCCATGCAAGACACATGTCAATTTCCCCCCATCAATTTAAAACGTCCATAACTTTTTCATATGATATTTTTTTAACAAAATCAGCATAATAACAAGTTTTTTTATCTTTAATATGAGTATGATATTGCTATATAAAAATGAAATAAAAAAAATCATTTTTACAGGGTTTTTGTTTGCATTGTGTTATATGTCCAGGTCATTGTGTCTTTTGACTGAGTTTTGGTCAATACGTTTTTACTAGGGTTTCTATACATTGTGTCATCATTAAAACTTATAACTCAATGCTAATTTGGGTTCTAGCCATTGCGTTTTTATCAAAAACCTATAGCACAATTTATGACACAATGAAGATGGTGTTATATTTAGGTTATCTATACATTGTGTTATTACTTCTGATTCTTGTGTTTTTCAACTGGGTGAGTTTTCTATACGTTGTGTTATAGGTTTTCGTCATTGTGTTTAGTCTGTTGTCCATTGTGTTTTAATATTTTGTCCATGGTTGTAAAAGTCGCTAGGCGCTCCCTAGTCGGTCGACCGGGGAGTTGAGAGTACTCGTCCAAGGCGGAGAGTATACGGGGATTACTCGGAGATGCCAAATTATAAAGAAATTAGTTTTCGGAAATGAAATATATGTCAAATAACATAAACTTACTAATATTTATAACAAAATATGTGAAATTGATATTAATTCTTTAATATGATAGGCATAGAAATTATGTTTTATTTTATTTTAAGTCAAACTCGGCCGGAGTTAACCTACTAGATCCGATTTTGGCCAATGTTGACTGCATTTGATCGATTCCAAGTAATTAGTCGGAGTCGAAGAAAGTCGCCTCGGCAGCCTACCTTGTAGTGACTACTTGGGGAGTACTCGGCCTTGGAGACCTTGTTTTACAACCATGATTTTGTCCATTGTGATTTTATTTTGTTGTCCATTGTGTTTGGATATGTTGTTCATTGTGTTTTATTATGTTGTTCATTATGATTTTAGTCTGTTGTCCATTATGTTTTAGTCTGTTATTTATTGTGTTTTTGGCTGTTGTCCGTTGTGTTTTACTCTGCTGTCCATTGTGTCTTTTATCTGCTGTCCATTGTGTCTTTTATCTATTGTCATCAATTATGTTTTTAGTCTACTTTCCATTGTGTTTTTAGTTTGATACTCTGGGTGTTTTACGTTATGTCCATTGTGTTTTAGTTTGTTGTCCATTGTGTTTTAGTCTATTGTCCATTGTGTTTTAGTCTGTTGCCCATTGTGTCTTTTATCTTTTGTCATCGATTGTATTTTTGGTTTAGTTTCCATTGTGTTTTTAGTTTGATACTCATTGTGTTTTACGTGTCCATTGTATAATACGCAACTGGGTATTCAATTTTTTTTTTGAAAATTATAGCAATAGGGTTTCTATACATTGTGTCATCATTAAAACTTATAACTCAATGTTAATTTGTGTTCTAGCCACTGCGTTTTTTATCAAAAACCTATAGCATAATTTATGGAACAATGAAGATGGTGTTATATTTGGGTTATCTACACATTGTGTTATTACTTCTGATTCTTGTGTTTTTCAACTGGGTGAGTTTTCTATACGTTGTGTTATAGGTTTTCGTCATTATGTTTAGTCTGCTGTCCATTGTGTTTTAATATGTTGTCCATTGTGATTTTATTTTTTAGTCCATTGTGTTTGGATATGTTGTTCATTGTGTTTTATTATGTTGTTCATTGTATTTTTAGTCTGTTGTCCATTATGTTTTAGTATGTTATTATTGTGTTTTTGGCTGTTGTCCGTTGTGTTTTAGAGTGCTGTCCATTGTGTCTTTTATCTGCTGTCCATTGTGTCTTTTATCTATTGTCATCAGTTATGTTTTTAGTCTACTTTCCATTGTGTTTTTAGTTTGATACTCTGGGTGTTTTACGTTATGTCCATTGTGTTTTAGTTTGTTGTCCATTGTGTTTTAGTCTGTTGCTCATTGTGTCTTTTATCTTTTGTCATCGATTGTGTTTTTGGTTTAGTTTTCATTGTGTTTTTAGTTTGATACTCATTGTGTTTTACGTGTCCATTGTATAATACGCAACTGGGTTTTCGATTTTTTTTTGAAAATTATAGCAATATGGTACTCATATTAGAGATGAAAAGACGTTCGATTTTATGGTATATTATTTAAAAAAACAAATTACGTATAAAAAAGTTATGGATTCTTAAAAATAAGGGGAAATGGCATGTGACTTGCCTGTGCATATTCTTTTTATTCTCTTGGACAAAATTACCATTCTCACTTGATTCCTTCTTGGACACTTGTCACTCTATGCTGATTTCTTACCCTTCTTATTTTTAAACCCCTTAGCACACACACACATATACACATGCAGTAATACAAGATTCTACAACCCTAACATAATAAGAAATAAAACAAATTAAAACATGCAATATAGATTTGCATGACGAACATGTGAAAAGGAGCACAAATCAAACATAGATACGCAATAATAAAAGTAGATACGTGAAAATAAAGTCGGTATTTATGAAACTAAAGTATGATATAAAATTAGAAGTAGATACGCGTCTAACAGGTCATGTATCTTATTTATTAGATGCGTTTTCAGCTATAGAGATGTTACATATGCTAGTATTTGAGCCCGTGCTTCGCAGGAGGGTCGTGGGGGATGCAAACGAGGATGTATTTGTAATATAACTGGATTTATATTGGACAATTTAAGCTTTAACCCAAACGACGGTAAAATAAGCAAACAACACAGTTAAGTAAACATTATATGCATTATAGCCTAGTGGAGATGGATATGATCGGGTGGTTCCGCTGGTAGCACGATGATACTCTAGTGGTCCGTCAGTGATCCATATTTGTTGTTAAAAATGTTATCTTTAACTATCATAGGTTAAATAAAAAAAGGAAATTAAATTTGTTACATGGTGTATTGAAAAGTTAATATATACCATGCAAACTTTGATTTAAACGACATTTTGTGGGGACGCAGAGAGAATTCAATCGGTATCACACACTATAACAAAGGATAAAGAAAACAAAAAAAGTCATAACATTAACCACAATAATATCTAAGTGTGTTCGTTTCGTCGTAGTTGTGGTTCCGTTCTGAACATCGAAGTGTAAAAATGCAAAAGTATGTCGTAATTTAAAAAAAAAAAAACGTAAGCATATATCAGTATTAACCAAGTGAAAAAAATTCACATCAATATATCAATAAAAATAAGCATGTTAAGAAATAATGTCATATATGTAGGGCCTCGAGATTTGGTTTTTGGCGGGAAAATAATGAGACATTATTTTAAGAAAATAATTGCATACTTAATTTTTTCAAATTTAAAAGTCGTCAATTTTTACAATAATTTCTTTTTATAATTTTCGTTTACAATTACAATAATTTCCTTTTTTAGTTTTCGTTTACAACTTTTCCCTATATGATTTTTATATTTATGGTATAATAATTCATTTGTATCTTTGAAATTTAAATTGTGACTGAATTTTTTTAATCAATTTCACAGTTATACCTTCCATTATTCCAATACAATCGATTACACACTAATTAAGCAATATGTCTGTATAATAGATTCAATAATTTTAATACATTTCCATCGTATTAATTATTACGTATGGTATCACTTAAACTTTACTTTGTAGTGGGCATGTGATAGAAATGGAGTTGTATGACATGAAAAAATATGCTTACATATCTACTCGCTCGAATATTGAAAAGAAACTTATTATATATGCGACACGTGTAAAGTTGGTTAATTGGAACACAAGTAAGTTGTTGTTAGAATACTGGTTTACATAAATTATCCATTACTTTTCTAACAATTATACCTTCTATCATACATAATTAAACTTTTATGTTATGCAAGAAATATTTTACGGTTAACAGATTTGACTAGCATCGTATACCACCTTAATATCCTTGAAGCACACATTATTGCTTCTAAAATTCGGTCATGCATCCCATGTTATTGTATTCTAAAATTATTATCAGATTGTTCTTCCTTTATTATTTGAATTTTTAATTAAACGTTGTCTTCAATCAATATTCATTATACGTTTATGTAAACTTTTTTTTGTATTTTAAAATTCTAATACTCATAAATTTTAAAATGGTATATCCAATTGTTTTGGTAGATATATAACCATAACCAACTCTAAAAAAGATTATTTATACAATAAAGCAATAATCACATTCCAAAAATAAATATAATTTGAAAGGTAACCACAATAATTTTTGACAATTTGAATTTTAGATCGTTAACATGAAATGAAAATATTCAAAATTCATAATCAAGGAAACCATTTAAGTTCTTTGTTTCTGTTTTTTGACATGATTTCTTGACATTTATCATCTTTAGTATCTATGAATAACTTTATTTTAATAATACAAATCGTTTGTTTATATAACATGTTTTTTAAGTACTCTTTTTAGGGGACGTTTTTTATGTCACTAATTATTGTGTAGTACTTATTTTTTTTACGAATTTCGTTACCCGTTGTAATGAAATATTAAGTGATCAATTATTGTATAAATGATTCCATGTATCTAATCTCATAAGTAATTAAATAATTTTTTTAAAATGAGTGTATAAACATTAATTAAGATTTATATCATACCAAATTACCAAATATAAAAAAGGGGAATTGGCCTGTAATAATCCCACCTAGACCTTATTGGCCACTAAAAATCCCACCTCAGAATATTCCTCCAACTAATCCCACCTTTCACCTATTTTTCCTACAATGGTCCCCCGTTAAAAAAAACTTAACGGAGTTAAGCTTTTTTCCAAATTACACACAGATTTTTTAGGGCTTTTGATCAGAACGATGATACAAGTCCATCCATGTAAAACTTACTTCGAAATGGTGCTCCAAGTGACTTGATTATGGTTAATTGGAAATTTAAACACCCGAATTGAAGCGCCATTTTCATCGTTTAGAGCACCGTTTCGAGGAAAGTTTTACATCAATGGACTCGCATCGTCGTTCTAATCAAAAGCCCTAAAAGTCTGTTTGTAATTTGGAAAAAAGCTTAACTCCGTTAAGGTTTTTTAGCGGGGGACCATTGTAGAAAAATAGGTGGAAGGTGGGACTGGTGGGGGGAATATTCTGAGGTGGGCTTATTAATGGCCAATAAGGTCTAGGTGGGATTATTACAAGCCAAATTCCAAAAAAAAAAAAAAAAATAAGTGTGACAATTACTTTTGTTTTACAGATGGCCAGAGTAATTTTATATATGAACTTAAGTTGGCCTTTGGCGATAGTCTATGTTTCCAAATGCAGAAAAACACATTTTAAAAAAAACTACAATTTTTAATAAAGATGGTTGTGAAATATTATTGAAGAAATCAACCTTCAGGTGCTTTTGATCTTGAAGATATCTATGACCCATACAACTTCATTGAACTTCCTAATGATTTAAAGTATCATGTTTTTGAAAGTTATATAGTCGAAATGTGACACCTCGGGCTTCCCGCACATCTCATTCCGTATTGTTAATCCTACGATGTAATGAGGTTAATTAATAATAATGATATTAACACAAAATGCTTTATTGATTGAATTACCTATATATGTGTATGTATGTTTTATGGCCATCATCACAAATGACACTAATAATTCTAGCCACACAATCACTTGATCTTTTGGGCCACTCCTTCGTCGCACACCCTAACAACTATAAAGACCGCACAAACCACTTCCCTGGCCCAAGATTTCACACCCAACATCCACTTATTGCCCTAGTTGGTCGCACAATCATGCAGGGGGGAGCACACTTAGGCGTGCGACAAACCCTGAGGAGATTATAAATTCACACAATCAGCCGACAATCAAGGTTTTGTTAGCAGAAATCATTTGAGCATCAAATCCCTAGAAAAATTCCCTTATCCCTGTCTCTCTCTCTCTCTCTCTAACCCTTCTCTCTCTAAAAACCCCTGTAACACACCCCCCATTTCTTGAGTATCTCCGGCAGGCCACTCCGATCATCTCAATGGCAACTCACATCCCTTCTACTCGGAACTCCGCTTCCTTTATTCAACATACACCCTGTTACATATCCGAATCCAGGTTAGAATATTATCACTACTAAGTGTTGTGCTTGATGATGTTCATGAATGCTTTATTGATTTAAATCATGGCATGGTGGTTGGTAGCAACAAAATGTAGTATCATTGTTTGATCTCTACTAATTACTTTATAAGGATGAGCATGAGAAAATAAATAAGTCTGTTAATGATAGATATCGGTACAGCGTCTTGATTAGAAACATGTTAGATGGTTTCTAGATGATTGATAGATAATAAGATGAATAAAAGTGTGCTAATTGTTTGATCAGTGTGTATAAATGCTTTCTTTTGAAGAGATAATGATGATCCCTATTAACTGTTTAAGTGATAAGGATGATGAAGATTTCTGATAGTTATATTCGTCAATATAGATGCTTGAATATGTATGCTATATGATTTGGATATGAGTGTTGTTATTTGAAAGTATGAAGCTGTATTTTCATGGAATATACAACTGAACATGCTTAGGGTACAATCTAGTGATGCACGCCGCACACTGAGTGTGTTACGGGGACCCGCATAGTGAGTGTGTTGTGGGGGCCACCCACAAAATAGATAATGCAAGTGAGTCTGTGCTTATTATGCAACCGTACACCCAGGAGAGTACTAACTTCATGCAGGATGAACAAATCATTACTGCACGGTCGCACATTCCCGTAGTCGCACACTATGTTTTCCTGTCGCACACTTGTATATGGACACCCAATCCACTAATTGATCACATATGTTTGGGCCAAAGGGTCTCTTAGTGGACTAACGATGTAACTCGACCAAACTCTTCTTGTGGATTGATTTAAACCACACACCGTAGCACTTAGACGCTTCAGAATTGGGTCGTACACTTTTAAAACTTGTCGCACACTCCCTAATGGGCCAGGAGTCCATTTGGGCCGCACATGTCGCAGCCCCCGACCCCTACCCCAGGAGCGGGCACAGCGAGGACAGTATCAGTGGTATCGGTGTTTATTAATTTGGCAGCGGAATACATCAGGACCGTAGTTAGGAAATATTTTTATCAGAGTAAAACACCAATTTTTTTATAATAATAATTTATTGGGATAAAACCTAAGTTCATTTGACAATACATTTGTAGGGATAAACCCTAATTATTGAAAACAAAAACTTCTTCTTATTTAGGTAACTTTTATAGCCACTTTTCCAAGCCTGCAGTGCTCTCCAGCTGGCTTCTAATGGCATTCACACCGTGTTACCCGAAACACGTTTTAAAAATATTTTATCAGCAAGAAATACTGGCGAGTGCATCCCAGTTTAATAAAAACAATTTTTATCACTTTACAGTATTGAGTGCAACCGCAATTACATTTGTTTATATCTACTCAATTACTCATTCAGTATAAACCTGACCTGTGGGTCATATTACCCATTGGCTAACTCTTTGTCCAATGGTAACGTCTTTCATATTTTGTATACAAAACCCCAACATACCGGCAGTAATTGTAGAATCACAAATACTCAATTACTGTTAAGTGTAGATTAAAACATTTGTGGTTTTGGTAAAACATTTTAACTCACAAAAGATTTACAAAAAGGTGGCAAAAAGCAGATGTACTCACATTGTTGACTTAGGTAAAACTAAAGCTTCCTGGTGATTCTCCTGGTTATTATCTATTAAAATCAAACAATACACACGTGTTAGTAAAATAACTCCAATTCACATTAACCGTATAACTCGAGACAGAATTCCAATGACTGAATCGGGCAGAGCCGACATGCGTTACAGAATCCTAAATCGATCGTGTAGGGTAATAGCAGGGTTATAGTACTTACAACGAGGTAGAGCTTCACTTTATAGTGGGTATTATGCCCGGGTCTTACTTCTACTATAAATAAATTGAGAGAGAATTCTGAATTTTGAACGAGTTGCAACTGAACCTCGATCTCCTATTTATAGGGCTGGACTAGGGTAGCTCGCACCCCGCGAGGAAGGCAAAGAAAGCCTTCGCGGCCCGCGAGGAAGGCAAAGAAAGCCTTCGCGGCCCGCGAGGAACCGCGTGTCTACTATAGCTTTGACCAGTCATCAGTCTAGCTTTGGTGAGTCATGTGCCATGTGGCACTATGACTTGTCCGTCAATCAAAGGCAGTCGCGGCCCGCGACAGCCTAAGCTTAAGGCAGTCGCGCCCCACGAGCGACTCTTAAATTTTGTTTTTGTTGATTTTTCTAAGTATAGGGTTGTTTTGGGTTCGTTTCTCGCGTACGGGATATATTTTAGGATGTTTAGGGTCATGTTTAAGGGTTCTAGGAGGGTTGTTATATCCTCCCCACCTTGTTTTGGATCTCGTCCTCGAGATCTACTGGAACAGGTGTGGGTATTTCCTTTGCATCTCTGATTCGAGTTCCCAAGTGTATTCTGGTCCTCTCTTGGAATCTCATTTCACTTTGACCAGAACTAGTCTCTTGTGTTTAAGGTTCTTGATCTTTCTATCTTCAATCTGAACGGGTTTCTCGATAAACTTAAGTTTCTCATTTACCTCTATGTCCTTAAGAGGTATCACTAATGATTCATCTGCTAAGCACTTTTTGAGATTACATACATGAAACACATCATGTATTCCTGCCATTTCCTCTGGCAGTTGTAGCTGATAGGCTACAGGTCCTATTCTTCTAATAATTTCAAAAGGTCCAACATACCTGTGGCTTAACATTCCTCTTTTAACGAATCTGACTACTCCTTTCCATGGAGATACCTTTAATAATACTTTATCTCCTACTTGAAATTCTAAAGGTTTTCGTCTGTTATCTGCATAACTCTTTTGACGATCTCGTGCTGCTTTTAGTCTTTCCTTGACTTGAATTATCTTATCTGTCATTTCTTGCACCATCTCTGGTCTAGATAATTGCTTTTCTCCAATTTCTGCCCAACAGACTGGAGTTCTGCACTTTCGTCCATAAAGTGCTTCAAATGGTGCAGCATTAATGCTTGTATGATAGCTGTTATTGTAGGAAAATTCTATTAATGGTAAATGATCGTCCCAATTTCCTTCGAAATCAATTACACAGGTTCTAAGCATATCTTCCATCGTTTGGATTATCCTTTCGCTTTGTCTGTCCGTCTGTGGATGATAAGCTGTGCTTAAATTTAACCTGGTTCCCATTGCTTTTTGGAAACTTGTCCAAAAATGAGAAGTAAAACGACTATCTCTATCAGATACGATAGATAAAGGAATTCCATGTAATGAAACTATTTCATTTACATATAGCTTGGCTAACTGTTCCATACTGAAAGTTTCCTTAATGGGTAAGAAATGAGTAGATTTGGTCAATCTGTCTACAATCACCCAGATTGTATCATTTCCTTTTCTTGTCTTGGGGAATTTGGTAACAAAGTCCATTGTTATCAATTCCCATTTCCATATTGGCATCTCTAATTGTTGTAATAATTCTGAGGGTTTCTGATGCTCAGCTTTAACTTGTGAACAAGTTAAACATTTAGCAACATAGTTTGCTATATCCTTTTTCATTCCTATCCACCAGAAATTCTTCCTTAGATCCTGATGCATCTTATCACTTCCGGGATGTATCGTATACTTAGACTTATGAGCTTGTTCTAGAATTCTATGGCGTAGGTTTCCTTGTTTAGGTATCCACATTCTTTTCTTATGGAACTTCCAAATTCCATCTGTTCCTTGTTCTAATTCCTTAATCATTCCTATTAAACTTTCAGCATCGTCCTTGATTGCTGCTTCCTGTACTTCTCTAATTTGCTCATTTAAATCTACTTGTAGATTTAATATGAGAGAACGTACTCGTTTTGGCTTTTCATGATACTTTCAACTTAAAGCATCTGCTACTACATTAGCTTTCCCAGCATGATACTGGATATCACAATCATAATCACTAAGAACTTCCATCCAACGTCTTTGTCTCATATTTAATTCTTTTTGCCCAAAAATATACCTTAAACTCTTATGATCGGTGAAGACTACAAATTTATTTCCATATAAATAGTGTCTCTAAATCTTAAGGGCAAAAATTATGGCTCCTAGCTCTAGATCATGGGTTGTGTAATTCTCTTCATGTTTCTTAAGTTGTCTAGAGGCATAAGCTATAACCTTTTGACTTTGCATCAACACACATCCATATCCTAACTTAGACGCATCACAATAGACTATAAAGTCCTCAGTTCCTTCTGGTAATGCGAGTATGGGTGCGTTGGTTAACCTTTGCTTAAGAATCCTAAAAGCTTCTTCCTGTTTCGGTCCCCATTCAATCTTAACTGATTTGCAGGTCAGTTTGGCTAATGGAATAATTATTCTAGAAAAGTCTCGGATAAATCGTCTATAATATCCTGTCAGTCCAAGAAAACTTCTTACTTCCATTGGTGATTCAGGGACTTTCCACTTAGTAATGACCTCGATCTTTGTGGGATCCACATGAATTCCTTCATGATTAACCAAATGTCCAAGGAATTGCACTTCTTGTAACCAGAATTCACATTTTGAGAATTTAGCATAAAGCTTCTCTTTTCTCAACAATGTCAGAAGTGTATGCAGATGCGCTGCATGTTCCTCTTTACTCTTAGAGTAAATTAGAATATCATCTATAAAGACAATTATGAATCTATCCAGCTATGGTTTACATATCCTGTTCATTATGTCCATAAATGCAGCTGGGGCATTGGTTAAACCAAATGGCATGACGGTAAATTCATAATGACCATATCTCGTTCTGAAAGCAGTTTTAGGAATGTCCTCCTATTGTACTTTCAGTTGATGATATCCTGAGCGTAAATCGATCTTAGAAAAGAATTGAGCTCCTTGAAGGTGATCGAACAGATCATCGATTCTCGGTAGTGGGTACCGATTCTTAATCGTGACTTTGTTCAATTCTAGATTGTTGTACTTTGTACATAGATAATCAATGCACATACGCATCGATCCGTCTTTCTTCTTAACAAACAACATCGATGCTCCCCACTGTGATGAACTTGGTTGTATAAAACCTTTGTCAAGAAGTTCGTCTAATTTTTTCTTCAATTCTTGCATCTCCGTTGGTGCTAATCGATATGGTGCTTTGGCAATCGGTGCCGTCCCTGGTATTAAGTGAATTCTAAATTCAATCTCTCTATCAGGCGGTAATCCAGGTAACTCTTCTGGAAAGATGTTTGAGAATTTAGATATTACAGGAATATCTTTTAATTCTTTTCCTTTAGTATTAATGATTACGGCAATCATATATACTAATCCTCCTTTCCTTTCATAACTTGCAGCTTTCATCACTGAGATGAATTTTGTCGATCGGGTGGGCTTATACTAGCATGATTGGTTACCAACAAATCCATTCCTAACATAACATTGAATCCAGCTAGATTCATTGGGTAAAGGTTAGCAAAGAAATGATGGTTCAGGATTTCTATTCTTGCTCCCTGCAAGATTTCACTTATCTTAATGGATTCTCCGTTGGCTGTCTCTACCAGACAATCTTGTTGAAGTTTGGCTAAGGGTTGGTCAAGAAGTTTGTAGAAAGAAGTATTGATAAAACTTTGGTTTGCACCAGAATCAAACAATACCTTGGCAAATATATTATTAACTAAGAACGTACCGGCAATCACATCCGGAATCATCTTGGCCTCCTCAGCTGTTAGAACAAAGGCTCTGGCATTCTTCTTAGGCGCTTCAGTTGTCTTGGCCTTGTTGGTTGTGGCTAGAGCTAGTTTCGGACAGTTCGGTCTAATGTGCCTACTTTCTCCACAATTGAAACATATTCCATTACTAGGTTTCCTCCTACAGTTTTCTTCCTTGTGTCCTGGCATTTTGCAAAAGTTGCAGTATATAGAGCATTTTCCAGAATGCTTTCTCTTGCAATATCTACAATAAGGTGTAGAGGAAGAACCTGTTCCTTTCTCACGGTTGGAATTACCGTAGCAAAATTCCTGGGTAAGCTTTTGAGCTAGGTTCTTTCTCTGGTTTTCCTCTTGTGTACGTACCAATTCGTCAGTCAGGGTATTGGCTAGTTTTACTGCTTCTTCTATGGTTTGTGGTCTAGCTGTCTTGACTACGTGTCTAATCTCACTAATTAATCCCCAAATATAACGGGAGATTAACACCGGTTCAGGTGAGGCTAAGGTTGGCACTATCCTAGCATATTCGAAGAATATGGTAGTGTAACCTTTGAAGTCTATTCCAGTCATTTTGAGATTTAGGAACTTATTGGCGATTTGTTCCTTCTCATTAGGATGACAGAATTTTCTTACCATTTCCTTAAAGTTGATCCATTCCATATTATAAACTCTGTCACTTCCCCTAGACTGGAGAATAGTATTCCACCATTCTAAGGCTGCATTTTTAAAAAGATTAGAAGCAAACATAATCTTATCTTCATCTGCACATTTACTTATTTTTATGACTACTTCTGTCTTTTCTATCCAACGTAAGGCTGCAATGGCTCCTTCATTGCTTGAGAATTCTATTGGTTTGCAAGCCAAGAATTCTTTATAAGAACAACCGTAAGAGATGGTTCTTTCCTTTTAGGAATTGGAGCTTGGATAATAGGTCCGTTATCATTATTCACACTGTGACTTGTTTCAGTGTGTTGACATTTACTTCCATTTGCAGATTTATTATTTTCTGCTTCCTTAACAGTCTTGATAATATAAGGCATAACATCTATAATTCCTTGTGCTACTATGTGTTGGATGGCACTATTATCTATTTGATTTCCATTATTCTCATTATTCTGGTTTTCCTGATTTACTTCGTTGTACATCTGAATTTGGAAATATTTAGCAAGTATTAATTATCACAGTATAAATTTGGTACAAATATTTATACACAATTACACAGACAATTTGATCAAAAACGCCGATCATTACAACTTTTACTCTTTTCTATATATACATATATGCATCAGTTACATACTACAACTGGAAATCAAATATACTAGTAGTTATGCATCCGCATCTATTATTTTTTTTAAAGTACAAAATTACACATATATCTAGGCATTATTCTAGGTGCCGTTTATCTAGTAATGCATTTCTCGCTCATCATATTTCCAAACTAGTTTCTCCCCTATTTCTCGAATTCTATTTCCTTCATTTACTAAATCTTCTCCATGCTGATGGACTTCCTGCACCTGTTTTCGACTCATTGGTGGGTCTAATGGCTCAGGTTGATGTACGGGTTCCTCGTAAGGATCTGCGCTATTCATTTCGAAAAATGTTATATCATCATCCGTCCATGGGTCACGTTCTAAAGGCATTGGTTCTTTGGGAGTATAGAGGGTAGAGTACGACCTATTGTCGTCAAACCATGGATCATATTGTAAAGGCTGTAGGGTTGGGATTCTAGGTAACTCGTTGGGGTCAAATGCAGGTATCGGGAATTGGTTTTCTTGTTTAGGTTCTAGCATTTGTTGGTCTGGAAACAAAGGTAACAGTGGCGGTTCGGCTATTTGGTTTAGGTTAGAGTCTACTGCGATAGTGGCTAACATGTGGAAATTGGCCAGCTGTCTATCTAGTTCCTCCTCCCAAGGTGGCCTATTGACTGTCTCCTGAATCTGTGCATTGGCTTCCTTATTAGCCCTGACTATCGCCCTCTGTTGTTGTAACTTCTTCATTCTTTTTCTTCTCTTATGTGCTCCTCTATTAAACCAACCTCTCTTTTTAGTAGTAAAGGGTTCCTCAGACTGTGCCTTAAATATAAATATCCCTTCCTCAGTATCGACTGATTATCCTGAGGGATTAGGTTGAGATGATGTTCCCTCATCTTTTGGTGAACTATCTAAATGACGATAAGCGTCTGAAGTTCCTTGCTCACTCATACTGTAAACTAACAAATAGTCAAATAACACAAAACACATAATCACATAAGTTATTTCCAAACACAGAATATAGGTGTCAGCAGTACACTTCTTTGGCTTAAACCAGTGGCTGTAGCTCTGATACCACTCTCTGTCACAGCCCCCGACCCCTACCCCGGGAGCGGGTGCCGCTAGGACAGTATCAGTGGTATCGGTGTTTATTAATTTGGCAGCGGAATACATCAGGATCGTAGTTAGGAAATATTTTTATCAGAGTAAAACACCAATTTTTTTTATAATAATAATTTATTGGGATAAAACCCAAGTTCATTTGACAATACATTTGTAGGGATAAACCCTAATTATTGAAAACAAAAACTTTTTCTTATTTTGGTAACTTTTATAGCCACTTTCCAAGCCTTCTGTGCTCTCCAGCTGGATTCTAATGGCATTCACTCTATGTTACCTGAAACGCGTTTTAAAAACATTTTATCAGCAAGAAATACTGGCGAGTGATACGTGGTCAAAAACCGGTGTTCGTATATGTTTAAGTTAATGATTTTACATGTCTTTTAGTTTCGTTTAGCCTACTTTTGATTAGAGTTGTGTTTTACAGGTCTAACAGAGTTTAAGGAGCTTTTCGGGAGCTTTACGGACCACCAGGATGAACGGACCACCGGGACGGAACACGGGTTAACCGGGAGCGTGGAAACAAGAAAACCACCTCACAAGGGGGTGTCGGCGACGCCCTAGGGCTGTCGTCGACGCCAAACAGTGAACCCCATAGCTAGCAAGTCGCATAGGCAGGCACATTTCACATCGGATGAGTTTTTAAGATCCAGCTAGCGTCGGCGACGCCGCCAGGGGCGTCGGCTACGCCGCAAGGGGCATCGGCGACGCCGCCCCCTGGTGGTTGTCACGAAATTCTTGTTTTTCTTGTTGTTGGACGGGTTTCAAAGGGGTTTTGACCTATTTTTCAGGGGTTACACTCTATTTTGAAGTTAGAAACACCTCTTGGAGCCAAGATACATCACCAATTCATCCTCTAATCCACCCATTCGATTGACAATCATTCGATTCGATTATCATCATCACTTCCACAACCCTAATCATCATTCACCTTTCCATCCATTCATTACCATCAATCATTCCAAACCCTAATCACCATTTCCACCAATTCAAGGCTTCAAGATGATTTTGTTCAAGCTCTGCTCAACCATTGATCAAGTTCCGTTCACCATGAGCGGCTAGTTCTCGTGGGTTTCACCCCGGTATAGGATCTTGTAAGTTTCTAGGGTTAAACATTGTTTGAAATTTGATTTGTGACAAGTTGTAGTTTGATTTTGAACCCTTTGATAATTTTCGTGCATTTGAATTGAATTTGTGAATTGTCGAATGATTATAAAATTTGACTTTGCGAAATGAATTTGTGTACTTATGCCTTACCTAGGTTAGGAGTTACATGTTCTTGGTAATGAAGTGCATTGTGGTCCGTCGTCTACGACGTTGATAGCTCTTGGCACCTAAGCCACGCGACACTAATTCTGTTAATCACTTTTGTAATGGAGTTGAATCTAAAATGTGTAGAAACCGTAGGAGTTCAATTACCGAACCGGGTGTGAACCTTGTTTACATATATGTGACACCTGTGCCTCCACGGCCATCAAACAAATACCAAACTAATGAAATATTATATTTCATACTTGGGATTTGTATAAATATGTGTATCATTTGCACATATCAACTATTGTTCGATTCCGGGCTCTAAATCGCTTTCTGGAAGGTTATACGCGCACTGATGCGTAAATATAACCAGTTTAATGCAACAAACACTCTGGAATAGTGACATAGGCCTAACATACCTTAAATAACCTTTACATAACTTAGAAATAAGTTTTGGAAGGTTTGGTATGCCGAAATCAAGTTTATTCGCTTACATGGACTAAATTCGACAAACTGCGAAAGCATGTCAATTCGTACTGTAACGGACATCCTGGAACATGACCATAAGTTAAACACACCCTAAATATCCTTTACATAGCTTAGAAATAGGCTTTGAGGGGTTCGGTGTGCTAAAATAAACTTTATGCTCATTCAGGGACTAAAAGCGTCAAAAAGTGCATAAGTTTGCATTTTCGCGCATAACTTACGTTCTGAATACATCCGGACATCCAAAAATTTATGTAATCATTAAAATATTTTATTTTAGTGATTTCCTCGATAAAACTTCATTCGTTTCACAATTTGGATCGTTTTCGCGTCCGTTATGACTTCCGTCGTAATTAACCGAACAACGCAAACGTACGGCCAAACAAACTGACATCCAACATATTTTTGAGCATATTTTAAGTTCCCTATACTTTAACTTCATATTAGAGCCTTAAAATGAGGTTAACGGGGCTTAAACGTGTCAAAACGCATCAAAAATCAAGTTCGGAGTCACAGGGGTCTGTTCTGCCAAAAATCAAACTTTGCTGGTCTGCACAAGGCTTACGGACCATAAGCACTTATCCATACGGTCCGTAAGGACCTCCCAGTTCAGCAAAAAAGTGTTCCAGCCATTTCCAGCCTGTTCCAGCTAATTCCAGCTCTTGCAAATGGTTTTTGGGCTTTCTAGGGGCTGGTTTTGGGTTCCCATGGTTTCATAAATCTATGGGTGCAAGTGGATGGCCAAGATCTTTCCCTCCTTACCAAGAAATGATCTTAACGGTTTTGCGAAAACTATATAAGGCCATGCTCTTCACCCATTTTCTGCACATTTGGTCTGAGTTTTCTCTAAGCGGTTGTGATTATTCACTACCTACCTGAGAATACTTGGAACCAAATCTATTTGGACCCTTTGTAAGTCCTCTTTCATGCTTTTATGCGTTTTTAGCACGAAAGTCAAACAGTGTTTGACTTTCAGCTTTGACCAGTTTATGGTCAACACGAAGTTCATTTGAACTTCGCAACGTGAGCGTAATCACGATGGTTATAGTCCCTAGTGACTATACCTACTGATTACCACGTTGATTAGGTGTAGTGACGGGTCGTAGTTTCGGCCAAAATGCGTGTTCATGCGTATTTTGTAACCAAACTACTCTTGGGTATCAAAACCGTTTGTTTTGATATCCAACTTGTTTTCAAACCTTGTTAAACATGTTTAGCTCGTCACTTTTAGATTAGTGCTTATGTAGAGTCGTAAGTCAAGCGGTCTAAACAACCGCTTAGACTTTCGAACTAGACCCGTTTGGTCGATCATTAGGATCCGACCAAACACATTAGGTGACCATAGTTGTATAGGGAATAACCTTCCGAGGTTATACCTTATGGTCCCCTTCGTTTAAGTAGTTATATGATATGTAGTTTATATGCCTTAGGAAAATGACCAAAATGCCCTTTTTATGCATAATTGATATTTAAGCATATGTAACCCAAACTTTTGTCACTTAACTGATTATGCAACATAATTAAACATGTTTAGGCATATAATACTTGTCATAGGACTAGTTAGACGTTCCGAACGCGTTTCACGCGAACGACGCGTTAAAGTAGCATAAGCTACCTAAACGGGGGTCGTAAGCACTTAGGTTAGGTTTCATTTTAGTATGTAGGCTTTGTTAAACCATATCATATGAGTTCCAATACTCATTTGGTTTACGAAACCTCATACTAACCGATCTTCCGATTTAGGTCCGTTTATTAACTTAGTTACCTATATTAGGTGCCGTTTGAGTTCCATGATCCCTCTAGCTTTGCTTGGTTGTTAGTCAAGACTTCTAAGCATCCTCAAGTGAGTACATAGACCCCTCTTTTACTATTTTCCAAACGTTTTGGGGTGAAACACATGTGCCTACTTGTTATTTTCATGTTTTCATGTTTTCATATCACATACTTGCTATGTTCATTAGTACACTATTAGTACATAATTTCATTTTGTTTTGCTATGTATGTTTACTTAGCATACTTAGCACATTGATTTACATTACATTTATTTTGCTATGTATGTTTACTTAACATGCTAGCACATTGTTTTACATGACTTTTCTGCTTTGTATGTTAACTTAGCATACTTAGTACATTTGCTTTACATTGCATCTCTGTTGCATATGTTCCAGTAACATGTGGACACATTGTTTTACATCTCTACCTTGTATGTTTACTTAGCATACTAGGTACATTATTTTCATAAATCATGCTTACATTTGGTATATCATTTGGTTTGTTTAACGGGACTAAATTACATTCATTAACACCGATCATGCCGCTCGGTAGTAGGTAGTGGTACCATAGGACTTGACAAATCCCGTTCCTAAAATCCTAGGTTTGTTTGGATGGATGGAATGACCGAATCTGAAAACATTTCTTTTTGATAACTTTTACTCTAAGGTTATCCTGCTGTCTCAAGGCTTGAATGTAGGCGTTTAACATAACCGCATAGATGTTGTATCAGTAAAGCATGCATTATTCTACAAAGCATAACTTTTGATTTATTCAAATACTTTGTTTTGTACATTTTTACTTGTGGTTTAAGTAGTCTCATTTTACTTACCATACATAACTTTTGTTTACACATTACATGATTTACATTTGATGGTTTTCACACAAACATTTGACATTTGACTATACATAAACATTTTTACATTGGTGGTTGGTTTTGTTTAAGTGATTTAAATAACGAGGCGTGTGTAATAAGATAAAAGCATGGTGGATACGCCGCTGGTACTTCCTATATATAAGTGCTTTTATAGTATTACATATCGTAGCGTTATTTAAACCATTTCAATATTTGACATATTACATTTTACACAAATGACATGTTTTCACTAAACAATTATTTTACAAAACAACTCATTTTATACAAACTCATTTTTACTTGGTTATTCATTTAACCTTACATTACTCTTTTACATATCATCTACTTTATCATCGCTTTTCAACTGATTTATAAAAACAAAACATTTTACAAGGATCATGACTGAGTTTTGTTAAACAACTTTTTCTAAACTTATAAGTCATGAATCCTATTTTCACAAAACCTATGTATCTCACAGGCATTTTTATGCTGACGTACCTATTTTCACATGTGTTTCAGGAAATGATGCATAGGATTGATCAAGATACACGTAGGCAGACTTGGGCCTTAGTGACATTAAAAGATGCAAGACTAGTTAATTATGTTGTGTTTCTTCGTTGTTAAGACATTGTAACTCTTTTAATCAATAAAACAAAATTTCAAATTTCCATGTGTTATGAAACAATGATTCTGTTACAACACTCCCCGATGATTCCGCCACGTTTTGTTGTTTTACGTGGTCGGGGTGTGACAATATATTGTTTTTAACTGCTAATTACATTTTCGTGCAATTGTTCAAAGTTCCATTAGTTAAATAATCAAAACCAAATTGTCGGTACATTCCGACACACTTTCAAACAAACCAATCAATAACTTTCGTAGCAAGCTTCATAATTGTGACAACACTCTAAAAGTCAATCGAATCCACACACAAAGCACAAGCTCTTCGTGGTTCGACTCCTTACTACCACTAATGCATTGTTAAGGGTAATTTGGGACTATAAATATTATCTTTGACCGGAGCGCGACATTCCGATCAAATTTTGGCGCCGTTGCCGAGGGGTTAGTGTGCTTTGTGTTTGGATACTTGTTTGCATTTTTGTGATTAACTAAAGTGCTTAGTTCTTTTTATACTCTTTTTTTCTTCCTTGTTACGCAGGTTGTGTTATTTGTGCAGGCCACAGGTAGTGCATGCTTACACGGAATTCCAGGAGGACTTCACCGTTAGTCTACGAACCAAAAATCGAGCGAGTATCAAGAAGGAATTTAGCAAGCCGGTTAGAGGCAACCATTGTTTCTAACCAAGTCACCCAAAATCCACAATCCACAATCCACGCCATCCATTGAACCTAATTCAATGGAGCACCAAATTCCAATCACCCAAATACCCAACATCAATTTCAATACCGGGGAACCTTTCGCTCGAACCAAAATGTCCACCAAAATATTCCACAAGAACAATCGGGTGGTGGTAACAACTCAAGACCACCGACACCACCTTTTCAAAACAGAGGTCCCAATAATAACCAAAGAACACCTCCACAACAAAACCTCCACCGACAAAACTCCTTACCCACTAACCTTGATGACCGGAATGTTAATTTCGATCGTAGAGGCAACCGAGACCGCGGTAATCCCGCGAATGAAGACCCGTTCTTTAACATTGACGACTTAAGAAATGCCATCCCCGATGATGAGCCGTATAGTGTTCCCGGTTACCAATCGTTTGAGCACGTGAGTATTCACTCGGAATACTCGGATGACGGGGATAATTATGACGAACGGGTAGACGATGATGGTTGGGGGTATGTGAACCGGGATAACATTTACAACGCAAGGGGGTTTGATAATGACTAGTTTGGCTACCAAAATGCCAACTTTGTGGGGAACGACGACTACGGTTATGGGAATACGCGAAATGACGGTTATGGAAACAACCGAAACCCACGAAACAATCACCCAAGGAACCCGAATGATGGGTATTACAATAATAACAACAATGTGAATCATAACCGGATTCCTCGTTTTGTGGGAGGAGGTAATCAAGGTGGAAACCAAGGTGGAGATCGAGGTGGTAATAGACGGGATAATCGAAGACCAAGTGATCAAGAAGTTGACGATCCACATCGTCGTCAACAACCTTCGAGGGGCGTTAATGACCGTTTTAGGCCGGTGGTCACCGACAATGATTCACCGATTGTTTACGTGAGAAGAATGTTCGATTGCAAGCCCCATTACATCAACATCTTCCACCACTTCAATGGGAGGACTAATGATGAGCCGTACACCCATTTGGCGGAGTTTTCTGCAATATGTAGTAAGATTGGAGGACACAATTTTGCTTTGGAAGAGGTGAAGCTTTGATTGTTTCAGTTTTCATTGAAAGATAAGGCAAAACAGTGGTTTCTCACACTTCTGGCGGGTAGTATTCGTACATGGGCTGAAATGCAACAGGTTTTTCTAGATAAGTATTATTCAATGGCGAAGACCGACGATGCTAGAGATGAAATTCAGTCTTTTCGCCAACTCACAGGGGAACCGTTACATGAAGCATTTAGCCGATACAAGGAATTTATCCGGAAATGCCCACATCACCAAATTGAAAAGTGGGAATTAGTCAAGTGTTTTGTGAGGGGTTTGGACGATGAGACGTGGAACCACCTTGAGTCGACTAGTAATGGAACTTTGTTGAATAATCATGAGGACGACGAATGGGAGTTCCTAGAGAGGATGAGCAAGAGGTCAAAGGCGAGAGAGTCAGCCGATTGAGCCAAAAAGCACCCCACCTCAAGGTCTTGGCCCGACCATGATGTGAGTTCTAAGGATCGGATTGAAACGTTGGAGCGGGAGTTGGCCCGCATGAAGAAAAAAGAAGTGGGTGCGGTGCAATACACTGTACGTGAAGAATGCGGCAACATCGGTCACCGGACCGAGAATTTTCAAGCCACCGTGGATGTGAATCAAGTGTATGGAGACCAGAGGCAATACGATATGAATTCCAACACTTACCACCCCGGATTGAGGAACCATCCTAACTTTAGGTATGGTAATGCCTCCAAAAAAATGAACCTGAATTTCCAATCGGGAAATCAAGGTGGGTATTCGCAGCAAACTCGCCAAGGAGGTAACCAAGGGGGTTACCAAAGGAACACCAATCAAGGCGGTGGTGATGATTTGAGTGCCAAGATAGATGCACTATTGAATATGGTGAAGGAGTCCAATAGTGACATCAAGGAGATGAAAAAGGCAAATGAGATGAGGGATAAATCTCATGAGGTGTTGGCGAAGCAAGTTGGGCAACTTGCTGAAGAGGTAGCTTAAATGCGGGGAAATGTAGGAAAACTCCCAAGTGACACCACAATGAACCCGAAGCATCAAACCTCAAGCACGAGCAATGTGAGGAATGTACACATTAGCGCGGTAAGTCTTCTTCCGAATGATGAAATTTGTAGTGTTCAATGCATTCCACCATTACAATTCGTTGATGGTGTAGTGGAAGACGTAAGTGATGAACCGGAAAGTGAAAATGAACAAGAAATGATTTCACAAACTAAAGCTGAAAATATAACTAAAAATTCTTTTTATGAAAATTGTTTAAATCAACTTAACCCGATTAATGCATCAAAAGTTGAGGAACGGTACCCAGCGAAGGACGAGAGGTGGGAAAATTTTAAACAAGCAAAAATTAATTCACCGTTACTCGATGCATTAAAAAGGTTCCGGCTCATGTGGAATACTTAAAGGAGTTAAGCATCGAAAAACGGCACAACAAATTACCCGAACCGGTTGATTTGATATCTCATGTTAGTGCCGTTTAATCGAGTGCCCTCCCCCAAAAAGCACAAGATCCGGGTAGATCCTCTTATTTCAATACAAATTGGTACATTCAAAATTGAGAGGGCGCTCCTAGATCTTGGAGCTTGTGTGAGCATTTTGCCAGGGAGTCTATATGACCAATATTGTGACAACCCGAAATCTAAAGGTCCTTTCTCAATGCATCAGTTGTCTTGCAATCCTGTTTCAGCAAATCATTTTATGTTGTATTATGTGCACCATTTATGTTTTGTTATGTTGGTTGTTTAATGAACAACTTAAGAGTTGTCTATGTTTCATCTTATATTCGACGAAGTATGCTAGTTCTTCGTCATCTTGTCTTCGAAGAAGTATGCTGTTCGCCATCCTCTTATATTCGGCGAAGTATGATGGTTCTTCGTCACCTTGTGTCCGACGAAGTATATTGTTCGCCAAGATGGGCTTCAGCCCAAGAGAAACCCGGTCAGGGCCAGGCCCTGTTCGCACTATAAACTTATACACGGTTGTATGATTTCTGAAACACTAACCGTCCTTCCTTTTCTCTCTTGGCTCGACGGCAGCCTCAGTCTTGGCGAAGCCCTCTCCTTCGGCTCATCACCCTTCTCGTGCACAGTTAGTATACCTATCACTAAGATGATTTACAGTTGATTGTCATGTTAGTTTATGTGTTTATATGTCGGGTAATAGGGTTGGTTAGGGAATTGGTGGGGTGTATGATGTGAAGTAATTGATAATTAATCGTACAGGATTCAATGGTTGTGGTTGTGTTAATCATATGTATGCAAAACTGAAAACACGTGTTCATACGCTAATAGACGAATTAGGGCTCTTTGTATACGGAAACATATTGTTAATCACAAGGATGTGTAAGCCTAGATTTGATTACATGGAAACACGGATTTTGAATGATAATCAAGTATTAATCGGATGATTGTTATGATAGTAATGATGATGTGAACATTTGAATTGTTAATGCCCTTGTTGCATGTTAATGATAATTAGGAAACTTGATGATTGGTCGATGATCATGTTGTAACCGTTGATGATGATTAGGTTTCTAGAAAAACTGAAATTGTAACCGATTGGATCTGTAACTGTAAGAGGGCGACGAAGAATTGGGTTCTGGTGACTGATGCTCGACGAACCTTTGAGGTTCTTCGCCACACCCCATTCCGACGAAGAATGGACTCTTCGTCACACTCAAGCTCGACGAAGGTTAATCCTTTGTCACAAGGATACTTCGCCGTGTAAGAAAATGAGTTGAACAGTAGGCACTTATGATGTTAATGATGATAGATAATTGTGTGTGTATACGATCCATGTTGCACGTCGATGAGAATAGGAAAGTTGGTTTGACTAGTATGAATAGCAAACTCACCCGTTATGTTATGTGTTACTTTGTGACATTCACATGAGATGTGAACTTGTGTTAGAAATGTATATTTGCTACATGATATACTGTGATCTTGTGAGAGATGTAAACTGTGTGAAAATAATGATTTGTTTAATTGTGAAACTGATATTGATTAGTAACCACGGTAGGGTTTGGTTGACCAACTTGGAACGGGTAAAGTAACTTAACAATCCGAGCAATCTAAGGTGAGTTCACTCCTCTTGAGCATGCGTCCCGGTGGGTGGGACAGTCATTGGGTATCCATGAGAGGGATAAGTTTTTGGGTAAATCAAATGGGTATTCCTGAGAGGAATACGGCTTGCGAGTAAAATCTGGAATGTTGGATAATACACTCATCCTATCACCTTTAAGTCCCATCTTGTTTGTTACCTGAGAGGTAACGGGGTATTAGTTGGTAGCGCTATCTAGGTTTGGCACCCTCACCCCGTACCTGAGAGGACGGGTGTGAAGTAATGACCCAGTCATGCCCAATGCTTTGATAGGAGCATTGGGGAACGGGCAAAATAAATCTAGAGCCGTCTTGATTCGAGTTATTATCAACATTACTTTCGGAATTGTTATTAAACTGGATTAAACACTTGGTAAACAAACGTTTTCATAAAACTGTGAACTCACCAGCGTTGTCTGATACAATTGTGTGCATGCTCGCGGGTTATAGATATGTGGAACGTGGAACTTGCTGTCAGGGATGTTGGAGTGGTCATGGGTCGAGATACATGGAATCGTGAGACAAGTTTAATGGTTTTCGTACATATGGTTTATGAAACACTTATAAAATGATTTATGCTTCTGTTGAACTCGATGAATTACATTTAATGTTTGTAACGCTTTATGTTAATAAATGAAAGCTTTTATTTCAAATCTTGTTATGAGTTCAATGTGATTGGTGGCTAGATCCTGGTATGTCACACGCCTCGCGGAGGTTTCCGCTTGTGGTATTTTGGGGGTGTAACAGTTTGGTATCAGAGCCACTGGTTATAGTGAACTTGGTTTAAAACGTTTTTATAACACCAGACTATAACCGAACAAGTTCTGAATACGACCATGACACTCAGCTCCAGACTGCAAGGTTCGTCTCTCGTTTACTCATTGCACTGCATAACTAGTGAACACTTACATATGATATTGCATGTGATTGCACGTCTAGCACAACAATATGAATTCATGTATTACTTGCGTGTCGTGACCCATGTTTTGTGATATTCTTTGTTTGACATCTGAGTTTGAGGAACCATTTGACATGAGTTAGGAGGAACTGAGATGAGCATGCAAATCACAATATTATTGTGGGTGCACACATAATAATAATGTGGGGTGCATGTGAGTCCAAGGGAGGCTTGGCAAGTGAAAAAGGGGTTCCATTCTGCTATTCAATCAATGAGAAACGTAACAAATCTATAGGAGTCATAGCAGTGATTGTCTCCTACTCGAACGTGATCTTTTCACTCCTCTCTGAATCCTTACGAATCTCGATGCTATCGAGTATCACCTGAACACTCATCTGAACGTCTAGCGAACTGTGTAGAATGTTAGGTGCTAGTACGAACATCCCTGAGTTGGATGTCGCAGCGTCGAATGATTGGTCTATACCTTTCTCACTCCTCTTTGCTTGCTGGAACTCAATGTATTGACGTCTTTGATCCCGAAGTGCGATCCCTTCTGCAACACTCTCGTAACATACCATGTATTACTCAATCAACTTGCAAGATCGATGGATAAGAGGATGAGCATAGTACTTTACCGACCTCAGTATTAGGACGACCCTGACTACTGGCAACGAACACCAGAAAATTGAGTTCGATCGAATCCTTAACTGTGACAACTGTGTTTTGTAATCATCGTATAATGTAAAACAATGTTGATTATCAATAAAACAATGTGCTTTGGTGTTATTATATGTGTTATTGTGTTTGATGATTTTACAATTTGATTCGATTCTGATTTCAAGCTTTAAATCGCTTTCTGGAAGGTTATACGCAAACTGGTGCGTAAACGCAATCAGTTTAACGCGACGTACACTCCGGAACCGTGACATAACCAAACATAACCTAAATACCCTTTACATAACTTAGAAATAAGTTTCGAAGGATTCGGTATGGCAAAAACATGTTTATTCGAACTTTAGAACTATTTACGACAAAACTGCGAAACGAACGTTGGTGACCGCCCGGATAATATTTAAATCCCAAAAATATTCTGTTATGATTAAAATTTTATTTTTAATCAGGTCCGTGTTGAAAAATAAATTAAAACGCTTAAAAACGTTATTTTTCAAGTGTAAGCGCATACTGCGAGTTACTGCGCAACACAGTGCTTATACTGCAAAACGCAGACAACACAGCCAGTCTCGGCAACTGAAATTTATTTTAGTTATATTTTGACGAGTTTATTTTTATAGAATAATAAAAATAATTTAGAACGCCATAAACCGGGATTTAAACGCTAGATAAAATACCCGGTAGCCAGTTAAATACCTGTTTTTTTACTAATTTACCATTCAAATTTTACACTTAACCCCCCCCCCCTTGAAATTCACGGTCACATTAATGTGGCCCCTACCAAAAATATTTACTAGATCTTACATGATTCACTTTGATATTTCTTGGATCCTTTTTGATATTATGCAATCTTTACAAATCTTTCAAATCCTTATAAATCTTACAAGATCATTTCAAGCTCACACTACACTCCATCTCCTTCTCTCCTCTCTCCCAAAACCGTAACCCCCACCTTCATCACCATCTTCATCTTTTCAACATTGTTCTTGAAGAATCAAGCTCCATTCCAAGCTAGATTCAAGTTGGTGTGAAGATCCAAAGGAGTTTCCAAGGTGCTTTCAAGTGATTTCAAGCTCCATATCATCAAAATCTCATCCAAAAACTTACTTGAATCTTGAAGGTATAACATTTATGTTTGAATCATACTCTTGATTCTTGGTTGTTCTTGATGATTTGAAGTTTCTCTTGAATCTTGGAATTTTCACAAACTTGAAATCTAAAAAAGAAATGGGTCTTGATACAAAATGAAAATGGTGATATATATACATGTGTGTATAACCGTATATATATATATATATATATATATATATATATATATGTATGTGTATGGAATTTGAGCTTGATCTTTGGTAAATACTTCTTTAAGTTGTTGCTTGTTCTTGAATATTAGTTAAAATGCAAGTGTTTGATGAATTGTGCAAGATATGATAAATGATCAATTAAATTAGCAAATAAACATGAATAAGTTACATATTTGATGCATTTAGATTCATATAAAATGATGTTGATATGATAGTATGATTTAGGCACTTGTACATAAGAATACATGATGATTTAAAGCTCAAGAAGTGATAAAAAAAGATTGTATGACAAAAGTGTTTTAGATCAGATTATAAACAATAAAAATAACATTATTTGGTATATTATAATGGCATGAAACTTTGACATAGGTTTGATAGCTTTGCATGTTGTACATATAGCTTAAAAAGTGGTAAAATATATGAAATTTACATGATTTATGTGCTTTATGTGAGACCTGCACTATCATGAGTATAACCATTATTTTATTCAGTAAATAACATGGGTTATGTTAAAATATCAAGTCGTTTCTATTTGGGATGGTTAAGGTAACGTTTGATGCAAAACTATGCGGTAAAACGGTTAAAAATCGGCTTTTCGGAGGATTTTTACTAAACTGTTTTAGATCAGTAAGTAAACTGATATTTTTGATATAAAAATAAGTATTTTAACTTATATTAAGTTTACTTGGTGTTTGGTTAGTCATACGTGACTTCCGACGCCCAAAAATGTTACCGAATCGCTAAAATAAGTGTTTTTCGACATACACCATAATGGGTTGTTCATGGGTAAATTTTAGCTGTTACAATGTGCTATGTGTGTTACAATATGTGTATGATGATGTGTTAGTGTTGACAAGATTATGTGTATTACGATATTTATTTTATGTTACGTTTGAGTATATATATATAAATACACCAATATAATCAAAAATAATAACTTTTCGAGAAATCTCAAAGTTATGTGAAAATTCTAAGTATCGGAGAAACTTATGTATTTTTGTGGGTTTTTGATTATTAAATCATTCTTATTTAATTTAGGACGAATAAACAATTTGAGGGATTGTGTTAACATATAAAAACGCACCCAAAGGTGAGTACATAGATTCCCTCTTTTTACTGTTTTCAATTCTTTTGGGGTGATTCATATGTATCAAAGCGATTTCGATATTTTAACGTTGATTTCAAAAAACGATTAAGATGGTTTATACTAAATTAACAACGATTTCGACGATGTGAACGAACTTGTTGGTTGTAGTTACATAACGAATGACATTCATTAATTTTGGCCGAACCGACCAGTATTAGGTTATGGTACCATAGGATCCGACAAATCCCGTTATCAGACTGCACCCATGGTTATGTGTGGGTTAGGTGGGTAACGACTGAATCTGTGATTGTTAACTTACCCTTTGGTGGTTTGTTAATACGAGTTGAACGATGGACGAGTTACGAAGGTTTGAATGTTATTAGCGAGACGACCAAAAATAGTTTTCACAATTAAAACGAGAACGATTTTGAACGATTGAACGATTATGAACGATATATACAAATGAACGATGATCTATAACGAGAACGAGTTAAACGATGTCACACAACGATGTTTACGAAACTATATAAACCATACGAGTTTTTATTACGAGAACGATTTATGATTTGGTTTACATAAACAAATGTTTTGGGTTAAGATTCATGGCATCGAGGTTTACACTACAAACATTTTACAAAACAAGGTTTCTAATATCGATTAACGAAGTTGTACGAGATATTTCTACATGTAAACGAGCCATGAATCTGACACTCACACAAAAAACTATGTGCTCACCAGCATTTCTTTGCTGACTTTGTTTTTACATATGTTTCAGGTGATGTTGCTTGATGTTGATTGCTAGGATGCATGAGTCACATAGGATCTGGACGAGGCCTTAGTGACATAATAATAATGATAGTCGATATATAACTTGTTTGTTTCATGCTAAAACAATGTAAATTACTTAATGAATAAATAAAACGAAACTCTTTTGTATCCATGGTTGCGAAACAATAATTCTGTTACAACACTCCCCGACGTTTCCGCCACGGTTTGTTGTTTTACGTGGTCGGGGTGTGACAGAAGAGTTGGTATCACGGCATGGTGTTCCTTTGGATATCATTTTCGATCGTGATGCTCGGTTTTCATCTCATTTTTGGAAGACCATGCAATCTGCGTTGGGAACCCAACTGAATCTAAGCACTGCTTATCATCCCCAAACAGATGGACAATCTGAGAGAACGATTCAAACTTTGGAGGATATGCTTAGGGCATGCGTGATAGACTTTGGTGGTAATTGGGATTCTCATCTTCCACTGATTGAGTTCTCTTACAACAACAGTTATCATGCTAGTATTAATATGGCACCATTCGAAGCTCTCTACGGTCGAAAATATCGTTCACCTGTCTGTTGGAATGAGATCGGTGAAGCTCAGCTTACTGGACCTGAGCTCATTCTGGAAACAACAGACAAAATCAAGAAGATCCGCGATAATCTTGTGACAGCTCGAAGCCGTCAAAAGAGTTATGCGGATATGCGACGCAAGCCCTTAGAATTTCAAATCGGAGACCGTGTCCTACTCAAGGTGTCACCTTGGAAGGGAGTGGTGAGATTTGGAAAGAAAGGAAAACTTGCACCACGATATGTTGGACCATTTAAGATTGTTGAAAGAATTGGAAACGTTTCCTATCGACTAGAGCTACCTCCAGAGCTTGGAAATATTCATCCGACTTTTCACGTGTCCAATTTGCGAAAGTGTTTAGCTGATGCTGATCTTCACATTCCTCTCGACGAGATTCAAATTGATGAAACAATGCACTTTGTCGAGAAACCTGTGGAGATAGTGGACCGTACATTCAAACAGTTGAAGAACAAACGGATTTGATTGGTCAAAGTTTGCTGGGAATCCAAACGTGGCCCCAAGTTTACTTGGGAACGAGAGGGTCAAATGAAGGCGAAATATCCGCATTTGTTTTCACAAGTTTCCTCTAAATAAAATTTCGGGATGAAATTTCCTAAAGTAGGGGAGACTGTGACAACTGTGTTCTGTAATCATCGTATAATGTAAAACAATGTTGATTATCAATAAAACAATGTGCTTTGGTGTTATTATATGTGTTATTGTGTTTGATGATTTTACAATTTGATTCGATTCCGATTTCAAGCTTTAAATCGCTTTCTGGAAGGTTATACGCAAACTGGTGCGTAAACGCAATCAGTTTAACGCGACGTACACTCCGGAACTGTGACATAAGCCAAACATACCCTAAATACCCTTTACATAACTTAGAAATAAGTTTCGAAGGATTCGGTATGGCAAAAACATGTTTATTCGAACTTTAGAACTATTTACGACAAAACTGCGAAACGAACGTTGGTGACCGCCCGGATAATATTTAAATCCCAAAAATATTCTGTTATAATTAAAATTTTATTTTTAATCAGGTCAGTGTTGAAAAATAAATTAAAACGCTTAAAAACGTTATTTTTCAAGTGTAAGCGCATACTGCGAGTTACTGCGCAACACAATGCTTATACTGCAAAACGCAGACAACACAGCCAGTCTCGGCAACTGAAATTTATTTCAGTAATATTTTGGCGATTTTATTTTTATAGAATAATAAAAATAATTTAGAACGCCATAAACCGGGATTTAAACGCTAGATAAAATACCCAGTAGCCAGTTAAATACTTGTTTTTTTACTAATTTACCATTCAAATTTTACACTTACCCCCCCCCCCTTGAAATTCACGGTCACATTAATGTGGCCCCCACCAAAAATATTTACTAGATCTAACATGATTCACTTTGATATTTCTTGGAACCTTTTTGATATTATGCAATCTTTACAAATCTTTCAAATCCTTATAAATCTTACAAGATCATTTCAAGCTCACACTACACTCCATCTCCTTCTCTCCTCTCTCCTCTCTCCCAAAACCGTAACCCCCACCTTCATCACCATCTTCATCTTTTCAACATTGTTCTTGAAGAATCAAGCTCCATTCCAAGCTAGATTCAAGTTGGTGTGAAGATCCAAAGGAGTTTCCAAGGTGCTTTCAAGTGATTTCAAGCTCCATATCATCAAAATCTCATCCAAAAACTTACTTGAATCTTGAAGGTATAACATTTATGTTTGAATCATACTCTTGATTCTTGGTTGTTCTTGACGAATTTCGGGACGAAATTCCCTTTCAAGTTGGGGATGATGTGGTACACGGGGAAAATCCACAGTTATCCTGATTTACTCATCACTTCATTTCCCCTTTGACCGCTTATCAAATTTCGGGATGAAATTTCTTTCAAGTTGGGGATGATGTGACAACCCGAAATCTCAAGGTCCTTTCTCTATCCATCAGTTGTCTGGCAATCCTGTTTCAGCAAATCATTTTATGCTGTATTATGTGCACCATTTATGTTTTGTTATGTTGGTTGTTTAATGAACAACTTAAGAGTTGTCTATGTTTCATCTTGTATTCGACGAAGTATGCTAGTTCTTCATCATCTTGTCTTCGATGAAGTATATTGTTCGCCGTCATCTTGTATTCGACGAAGTATGATGGTTCTTCGTCACCTTGTGTCCGACAAAGTATATTGTTCGCCAAGACGGGCTTCGGCCCAAGAGAAACCCGGTCAGGGCCAGGCCCTATCGCACTATAAACTTATACATGGTTGTATGATTTCTGAAACCCTAACCCTCCTTCCTTTTCTCTCTTGGCTCGACGACAGCCTCAGTCTTGGCGAAGCCCTCTCCTTCGGCTCATCACCCTTCTCGTGCACGGTTAGTATTCCAATCACTAAGATGATTTACAGTTGATTGTCATGCTAGTTTATGTGCTTATATTTCAGGTAATAGGGTTGGCTAGGGAATTGGTGGGGTGTATGATGTGAAGTAATTGATAATTAATCGTACAGGATTCAATGGTTATGGTTGTGTTAATCATATGTATGCAAAACTGAAAACACGTGTTCATGCTCTAATAGACGAATTAGGGCTCTATGTATACGGAAACATATTGTTAATCACAAGGGTGTGTAAGCCTAGATTTGATTACACATGGAAACGCGGATTTTGAATGATAATCAAGTATTAATTGGATGATTGCTATGATAGTAATGCTGATGTGAACATTTGAATTGTTAATGCCCTTGTTGCATGTTAATGATAATTAGGAAACTTGATGATTGGTCGATGATCATGTTGTAACCGTTGATGATGATTAGGGTTCTAGAAAACGTGAAATTGTAACCGATTGGATCTGTAACTGTAAGAGGGCAACGAAGAATTGGGTTCTGGTGACTGATGCTCGACGAACCTTTGAGGTTCTTCGCCACACCCCATTCCGATGAAGAATGGACTCTTCGTCACACTCAAGCTCGACGAAGGTTAATCCTTCGTCACAAGGATACTTCGCCGTGTAAGAAAATGAGTTGAACAGTAGGCACTTATGATGTTGATGATGATAGATAATTGTGTGTGTATACGATCCATGTTGCACGTCGATGAGAATAAGAAAGTTGGTTTGACTAGTATGAATAGCAAACTCACCTGTTATGTTATGTGTTACTTTGTGACATTCAAATGAGATGTGAACTTGTGTTAGAAATTTATATTTGCTACATGATATACTGTGATCTTGTGAGAGATGTAAACTGTGTGAAAATAATGATTTGTTTAATTGTGAAACTGATATTGATTAGTAACCACGATAGGGTTTGGTTGACCAACTTGGAACGGGTAAAGTAACTTAACAATCCAAGCAATCTAAGGTGAGTTCACTCCTCTTGAGCATACGTCCCGGTGGGTGGGACAGTCAATGGGTATCCCTGAGAGGGATAGGTTTTTGGGTAAATGAAATGGGTATTCCAGAGAGGAATACGGCTTGCGGGTAAAATCTGGAATGTTGGATAATACAGTCATCCTATCACCTTTAAGTCCCATCTTGTTTGTTACCTGAGAGGTAACGGGGTATTAGTTGGTAGCGCTAACTAGGTTTGGCACCCTCACCCCGTACCTGAGAGGACAGGTGTGAACTAATGACCCAGTCATGGCCAATGCTTTGATAGGAGCATTGGGGAACGGGCAAAATAAATCTGGAGCTGTCTGGTATTCGAGTTATTATCAACATTACTTTCGGAATTGTTATTAAACTGGATTAAACACTTGGTAAACAAACGTTTTCATAAAACTGTGAACTCACCAACGTTGTCTGATACACTTGTGTGCATGCTCGCAGGTTGTAGATATGTGGAACGTGGAACCTGCTGTCTGGGATGCTGGAGTGGTCTTGGGTCGAGATACATGGAATCGTGAGACAAGTCTAATGGTTTTCGTACATATAGTTTATGAAACACTTATCAAATGATTTATGCTTCCGCTGAACTCGATGAATTACATTTAATGTTTGTAACACTTTATGTTAATAAATGAAAGCTTTTATTTCAAATCTTGTTATGAGTTCAATGTGATTGGTGGCTAGATCCTGGTATGTCACACGCCTCACGGAGGTTTCTGCTTGTGATATTTTGGGGGTGTGACAAATATGATTTTGGTCCATTGAAAAGTTTGACACTCCCGTGGTGTTGGCTGATCAGACTCCCACGCATCCACGGGGGATGGTGGAAGATGTGATTGTTAAGGTAGATGATTGCTACTACCCAGTTGACTTCTTGGTAGTTGATTATGTTGGGTGTGTCAAGGACACACAACCAATAGTTATACTGGGTAGACCGTTCCTTACAACAGCTAATGCCATAATAAACTGTGCAATGGGAACGGTAAACATGAAGTTTGGGGATCGGGAATTGATTTTGAATGTTTTCCCTAAATTTACTAACCCGATTGGGGAGGATAAGTGTCCTAAGGAGGACATGAATCCAAACAAAAAAGTATGTGCTATGGTTGGTAGGTTTGGAGAAACAAAGAAGAAGACGGTCAAGAAGAAGAAGGCGAAGAAGTCGCCTCAAGAAAAGAAGAAGGAAGAGGAAGTGAGGAAGTTTGGACCGTTTGGAAACAAATGGTATGAATCACCAATGGGTGATTTCGAGGAGTTCGTGGGTGGCAAGCACGCCATTCGACCACCATGAGGTGGTGAGTTAATTGTTGTTGTATATTTTCTTTCACAATTCGTTTTAGATTATCTCCGTAGTCTAGTTGTGTTGTTGTTGTTGTATAATTTTGTTATTTTGTTTTAGGCTAAATGAACGTTGTGGGTATGTTCCCTATATAACCCTCACGAGACCTACTCGTCCTCCCGAGCTATCGGGGGGTTTAAAAGGGCTTGTTGCATAAGCTAAATGCAACCGTGACTCCTACGAAAGTGAGTTAGGTTCGTTGTTATTGTACATTATTTTTCCACATAAATCAAAGTGAAATAACGTATGGCTTGGTAATGTTTTCATAAAAGTGGTAGAACTAAGTAACTAACAAATTTTGATGGTTGTGAGAAGCATGCTTCTACACAAGGGTTGAGATTTGTAGGTACACCATGTTCGTGAGACAACCACTTTGTTGAAAGATGAAGAGCACACGAGGAATGAGCGAAAAACCAGGTGCATACGTTTCTTTTTACCTTTGATTTTTAGTTAGCAAATAAGTGGATTGTATTTTGTATTTTTATTTTCCGGGGTGAAATTTTTGGGAAGTTAGTCGTGTCACATCCCTTGTGCGTTTTAAAAACTCTAGTTCTTACACATTGAGGACAATGTTTACCTCAAGTGTGGGGATGGGGGAGTACAAGTTTTTCGATTTTTGACCCGTTCATTTAAAAAATACTCATTGAGGACAATGTTCACCTCAAGTGTGGGGATGGGGGAAAATTTCAAAAAATTTTCAAAACGTCTTTGTTTAAGCGATCTTAAAAGCACAAGTAACTAAGTTAACGAGGGATGACACAACCCATTTGGTCTTTTGTCATGGTCAAGTGCGAATTAATAGCATGACGGGTATTTAGCGGATGGTTATTTAGGAATAATCTGTCACACCCTCAAAATCCACACGCGGAGTATTACCGCGAGGTATGTGACGACCAGGATCTTAGCCACTAATTATTTTGAACGGATTAGTTATTGTTATAAACATTAGCATAATTAGTGACCTAATTTAAAATTTCATAAAACATGTTTCTAGTTTGCAGCGGAAGGGAAAGTAGAACATATCGTAATTTAAAACCACAAGTTTGTTATCATGAAGCTTACAAACCACGCATTCCATCCGATTGCAACGTCCGTCCTAACTGTATCGAGCAACCTGCAAAGCATGCAGTAGAGTGTCAACATAACGTTGGCGAGTTCACATGTTTGTAGTTTTTCAGTTTTAATTCCAAAAACTTGTTTTAACCAGTTAATTTATCCGTTTATACATGCCATGGGGAGCTACCCCATAAGTGAGCGACTAAACTGTTTTTCCAATACCGAATACTTACTTAACCGTACGTTTCCGCAGTGCCCCGTTTGTCAATGTTCTATCATCATTGACGGTTTGCCTGAGTCTATTAGTTCACGCCCGTTCCCAGTAACAAGGGTCGGTGTGAGGCTGGTCGAACCTAAATAGCGCTATCAACTAATAACCCGTTCGCCTGGCCCCGGCGACTAATCGGTATTAAGTAGTAGGGACTTGAGTGATAGAGTTTCGTTTAGTGTTGCTCGTTGCATTTCCGTACAAACAGTAATTAACTAAGAGTCCCGCATAAGGGGAGAAAAATAGTTTTGTATCCCTCACAAGGAGATAGCGTTGTTACCCGTATCCCACACAAGGAGATAGAAATACCGTATCCCGCACAAGGAGATAGTAAGCAATCCCAAACCAGGAAAAGTGTTTCGTTCCGTTTCCCAACCACCGGGAACGCATGCTTTAAGTAAAAAGTAGTGAACTCACCTTTGCTTTGCTCGGTAGACAATTTACTTGGGTTACGTTAGTCAACCATACCCTATTATGGTTATTAAGTATTTATTAGGTTCGCATGCAAGGAATGTCACGTATAATTTACATGTATCTAACACGTAGCACGTAAATCATTCTTGCCAATACGGTGTTGGGCCTATCCTAGCATATGAACGGTTAAACAGTAATAGTTAAACATTTAACAGTAGCACACAGTCCAAAACATCAGTTTGTGAGGCCCAATAAATAAGCAAGGAAGCCCAGTCGAAACCGGGTGGTCTTGACTCGAGACCAAGAGATCTCGAGTCGCAACCATGAGGTACCGAGTAGTATCCATATGGTCTCGGGTTGTGCATAACTGAGTCGTTACCTTAGAGGTCTCGAGTCAGGTCTTCGAGTCGAGACTAGGAGATCTCGAGTCGCAACCAAGTTGGTCTCGAGTCCCCTAATGTGCGTGCTTGATCTCGAGTGGTCACTGAGTGGTCTCGAGTCGAAACCGTAAGGTGTCGACTCGCTAACTTATGCAGATGCTTTTAGAATCCTTATCCAAACAGTACTATCCAAATCATATCTCACTAACATGTTTTGCACTCCGTACATTTACCAAAATAGATCAAACACAGAAATTTCAAATATTTCAAGATCTTCAAACAGTTCATCATGTTCTTCATTTTTACTTATTCACACCAGTTCAAACACATCTAACCTAAATAATTCTAACATTGTTTAAAATCCCAATTATCATACAAGTCACAGTTTCCATTTAACATGAATAATCCCCCAAATTTTCACTTAATCGAATATTATCATAATTATTCATCAACAATCATTTATTCATAATATCATTTCATTTAATCAATCCTATCTCAGTTTGGCCATCGGGTGTGCACAAAAAATCATAAACCCTACTCTAACAAATCAACAAACATATGCTTGAATTCTAAATGAGTAGCTTGACCTAAGAGTATTATTAAAATTCTATCATTACACCCATCAGTCTTCTAAAAGAATAGCAACATCATATTTCTATCACACTCATCATTTAATCCATTCAATAAATCAACAAAAAGCCAAGTAACTGTACATGCTTATTTCACTAATCAAAAGCTACAAAAGATGTAGGTAATAATCGTACACTAACCGATGAGCCATGAGTCGAAATGGGGTGAAGGCTGCTTCTATTTAACACCATCGTGTCAGTCACGAACCGTAGCAACACCGCAGCTCCGCCACCTCCGCTGATGCGGTGCTCAGTATCATCTCGGAGTTATGTCGGAAAACTCCTGTGTCGCCGGAGGCGCTACTTCCGTCGTCGTCTGGTCAGAGCACCACCGTGCCTTTGCCACTGCCTCTACTGCTTCTGTTCACCACTGCTGCTGCCGTTACCGGAGTCAACAGAGGTGATGGTCTCCCTCTTTCGTTTCCCGTCTCTCCCTCGTTCTCTCTGACTCTATCTCTCTCTATTAAACTTCTGGGATCGTGATGTAGAGATGGGTGGCTGTGAAGGTGTAGAAGAAGGAGGAGAGTGTGGTCATGTCTGCCAGCCAGAAGTACGACCGGAGCCGGCCGGCAACGTCGCCGGAAATCCGGTGACCGGAATGTGAGGGAAGAGGGTTAGGGGAAAACGGCTGGAATAATGTGTGTGTTATTAGGGTTCTAAATGAAAGAATTGGGGTTTAAGTTAAATATATAAAGTAGGGTTTGGGTGCAAGGGTTTTATGTTGGGCTTGGGCCCGAGTGTATGGATCCGCATAAAATTACATGCCCCGTCAAGCCCATTCGTTTGTTTTAATTTACGAATAATTATAACAATTATTATAATACGTATGTTTAAAATACATTTGAATTCGGGTTAAGTGACACGTTTCTATCGACGCGTTTAAAAGTACGAGCTTTTAATAATAATGATAAAATAATAACAATAACAGCAATAATTATAATAATAATGATAATATCAATAATAATAATAATAATAATAATAACAATCATAGGCTAGTCTCTCGACGATCAGGATCAAGGGTTCGAGTTGTCACATAATCCGCCTAAGAAACTAGCACATCCTGCATGTCACATACCATACCCTTTATACGTGAGGTTTGAGCCACTTTCACATCATAGATATACATATATATGTTTCTTTGTTTGAGTGGACCAATAGTCGCGTATTGTAGAACTTGCAACTTTTGATACGTTTGAGACCATAGACCGAATACAAGCACGAGAATGATTAAGGCATTAGGTAAACCTTTTCCTTGAAAACCATTTATCCATCCTTACCCAAACTAATCTCCTAGTCACCCACTTTGAGCCTACACCTTTCGTTTGACAACCCATTTAGCACACAACCGTTAAGCCTTTTCTTTTAAACCCGTGTGATGCAAATTCGTTGGTAGGATTATGTGTTTGTTTAGTTGTGATATATATATATATATATATATATATAAAATCAAAAATTTAGAAAATGTTGCGAAAAAGAATAATAAATCATTGAAAAAAGGGTACAAAAATATGAGTTAGTAGTTGTGGAATAAAAGGCTAAAGTTGTTGCCTTGTACTTTGATGTTTATAGTTAGTTATGTTTAGAATAGTTGTTTCGTAATAAAAATCGAATTTTCATCACCTTAGCCACTTTAAAATATCCTATTTCCTACCCTTCTCCTAGCCCCATTACAACCCTTCAAAGACCTTTTGACTTGTGCTTAGTATTCGTGTTCGGTGGTGGAGAATGATTGAGTTGCAAGCCTATGCGGGTACGTGTTCTAATCGGTTGAGTGACTATTTCAAAAGCGCTAATGCATCAACAATTAGCCAATTTTAAACCGAGTGGAGAGAATATTGTGAGGGATGTGCATGATTTATTAGTTTCACGGGCGGGTTAATCTTGGATAACCATTTTTATATAATTAATCATTTATTGCTAAATACGTTGAAAATTGTACAAAGTTGAACATAGTATGACATTGGACCTTAACCTTAGTCTTGGGAATGGGATGTATGTTTCTCGTTCGACACACGTGAAAGTGAAAAGTAGATTTGCTTGAGGGCAAGCAAAAGACAAGTGTGGGGATGTGATACTTGGTCAAAAAGCGGTGTTCGTATATGTTTAAGTTAATGTTTTTACGTGACCTTTAGTTTCGTTTAGCCTACTTTTGATTAGAGTTGTGTTTTACAGGTCTAACGGAGTTTAAGGAACTTTTCGGGAGCTTTACGGACCACCAGGACGAAAAACGGACCACCGGGATGGAACACGGGTTAACCGGGAGCGAGGAAACAATCAAACAAGAAAACCACCTCACAAGGGGGCGTCGGCGACGCCCTGGGGCCGTCATCGACGCCAAACAGTGAACCCCGTAGCTGGCAAGTCACGTAGGCAGGTACATTTCATGTCGGATGAGTTTTTAAGATCCAGCCAGCGTCGGCGACGCCGCCAGGGGCGTCGGCGACGCCGCCCCCTGGTGGTTGTCGCGAAATTCTTGTTTTTCTTGTTGTTGGACGGGTTTTAAAGGGGTTATGACCTATTTTTCGGGGGTTACACTCTATTTTGAAGTTAGTGTAACAACCCGCGTCTTTGAAGTCAAAGTACAAGTCAAAGTCAAAGTCAAAGTCAAAGGAAAAAAAGATTGCTAAATGCGATCTGTCACTCCTTGCTTAATTATTGATTGTACTCTTTGACTTGTTAATCGATATTCTAAATTATGTTACTTTAGTTGTATTATGTGGAGTAAATGCTAATAATCGCAGTTTAACCGACTATTAATCGCTAATCTATTTATCGCTAATCTCATCGCTATCGCATCGCAACTTGAATCGCATGTTCTGGATATTGTTTTACATGTGTGTGCTATTATGTGTTACTTGTGCCTGTTTTATTATATGTTTGAGGTGTTAATCGAAAACGCAATCGCAACTCTATCGCAACGCAATTTCATCGCGAACGGAAAACGCAAGTTTATTTATGTTGTTGTATGTTAGTTATGTTATTTGTGTAACTATTATTTAATACTATTGCATCGCTTACTCGCTCAAACGCATCGCAACGCTCAACGCACGAAACAAAAAGTCGAAAACCAACTCGCAAAACCCATCCGATCGAAGGACCATTCGATCGAATGGTCATCCGTCCCGATGACCATCCTATCGGATGGCCATCTGATCGGACTGCCCTTCGATCCGTCACTTTGCACCGCCTTTCTCACCCTCTCACCTATAAATAGCACCTGTCACATCACTGTTCATGTGATGTGACAGCTCTCCTCCGACCCTTTGACTTCTCAGCCTATTTTCTCTCGATTCCTCGCGATTCTTGTAAGTTTCTACTCCAAATCTTGAACATCTTTGATCTTTACACACTTTCTCATCATTTTCACCATTAAATCTTAACTTTTCACCATGAAATCAGTTGATTTGGGCTGTTCTAGGGTGATGTCATCATGGGTTCTCATGAACTTCAAAGTGTGACCTCATTCCACCAAGAACGACTCAGATCTAAGAGATTTCAACATGATTAAACACTGATTTCACCTAAATCTAGACATAGAGTTGAAAGATGTTTTCATAACTTTCCTTCCACATTCTTTTACACTCTTGCACTCAAAACCGATAGGATCTGAGCTCGTTCGGGCCTTCTACTCATTCTCTAGTGAAGTGCCAGTTTGAGAACTGATTTCTATCAAAGAGACAACCGATTTATGGGTTGAACATGAACAACCGTTAAGAACAGTTAACTGATCGAACGGGGTGATTCCCATCCGATCTGATAACTTAGACTTGATGGGGTTTCCATTGTTTAACACGTTGTCATACCGTCTCGGTCCAAACGTAAAACTTTCCAAACTTAGCAAAATTTTATAAAATATTCAAACAGTCGCTGAACAGATTGCCGTCCAATCGGATTGCCATCTGATTGAACAACAGTCCGACCGGATGACATATGACTCCAATACTTAAACACTTTTACAAATTTTAAACGCATATCAGTATCCAACGAATGGTCATCCGATCGGACGACCATAGGATCGAATGACCATCCTATTATGGGCTTAAAACTTTGAAATGTCTCACTTGAACGGACTACTATCCGATCGAACGACCATCCGGCCGGATGACCGTTCGACCGGACGACCTAAAAAGTAGAGATACTTCTCATTTTATAAAATGCTACAATGAAAACTTCAAAGTCACATCATAAACAAACACATCCATCCCAAACGAATGACAATCTGGCCCAATGGCCATCCGACCGGATGACCATCCGTCTGGATTGTCATCCGATCGGATGACCCTTCGTCACTTAACTCACTGACACACTGTTCAACGCACTGTTCATCGCTTATGCTATCGTTCTGTAATCAGGCTAACTTTCTAGTGCTCCCTTCAATCCAATCCAAGGCGGTGTTAATAATTTAACACAATCTGTGAGTATACTCGAACCCTTTTTACTTTACGCACTTTTGGGTGTTACATACGTTACCTATCTCAAATCACAATCAACACACAACGCAAACACTTTTATACGCTGACCATTACTGCATGTTATACGTGTTACTCAATGGATGCTTGTATATTATGTTTACACATTGATTGTTGCCTGACACCTTAGCAACGATAGTACTATAGTTTGGACTCAGCACCAGTCATGGACGGGGGTTGTTAAGGGTTTTACTTCACGTGTCACAGTGGTGAATGTGTTGCGCATTCTACAACTTGCAGTCATGTCTGTGCATATTTCATTGTCGATAACTTGCTAGCTTCACTTTTCAACATGTTACATGCTGGTTATGCGTAAACCGCTTTCGCTATCTTTATTACTATTAAATTTGTATGCTCACCTTTACACTATGTGTATTGACCTCTATTTTAACGTATGTGACAGGTGTTTAGGATGCTTGTGCTATGCTTGCTGTTCAAGAATCAAGTAGGGGAGTCTGTTGGTGCACTGATGTCTGTTAACTTCGTCTTTAATGATTCTTGTATTGTATCTAGTAGATCAGGGCACAGAAATCGAGAAAACATGTATGTTAGAGTAATTCCGCTTAAATGGTGCTTAGTGTCACTTCAAACGGAATTAGCGGTCTCAAGCGAAATTACTAATTCCATACGGAATTAGGTAATTCCGTTTGAACGTGTGATTCCGTTTGGAACGATTTCAAGCGGAATTATGAGGCCTATATATAGGAGTGTGCCTGGTTCATTTCAAACGGAATTATGTGTGTATGTTTGAGATCCGAGGTGCTGCCGAATTGTAATCAGATCTGTAAAAGCTCAGGAAATCAGTAATAGATAAAGATTAGAAAGTATCAAGCTGTGTTGACATCATTTACATTGATTCCGCCTTTGTTTTTGATGATGAACTACTCAGATTGACTCGTTAGGGTCACACGACGATCCAACAAGTGGTATCAGAGCTCAGGACGAGGAGTTCATACCAAATCAGCTTGTTTTCACCGGATTCTTTCACTTCTACACCTTCTTTTCTGATTTGAACGAAATTTAACGGACAAAATGGCTTGATTCTCATATATAATAAGCGAAACATAGTTTTATCTAATCCTTGAAAAAATTGGACTAAAATTCGACTTAAAAACTGATAAAACTTTTAATTCTGCTTGAAAAACTGATCGCACATAATGACGTCATCATAATTCCGTTTGAACCAGATCCTAATTCCGCACGAAATTAGACTTATTGTTCTTATTTTCGCTTAAAAGTACAAACGGAATTACTATTTCCGCTTCAGAGTACCTAATTCCGCTTCAATTAGTTTAATTTCATTTGAAATTGATCTAATTCCGCACAGAATTAGATATTGTTGAGTAATTTCGTTTGAGAAGCTTAATTCCGTTTGAGTAGGAATTTCGTTTGAGCAATTCTGTTCGAACTAATTTCGTTTGAAACTGCAATTTTCAAAATTTAAAAATTTTTCTAAGTGTTTGTTAATTGTTACAGATACTTGAAGATGGATGAGTTCATGAATCCGTTCTGTGATGTTTTTGCTTTTGCTGGAAACGGTGGAGATGATATTTCAACCGACACATCAAACAACACAAATGAGAAAGCTCCGAATGCGAGAAAAACTCTCAATGATGCTTTAAGTGTAGAGAGTGCCTATGGGACATACAACAAACCTCCAAAGTTGATGGCTATTGAAGATTACAATAGGTGGGCTACAAGGTTTGATGAGTGGCTTCAAGCTTTTGCATATCCAAGCTGGAAAAGTTTAAAGAATGGTTACGTTAGAGGAGCACGGTTTGGTGAAAGTTTGACAGATACTGATGAAATTGAAAGTTATGTTGCTGAACAAAAGTGCATCACATTGATTCATCAGTATGTGAGAGATGACATAATTTCGTTGATAGAATATGTTAATTCGACAGATCTTTGGGAGAAACTGAGGGTAAAATGTGTAGGTAGTGCTAAGATAGTCAAAAACAAAAAGAAACTGTTAAGAAAAGAGTTTGATTTATTTGGTTGTTTAAAGAACGAGTCTGTTTCCAAGATGATTGAGAGATTCGGGCATCTGAAATTGGAGCTGGCAAGACACAAAATTGTATATACTCAAGAAGAGTTGGTTGACAAATTGTTCGACTCTCTGCCGAATGAACAAGATTGGCAGTACTTTGTATTAATGCTGAAGAATACAATCAAGTCTGAAGAGTTGACAGTAGATCTGCTTATCGAAAGACTGGAGAGTCACGAGTTGGAGATCAAGAAATCTAGCAAAGTCAACAACTCATCTTATCAGCAGAATGTGGAGTTGTACTACAGAGGAAATCTACCAAAGACTGGTTCTCCAAGAACAACATTTTCTGCAGAGAGTTCAAATAATGTGAATCAATAAACTCCTCACAGTGGTTTTCATAGTGGATCTTCTTCAACAACTCCAAGCCAATCTGCATCAAAGAATCTGTTCCAATGTAACATTGCTGTGGATCTGAAGAACGCTCAAAATTTCAGTGAAGAGTCAGCAAAGCAACAGATGGTGTTCTTAGCGTCAGTGTTAGAATCGTACGAGAGCCTTGTGGCGGGCAAGATTGGAAACACCAACCTGACTAAGGAGGACTATGATCAAATAGATCCTGAAGAGATGGAACTGATCGATATCAGGTGGTGTATGGCCAGTGCAGTCCGGAGAGCGCAACGGTTCATGGAGATTACTAGGAGACATTCTATTGGTGGGCCGTCCACAAAACTTGGCTTTGACAAATCAAAAGTCACGTGCTTCAGGTGTAAACAAAAAGGACATTTTAAACGTGAATGTCGTAACGCTCATGCTGATGATACTGCAAATCCATTCCGCGAGGATTACTACAAAAGAACGATCTATCATCAGAATAAATCAGAACCGCCCAGAATGAAGCAGCTTGAGGATGCCCCCAAAGTAAAATCAAGAGCTCTTGCTGTTATTCATGATGACGAATGTTTTGATTGGAGTGAACTGCTACCAGAGGAAGATGCAGTAGGATACGATTTCGTAGCAGAAAAGATTATTCCTTACAAAGACACCAGAAATGAAGAAGAAAAATAACTCAGTAGAAAGAGTAGAGCAGAATACAAGATGATCAGATTATCTAAGGTGTTCAGTGAAGCCAAGAGAGCAAAGAGATGGGATGCTGATAGAGAATGTTACCTTGATCCTCAAGGAAACATTGCTATTGATACGAAAACTCTTAGTCTAGAAGCTTTCATTGAGGAATTTGCTGAAGAAGAAGAAGAAGCCTTACAGAGAGAATGGTGGGGAGGTGGAGAAGAGAAAGAAAAAGAAAAAGAAAAAGAAAAAGAGAAAGAGAATGAGTCGCAGTCTAAAAAGATTGATGATGGGATTATTGATACTTCACAAGAATTCACCGCTGAAAACTTGGGGAAGATGGCTGACAAAGTGCTTGCCGCAAAGGAACTTGAGGTAGACTCTAAGTCTGAAACTGAGTCTAAAAGCAAGGTCAGTCCAAACATTTCAACAAGAGAGTCAGGTAAGAAAGTCAAAGGTGATAGTGACTGCAAAAGTTGCATGAAAAACTGCAAGTTTTGTAGTACACTCACTTACCTTAGTGATACAAAGGTTGAAGAACTGACAACAATAGTCAGAAAGGTTGAAGATCAGATTCTAGACCGTGATAAAATGCTAAAAGCTTCAAATGATCGAGCTAAAAATTTAACTGAGAAAATTGAAAATGATAAAATTGAAGTAGAAAGAATTAGGAAAGAGAATGAAAAGCTAATTCACAAAAATCGTCAACTCTCAGAAAATTTTGAAAAACTAAAACGAACGGTAAAAGATTCTGATGAAAGAAATGGTAAAACCAATAAAGAAAATGAGCATTTAACTGTAGTTCTTAGATACAAAGAAGAGCAAATCAACCAACAACTGGATGAGATTGCTAAATTGAAGCTTCAGTTTGAAGAAGCTAAGATTGAGAATGAGCGTATCAATCTGAAATTAACAAGTTACAACTCCGCAAGCTTTGTTTTACAACACATTGTTCCTAAACCCATCGGGAAAAACAAAGCAGGCGAAGATGTTTACTCGGATGGAACTGGGGTTGGGTATCATCAGGTTCCACCGCCAGTGTTAAACAATTTTTCAAAGAAAACATCCGGTTTGGTTAATGATGAAGATGAAACAAATGAAATAAAACTTCCAGAGTCAATTGATGTTACATTTTCTTCATCTGATGATAGTGTTCAAACTGAGATTGTGAAAGGCATGGCTGAAAGTGTTTTGAAGTCTGATAGTGATTCAGTTGAGGATGAAGAGTGTTTTCTGAACAATTACATTCCGAAACCAAAATCCAAAAACAACTTAAATGAAGAACCTACTCTTGTCATGTACAAGATGTCGGGATCGGATAAGTTGTATTCGGATTCTGAGTTTGCACTGGAGAATGTTAATGTTGCTAAATTGACAAATGTGTTCAAATTGGTTGAAATTGATCTGTCTGAGATTGAAGGTCTAAAACAGACGAAGAGGCAAATGAATTTTGAAAAAGATAAAGCTTACTACAAGAAACCTGTTCTTCCACCGCGTTTTTATAACAACAATCAAAACAGATGGTCGGGTGGATATCAGGGTGGTAAGAATTATCAGAAAAAGAATGTTCAAAACAGAAGGTTTGCTGAGAAAAAGGTGTTTGTTTCGAGTTCAAGTTCACTTTCTGATGAAGAATCTAAAATTTTTTCAAAATCAAACAAAGAGTTCTTTGAGAAGAAAGCTTCACAGTTTCAGTCTGAAGGTACAAGTCGGGTAGTTGACACCCGAACATGCTTCAAATGCAATCAAGTTGGACATATTGCACGAAAGTGTACCAACTTGAAGCCTAAGACTGAAGTTGTGATGAATTCAAGAAAGAAAGATGATGTGAAGGGAAAAGCTCCATTGGTTGTTGAGAAAAAGGTTTTGAAAAATGACAACACCAAGATCAAAAATGAACCTGTTAAGAATATGGTAACTAAAAATGACAAGTTTTACAAATGGATTGCATCGTCTCAACAAACATGGAAGCCAAAAGTGGTTGAAAAGAAATCAAGTGTTCCAAAACCAAAGGTTTCTGAGACTGAAAAACAATCGTCTTCTACCACTCCGGTAAAGATGGATGTTCCTTTGGATTACTATGAGAAACTTGAACCACAAGAGGCTAATACTTCTGAAAAGAAGAATGTACCAAAGAAAGACCAATTATCTGGTCAACCTTCACAAAATGATTTCTTATACAAAAAGGTTGAGATTGGATCTGAGGAGAGTTTAAAGATGAATGACAAGAATTTTCTGCCACTTTACACTGTTAAATCTCACATCAAAGTCAACCTACCTGAGTCAAAAGAGGCTTGGGTAGCATCAAAATCTAACTAAAGTGTTTTTGAAATGTGCAGGAGCTTCAAAGATCCGTTTCACGATGGATTATGGATAGTGGAGCTTCTCGGCACATGACGGGGAAGAAGACCCTACTGTATGATGTTAGAGGATTTAATGGAGGTTACGTGGGATTTGCAGGAAATCAAGGTGGTCGAATAGTTGGAGAAGGAACGTTATCCAATGGAATTGTTACGTTTGAAAGAGTTAACTACATCGCCGAGCTTGAAAACAATCTTCTGAGCATATCTCAGATTTGTGATCGTATGTATACAACGCACTTTACAGACAAAGAATGTTTGATCTTGAAACCAGGATTTGTTGTTCCCGAAGAGTGGATTATCATGAGGGCACCTAGAGTGAATGATCTGTACGTGTTGGACATGAGTGTAGCAACTACAACCACGGGTCAAGCACATTGTTTTATGTCAAGAGCAACGGAAAAAGAGTCAAAGTTATGGCATCGAAAGATGGGCCATATTCACTTGAGAAAAAAGAATCACCTGGTGCACAATGACTTGGTTACTGGTGTTCATGTCAAAGGTTTTCATCTTGAGGGATAATGTATTAGTTGTGTTAAAGGCAAGCAGAAGAAGAAATCACATTCTCAAAAGAAAGTCAACTCAGTCTCAAGACCGTTAGAGAGACTCCATATGGATTTGTTTGGTCCAGTAAACGTTAAAAGTATAACTGGGGATCTCTACTGTCTAGTAGTAACAGATGATTACTCAAGATTTTCATGGGTATCGTTTCTGAAGACAAAAGATGAGACGTTTGAAAGTTTGATAGCGTTGTTCAGGAAAATTGAAAACTTGTACCAAACTCGAATCAGAAGAATCAGGTGTGACAATGGTACTGAGTTTAAGAACAACAAGATGGAAAAATATTGTGATGAGAGAGGTATATTGCAAGAATTTAGTGCTCCTTACACTCCACAACAGAATGGGGTAGCTGAACGAAAGAACAGGACGCTAATTGAAACGGCCAGGACGATGCTTGCTGATTCTAAACTACCAGTAAATTTTTGGGCAGAAGCAGTGTCAGCCGCTTGCTATACACTCAACTGGGTTCTTACTGTAAAGAAATTCAACAAGACATGCTTTGAGTTGATCAATAACCTCAAACCGAATCTGAAGTATTTAGAACCGTTTGGATCTCCCTGCACTGTTCTAGAGCCTTTTGGAAAATTTGGTGCAAAGAGCATTGAAGGAATTTTCGTGGGTTATTCAAGTCCATTGAAACGAGTCTTTGTTCCAAGTTTGAAGCGGATTATTGAAGCACATAATGTTGAATGACAAGGTCACACAATGCCACCGCAGAATCCTGGAGATTCATGGCGTTTTCATTATGACACTTTGTGGGATTCGTTTGACATGGAAGAAGAAAAGGAAGAAGAAGAAGATTTCTTTGACGAGTTGGATATTCTGAGAGAGTATGAGTCTTCGCAGGAAAGGTTCCCAGCTGAGTATTTAAGACGACCGCAACAAACTTCAAATGATAATGAAGCAGGTCCGAGCAATGCTGGAGAACATGATGATATTCAACAAAATGAAGTTGCTCCTGATAATCAGACGACAGACAATGATAATCAAGAATCTGATAACATGCCAGTATTTGATCATGGTGATTCAGATTCTGAGGGGGAGCAAATCCAGATTTCAAGTCAAACAAACCCAGTCAGTGAACAAGGTGCAAATCAGAATGTTACAAATTTGGAAGGCGAGGTAGATGTTACAGGCGACGTGATGCCGAGAACTCTTTCGTACCATCCAGAAGAACTGATTATAGGAGAATTACAATCAGGCGTTTGCACTAGACGTCAAATTGACCAAGGACTTACTTGTTTTTATTCTACAGTTGCTCCTTTACAAACTGAGTTTTCACTTAGTTGTTTTATTTCGCAGATCGAACCGAGAACATACAAAGAGGCGCTAACTGAAGATTCTTGGGTCAATGCTATGCAAGAAGAGTTGAGTCAGTTTGAGAAGTTAGGCGTGTGGAAATTGGTAGACTTGCCAGATGGTCAAAGGAAGATAAACACCAAGTGGGTGTTCAAGTGCAAGAGAGACGATCGAGGGGTGATTATTCATAACAAAGCTCGACTCGTAGTCCAGGGTTTCAGTCAGCAGGAGGGGATAGATTTCACCGAAGTATATGCTCCAGTTGCTAGACTTGAAGCGATCAGAATCTTCCTAGCATTTGCATCTTGGAAAAATTTTAAAGTTTATCAGCTAGATGTTAAATCAGGGTTTCTCTATGGGAAGGTAAAAGAGGAGGTATATGTCGGGCAGCCACCGGGCTTCACCGATCCAATCCACAAAGACAAGGTTTATTTGTTGGATAAAGCACTGTATGGTTTACACCAGGCCCCGAGAGCTTGGTACGAGACATTGTCTCAACACCTGCTGGCCAACAACTTCATTCGTGGAAAAGTGGATGCCACTCTCTTCACCAAAGAGGTCGACGGACATCTTCTGATCGTTCAGATATACGTGGACGACATCATATTTGGGTCTACAAATGAAAATCTGTGCAAAGATTTTGAACGAGTTATGAAGCAAAAATTTGAAATGTCATCGATGGGTGAGATGAAATTCTTCTTGGGACTTCAGGTTGATCAATTGCCTAAGGGAATTTTCATACATCAAACAAAGTACGTTCATGATATCTTGGAGAAATTTGGGATGTCAGGTTCTACTCCAGCTTCCACCCCATTAGCAATGAACCATGGGATAAACCCTGATCTCACCGGAAAGAAGGTAGATGAAACGCTGTATCGTTCCATGATCGGATCGCTGGTGTATTTGACAACTTCAAGACCCGATATTATGTATCCAACCTGCCTCGCAGCAAGATTTCAATCTAACCTCAGAGCTTCGCACATGGTGATTGTGAAAAGGATATTTCGCTACCTGAAAGGAACTCCATCATTGGGGTTGTGGTATCCAAGAAAAGGCGATTTCACGCTCGAAGGGTATTCCGATTCCGATTTCGGATGCTGCAAAGTTAACGCAAAGTTAACAACAGCAGGATGCCAGTTTTTCGAATCACGATTGGTCACCTGGCAATGCAAGAAGCAGACCTCTGTGGCTTTATCCACATGTGAAGCCGAATATGTATCTGCGAGCAGTTGTTGTTCTCAGATCTTGTGGATCCAGCAACAGATGCGCGACTACGGTTTGCAATTTCTTAACACCCCTATCTTTGTTGATAATGAGGCAGCGATTAACATTACTAAAAATCCTGTTCATCACGCTAAAACGAAACACATTGAAATTCCTCATCACTTCATTCGCGACTGTTTCGAGAAGAAGTTGATACGAATTGAGAAAATCCACACTGACGAACAAAAAGCTGATTTACAAACCAAAGCGTTTGATAAAACTCGTTTTCAATACTTGTTAAAATTGAACGGTATGAAGCTTTTATCGGTGTTGGAAGAGATTCTTGGCGTTGATAAAGGTACCACTGTAGATGATGATGTTGAAAAGCAATCTGCAATGGTTTGTCGATTTTTTACTTGTTTTGGTATTTAGGGGAAGTATAGGGTAATATTTTCAGAAAATACAAAAACAGTAAAAAATTTCAAAAATCCAAAAACATGAGATATTTTCAAAATACAAAAACAATAGAAAACCAAAAAAGAGTTTGTGTAAAAAGGGAAAATGATAGTACATCGGCTTGACAGTTACAGTATGCTAAAGATATGTAAAGTTTAAAAGTTTTAAACAGTCTCGCTGATGATGTGCCGATAGGTTTTTACACATTTAGTAGGTTTGTTCGGGATATAAACCTAAAATCCTTACTTGCTTATTTCGTGGGGAACACTACTTGGATATATAGGTAACCCCTGAAATCTTGTTTGAAGGATCCCTCTTTCTGAGATACTAGGTCTTTATACTCAGTGATATCTGGGGTATTATCCCGGGACTTATGATTTTGCGGAAGCAATGGCCTAGTCCCCGTATAATATTTTACTGCTTTGCTTGAAATATAGCACCGCCCTCAGCATAAAAAATGATAAAACATTGAAAAATGCTAATCATGTGCTGTTGTAAAAAAGATCCTCTAAAGGGGACCCACCAAGGTCGAAGCCGTCATCTCTCTGCTGAACGGAAGTTCTGACCTGAGCTCTCACGGTTCTTCGCAATTTAACCCCTTACAGATATCATCTGTGGTATACTCACCTGTAAGACTGAATATTGGGATTTGGATACGGGAGTATATTCAAGAGGTGGGACACATGAATGAGTTTAAGTCTCTAAAACACTAAATCCGTATCCTGGACAGATTGAAATTTGTGTGAGAATTTAAGTGGATCAGTATATCGACAATCTAAGTGAATTGTTTAATTCTGAGTATGTAATTAAAGCTTAACGGTACTTGTGACTTGTTGAATACCTGATATGATTCCCTATCACGCTCACCAAAAATATGTTTGTAAATAGTTTACATTTACTGCATTTTATTTCTGTATTTCATTTCTAGTCTAGAAACTTTATTAAAAATCCAAAAAGATTTTACATTTCTGCTTTATTTTCCGACAAACCAAAGTGGAAAGCTGATCTTCAGATTCGAAAATTTAAAGCAGATGCAGGAAGTTTCTGAGCTGGAGGATGAGTTGTGAGCTTAACATGATAAGTTTGTGAATGTTGAAAAGTTAAAGCAAGTTCATTAATTTGAAACTTGTAAATTTCAGAAAATTGTTTGAAAAAGTTGAACAAATGCCAGTGTGAATTGTCTCAGATCAACCAAGGTCATTAAGTTCGACTTGGTAGACAAATTGAGTAATCAGGGTAATTTACTTGGACCTGAATACTTAAGTGGATTTCTAAAACTGATAGATAATGAGATTTATTGTTGAAAGACAATAGATTGTAATGTTATATATTTGAGAAACAGGTAATAGGTTGTGAAAGATCCCCATGGCAAAGAAAATGTCAAAGTTTGAACCAGAATTCAAGCCCTAGCTTATCGTGAGGGGAGTCTTCGAAAGGGGGAGTTAAAATTCTGGATCAACATTCAAAGGGGAGTTTGAAGATAAAGATTGAAGGAAGCTTTTACAATGTCAAAACAATTTGGAGCAAGAGAACGATCAATCAAGACTAAAGACTGAAGACAGGATGCTAAAGACTTCGTCAACATCCAAGGGGGAGTCTGTTGGTGCACTGATGTCTGTTAACTTCGTCTTTAATGAGTCTTGTATTGTATCTAGTAGATCAGGGCACGGAAATCGAGAAAACATGTATGTTAGAGTAATTCCGCTTGAATGGTGCTTAGTGTCAATTCAAACGGAATTAGCGGTCTCAAGCGAAATTACTAATTCCATACGGAATTAGGTAATTCTGTTTGAACGTGTGATTCCGTTTGGAATGATTTCAAGCGGAATTATGAGGCCTATATATAGGAGTGTGCCTGGTTCATTTCAAACGGAATTATGTGTGTATGTTTGAGAGCCGAGGTGCCGCCGAATTGTAATCAGATATGTAAAAGCTCAGGAAATCAGTAATAGATAAAGATTAGAAAGTATCAAGCTGTGTTGACATCATTTACATTGATTCCGCCTTTGTTTTTGATGATGAACTACTCAGATTGACTCGTTAGGGTCACACGACGATCCAACAGAGTCTAGAAACACACAATTAATTTATGAGTTGTCAGAACAGTTTTCTATTTGTCTTTGAGAACAATTTATTTGTAATAACTGTGTTACTTTTTATGTTACGGTATGGGACGTAATGCTTAAATAATTGGTAATCGTAGTTGTTATGGAATCTCTTGGACAATCTGTTTCGCAGTGCCTCACCCCAATGTTTCCGCCATCGGTTGGGGTGTGACAGTTAGAAACACCTCTGGGAGCCAAGATACATCACCAATTCATCCTCTAATCCATCCATTCGATTGACAATCATTCGATTCGATTATCATCATCACTTCCACAACCCTAATAATCATTCACCTTTCCATTCATTCATTACCATCAATCATTCCAAACCCTAATCACCATTTCCACCACTTCAAAGCTTCAAGATGATGATGTTCAAGCTCTTCTCAACCATTAATCAAGTTCCGTTCACCATGAACGGCTAGTTCTCATGGGTTTCACCCCGGTGTAGGTTCATGTAAGTTTCTAGGGTTAAACATTGTTTGAAATTTGATTTGTGACAAGTTGTAGTTTGATTTTGAACCCTTTGATAATTGGCGTGCATTTGAATTGAATTTGTAAATTGTTGAATGATTATAAAATTTGACTTAGTGAAATGAATTTGTGCACTTATGCCTTATCTAGGTTAGGAGTTACATGTTCTTGGTAATGAAGTGCATTGCGGTCCATTGTCTACGACGTTGATAGCTCTTGGCACCTAAGCCACGCGACACTAATTCCGTTAATCACTTTTGCAATTGAATTGAATCTAAAACATGTCGAAACCCTAGGACTTCAATTACCGAACCGGGTGTGAACCTTGTTTACATATATTATTTTTAACCGTTAATTAAATTTTCGTGCAATTGTTCAAAGTTCCATTAGTTAAATAATCAAAACCAAATTGTCGGTAGATTCCGAGACACTTTCAAATAAACCAATCAATAACTTTCGTAGCAAGCGTCATAATTGGGACAAAACTCTAAAAATCAATTAAATCCACACACAAACCACAAACTCTTCGTGGTTCGACTACTTACTACCACTAACGCATTGTTAAGGGTAATTTGGGACTGTAAATATTATCTTTGACCGGAGCGCGACACCCTGATCAGCGAGTGCATCCCAGTTTAATCAAAACAATTTTTATCACTTTACAGTAATGAGGGCATCCGCAATTACATTTGTTTATATCTACTCAATTACTCATTCAGTACTGTCAACCTGACCTATGGGTCATATTACCCATTGGCTAACTCTTTGTCCAATGATATCGTCTTTCATATTTTGTATACAAACCCCAACATACCGGCAGTAATTGTAGAATCACAAATACTCAATTACTGTTAAGTGTAGATTAAAACATATGAGGTTTTGGTAAAACATTTTGACTCACAAAAGATTTACATAAAGGTGGCAAAAAGAAGATGTACTCACATTGTTGACTTAGGTAAAACTAAAGCTTCCTGGTGATTCTACTGGTTATTATCTATTAAAATCAAACAATGCACACGTGTTTGTAAAATAACCCCAATTCACATTAACCGTACAACTGAAGACAGAATTCCAATGACTGAGTCGGGCAGAGCCGACATGCATTATGGAATCCTAGATCAATCGAGTGTAACACGAGACAGAATTCCAATGACTGAGTCGGGCAGAGCCGACATGCGTTACGGAATCCTAAATCGATTGTGTAGGGTAATAGCAGAGTTATAGTACTTACAACGAGGCAGAGCTTCGCTTTATAGTGGGTATTATGCCCGGGTATTACTTCTACTATAAAGAAATTGAGAGAGAAGTCTGAATTTTGAACGAGTTGCAACTGAACCTCGATCTCCTATTTATAGGGCTGGACTAGGGGCGGCTCGCGCCCCACGAGGAACCGCGTGTCGACTATAGCTTTGACCAGTCATCGATCTAGCTTTAGTGAGTCACGTGCCACGTGGCACTATGACTTGTCCGTCAATCAAAAGCAGTCGCGGCCCGCGACAATCTAAGCTTAAGGCAGTCGCACCCCGCAAGCGACTCCTGAATTTTGTGTTTGTTGATTTTTCTAAGTATAGGGTTGTTTCGACTCCGTTTCTCACGTACGGGATATATTTTAGGATATCTAGGGTCACGTTTAAGGGTTCTAGGAGGGTTGTCATAGCACACTTGGTAGCTCATATAATAGACGAATTATATTGTTGTCCTAATAATCTTGTGAATAAGTTTAAATTAGTGTAAGGTGATATGTAATGATATACCATGTGTTACATTATAAGTCACAACAGATTTGCAATATAAATCCATATCTAGGATATGATGTGATGCATGAAAGCCTTGTGTGCTACTTGATTTGTGGTGTGTATCAATACGTGAAATGTTTGAATACGAATCTAATTAGATGTGTAACTATATTAGGGTGTGATTAACCAAAGTCGTTGTAAAAAGTAAACCATCTGCCAAGCAAACCAAGGTGAGTTCACACACACTAAAAGCATGCATCCTGGGGGGACATGGACGAACTACTATCATGGGGAAGGATACTTTTAAACTGCTATTCCCAGGGGGAATACGTTTGGATATTATTTATAAATCATGTCTTAGCAAACTAAATGAAAATTTATCCTGAAGTCCCCACATACGATACCGATTAGTCGCTGGGGGCAAACGGGATATTAGTTGATAGCGCTATTAGGTTTGACAAACCTCACACCGTGACCGGGGGGATCAGGCGTGAACTAGTAAGCCTTGCAACTTGGTCAATGATGATAGACATTGACTTGGGGCACAACAAGACAACGTCACCGTATTCGGTATTTACATTTTAGCGAGCTTACAGAAGGGGTAGCTCCCCATAACGTGATAAATACCTTATCTAAACAATTTACGTTTTCAAAATTAAAACCGGATAACTTGTGAACTCGCTAACTTTATGTTGACACCCTACTGCATGCTTTGCAGGTAAACAGTGATGGCATGAACGTGCAGCTTGAGGAGTGTAGTGGTCGCATTAACCCGTGTTGGGTTTTAAATAAATTAAACTTTGGACTTTTGATTGAACTATTGAACCTATGCTTCCACTATTTCCTTTAAATGTTATTTTAAACTTGAGACTTAGTTGTGGACTTTAGTAGTCACTAATTGTATTTTGATAAATTTCATTATTACTATGATTGTTCAATATGATTGGTGGCTGGATCCTAGTCAGTCACACGCCTCGCGGTAGTTCTCCGCATGTGGAATTTGAGGGTGTGACAGATTGGTATCAGAGCCATTGGTTATAGCGAACTCGGTTTTAAAGAGAAAAGTCTTTCTGAGAAAAAAAAACCAAACTATAACCCGTTTTTGTACAAAGGAACTTGCCACGACACTACAATCCAAGTGCAAAGCTCAATACTTTAAACTACGTAGCTCGGGCACGTGTTTACTTGTTACATATTTAATGTATATTGTGATGATATATGTACTACTATACTTAGATACGTATATATATATATATGATGTGCGCAAAATGCAACATATAAATTACATCAATTGTGGCATAAAACTAACCCTTTTTTAGTACTAATGTTGGAAAAAGTGTGCTTTTGTCTTCCTTTTGTATTTTCAGGATTAAATGAGCTCAAATTAACAAAAGAAGCAAAAAGGCAGCTAAATCTAACATAAATACAAGAAAAGGAACAAACGTGACATGCCCGACCTCCCCAAAAGCATCTTCCCAAGCAAAACAAGATAACAGAAGGCTGAACACGTCCCGTGCTCAGTGAGCACGGGGGCGTGCCCAAGTGTCAGCATAAAAGACGAAGTTGTAGAAGCTTCCATCGCCCACCACGGGGCCGTGCTCAGCGGACACGGGGTCGTGGTCAACTATAAGATTCGTAGAATCCAGGCAAATCTTGATAGTACAGATATGCTTCTGCACATGGGGTCGTGCCCAGCGGACACGGGGCCGTGGTCAACTAATACAGACAAGAGCAATTAATTAAGACAGGGAAGGATGTGGACACGGGGCCATGCCCACTGGACACGGGGCCGTGCCCGAGCTTCTGTTCAGCCTATAAATAGGAGTGCTTGGCTCAAGCTCAAACCATCCCTTGGCACACCACCTCTCTCACACTTCACCCACCACCCACCACCACCATAACACCATCATCCACCACCATCATCCATTGTCCATCATAGAGTGTGTGAGTCGTCTCGGGATCCAAGATTAATCGTAAGAGTTCTTGACAATCAAGGCCATGTTTGCCTAAGTCTCTTACATCACTTGGTGAAGACAAAGTGTCTAGTGTAATACTTTTTATTTTTAATCTTTTCGCACTTTTTAATTGGTTATGTATTAATGACTTTAATAACTAGTTTCTTATGTTGAAGGTGATTCTTCCTTATCGTTTGTCCGTGGTGTCTTGGCATTATTTTACTGTCTATATAAAATAAAAGATTTTCACCATTCATATCTCCACGGTCTATATGGAGGTATGTTGGCTACCTGGTCGGGGGTTAAGGGAACGGTTTGGTAAGAGTCTTGCCATTGTTCAGTGTATAGATCCTGCAAAGGACCTGGGTCAAATTTAGTAGGACCTCTTTCAATACTTAACGGTATTGGATGGCGGGGGTCCAAACTCTTTGATCCCCTCATAAGTTAAACTACTATTAATACTTTAACCCGGCTACTTAGGACTGTATCCCTGCTGACTCAGACTACTTAGCCGAGGGTAACGTCACCTTCAAAAGAGGGGCCTACCACATTATGCATTAATAACTTAATTAATTATCTTTCAATAATCCGACCCTTTAGGATTATATCCTTGCTGACTCAAACTACTGGGTTGAGGGTAACGTCACCTTCAAAAGAGGGGCCTACTACAATAACTAAGATAATCTCTTAAATAGTGCAAAAGTGCGGAAATAATCAAAGGTTACACTAAACACGAGTCGGAGCCAAGTGATTCATCTTGTCTATCTGTTTTTACTTTATTTTTATTTTCAGCATTTTAGTTAGTTTTTATTTTTCTTAGTTTAAAACCTTTTTCTAAACTTTTGATTTGATTAGACGTTGAGGATAAACCGGTACTAAAAGCTCTTGTATCCTTGGACGACCTCGGTATCTTACCAACACTATACTACGCTCACGATGGGTGCACTTGCCCATATGTGTGTTTAGTGTTAGTAAATATCATGTTTTATAAATTTAAAACTTGGCTAAAGAAAGTGTAAAAGGGCTTAAAATATACTTAAACTTATATACACACTTCACACGCATCAAGTTTTTGGCGCCGTTGCCGGGGACACAAGGATTTTAAAAAGTTAGGAATCAACGGCCAAATCATTTTTTTTTATTTTTCTATTTTTTTTAGGATTTTTCTTAAATTTTTCAGCTTCTGCAGAACTCAGCACGGGCCGTGCCTGGTCAGACACGGGCCATGCCCAGCATTGTTACTGGCAGTTTTTATTTTCCGAGCTACAGAGAGCTGAGCACGGGGCCGTGTCGGTGCAACACGGGGTCGTGTCCAACTCCCCAGTAACAGGGATCCGGAAAACAATCACTGTATCTCCGACCACGGGCCGTGTTCACTGAACACGGGGCCGTGGTGAACCTTCTGACCAACGTTCTTTTCTGTTTTTATTGCAGGACTTGGAACCCAGACGCCACATTTGAATTCCCTACGTAGTGCATGAGCTCCAGTTCTAGTAGAGACATAAAAGAACCTTTAGAAGAACCCGAACGCTTTCTCAGAAAAAGACTTAAAGCTAAAAACCAAGAGAAAGTTTCGGGGGACCCACCTCCAATGGCGGACCAACGTACCCTCATGGATTACCTACGGCCCACTGTAGGTAATCTCAGCGCCGCTATCAATGCACCGAATGTCGAAGCCAATAACTTCGAACTTCGACCGCATTTGATACAAATGCTTCAAAACTCCGCAACCTTTCATGGGCTTGCGGACGAGGATCCCCATCTACATATTACTAATTTCTTAGAAATATGTGATATCTTTCGGATCAATGGAGCATCAAACGACGCCATCCGCCTTCGAATGTTTCCATTTTCACTAAAAGACCGAGCTAAGGCTTGGCTTAACACCCTCCCAGTTGGCTCGGTAAACACCTGGGATGAACTAGCCCAAAAGTTTCTATATAAGTATTTCCCTCCTGCTAAAACGGCTAAATTAATGACTGAAATTAATACATATTCTCAAGAGGATGGGGAATCCTTATATGAAACTTGGGAAAGGTTCAAGGAGCTACTAAGAAAGTGTCCTCATCACGGTCTTGCGGTATGGCAACAAGTATCCACTTTCTACAATGGGTTGTTGCCACACACAAGACAAACACTTGATTCTAGCTCCGGGGGACTTCTAGGTAATCGTCGCCCAAATGAAATATATAATCAAATTGAGGAAATTGCTCAAACCAATTTTCAGTGGCATACTCCCCGAGGTAATAAATCTATTGCCCCGGGCGCCCATAAGGTTGATGAAAGCACTTCTTTACAAGCCCAAATCGAGGCCCTCTCTTCAAAAATCAAAAAGTTAGAATTTGCAAAAACGGCCTCGGTTATGGCTTGTGAGGGGTGTGGTGGACCACATGAAAATTGGAGTTGTATGAAAGAAGTAGACGATCAAACAGAAACGGTAAACTACATTGATAATAGACCTAGGCCGTCGGGTCCACCAACGGGTACCTACAACCAAGGATGGCGTAACCACCCTAACCTTGGTTGGAGAGATCCCGGCAATATTAGTAACCAACAAAACCAACGAACTAACTTTCAACAACCACAAAACTTTTCTCAACAACAAGGTGGACGAGAAAGGCTCGAAGATACTGTATCTCGCCTCATCTCCGACACCGAAAAGAAAAACTCGGATCGATTTCAGCAATTGGAATCGAATTTTAGAAATCAACAAGCTAGCATTCAAAACATCGAAAAACAATTAAATCAAGTAGCTCAAAATTTCTCCGAGAGACCACAAGGCGCGTTACCAAGCAATACCGAAACCAACCCAAAAGCGCAAGTACATCTCATCACATTGAGAAACCGAACCGTGGGTCCCGAGGAGGCTCCATTACCGCCGGCTGAAAGAAGCCAATCCAGCCAAACCACGACTACACCCGCACCCCAACCAGAAAAGGCTTCTCCACCAAATCAAGAGCCCACCAAGACTCCTCCGGTTCCATACCCCGGTCGGTTAAATCGTCAAAAGACCGATGAGCAATTCGCAAAGTTCGAAAATTTACTAAAACAATTGCATGTTAATATTCCTTTTATCGAGGTCCTAACCCAAATGCCTAAATATGCAAAATTTATGAGGGACTTCCTCACTCATAAAAGGAAAATTGAATCATTGCAATTAGTTAACTTAGGCGAAGAATGCTCCGCCTTAGTACTCAACAAGCTCCCGCAAAAGAAAATTGATCCCGGAAGCTTCACGATTCCTTGCTCAATTGGGGAATCCGCCATTCGTAATGCACTAGCCGATCTTGGGGCTAGCATTAACCTCATGCCCACATCAATGTTCAAACGACTCGGCCTAGGAACAATGAGCCCTACAAAGATGAGCATACAACTCGCCGACAGATCCGTCAAATTTCCACAAGGTATCGCTGAAAATCTATTGGTCAAAGTTGACAATTTCGTTTTCCAGGCCGACTTTGTCATCCTAGACATCGAGGAAGATGTCCCTCTCATTCTCAGGAGGCCATTTCTAGCCACCACCCAAGCAGTGGTGGATATGAATGACGGAACACCAACATTGAAGTTTGGGGACGAGGAAGTGAAGTTTGGAGTTGGAAAAAAAGTAGAAGACGAAGACCCGGTCAACTACATGAAGGTCATAGACTCAAGCTTGGATGACGCTCTCCGACGGTGTAGCATGGGATGCGAAACATCCCATTTGGGTAACATATGACCAGGCTTTGGGTCTAGCCAAGGACCCTTATAAACGTGGCGCACCACGGAGGCATTCCGCGGAACTATCCTTAGTTTAGTTTAGATTAATCTTTATGTTTTCTAGTTAGTTTTAATTTTCAGGAATAAAACACACTCGGGATGGCAAAGGATGCAAGGGAAACTTGAACCAGCACCCCATGCAGGAAAACAGGGCCATCCGACAATTTTCTTCGTTAACAGTAAGTTTAGCACGGGCCGTGTCCGCCCAACACGGCCCCGTGCTGCACAGTCTGCAGAAAATGCCCAGTTCAGGTAATCTGGGCACGGGCCGTGTTCACCCAACACGACCCCGTGTCCAGGCTTCTGTTTCTCTTTTTCAATTTTGTTACTGGCACTTGAACACGGGGCCGTGCCCGGACAACACGGGGCCGTGTCCAGCGCCCAGTAACACAATTTTTTTGCTTTTTCACACCTTTTTGCACATTCAATCAACCTAAAAACTTATTTTTGAGACACATTGAGGACAATGTGTAATTTAAGTATGGGGGGGGGGGGGATGCTAAAACCTTGAATCTTGCAAGTCCTAATAACAAGCCTTACACAAAACTCTATTGGAACGGCTAATCACCCCAAATTTTTTTCAAAAAATTTCATTTTTTTTAACTTGTCTAGGTTTAATTTGGGAATTTCAAAATTCTAAAAAGGTTATATTTTTACAAATTTACAACCGATAGCGTCGTGATAAAAAGAACCAACATAAGAAAATTATGAAAAGGCATGACAAGCTTAGTTAAAATTTAATTATATATACTTGATCACATAAAAACCCATTCACACAAAAGTGAGTTTTGAGACTTTATTGAGCATACAAATACATATCTTTAAATTAAATGCTCATTTTTCGTTTCTTGTGTGAATAGCCGCTTGGTTCTTACAACTCTAGAACTTGCCACGACGATACATTCCCGGTCCTTACCAACTTAAACCCGAGTAAGTAAATGATGGAGGCATTAGGACTAACCTTTTTTTTTTATTTTCTACACCATTATTTTTTTTTTTTACCACCTACCCAAAATCCCCCTAGTTAACCCCTTTGAGCCTAAACCTTTTCATTTCTTAACCCAAACCAAACACCCTTTCACCCACCAAAACCTTTTTATTTTTAACCCTTTGTTTTAGTAACAAGCTCGGTTTTTCGTATGAATTTCAAAAAAAAATAAAAAATGTTGATGATGAAGCAAAAGAAATAAAAACAAGCAAGTTCATCAAAAATAACTTTGTTTGAATTATGGCTTCATCAAAATAAAAACTGCAAAAATAAAAAGTCTTACGAAAACCGATGCTTTTTACGCTTTTCGCCCTATATAACATAAATACAAGAAAAGGAACAAACGTGACATGCCCGACCTCCCCAAAAGCATCTTCCCAAGCAAAACAAGAGAACAGAAGGCTGAACACGCCCCGTGCTCAGTGAGCACGGGGGCGTGCCCAAGTGTCAGCATAAAAGACAAAGTTGTAGAAGCTTCCATCGCCCACCACGGGGCCGTGCTCAGCGGACACGGGGTCGTGGTCAACTATAAGATTCGCAGAATCCAGGCAAATCTTGATAGTACAGATATGCTTCTGCACACGGGGTCGTGCCCAGCGGACACGGGCCGTAGTCAACTAATACAGACAAGAGCAATTAATGAAGACAGAGAAGGATGTGGACACGGGGCCGTGCCCACTGGACACGGGGCCGTGCCCGAGCTTCTGTTCAGCCTATAAATAGGAGTGCTTGGCTCAAGCTCAAACCATCCCTTGGCACACCACCTCTCTCACACTTCACCCACCACCACCATAACACCATCATCCACCACCATCATCCATTGTCCATCATAGAGTGTGTGAGTCGTCTCGGGATCCAAGATTGATCGTAAGAGTTCTTGACAATCAAGGCCATGTTTGCCTAAGTCTCTTACATCACTTGGTGAAGACAAAGTGTCTAGTGTAATACTTTTTATTTTTAATCTTTTCGCACTTTTTAATTGGTTATGTATTAATGACTTTAATAACTAGTTTCTTATGTTGAAGGTGATTCTTCCTTATCGTTTGTCCGTGGTGTCTTGGCATTATTTTACTGTCTATATAAAATAAAAGATTTTCACCATTCATATCTCCACGGTCTATATGGAGGTATGTTGGCTACCTGGTCGGGGGTTAAGGGAACGGTTTGGTAAGAGTCTTGCCATTGTTCAGTGTATAGATCCTGCAAAGGACCTGGGTCAAATTTAGTAGGACCTCTTTCAATACTTAACGGTATTGGATGGCGGGGGTCCAAACTCTTTGATCCCCTCATAAGTTAAACTACTATTAATACTTTAACCCGGCTACTTAGGACTGTATCCCTGCTGACTCAGACTACTTAGCCGAGGGTAACGTCACCTTCAAAAGAGGGGCCTACCACATTATGCATTAATAACTTAATTAATTATCTTTCAATAATCCGACCCTTTAGGATTGTATCCTTGCTGACTCAAACTACTGGGTTGAGGGTAACGTCACCTTCAAAAGAGGGGCCTACTACAATAACTAAGATAATCTCTTAAATAGTGCAAAAGTGCGGAAATAATCAAAGGTTACACTAAACACGAGTCGGAGCCAAGTGATTCATCTTGTCTATATGTTTTTACTTTATTTTTATTTTCAGCATTTTAGTTAGTTTTTATTTTTCTTAGTTTAAAACATTTTTCTAAACTTTTGATTTGATTAGACGTTGAGGATAAACCGGTACTAAAAGCTCTTGTGTCCTTGGACAACCTCGGTATCTTACCAACACTATACTACGCTCACGATGGGTGCACTTGCCCATATGTGTGTTTAGTGTTAGTAAATATCGTGTTTTATAAATTTAAAACTTGGCTAAAGAAAGTGTAAATGGGCTTAAAATGTACTTAAACTTATATACACACTTCACACGCATCAATATATATATATATATGACAAAGATCCGTTAGGAACCACCCCTTATTTCGAGAAGCGCGAGAACCAATGTGAACACAACCAAAAATAGCTAAAAAACACACAAATTTTTTTTTAATATTTTTTATGTTAAAATCGCCAATTTTAGTAGCAAAAAAAAAATTAAATTTTTGTTTTAAAAATTTTTTGTCTACTAAAAGTAGCGATTTTAACATAAAAATATTAAAAAAATTTACATTTTTTTTTTATTTTTTTAGATTTTTTTTTTATTTTTTTAGGTTTTTTGGGGGTTTAGTTTTTAGCATTTTAGCTTGGGGGGGGGGGGGGTTTAGGTTTTTGGGGGGTGGGGGAGGGGGGTTTAGGTTTTTTTTGGGGGGGGGGGGGGTGGGGGTTAGGTTTTTTTAGGTTTTTTGGGGGTTTTAGTTTTTAGCATTTAGCTTGGGGGAGGGGGGGGGGGTTTAGGGGGTGGGGGTTAGGTTTTTTTAGGTTTTTTGAGCTATTTTAAGTTGTGTTCACATTGGTTCTCGCGGTTCTCGCAATAAAGGTGGTTCTCGCATGAACCTTACCCTATATATATATATATATATATATATATATATATATATATATATATATATATAGGGGAGGGCTATATAGAAAACCCTTATGTTTTTGGAAAACTCAGGAAACTCAAATCTCCCCCCATTTTTACCCAACCTCCCGACATTTTTTTTTTTTGAAAAAAATAACACATGTAATATACATGTTTTAAGAGTTTTGGGCCAAAAAAAACAAAAAAGCGCCGAAGGGATGTTTTTAAAAAAAATAAACAAATTTCAGCAAACTTCGGGTGACTAACATGTGTTAGGCAAAAAAGGCTGAAACTTGCTGAAATTTGTTTTTTTTTTAAACATTCCTTCGGCGCTTTTTTGTTTTTTTTGGCCCAAAACTCTTAAAAACATGTATATTACATGTGTTATTTTTTTTTTAAAAATGTCGGGAGGTTGGGTTTTCTAGGGTTTTCTCAAAATGGAGGGTTTTCTACCTAGCTTTAGCCTATATATATATATATATACACGTGTACTTGTGTGCATTGATCAATCCTCCTTCTACTTATTTTTCCAACACTACGACGTCATTCTCATGCTGTGTTTTCAGGATATGAAGACAATGAGCGGACGCAGAAGAGGCAACGTTAACATGACTCAGGATCAGCTGACGAGCCTGGTCAATACCGTGGATGCAGCTTTGGCAGCCCATCCTGGAGGTAAATGAGTCGTTCTAGGATGTTTAGATCCTACTCTCGTACCGTTTTATTGTTCTTAAATTTGTTCGCTTCGTTTTGCATGACCGGACAACCTGCACCTCCTCAACCTCGCGTTTGCATGTGCAAAACCTTCATGGATTGCAAACTCTCACCTTCAATGGCACTGAGGGAGCCATAGGCCTTCTGCACTGGATCAAGAAGGTCGAATCCGTGTTTGTTATGTGTGAATGTCCTGTTGCTAATTGGGTGAAGTTTGCTACTGGTACTCTCGAAGGAAACGCGCTTTCTTGGTGGAATGTGCAAGTTCAGATGCTCGGGTTAGCGAATGCCAACGCTACTCCCTGGAATGACTTCAAGAATTTGATCAAAGAAGAGTACTGTCATAGGGATGACATTCACAAGCTCGAGAATGAGTATATGAGCTGAAAAGGTTGGGTCGAAAATCGAGACGTACACTAAGCGATCCAACGACTATGTTGCTCTTTGCCTCAACATGTCTCAGCCTGCCTATCGAAGAATCGAGCTGTATATCAGGGGTCTGGTTCCTAAAATCCAAAGTCTGGTGACTTCAGCTAACCTCCCCACGATCTAGCAAGTTATCCGTCTGGCACATCGTCTCACTAATCAAGCTGTGGAACAGGGCAAGCTGCCCAAACGTATCGGTACTACTGCTGAAACTTATGGCGACAACAAGCACAAATGGGATGGAAACCAGGGCAAAGATGCTAATCCTACACAAACCCCCAGCTCAACAGAGGAAGTTTGAGAACAGCAAAGGCCAGCACCAACAAGCTAACTAAAATCAAGACGGTTACCGAGGGAACCACCCCAAGTGCAACAAGTGTTAAAACAACTAAGAGAAAAGAGAAGAAAAGAACTCAATACAATCAAATGTTTGACAGATCGGTTATAAAACCGGTTTTCTTTTCTTTTCATTTCTTTTGTAACCGGTTCGGTTACTAACCGGTTTGACCGGTTATGAGCAGGTTTCAAATTATGCTTGACAGATCGGTTATAAAACTGGTTATTAAAAAAACCAGTTATTAACCGAAGTAAATAAAAAACCGGTTTATAACCGGTTAACCGTTAACGTTATAATAAAAACCGGTTATTTTGTGCCAGCGATAGCAAACGGTAATATTACCGTTGCAGGCTCTTTCTAGCCGTTTTTTTTTTGTTTTTGTTTTTTTTTTGCCCAAAATCCATCTCCAACTTAGTATAAAATGGTGGTGGGTGTTTAGGTTCAATCACACCACTCTCTAATCTCCAAAAACTCTAAAAAACGCTCCCATTCTTGTTCGATAACTCTCAAAAAACTATGGCAACCTCTAGTGCCCATGATTCGGTCAATGTTGGCGAGTCTACAACCGACACGGTGGTTCGTGTTGTTCCAACGAAGCGCAACCCCGATGTTTGGCAACATTTCGATTTGTGCGAGATGGCCAACGGTAAAAAAAAAGCGTGTTGTCATCATTGACAAAACTTTTACGCCAAAACCGCAAACTCCACCTTGAAACAACACATCGAAAAACCGTTTTGCAAGGCGTTGAAACAACAACCCGTTAGTGGTCAAGCTTCCATGGCAAGTGATGGTGTTAATTTGTTCAACTACAATTTCAATATGGCTAGGGAGGAAATGGCGAAGTTTGTAATCCAAGAAAGTTTGCCGTTCAACCATTTCGACAACCAACGCTATACAAAGATGGTTCAACGAACTCTCCAACCACGATACACCCATGTAAGTCGTGCTACTCTTAGGAGGGATTGTTTAAAATTGTGGAAAAATTCTAAACTAGAATTAATTTCTTATTTTGAAAAATTAGAAACCGGTGTTAACTTGACTAGCGACGTTTGGTCCGCACCGCATGGTTCACCCGATTCGTATGTTTGTGTCACCGCCCATTGGATTGAACCGGCGACATGGCAAATGATGAAACGCATGATTTTGTTTAAATTATTCGATTACCCTCACACCGGTGAAGCTATATATAAAGTAATCGACAAATGTATTACAACATACAAGTTGGAAAAAAAGGTTTTTTCAATATCTTTTGATAACGCCTCAAACAATACGACTTCGTTAATGCATTTAAAATTAAAATACAATCCGAATTGTGAGGGTATTTTTTTCCATAGTCGATGTGTTGCACACATCATAAATTTGGTCGTTCAAGACGGTTTAAAGGTTATCGAACCACAAAAAGAAGCTTTTAAAAGAATGTTACGAAGTATATTTAGTAACAAGCAAAGACATGCAAAATATATTAAAACTTGTAAGGAAGCGGGTCGAATATGCTTAGGACCCAATTGGGACGTTGCTCATAGGTGGAACTCGACTTGCATCATGTTTGAAAAAGCTATTTTGCAAAAGGAAAGTTTAATAGAATTTCATAACATTTTGGCTAGTCGTAGAAAGTGTCCGCCTTACCAACCATCGGGTTGGGCTACTATTGAAACGGTTACACAATTGCTTCAAGTTTTCAAAACAACAACAAAGACTTTATTGGGGGTTTACTATCCAACAAGTTCATTGGTACTTCACAATTTGTTTAAAATGTGTTTGAAATTAAACGATTTGTCGGTTAGAGGTAGACCATATAGTGACATGGCGGATACGATGAAGGAAAAACTAAGAAAATATTTTAAAGAACTACCGGCGGTTTTCACTTGTGCCGCCACTCTAAACCCTTGTTTTAATATTTTTGGAACCGGGTCTTTGATTGAAAAAAATTGCAAACAAGTTGAATTTAAACACCCCTCAAGAACCATACTTTGGTGAAGCCGCAAAATGTCGTTTCAAAGATCAACTTTCAAAATTGTTTGATGTTTATGTAACAAAATATGGTACAACCTCGTCACACATTCACGAGTCAATGAGAAACGCCGCTTTTGGTGAAGGTTCAAGTATGGAAGATCAAGATTTGTATGATTATAACCAATTGCATGATGAGTCGAGTCAAATGCATCGTGGTAACACTAGTAGTAGTGAACTCGGTCGGTATGGTGGGTCGAACTTTCTTCAAATGATGAGTTCACAAGAATTTAAAAATTTTGATTTGTTGGTTTGGTGGAAAAGTAAGGAAGATCAATTTCCGATCTTAGCCACAATGGCCCGAGATTAACTAACGGTCCAAGCTTCCACGGTAGCTTCGGAATGTGCTTTTTCTATTAGTGGTAGGGTGATTTCGATAAGGAGGACTCGACTAACCCTAAAGGCGGTCGAGATGTCGATTTGCTTGAAAGATTACTTGGATGCGACAGAGAGGTGTCAACACATACGCTCACTCGAGGGAGAATTAGATTACGAAGGCGAAGTGTACGGACGAGGTCCAAGCCGAATTGGCAACCCCAATGACCGACGAAGAAGCCGAATTAGATGAATTTGTTGGTGCATACGTCTGTCGACTTCGTCTTGTATCGAGTCTTGTATTAGAATAAATAGATCAGGGCACGTTTTACGAGGAAACTGTTAAAAATAGGTCTAAAGATAATTTCCCACGAAATAGCAAAGTGTTATTTCGCTTGGTAATTTCGCACGAAATTACTATTTCGTGTGAAATGTGATTTCGCTTGAGCAAGTTCATGCGAAATTAGCTTGCCTATATATAGTTGCCTGGTCTGTGTCATTTGTAACAAAATTAGATTCCGGTTTGAGAGCCGAAGTGCTGCCGAAGTGTCGACTCGCTATAAAACTTTGTCAAATCAATCTAAAGACAGTTTAAAGTGTATATCTAGCTGAATTGAACTCGATACGTCTGTTTCCGCCTTTCGTATTGAGCAAAAACTCTTCTGATCGACTCGTTTGGGTCAGAAAACGATCCTACAAGTGGTATCAGAGCTCAGGAGGAAGAGTTCTTACCAATTCAGCTGCAAATTCTGATTTCTACACTTTCTTTTCAAAATTAAACTTGTTTTCACGGCCAAAATGTCTTGAATTTCACATATTATACGCGCAATAGTGTTTTAACAAACCCTTGAAATTTTCAGACCTAAAATCGGACTAAAACCTGATCAATTGGACCAAAATCAGCTCGAGATGATGACATCAGCAGTATTTCGCATGGAATAGCTTCTTAATTTCACACGAAATTAGTATTTCGTTTGAAATTTTGGTTGATTTCACACGAAATTAGTATTTCGTTTGAGTATTTCGTACGAAATTAGTTGATTTCGTTTGAAACTGGTATTTCGTTTGGTTATTTCGTACGAAATTACCTATTTTGTTTGAAAATTCTAATTTCGTTTGAGTTGGTATTTCGTTTGAAGTTGTTTTGCAGGTGATTTCGCATCAGTTGGTTATTTCGCTTGAGTGGTAATTTCGCTTGAATTGTTATTTCGTTTGAAAGTGACTGTTTGTGAAAATTTTCTCCGAAAAATGGAAGAAGAGTTTTATAACGCATTTGCTACTGCCCCGAGTACTCCAACTGCCATTGCTCAAAGCATGAACATGGAAAATGAAGCTGGAACTTTGCAAAAACCCGTGAAGCTAATGGGAATTGAGGAGTATTATGGTTGGAAAGATCGGTTTGAAAACTGGGTTCAAGCTAATCATTTGAGGTCTTGGGAGTGTGTTGAGAAAAAGTATGTTCTACCACGTACAGATTTGGGAGTTGAGAAAAAGATTTTTGAATTTACTGATAAAGAACGAGACATGTACAAAGCAGAAAAGATGATGATCAGTTTACTCCAGCAAGCTATTAAAGAAGACATATTTGTATTGCTTCAACATGATAAAACTTCACCATCAATTTGGGAAGCACTTCGAATTAAGTTTGAGGGAAGTGAGAAGATGATCAAGAGTAAAAAGGCATTGTTAAAGAAAGAATTTGATTTATTTTCAAGTTTGCCGGGAGAAGATACTAAGAAATTGATCGAAAGATATTATCAGTTAGTACGGTCAATGTCATTGTTAAACATCAACAAATATCGTGAGGAATGGGTTGACAAATTAGCTGATGCTTTACCTCAGAAAGAATGGGGTACATTTTTTATGATACTAAAGAATACTGGAGAATATGATGGTTTGACAATTTCTCAGTTCATTGAAAAGATTGAAGGTCAAGATCTGGAACAGCAAAATATTGCTAGAATGAACAATCCAAGTCCACAACAAGATGTGAAAATGTATTTCAAAGGGAGTGTTCAGAATGTAGAAGCAAGTCCGAAAATCCAAACTGCTTTCAGTGCTGAAAATTCATCCGGATCTGTCAATCAAAGTCCAAGCAGTAGTAGTGGATTTTCATCATATCCAAGTGTTAATCCAAAGGAATCAACCTCAAGTCATCAGTTTCAAAGTTCAAATAGCAGTAATGGTCATGTATTACATTGCAACATTGCGTTGCATGTTCAGAATGGTCAAAATTTTTCTGAAGAAGTGGCTAAAAGTCATATGTCGTTACTGGCTACAGTGTTGGAATCATATGAAGGGTTGGTTGCAGGAAGGATTGGAAATCCCATGCTGACAAAAGAGGATTACGATCAGATAGATGCTGAGGAAATGGAGCTGATGGACATTAAATGGTGTTTAGCTAGTGTTTTGAGAAGAGCTGAAAAATTTAAAATGATTACTGGAAGAAATGATTTTCTGGATGCTAATGTTTCAACTTTGGGTTTTGATAAATCTAAAGTTACTTGTTTTCGTTGCAGGGAGAAAGGACATTTCAAGAGAGAATGTAAAAATCGAGAAGCAAGTGGAGCGCAGAATCCGTTTGGAAAAGATGATTACTATCGGAAAGCTATTTATCAACAAGTTGCTCATCAACCGTATCAACAAAAGGAACCACAAACTGCACATGCTAAAATGATCGAAGAAGCAAATAAGAAAGCTTATTATGGCATAATTGATCAAGATGATGAAAAAGTGGCAGAAGGTTTCAGTTGGGATAAATACATTCCACCTGATTCAAAAGTAGTAGCTCTCATTCCACAGATAGTTCAAAAACCAGATTTGATGAAAGAATGGATGAAAGTGTTTGCTGATGATGAGAAGAATGAAGATGATGAATCTAGTTCTTCAGATGATAGTTCAGAACAGACACAAGTGTTTGATCAATCATCAAATGATGACAGTGATGATGAGGAAGAAATGCATATTAATATTGCAAAAACTCATTTATCTCCTAAAAATTTTCAATTTTATTTTGCAGGTAGAGTGGAGAAGCTGAAGGAGAAACAAGCAGCAAAAGAAAAGAAAAAGGTGAAAAGTGAGAGTGTTGTTTAGGAAAAGATTTTTGAACAAAGTGAAGAGGATAAAGCTACTGATCAGGCAGTTGAAGCTGAAAAAGTGTTTGAAGCTGAGATAGTGGTTGAAGTTGATAAGATGGTCGAAGTTGAAAGGATCATCGAAGTGGAAAAGATTATTGAAGTTATAAAACCTTGCTTAAAGTGTTTGGAGTCATGCAAGAAGTGTGAGGAGAAAGATGATAAATTGAGTGAGCAAGACAAGATGAAAGAAAATTTATTGTTCAATCTCAATTACGTGAAAGAATCATATGATGTGTTGAATAGAACAGTAACTGGTCTACAAAAGACAAATTCTGAAAGAGAAGATGCGTTAACAATGATGAATGCGGTGATGATGACGAAACAGAAGGCCATTAATCATTACATTGAAGAATATGCAAAGCTGAAGCAAGATTTGGAAACTGAAAAGATTGAGAATGAAAGAATTAGACGATTGTTGCAAAGTTATTCTAGTTCTGATTATTTGATTGATCGAATTTATCCAACTGTTGCAGGTTTTGAAGCATTTCAAGACAAGAAGACTGAAGAAAAGGATACTGGTAAGAAACAAAGTGCAAATTATAACAAGTGTCCGCCTCCGATTTGGGAAGGTTATTCTCCCAGAAAACCAAATGAGGAGCAAATCAAAAAGGCTGTCAATATAAAGTTAAAGTCCGAAACAATTGATGATTTACCAGAAAATATTGACGTCACGTTTACATCGTCTGACACTGATCATGAGTCTGAGTTAATAAAGAAAGTGGTCGATCAGGTGTTGGATAAAGATGAGGAGTCAGAGTCAAAGTCCGAATCCAAGAGTTCGAGTTCATCAGTTGATAGTCAAAAGTCGTCGGTCAAAAGGGTTTACAATAAAGAATTCCTGTTATCAAAATCTAATTTGAATGACGAACCAATCAAAATGGCATATACTTTGATTGATTCCGACAAATTATATTCTGATGAGGAATTTCCAATAAGAGGTGTTAAAACTGAAATGATCAAAAAGGTTTTCAAATTAACAGAAATTAATATTTCTGAAATAAAAGATGTAAATCTTTATGAAAAACCAAGACTTTACACCTCAAGAGATCAACAAAGGTTAAATAAGAAAAAGGATTACAGATCTGGTTCAGGTTATCGAAAGAAACCAAACCATAACAGTAATTTCAAAAAGAAAGGCTTAGGTTTTATTCTACCTAAAAATCATGAAAATTATAAAAATGATAAACCAAAAACTGTATTTGTTTCAGGGACAAGTTCGGAAGAAGAACAAAAGAGCTCATTCTGGAAGCAAACAAACAAAGAGTTCTTTGCAGAGAAACAAAAATTTGAGCAGAATGGAGCTTACCAGAGAAAGGAGACAAGAACATGTTATCGATGTCAAGAAGTTGGTCACATTGCCTGGAACTGTCCATTGGCAACCGACACAAAACAGGAAGTTGTTTCTAAACTTAAAGAAAAGATTGTTGATAAAACTGAACCACCAACTGAAAAGTTCAAAGTGTTTAAGAACTCAACATATGAAGTTGGTGAATGTTCGAAAAGATTTTACAAAAGAAGAGTCAATCTTGACAACCAGAAATGGGTTGTTAAGACATCAGATGTGAAATCTGGCGATGAATCTGACTCATCAAAGTCAGACGAGCCACATGTTGAGCTAAAAATTGAAACATCAGTACCGCCAATGGATGATGTCAATTTTCCACCATTGCGGGCTGAAAATTTTAAACAAAAAGTTGGAAAGGTTGATTTCTTGCATCAATTCTATTATGAGAAGAAAGAATTTGATGTCGAAAAGGTTTTTAATGGAAATGTTAAAAAGATTTTTGGGAAGATGGTCGATGGGAAGGTAAAAGGGGTAAAAGATTTTTATGAAACAAAGAAAGCATCTTACTACCCGAGTGAAACTGAAGAGGTCACATCCAAGTTTGGTGAAGCTTGGATGTCTGTATTTCATATGTGAAAAAGTATGATTTGCCGGAGCTTCCAGGTTGGTAAGTGTGAAGCAGGTATCGGAATCTTTCTTGAGAAATTCACAAAAGTGATTTCGACTTACAATTGGTAAATCAGGGACATTAAGTTGTACTTGATTTTCTACAAGTGGTATTTGTTGTTTGAATTTAAAACTGTTATATGTTTCAAGTGGTTGATAAAACAAGGTGATGAATTGATCCCCTAACCTACAAGGGGTAAAATCAACAAAACTAATTTTCCGGAAAAACCATTTGATTAAAAAAACTTAAGTGTTTTGAAATCACAATGGGAAAATAGTTTGTTGTCAGGGGGAGTTCTGATTGTTTATGTCAAGTGGATGGCGATTTGAAGCGATTCGATATCAGTTGTTATTTTACTTGTACAGTTTGTTTTCAAATTTCCTTTAAATGATTTTGAATTTTAGGGGGAGTAAGAAATTTCAGAAAATCCAAAAACATTTGAAAATTTGAAAAAGTCAAAAACATGATAAAATGAAAATGGCATGCTAAAGAATTGGAAAGTTAAAATGTGATAAACGGTCTCACTGATGATGTGCCAGTAGGTTTTTGCACATTTAGTAGATTGTGTCGAGATATAAACCTAAATTTCAAACTTACTTATATCATGGGGAACATCTCTCGGATATATGGGTAACCCCTAAAATCTTGTTTGAAAGGTCCCTCTTTCTGAGATACTAGGTCTTTATACTCAGTGATATCTGGGGTATTATCCCGGGACTTCTGATTTTGCGGAAGCAATGGCCTAGTCCCCGAATAATACTTTTCGCTTGCTTGAAATATAGCATCACCCTCAGTACAAAAAATGATGAAACATTGAAAAATGCTAATCATGTGTTGTTGAAGAAAAGATTCTCTAAAGGGAACACACCTAAAGTCGAAGCCATCATCTCTCTGATTTTGTGGAAGCAATAGCCTGAGCTCTCATGGCCCTCGCATTTTAACCCTGTACAGATATCATCTAGGTATACTCACCTGTAAGACTGAATATTGGGATCTGGATACAGGAGTATATTCTGAGGTGGGACACGTGAATAAGTTTAAGTGCTTAAAACATTAATCTCGTATCTCGAAACAGTTGAACTTTGTGTGAAAATTTAAGTGGATCAGTATACTGACAATCTAAGTGAACTGTTTAGAACTTAAAATGTTTAAAGCTTAATGGTGTTGGTGATTTGTCTCATAAACTGATATGATCCTCTTACACAAACTCACAAAAATAGTGTCTGTAAATATTTCTTTATTGCATTTCATTATTTTAAAATCCAAAAAGATTTTAGTGTGTTTTAGCATAAAATTTTGAAAAATACAAAAAGATTTTCGACAACTGATGTTGGAGAGCTGATTTTCAAAATTCCGAGTGCTAAACATGACGGATATCAAGTAAGGGAGAGTCTGTTTGAAAGAAGTTTTAAATTTGAAAATTGGTATTCTTACAAGTGGTTCATCAGATTTTAACATTGTCAAATCATTTTGTACGATGCATGAAAATGATGGTTGTGTTTACAAGTGGTAAGCAGAGAATAAATTTGTCAAATTATAAATTTGTGAAATTTATTGTGAGGTAGAGATTGTGCAGGTTAGCCAGGTTTCGATCCTGAGCAGGATGTGAGCCAGGTCTCGATCTTGAACCTGTGGAAGCCAGACTGCGATCCTAAGCACAATTTAAGGGGGAGTCTGAAGTTGTGTAGAGCCAGATTCAGATCCTGAAGATTATGCAATTTGCTAATGCTGATGAACTTAAGGAATCAAGAGATCTGATCAAGAGTATTAGAGTGAGATAAGAGCTAGGTGGAGATCTTGGAGAAGAAGAGAAGACAGAGATTGAGGATGCTTTACATTATTAGATACTTTGGAAGAGTTTGAGAAGATTGATAAAGACTGAAGATTGAAGACTCGACACTGAAGACTCGTCAACATTCGAGGGGGAGTCTGTTGGTGCATACGTCTGTCGACTTCGTCTTGTATCGAGTCTTGTATTAGAATAGATAGACCAGGGCACGTTTTACGAGGAAACTGTTAAAAATAAGTCTAAAGATAATTTTGCACGAAATAGCAAAGTGTTATTTCGCTTGGTAATTTCGCACGAAATTACTATTTCGTGTGAAATGTGATTTCGCTTGAGCAGGTTCATGCGAAATTAGCTTGCCTATATATAGTTGCCTGGTCTGTGTCATTTGTAACGAAATTAGATTCCGGTTTGAGAGCCGAAGTGTTGCCGAAGTGTCGACTCACTGTAAAACTTTGTCAAATCAATCTAAAGACAGTTTAAAGTGTATATCTAGCTGAATTGAACTCGATACGTCTGTTTCCGCCTTTCGTATTGAGCAAAAACTCTTCTGATCGACTCGTTCGGGTCAGAAAACGATCCTACAGAATTCCTACGCAATAGTTCGAGTTCGGGTTCGGGTTCGGGTGAAGAAGATTAAACGAGGCTCAAGATATATTACTATTGTAGTCCCACTAAAAATATATATTACTGGACCTTCTTGCGGATTAATATTCTAAGTTTATGTATTTCCTTTTTAACGTTTATCGTTCGTATTTTCATTGTTATGTAATACCGTTTGTTCCAAGACTTAATGATATTATGTTTTAAATTTTTATACTTTTATTGTTAAGTTTTTATATAAAAAAACTGCATTTACAGTTCAAAAAACAACAAAAATAGTTGAAACATCAAGAAAAACAGCCAAAACAACTGAAAAACTGCACAAAAAAAAACATTCTGTGAACATTCTGCATGTTTCGGCAGAATCTGTTTTTTCTGGTTTTTCTTAACCGTTTTTTAATCGGTTTTTTAATCTGGTTAATATTCGATACAAAAAACCATTTTTTAAATCGGTTACAACCGGTTATGATCGGTTACATGTTTTCCATATTAAAACCGGTTAATAACCGGAACCGGTTTTTTAATAACCGGTTTTTTTCCTGCACTTTTTAACCGGTCCGGTTAATAACCATAACCGGTAAAAAAAACGATTTGTACACCTCTAAATCGGCACCACATTGGACCAGGTGCAGGGAATCACTGTCAGCGATGCAACAAAATGGGGCACGAGGCCAAGGATTGTAGAAGCCCTTATCCAGCAAGACAAAACCAACCTCAGCAGCAGCAGCAACAGCAACAACATCATGGTAACCGTAAGGGTTGTTTTCAGTGTGGAGCTAAAGGTCACATCAAGAAAAATTACCCCCAGCTGAATCAAAATAACAACCATGGAGCTGGAAACAACAACAATGGCGGGAACGATGCAAGAGGAAGAGTGTAACAACCCTCATTAAAAGTCCTATTTATATTATTATTTTATCCAATAGGAAACCTTAATTGAGACACCCAAGTAATTCTACGCGAACCTACAATTTTCAGAACAATCAGAATCAGGATTAGGGCCCTAAAACTCAGGGGGGGCATTCCCTACTCAACGATTATCTTTATAAGTTATTATAAAATTCGAATTTAATTATATCGTCGACTCAGCAGGCCTTCTCCCAAACGTGGCAAGCATATAGTGAAAATGCAACCCATACGATGCGCAGGGGTTTTTGTGCTACGATGCGCAGGGCTGGACAAAATTCAGCTATAAATAGAGGACATTGGCACTTGAATCTGGGCACTGAAACGACGTTCGAACTCCAAAATTACGCTGAGTTTTCGTCTGAATACCACAATTAACACACACAAAACTCTAATTAAGTATAGCGGGGTGCTGCAGAACAGGGTAATAACTCGATCGCTATTACGATTCATTGTCCGATCGATCAATATATCCAATGGATGTTTAAGTGCTGCCCACATTAGGGTTATACTTTGTCGTTCGTCGTTAATTCGATGAATGAGTTTAAGTATCGTACTTTGTCGTTCGTCGTTAATTCGATGGATGAGTTTAAGTATCGCACTTTGTCGTTCGTTGTGAGGGTTGATCTCGTGAGTTATCGTAAATGCTGTATTAGTTATGTACCTAGTTTGTATGCACTAGGTTACCAGGCTAAGAAATAGGCTAAGCTCTGCTCAAATTAAATCTGCAATATATATCAAGGATTATCTGTAGACTAAGCTTTGCTCGTAGAAATCTGCAATGTGAGTTCATTTCTCTTTTCTCACAGTTTGTGAGTCCACTCTATTTTCTCACAGTTTTATTACCTTTTTATGAAACAATTATATTTACAAAGATTTTACAGAATCCTAAATGATTACCAGTTATACTTACAGTAATTAAGTTTTTATATTAACTGCTGGTATGAAAGATTTTATATATTATTTGATTCTCATTATTATTTGCCAGAAAGTTAGTTAATATTATCATGATTACAATAACAGTGGAAATTATGCATTTTACTAAGATTATATTTTAGTCTTAGTCACGTTAAAATATTAAATAATGATATTACAATTATTTAATTTGATAAGTTATAGTAATTTGACATAAATTGATATATGTCATTTTCTGGATTAAATGGTTTTATGCCATAAGTAATATATTTGACAAAGAAATGTCCAAAGACACTAGTTGAGAGAATGATCAACAGTAATATAATCTGAGTCACTAGTTGAAAGAATGATCAACAGTGACATGACCGAAAGCACTAGTTGAAAGAATGATCAACAGTGTTATAGAATCACTAGTTGAAAGAATGATCAACAGTGATATGACCAGAATCATTAATTGAAAAGAATAATCAATATTGATATGATTATAGTCACAGGAATCGCCTAGTGACAGATAAATTGAATAATAGTAAAATATAATTAATTGATAAATTCACTATTGGACAAACGTGAGCCAATGGGTGATATGATTAATGTCATATTGAAACTGCTGCTATGTGACAAATACTGATTGAGTTCTATAAATATAAATAGATATAAAAACCTTAATACTGTAAGGTATAACAATATATTTTATAAAATGGAATGAATTCACTCAGTGTTTTCGCTGACAAAACCTTTTTCAAACATTTTTCAGGTAATTACAGTAAATTGGAATAAGAGCTGGATACGACACTGAAAGGCTTCAAGAAGTGGCTTATTTTATCAAATTAAGAAATATTGTTTTATGTAAACAAATTTATCTTATTAAAGCTACTTTTATAAAACATGGGTTCATCCCATCTATTTAATAAATAAAATCCGGTGTTTTTAAACTCTGATATTTTTCCTAACTCACGGTCCTGATGAAATTTCCGCTGCAACGTTTTTAAAATAATCAGCGGTACCGCTGGACTGTTCACGACTTCCGATTCCGTTCAGGGTGGGTCGGGGGTCGTGACAGAAGGTGGTATCAGAGCCAACTCAAAGAGCCACTTGTTTAAGCTATTTAGGTGTTCTTTTTATACCTAAACTTAAACAATAAAGTTAGGAAACTGATATAAATTAACATATGTATTATATATGAATATATATATATGTCGATATGCACATATAATATCCTGGAAGTATTGTTTTGTTTTCTGTGATATTAATAAGTGAAAATGTTTGCAATTCAGATGTCGAATGAAGTACCACATAATCCAGAAGTTCATGCTAATAATGAAAATCCTTTGGATAAAAATGCTATAGAAAATCTTATAGCCCAAGGAATAGCTAATGCTTTACCTTTAATAATTAAAGCTGTTAAAAATACCGTAGAACCTACCAAAGTTGTGAGTAGCAAGCATACTCGTGACGATGATTTTAGCCATAGAGTCAATGGAGGTAATGATGATATTATCAAAACCCCATTTCCCAAGAAAAAGAAGGCGATGACTCTCGGGTGTACCTACAAAGAATTTCTAACTTGTAAACCAACTGAGTTCGCAGGCAGTGAAGGAGCCACGACTGCTCTGCGATGGTTAGAAAAGACGGAAGCTGTTCTTACAATCAGCAAATGTGCCGAAGAAGATAAGGTGATGTATGCATCCAATCTCTTTAAGGAAGAAGCCTTAGAATGGTGGAATACAATTCTTCAGGCAAAAGGAAGCGACATGGCTTATGCCATGAACTGGGAAAAATTTAAGGAAGTGGCAGAAAGAAAATTTTGTCCTCCTTATGAAAAGGAACGAATAGCTAACAAGTTCCTAAATCATAAAATGATAGATGTGAATTGTCGTGAATATACGACAACGTTCTTCGAATATGCAAGAATGGTACCAACTCTGGCTTCGCCAGAACCTGTACTAATTTCTCGTTATATTTGGGGATTAGTTAGCGAAATCCGAGACATAGTTAAGGCCACTAGACCACAGACTATTGAAGAAGCAGTCGAACTAGCTAACATGCTGACAGATGGACTAATCCGCACAAGAGAAGAAAACAAGAAGAAAGAGTTAGCCCAGAAAATTTCCCAAGAACTCTACAAGAAGACAGGAACTGAATCGTCATTGGAGCAACCTATCTGTAGAAGCTGTAACAAAAAGCATTCAGGAAGATGCCGTTTTAGGAAAACATCCTACTGTGACTTCTGCAAGATGACCGGACATATAGAGGAAGAGTGTAGAAGGAAAACTAATATTTGTTTCAATTGCGGAGAAACAGGACACATCAAACCATATTGCCCTAAACTAACCAAAGCACTTGACAACAAGGTCAGAACAACAGACGGAGCTAAGAAGAACGCGCGAGCATTCGTACTTACTACGCAAGAAGCAGAAATGATTCCAAACGTAATCGCTCATATGTAATATCTAAGTTAAGTTACTATTTGACCCTAGTACAAATAAAAGTTTATAAATAAATGCATTCTGTCAAATATTTCATCTATTTCAGATCCATAACCAACTTGTTTGGTTTTCACTTTCACTAAATCATTTATTTGGTCACGATCACCTTATGGTGACGTTTTCACAAAATTTGAAGCTTGTGCTAATTTCGTTGCATACCTTATATACGGGTTTAATTATTTATATTGAATCCGCTTTGTTGGTTTATTCTATAAAATCAATCTTAACACAATCATGTGCTAAGATAATGATACACAAATTCATTTCATATATTCAGTGTATCTCTTAATGATTTTTATATCAGCAATCGAGCGTTTCGTAATCTTTATTGTTTTATCATCTTTGATCGAAAAACATTATTCAATTATTTCGATTTCAATCCTACTAGATTTATTTGAAACATTCGGATTTACTTCATTTGATTTAAAGCATGGTGAAACTTATTTCATTCACCGCTACTATTTTCAATTACTTCGACACCTTGTGGTGGCATTTTCTTTAATTTGGAATCTTGAAATAATCTTATTTTCACTCCTGATGAACGAATTTTAATTTTTGTTTGTTCATTATCTTAAACAGTCTTAATACAATTATGTGTTAAGATAAGAGTACACAAATTCATATCATATTCCGGTGTACCTCTTAATTTTTCTTTCATCATTTATCGAAAATTCTATAATATTCATTTGGTCTTTTCATTATTTGAAAATCCTATTCGAAATGAATATCCAAATTTACTTCATTAAAGCTTTCATTTGATTATACGGTGAAATTGTTCGGTCACCGTAATTATTGAATTATTTCAATCATTTCGACACCTTGCGGCGTCGTTATAAACTTGTAGCTTGGGCTAATCAAAAGCATACGAATCATTCAAAACCACGTATATCTCTCATTTGACTCATCATTTGAAAATAGTCTTGATGCAATTATGTATTAAGACAATGATACACTAAACTCTATTGTATTTCGGTGTATCCTTGCAATTTAATAAATGTCAACACGTTGATTTTTCTTTTGTTATGGTTCAATAGTTGACAATCATTTTCGTACTTTTATTTCATTTTGAGCTTGTTGATTCTGAGTCTTCTTCAGTTGCCAATCAAAGTAAGCTTTCTTTTGACAAAAAGAATTTTTATTGATTCTAAAAGTTCTTCACATTCATTCTATCTATTGGATCATATATCTTTTGACTTGAACCTAGTCACATTGGAAATTATATCATTTCATCTCATCCGTTTGACATCCATTTCTTGAACTAATTCAGTTGAACCTTTGAATTCTACTTATGATACAACTAGTATTCACAAAATTTGATATTTCAATTCTGTGTCATTTACCTTAATATTGTTTTTATTGACTAGAATATGACATAAGTTTAAATGAAATATCGTAACCCAAATCTCGAGGACGAGATTTTTATTAAGGTGGGGAGAATGTAACAACCCTCATTAAAAGTCCTATTTATATTATTATTTTATCCAATAGGAAACCTTAATTGAGACACCCAAGTAATTCTACGCGAACCCTACAATTTTCAGAACAATCAGAATCAGGATTAGGGCCCTAAAACTCAGGGGGGGCATTCCCTACTCAACGATTATCTTTATAAGTTATTATAAAATTCGAATTTAATTATATCGTCGACTCAGCAGGCCTTCTCCCAAACGTGGCAAGCATATAGTGAAAATGCAACCCATACGATGCGCAGGGGTTTTTGTGCTACGATGCGCAGGGCTGGACAAAATTCAGCTATAAATAGAGGACATTGGCACTTGAATCTGGGCACTGAAACGACGTTCGAACTCCAAAATTACGCTGAGTTTTCGTCTGAATACCACAATTAACACACAAAAAACTCTAATTAAGTATAGCGGGGTGCTGCAGAACAGGGTAATAACTCGATCGCTATTACGATTCATTGTCCGATCGATCAATATATCCAATGGATGTTTAAGTGCTGCCCACATTAGGGTTATACTTTGTCGTTCGTCGTTAATTCGATGAATGAGTTTAAGTATCGTACTTTGTCGTTCGTCATTAATTCGATGGATGAGTTTAAGTATCACACTTTGTCGTTCGTTGTGAGGGTTGATCTCGTGAGTTATCGTAAATGCTGTATTAGTTATGTACCTAGTTTGTATGCACTAGGTTACCAGGCTAAGAAATAAGCTAAGCTCTGCTCAAATTAAATCTGCAATATATATCAAGGATTATCTGTAGACTAAGCTTTGCTCGTAGAAATCTGCAATGTGAGTTCATTTCTCTTTTCTCACAGTTTGTGAGTCCACTCTATTTTCTCACAGTTTTATCACCGTTTTATGAAACAATTATATTTACAAAGATTTTACAGAATCCTAAATGATTACCAGTTATACTTACAGTAATTAAGTTTTTATATTAACTGCTGGTATGAAAGATTTTATATATTATTTGATTCTCATTATTATTTGCCAGAAAGTTAGTTAATATTATCATGATTACAATAACAGTGGAAATTATGCATTTTACTAAGATTATATTTTAGTCTTAGTCACGTTAAAATATTAAATAATGATATTACAATTATTTAATTTGATAAGTTATAGTAATTTGACATAAATTGATATATGTCATTTTCTGGATTAAATGGTTTTATGCCATAAGTAATATATTTGACAAAGAAATGTCCAAAGACACTAGTTGAGAGAATGATCAACAGTGTTATGAATAGAAATTACTAGTTGAAAGAATGATCAACAGTAATATAATCTGAGTCACTAGTTTAAAGAATGATCAACAGTGACATGACCGAAAGCACTAGTTGAAAGAATGATCAACAGTGTTATAGAATCACTAGTTGAAAGAATGATCAACAGTGATATGACCAGAATCATTAATTGAAAAGAATAATCAATATTGATATGATTATAGTCACAGGAATCGCCTAGTGACAGATAAATTGAATAATAGTAAAATATAATTAATTGATAAATTCACTATTGGACAAACGTGAGCCAATGGGTGATATGATTAATGTCATATTGAAACTGCTGCTATGTGACAAATACTGATTGAGTTCTATAAATATAAATAGATATAAAAACCTTAATACTGTAAGGTATAACAATATATTTTATAAAATGGAATGAATTCACTCAGTGTTTTCGCTGACAAAACCTTTTTCAAACATTTTTCAGGTAATTACAGTAAATTGGAATAAGAGCTGGATACGACACTGAAAGGCTTCAAGAAGTGGCTTATTTTATCAAATTAAGAAATATTGTTTTATGTAAACAAATTTATCTTATTAAAGCTACTTTTATAAAACATGGGTTCATCCCATCTATTTAATAAATAAAATCCGGTGTTTTTAAACTCTGATATTTTTCCTAACTCACGGTCCTGATGAAATTTCCGCTGCAACGTTTTTAAAATAATCAGCGGTACCGCTGGACTGTTCACGACTTCCGATTCCGTTCAGGGTGGGTCGGGGGTCGTGACAGAAGGTGGTATCAGAGCCAACTCAAAGAGCCACTTGTTTAAGCTATTTAGGTGTTCTTTTTATACCTAAACTTAAACAATAAAGTTAGGAAACTGATATAAATTAACATATGTATTATATATGAATATATATATATGTCGATATGCACATATAATATCCTGGAAGTATTGTTTTGTTTTCTGTGATATTAATAAGTGAAAATGTTTGCAATTCAGATGTCGAATGAAGTACCACATAATCCAGAAGTTCATGCTAATAATGAAAATCCTTTGGATAAAAATGCTATAGAAAATCTTATAGCCCAAGGAATAGCTAATGCTTTACCTTTAATAATTAAAGCTGTTAAAAATACCGTAGAACCTACCAAAGTTGTGAGTAGCAAGCATACTCGTGACGATGATTTTAGCCATAGAGTCAATGGAGGTAATGATGATATTATCAAAACCCCATTTCCCAAGAAAAAGAAGGCGATGACTCTCGGGTGTACCTACAAAGAATTTCTAACTTGTAAACCAACTGAGTTCGCAGGCAGTGAAGGAGCCACGACTGCTCTGCGATGGTTAGAAAAGACGGAAGCTGTTCTTACAATCAGCAAATGTGCCGAAGAAGATAAGGTGATGTATGCATCCAATCTCTTTAAGGAAGAAGCCTTAGAATGGTGGAATACAATTCTTCAGGCAAAAGGAAGCGACATGGCTTATGCCATGAACTGGGAAAAATTTAAGGAAGTGGCAGAAAGAAAATTTTGTCCTCCTTATGAAAAGGAACGAATAGCTAACAAGTTCCTAAATCATAAAATGATAGATGTGAATTGTCGTGAATATACGACAACGTTCTTCGAATATGCAAGAATGGTACCAACTCTGGCTTCGCCAGAACCTGTACTAATTTCTCGTTATATTTGGGGATTAGTTAGCGAAATCCGAGACATAGTTAAGGCCACTAGACCACAGACTATTGAAGAAGCAGTCGAACTAGCTAACATGCTGACAGATGGACTAATCCGCACAAGAGAAGAAAACAAGAAGAAAGAGTTAGCCCAGAAAATTTCCCAAGAACTCTACAAGAAGACAGGAACTGAATCGTCATTGGAGCAACCTATCTGTAGAAGCTGTAACAAAAAGCATTCAGGAAGATGCCGTTTTAGGAAAACATCCTACTGTGACTTCTGCAAGATGACCGGACATATAGAGGAAGAGTGTAGAAGGAAAACTAATATTTGTTTCAATTGCGGAGAAACAGGACACATCAAACCATATTGCCCTAAACTAACCAAAGCACTTGACAACAAGGTCAGAACAACAGACGGAGCTAAGAAGAACGCGCGAGCATTCGTACTTACTACGCAAGAAGCAGAAATGATTCCAAACGTAATCGCTCATATGTAATATCTAAGTTAAGTTACTATTTGACCCTAGTACAAATAAAAGTTTATAAATAAATGCATTCTGTCAAATATTTCATCTATTTCAGATCCATAACCAACTTGTTTGGTTTTCACTTTCACTAAATCATTTATTTGGTCACGATCACCTTATGGTGACGTTTTCACAAAATTTGAAGCTTGTGCTAATTTCGTTGCATACCTTATATACGGGTTTAATTATTTATATTGAATCCGCTTTGTTGGTTTATTCTATAAAATCAATCTTAACACAATCATGTGCTAAGATAATGATACACAAATTCATTTCATATATTCAGTGTATCTCTTAATGATTTTTATATCAGCAATCGAGCGTTTCGTAATCTTTATTGTTTTATCATCTTTGATCGAAAAACATTATTCAATTATTTCGATTTCAATCCTACTAGATTTATTTGAAACATTCGGATTTACTTCATTTGATTTAAAGCATGGTGAAACTTATTTCATTCACCGCTACTATTTTCAATTACTTCGACACCTTGTGGTGGCATTTTCTTTAATTTGGAATCTTGAAATAATCTTATTTTCACTCCTGATGAACGAATTTTAATTTCTGTTTGTTCATTATCTTAAACAGTCTTAATACAATTATGTGTTAAGATAAGAGTACACAAATTCATATCATATTCCGGTGTACCTCTTAATTTTTCTTTCATCATTTATCGAAAATTCTATAATATTCATTTGGTCTTTTCATTATTTGAAAATCCTATTCGAAATGAATATCCAAATTTACTTCATTAAAGCTTTCATTTGATTATACGGTGAAATTGTTCGGTCACCGTAATTATTGAATTATTTCAATCATTTCGACACCTTGCGGCGTCGTTATAAACTTGTAGCTTGGGCTAATCAAAAGCATACGAATCATTCAAAACCACGTATATCTCTCATTTGACTCATCATTTGAAAATAGTCTTGATGCAATTATGTATTAAGACAATGATACACTAAACTCTATTGTATTTCGGTGTATCCTTGCAATTTAATAAATGTCAACACGTTGATTTTTCTTTTGTTATGGTTCAATAGTTGACAATCATTTTCGTACTTTTATTTCATTTTGAGCTTGTTGATTCTGAGTCTTCTTCAGTTGCCAATCAAAGTAAGCTTTCTTTTGACAAAAAGAATTTTTATTGATTCTAAAAGTTCTTCACATTCATTCTATCTATTGGATCATATATCTTTTGACTTGAACCTAGTCACATTGGAAATTATATCATTTCATCTCATCCGTTTGACATCCATTTCTTGAACTAATTCAGTTGAACCTTTGAATTCTACTTATGATACAACTAGTATTCACAAAATTTGATATTTCAATTCTGTGTCATTTACCTTAATATTGTTTTTATTGACTAGAATATGACATAAGTTTAAATGAAATATCGTAACCCAAATCTCGAGGACGAGATTTTTATTAAGGTGGGGAGAATGTAACAACCCTCATTAAAAGTCCTATTTATATTATTATTTTATCCAATAGGAAACCTTAATTGAGACACCCAAGTAATTCTACGCGAACCCTACAATTTTCAGAACAATCAGAATCAGGATTAGGGCCCTAAAACTCAGGGGGGGCATTCCCTACTCAACGATTATCTTTATAAGTTATTATAAAATTCGAATTTAATTATATCGTCGACTCAGCAGGCCTTCTCCCAAACGTGGCAAGCATATAGTGAAAATGCAACCCATACGATGCGCAGGGGTTTTTGTGCTACGATGCGCAGGGCTGGACAAAATTCAGCTATAAATAGAGGACATTGGCACTTGAATCTGGGCACTGAAACGACGTTCGAACTCCAAAATTACGCTGAGTTTTCGTCTGAATACCACAATTAACACACACAAAACTCTAATTAAGTATAGCGGGGTGCTGCAGAACAGGGTAATAACTCGATCGCTATTACGATTCATTGTCCGATCGATCAATATATCCAATGGATGTTTAAGTGCTGCCCACATTAGGGTTATACTTTGTCGTTCGTCGTTAATTCGATGAATGAGTTTAAGTATCGTACTTTGTCGTTCGTCGTTAATTCGATGGATGAGTTTAAGTATCACACTTTGTCGTTCGTTGTGAGGGTTGATCTCGTGAGTTATCGTAAATGCTGTATTAGTTATGTACCTAGTTTGTATGCACTAGGTTACCAGGCTAAGAAATAGGCTAAGCTCTGCTCAAATTAAATCTGCAATATATATCAAGGATTATCTGTAGACTAAGCTTTGCTCGTAGAAATCTGCAATGTGAGTTCATTTCTCTTTTCTCACAGTTTGTGAGTCCACTCTATTTTCTCACAGTTTTATCACCTTTTTATGAAACAATTATATTTACAAAGATTTTACAGAATCCTAAATGATTACCAGTTATACTTACAGTAATTAAGTTTTTATATTAACTGCTGGTATGAAAGATTTTATATATTATTTGATTCTCATTATTATTTGCCAGAAAGTTAGTTAATATTATCATGATTACAATAACAGTGGAAATTATGCATTTTACTAAGATTATATTTTAGTCTTAGTCACGTTAAAATATTAAATAATGATATTACAATTATTTAATTTGATAAGTTATAGTAATTTGACATAAATTGATATATGTCATTTTCTGGATTAAATGGTTTTATGCCATAAGTAATATATTTGACAAAGAAATGTCCAAAGACACTAGTTGAGAGAATGATCAACAGTGTTATGAATAGAAATTACTAGTTGAAAGAATGATCAACAGTAATATAATCTGAGTCACTAGTTTAAAGAATGATCAACAGTGACATGACCGAAAGCACTAGTTGAAAGAATGATCAACAGTGTTATAGAATCACTAGTTGAAAGAATGATCAACAGTGATATGACCAGAATCATTAATTGAAAAGAATAATCAATATTGATATGATTATAGTCACAGGAATCGCCTAGTGACAGATAAATTGAATAATAGTAAAATATAATTAATTGATAAATTCACTATTGGACAAACGTGAGCCAATGGGTGATATGATTAATGTCATATTGAAACTGCTGCTATGTGACAAATACTGATTGAGTTCTATAAATATAAATAGATATAAAAACCTTAATACTGTAAGGTATAACAATATATTTTATAAAATGGAATGAATTCACTCAGTGTTTTCGCTGACAAAACCTTTTTCAAACATTTTTCAGGTAATTACAGTAAATTGGAATAAGAGCTGGATACGACACTGAAAGGCTTCAAGAAGTGGCTTATTTTATCAAATTAAGAAATATTGTTTTATGTAAACAAATTTATCTTATTAAAGCTACTTTTATAAAACATGGGTTCATCCCATCTATTTAATAAATAAAATCCGGTGTTTTTAAACTCTGATATTTTTCCTAACTCACGGTCCTGATGAAATTTCCGCTGCAACGTTTTTAAAATAATCACCGGTACCGCTGGACTGTTCACGACTTCCGATTCCGTTCAGGGTGGGTCGGGGGTCGTGACAAAGAGCCTTTGTGATCGGCGCTGGTGAAGCAAGGAATGATCCCAACTTTGTGGTGGGTAAGTTCCTACTTGATGATCGTTATGTTTCTGTACTATTTGATTCTGGAGCCGATGCTAGTTATGTATCCCTACATATTAGTAAGACGCTTAAGCCTGCACCGACACCTTTACACTCTAAGCACGTCGTTGAATTAGCTAACGGTAGAAACATCGAGGCCTCACACGTTATCAACAATTTCAAGCTCGTACTATCTGGTCAAACTTTCCTCATAAATCTCTTTCCCATCGTTCTTGGAAGCTTCGACGTTGTCATCGGAATGGATTGGTTATCAAAACATCGAGCCGAGATACTCTGCCAAGAGAAAGTTGTTCGTATTCCTCATTCTTTCGATGAACCTCTTATTGTTCTAAACAACAAAAGCGGTGCAGTCACAGGCATCATTTCATTCTTAAAAGCCCAAAAGTGTTTGCGAAAGGCTCATACTGCAATTTTAACACTCGTCACTGACACTTAGGAGAAGGAAAGAAAGATTGAAGACTTTCCCTTCGTAAGTGACTTTTCTGAGGAATTCCCAGAGGAATTACCTGGACTCCCACTTCATTGTCAAGTTGAATTTCAAATCGAGCTAACTCCTAGAGCGGCACCCATAGCTCGTGCACCTTATCAACTAACCCCAGCCGAACTGGAGGAACTTTCTACGCAATTGCAGGAACTGTCGGATAAAGGTTTTATTCGTCCTAGCTCGTCACCTTGGGGAGCCCCAGTACTTTTTGTCAAGAAAAAGGACGACACTTTTCGTATGTGCATTGATTATCGCGAGCTGAACAAAGTAACTATCAAGAACCGCTACCCACTCCCACGCATTGATGATCTATTCGACCAACTGCAAGGGTCAAGTTTCTATTCTAAAATTGATCTACGATGGGGCTATCATCAGCTGAGAGTCCGCGATGAGGACATCTCTAACACCGCTTTCAGAACTCGTTACGGTCAATACGAATTCCTTGTTATGCCCTTTGGAATGACAAACGCACCTGCGGTTTTCATGGATCTCATGAACCGAGTGTGCAAACCATGTCTCGACAAGTTTGTGATTGTATTTATCGACGACATCCTGATCTACTCGAAGAATCGGGAAGAACACGAGCAACACTTACGTCTTATTTTGGAACTCCTATGAAACGAACAACTCTACGCTAGTTCTCGAAATGTGACTTCTGGCTTCGCGAAGTCCATTTCCTTGGACATGTGGTCAACAAAGCTGAGATCGACGTCGATCCAGCTAAGGTCGACTCCAGCAAGAACTGGCCCACACCGAAAACTCCAACCGAAATCCGTCAATTCTTGGGATTGGCAGGTTACTATCGTAGGTTCATCGAGGGATTTTTGAAGATTGTTCAACCCCTCACAACTCTAACCCAAAAGGGCGTTGCTTACAAGTGGAACGATGCCCAGGAGGTTGCATTCCAGAAGCTAAAGGAGAAACTTTGTAGTGCTCCTATTCTTTCATTACCTGAAGGCATTGATGATTTTGTTGTCTACTGCGATGCGTCCATTCAAGGACTCGGTTGCGTGTTGATGCAGTGCGAAAAAGTCATTGCCTACGCTTCCCGACAACTCAAGATCCACGAACGGAATTACACAACACACGATTTGGAATTGGGTGCAGTAGTCTTCGCACTCATAATTTGGAGGCATTACTTGTACGGTACCAAGTGCATGATTTACACCGATTACAAGAGCCTCCAACATATACTAGACCAAAAGGAGTTAAACATGCGACAACGTCGGTGGGTCGAACTCCTAAACAACTAAGAGTGCGCAATTAAATACTATCCAGGCAAGGAAAACGTCATGGCCGATGCCCTCGGCAGTAAAGAAACCAAACCTAAGCATGTTCGTGCCTTACAGCTTACCATTCACTCAAACCTCCCTAACCAAATTCGAAACGCCCAGGTCGAAGCGTTGAAAGCGGAGAACCTCCTAACTGAATCTATGCGGGGCATGGAAAAGCAGCTCGAACTTAAAGATGACGGTATACAATATTTCATGGAACGTAACTGGGTTCCATCTTACGGAAATCTCTGAGAACTTGTGATGGACGAAGCGCACAAGTCTCGTTACTCGATACATCCTGGTTCTGATAAGATGTATCACAATCTCAAGGCCCTGTATTGGTGGCCTGACATGAAAGTTATCATAGCGAAGTATGTCAGCAAATGCTTGACCTATGCTAAAGTCAAGATTGAATATCAAAAGCCGTCGGGCTTACTGCAACAACCCGAGTTACCAACGTGGAAATGGGAACATATTTCCATGGATTTCGTCACCGGCTTACCAAGGTCCCAATGCAAAAATGATACCTTTTCGGTGATCATAGTCTGCTTAACCAAGTCTGCGCATTTCCTCGCGATCAAAGAAACCGATAAGTTTTCAAAACTCACAGCCATCTACTTGAAAGAAGTAGTTGCTAGGCACGGAGTGCCAACTTCTATCATCTCTGATCGTGATCCACGTTTCACGTCCGAATTGTGCCAGACTATGCATAAATCCTTTGGCTCACAGTTAGACTTGAGCACTACTTATCACTGGCAGACGGATGGTCAGACTGAACATACCATCCAAACACTTGAAGACGTGCTGAGAGCATGTGTTATCGACTGTGGAAACGGGTGGGAACGACATTTACAATTGGCAGAATTCTCTTATAACAACAGCTACCGCAAAAGCATTCAGGCAGCACCATTTGAGGCATTGTATGGTCGTAAATACCGATCACCTTTGTGCTGGGCGGAAGTTGGCGAAAGTCAAATTACCGGCCCAGAGCTCGTACTTGACACTACGGAAAAGATAGCACATATTAGACAGCGAATGGCGGGGGCTCGTGACCGTCAGAAAAGCTACGCAGACAAGCGTAGGAAACCTCTAGAATTCCAGGTCGGGGACCGGGTTCTACTAAAAGTCTCACCTTGGAAAGGTATGGTTTGTTTTGGCAAAAGGGGCAAGCTTAATCCATGATACGTTGGACCTTTCAAATTACCGAGAGGAACGGTAAGTGATGTATTGTAAAATACATCTTTATTCGCGTCCGTTTTAGTCGTTAAATAATCGTTTTAGTTCTGTTTTAGTGTAGATTGTACATACTATTGATATAATTATGTTTTCCAGGTCCTTTCAGCTGAAATAAGCAGAAACGAGTTAAAATCTAGAAAAGCAAAGTGTCGGATCGGAAATCGGAAGCTCAGGAGTTGAAACGAGGCGAAAAACTGTTTCTGGAGTTTCCAGGCGGGCCGCGTAGAACACAGCAGATCCTTACGCGCCCCGCCAGAACTTAAATTATGATTTCTGAATTAAATCACTTATATCGGCCGCGTAAGCTTAAGCTTACTTGCTACGCGGGCCGCGAGAGCATGAAAATTATGCACCGACTTTGAAACAGCAACGGATATAGGGTTTGAAAAGTTATAAATCATCATCTTCATCAATCAGCCACACATCAGCGAATTTGGGACTTCTTGGATGATCATTAGAGGCTGTTTGAAGTGTTCGGAAGCTTTCAGTTGCAAGGGAATCATCGGGTAACACTTTGGAGCGCTCGGGAGTGAAGATTACGGGTTTAATCTTCTTGTTTCTTTGTTTTTCTTGTGTTTCTAGTTGTTATAAGATGAATTCAGATCTGTTTGTGTTTGTTATTATGTTACTGATCATGTTTAGCGGCTAAATCTTTCGTTACTACATAGGCTTTTGACAATGTTTTAATAAAGTTTGGATTTTTATTCGGTTTTAATGTGGTTCTTGGGTTTTCTTGAATTGTAAACGATTATGGAATTGTGATTTGGTGTATATGCATGCTTGATATTGTTTGATCATTGATTATTGCTTCGTACGAGTCTTGGTGACGATCTTTATCACATAATAGAATCATGCTAGGGTTTTAGATTTTGGTGAGTGTCTATATCACGTAATAAATTTTTAATTCTTTAGGGTTAAGTGGCCATCAAACCATAGAAGTAATATTCGGTAATCTTGTAAAATCAAGCGTTCTACTAATCTTGTCGCTGTAAGGCTCGAGGTTATTAATAGGTCTTGGTTTGGTATATAGCTAGGATTAGGTTTTGTAAGAAATCGGTCTTAGTTCCCTAACCACTCTCTTGTCTATTAAACCAAGTTGGAAACCATAGTTTCCTGAGACTTTCGCGCTGTAAGGTAGATTGTCATATTAAGGCACTTTTCAAGAAGTTAGAGGACGGTAAGGAAATCTAACAACCGGTAGTCGTAACAGCCTAGGTAGTGCCATAAGTTTCACCTCGAGAAGGGTTGAGGGGCTTAGTTGGTGTCTTAATAAGTTTAGTATCAAAAGATCCCGGTTCCATACCACATTAGCTTCGAATAGAAATCCACTCCAAGTTAAACCTGCGTCTAGCCTAGGTAGTCTTCATCGCCACTGGTTTAAGTCTTCGTCAAAGTTCGTGTTTAGTTAATTTAATTAATTTAGTTTAATCTTTATTTGCATTCTTAGGATTTTTAGTAAACCGCCCCCCACCCCATTCAAATAAACAATTAGTAAGTCGTGTCAGTCTTAGTTTAGATAGAGTCTTAGCGTAATTTAATTGAGTCTCGTGGGTTCGATATCCGGACTTACTTAGCTTTACTAGAGTCGATCGGTTCGCTTGCCGGTTAGTAGTGTAGTCAAGTTTAGAGAGTCTAGAGTATTACTTTGAGTCTAGATTTAGGTTAATTTTAGTTGTTTTTATTAAACTACTTTTAGCACATCAAGTTTTTGGAGCCGTTGCCGGGGACTCTTTGGCGATTGCGTTAATTACTTTGTTTGGACTTTGTTTGACATATTACGTGCTATTTGTTCGTTTGTTTGAGTCGTATGAGTCTAATTATATAAAAATTCCAAAAAAATCAAAAATATTTGTTTTAGTTTGTCGAGTCGTTTGTTAGAGTCTTCTTACTTGATTGTATTTGGTTTTTCAGTTGATGCCCCATACGCGCTCGTAGGGACCTCCGCAGAATCCGCTTACGATCAAGTCTTCCTTCTCGTCTTCTGCATCCGAGGTAAGTGCTTCTAGCTCTTCTTCGTCTTCGCATTTCACCCCCGCTTTCGATTTCACACCAAAGCCTTCACCCCACAATTCCCCACCACCTTCCCGTTCTCGTACACCTAGTCCTCCACCCGCTATTCAAATGGCGAACCGCACCGTTTACGAGTAGGCTACCACTGGTTTCACTGGCGCTAATTCGCCCATCACCCTCCCCACCATTGCGAATGATAGGTCCTGGCAGATACCATCTTACATCATGACGGCCATCACCAATTCGTGCCACTTCCATGGTCGTGACGACGAGGACGCACCGGCTCACATCAACCGCCTCACTCGCCTTTGCAGCACCTTCTCCATCGAGGGTGTGAACCTCTATGCTCGATACCTTCAGGTTTTTCCATTTTCGCTCGCAGGTCGCGCAGTCACCTGGCTCGATTCTCAGCCAGCGGGCACTTACACCACTTGGGCAGGTCTTCGCGATGCCTTCTTAGCCAAGTACTTTCCCCCAGCCAAGGCATCCCGCTTTCGTGATCAGATTCACTCCTTCCGCATGGAGCCTGATGAGCCTTACCACTTGGCTTGGGAGCATTTTCAGACCTTGCTCTCTCGTTGTTCTCATCATGGTTTATCAGATTGGGCATTAGTTGAAAAGTTCTACAATGGTCTCACCCCTGAAATCAAGGCTCGTTTCGATACTTCAGCTAGAGGGCAGCTTATGGGTAAAAAGACAGTGAATGAGTGCAATGATTTGTTTGAGAGTTTCACCCATTCTGATATGGACTACAACACTACCCGCAGGACTTCCATTCCTGTGCATACCTCTTCGGCCACTCGAGGGGTAAACCAAGTTGGCTTGGATCCATCAGTAGCTGCTGCATTCAAGAGTCTTAAACAAGAGTTGAATGAGATTAAGAAGAAAGTTGATAGGTCTGAGGTTTGTAGGGGAGGCCATGACACGTTAGATTGTCCCACACTTACACTTGAGCAGGTTGAGTATATAGCCGGTCAGTCTAGGGTTCCGACGAATTCGTTTAATAATTCTAATTATAACTCCAACTGGCGCGGTAGTGGCAATAATAGTGGTTTTCGTTCTTCTGGTAATCCCCCTGGTTTTCCATCTGGTCAGTATCAAAGTAGGGGGGCCCGGTCTATACACAAGTAGTGGTTCAGGTCAGGGAGGTCAGTTTACTGGTTCAGGTTCGAGTGGTCAGTTTGCTAGTGGGGGGTCAAATCAAGAGGGTCAAGGTAGTGGTAAGGTTTTAGAGGGTAGTTTGAGTAGGATGGAAGAGATGTTCGCTCAGATGATGGCGCGAGATCAGACGACACAGAAATCCTTATCTGATTTAGGAAATTTTGTTAAAAATCAAAAGCAAATTAATAAAAGTCACGATCTTCAGTTCAAAAGTCAGCAATCCACACTTTTAGACCTTCAAAGAACAGTAGGTGGAATAGCTAAACAGTTGCAAGAGCATTCACCTGGTCAGTTTTCAGGAAATACCTTCACGAATCCTGCTAATCATTCAGCTAAAGCCATTACGACCCACATTGGAAAGAGTTTGGGGGAGGTCGTTCGAGAGAGTGGGGAGGTTGAAAAGTATCAAGTCGATGAGGAGATCAAGATGGAGGCTCCCGGTAAGGTGCACATGAGGCTAGACCCAGCAAGTACCGCACACACCGAGGAGTCTCAGGTAGAGAAGAATGTGGAGAAGCAACCAACGAGGATTCGACCGTCACTAGTAGTTGATCATTCTCGAATCCCATATCCCGCCCGCCTTAAGCATCAGAAATATGCTAAGGAGTATGGGCAATTTCTTGAGATGTTCAAGCAGTTAAAAATCAATCTTCCATTTATCGAGGCGCTTCAGTCTATTCCTAGGTATGCTAAATTTCTTAAAGATCTTTTGAAGCGTAAGGAGAGAATTGGTGAGCTTTCGAATATTCCTTTGACGGGCGGTTGATCCGCGGTAGTCTTGAATAAGCTGCCAGAGAAATTAACCGATCCTAGTACATTCACTATTCCATGCCTTTTGGGGGGAGCCGTTACCCCTGCTCATGCTCTAGCTGATTTAGGAGCCAGCATCAATCTGATGCCATTTTCATTGTATGAGAAGCTCGGGTTAGGAGAGCTTACACCCACACGTGTGTAGTTGTCCTTGGCTGACCGTTCAGTCAAGTATCCTCGTGGGATAGTCGAGAATTTGTTGGTGAAAGTGGATAAATTCGTGTTTCCTGTAGATTTCGTCGTTCTTGATATGGAGGCCGATGAAAGAGTTCCTATTATTCTGGGCCATCCATTCCTTAGAACCGTAAAGGCGATCATCGACGTCTTTGACGGTAAGATTTCTCTTCGTGCGGGTGAGGAGATTGTCACATTCGAGATTGATAGAGCGATGCAACATCCTGGATGTAGAGACAAAGATAGCAGGCCGTGTCATTCCGTTTACTTTCTAAATTCTTTCATATCTTATGTCGACATGTGTCTCGAGTATATCAGTGGAGCTGATTTAGTAGGCGATGGAGTTGTTGACGAGCTTGATGTAGAAGAGGTTGAGGAGGAGCAGTTTGATGAGAGCGATTAGTTGTGGGTTCCAGAGACGTTGGAACTTAATGAGATTAGCGATGAGAGTACTCCTGTAGATATTCCACTACCCTTAGAACTTAAGGTTCTTCCATCGCATCTTGAGTACGCATTTTTAGGAGAGAAGCCGAACATGCCTGTCATCATATCTTCAAAGTTGACAGAGGATGAAAAAGTGAGGTTGATTGAGGTGCTGAAGAAGCACAGTGAGGCGATTGCATGGAGGTTGTCTGATATCAAGGGGATTAGCCCCACTTTTTGCACGCATCGTATTCTGATGGAAGAGGTTTACAAGCCGATGGTGCAGCCGCAGCGACGTCTCAACCCAAATATGCAGGAGGTAGTTAAGAAGGAAGTTATGAAGCTGTTCGAGTCTGGTTTGATATATCCTATTTCTGATTCAGCTTGGGTGAGCCCTACGCAGGTCGTCCCGAAGAAAGGTGGGATGACAGTCGTTCTAAATGCAAAAAATGAGCTTATACCTTCACGTACAGTCACGGGTTGGCGTGTGTGCATCGACTATCGAAAGTTGAATGACGCCACTCGTAAAGATCACTTTCCGCTCCCATTTATTGATCAGATGCTTGAGCGTCTCGCGGGTCAGCAGTTCTATTGCTTTCTCGACGGGTTTTTGGGTTATTTTCAGATTCCCATCGCACCGGAGGATTAGGAAATGACCACTTTTACATGTCCATACGGCACGTATGCGTATCGCCGCATGCCGTTTGGTTTATGTAACGCTCCAGCTACATTTCAGCGATGTATGATAGCGATTTTTCAAGATATGGTAGAGAGTTCGATGGAGGTGTTTATGGATGCTTTTTCAGTCTACCGTAATTCTTTCGATCATTGCTTGATGAATCTCGAGAAGATGTTGAGGAGATGTGTTGAAACGAAGCTGATGTTGAACTGGGAAAAATGTCACTTCATGGTGACTGAGGGGATTGTCTTAGGACACAAGATTTCGCGGGCTGGTATTGAAGTGGATAGAGCGAAGATAGATACGATCAGTCGGCTTCCGCCGCCGACTAGTGTTAAGTCGATTCGTAGTTTTCTCGGTTATGCGGGGTTTTATCGGCGCTTTATCAAGGATTTTTCTAAAATCACACGCCCCTTGACTCGATTATTGGAAAAGGATGTTCCTTTTGTCTTTGACAAGGAATGCCTTAAAGCGTTTGAGTTTCTTAAGGAGAAACTCGTGAGTGCACCGATTCTTGTATCACCCGACTGGAGTTTACCATTCGAGCTCATGTGCGATGCCAGTGATTACGCAGTCGGTGCGGTGTTAGGGCAGAGACGGGAGAAACACTTTCACCCGATTTACTACGCAAGTAAAACCTTGAATGACGCCCAAGAAAATTACACCACTACTGAGAAGGAACTGTTAGCAGTCGTGTTTGCATTTGACAAGTTCTGATCTTACCTTGTTCTTTCGAAAACCGTTGTGTTTACCGACCATTCCGCCTTGCGATACCTGTTTCAGAAGACAGACGCTAAGCCGCGTCTGATTAGATGGATTCTACTTCTGTCTGAGTTTGATATCGAAATTAAGGATAAGAAAGGGGCAGAGAACGTTGCGGCAGATCACCTGTCGCGTTTGGAGGATCCTAGCAGTGAAGAGATTCGTGAGGAGGAGATAGGGGACAGATTCCCTCATGAGTCCATTGATTATGTTGAGGCAGAGACTGAGGGTTTACTGTGGTTCAATGATTTAGCTAACTACCTCGCCGAAGGGTATGTGATGGATGGCATGAATCGTGAACAGAAGAAGAAGCTTGTGAATGATGCACGGAGGTATATATGGGACGAGCCCTACCTCTTCAAGATAGGAGGTAATTGGATTTTAAGGAGATGTGTGAGTATAGAAGAGGGTTTAGACATCATTCGGCATGTTCATGAGGGTTTGACAGGAGGACATCATGGTCCGCATGTGACTGCGCAGAAGGTTTTCGATTGTGGGTTTTATTGGCCGACTGTAGTAAAAGATGCAGCTGAGTTTGTGAGAAAGTGTGATCGTTGCCAACGAACAGGCAACATCTCATCCAAGGATGAGATGCCCCAGAACCCTATTCAAGTGTTAGAAGTCTTCGATGTATGGGGCATTGATTTCATGGGACCATTCCCCTCTTCTAGTGGGAATCGGTACATCCTCGTTGCTATCGGCTACGTTTCAAAGTGGGTGGAAGCTCAAGCTTTGCCTATGAACGACGCACGAGTGGTGGTGAGATTCTTGAAGAAGTTGTTTACGCGTTTTGGTACTCCTAAGGCGATTATTAGTGATCGCGGGATGCATTTTTGCAATTCCGTAATGGAAAAGGCATTGGAGAGATATGGAGTTACGCACCGCTTGCCTACCTCGTATCATCCGCAAACAAGCGGTCAAGTGGAAAATGCGAATCGAGGAGATAAGAGAATTTTGGAAAAGACGATGGGAAAGAGCCGAAAGGATTGGTCGGATAAATTAGACGATGCATTGTGGGCGTTTCGTACCGCCTACAAAACGCCGTTAGGTACTACGCCGTTTATGATAGTTTATGGGAAAGCGTGCCATTTACCGGTAGAATTAGAGCATCGGGCTCTTTGGGCGCTTAAAACGGTGAATTTAGATTTAACCGAGGCAGCTAGGAAAAGATTTTTCCAAATTCATGAATTGGAAGCTTTACGTGATGCCGCGTATGATCGATCATGGAGTATTAAGGAAAACTCAAAGGCTTTGCACGATTGGAAGTTGCGAAAATTGAAGGAATTTTTAGTTGGTGATCAAGTGCTTTTATTTAACTCGAGATTGAAATTAATCGCCGGAAAATTGAAGTCGAGATGGTCCGGACCGTATGTCGTGAAGGAAGTATTCCCGTACGGTACCATGGAGTTGTTGAACGAAGATACTAAGTGCTCATGGAAAGTCAATGGACATCGTTTGAAGCATTATCTAGGGGGTCCCATCGACACCGCCGAAGAGGAGGACGTTCCTTTTGTGGACCCGCCTAACACCGCCGCATAATTTCTTGAGTGAAAACTCAAATGTAGAGTTTGTACATTGAGTCGTTTTCGCGTTGTGTCATTAGCATAGTTGTTTAGTTTTAGTAGCGTCGGTTTTTTTTGTTATTTCCATATTTTTTGCGTCTGTGTTTGCGTCGTGAAGATTTTTGCAGGTAACATCACCTTTACGCGATTGAGAACGACGAGAGAACAGCATTCCAGGTACATTTTAACTTAAACTCGACAAAATATGCAATAGGGGCAAAGTGGGAATATTAAAAATTATTTTTGCAACCAAACTGCTGCAACTGTTCTGCTTTTTCTACATATTTGTTGTCTACGCGGGGCGCATAGGCCCTAACATTAGTTTACGCGGGCCGCGTAAGTGTGAAATGTCGGCAACAGTGTGGAAAACCCCCCAAAAGCTTCACATTTGAAACCTAATCCTAATTTCTCCTTCTCCCTCGACGGCGACACCACATCAACCACAATATCACCCCCTGTTACTTTCAATTCTACCACTCACCACCCACTAATTCACCATCAATCACCATTACCACCATCGAATTCCCACATCAGCCACCATACACCGTCGATTATCCTCCATTGCACCATCCTCTCCACAAATTTTCATCAAAATCAGTGGGTATCAAGCATTAGTTGGTTTCAGTTGTATTGTCTGTTCTTGAATTGATTACCAGGTATGTTCCTGCAATCTCTTCTTTGTATTTTAAGTTTCAGTTCAATTAGATAAGTTGTTTTTAGTCTGAGTTTTGGGTCAGTAGTCGGTCAATAGTGAGTAATGTTTTGGTCTTTGTGTCGAGTCCTGTTGGTTCAAGTCCAGTTTGTGTCAGTCGATTCGGGTCAGGTCTGTTTCGGGTCAATAGTGAGTCGTCCTTTAATTGATTATTGATTGTTCAGGTTGTTTATGGTTTCGGGTGGTTTGTTTGGGCTGTGAATTGATCAAGTTTTGTATAGGCTACTTTAGTCAGTAGTTGACTAAAAGAAATAGGATGGCTGTGTCAAGATTGTTTTCAGGTTGAGTAGGTATTAAAAGTCCGAATCTTTGTGAATGGTTTGATTGTCATATGTTATTTCGGACAGAAGTTTAGTGTGGGGATCGGGTGGCTTACGTCTAAAATATTGTTTACATAGGTTAAATGGACTGGTAGGGCATGGTTTGCTTGAGTTTTGCGGCTGATTAATTTGGTTTGGGCTTAGTAAAAGTCAAGTGTGGGGATAACGGGTCATTTATTTTTATAAAAGTATGATTTTTAACAACTTTGTGACCCGTTTCCGTTGCTTCCACACTTCGGCTTTGAGTGATGGTATTGTCGGCGCATAGGATTACTCGAGGGCGAGTAAAGTGCCGGGGGTAGGTAGAGTTGAAATTTTGTATTTTGAGTCTAATTTAGGTAGTGTCTAGTTAAGTCGTCTAGTTTAGTTTGTGTCGTTTTTGAGTCTTTTGAGTTTTTAGTGTCATTGTAGTGTCGTTATGCGTGTTTTTGCTTACTTGATATTAAAAACCCCTCGCCCGTACTCAATCTCCATTCGGGCGAGGTTTGGTTCGTGCTTGAAATTGCTTTGCAAAAACGTCTCTTTAAAGTCACTTTGCTTTCAAACAACGGCCGCAAACGAAATGCTATACGGCCGTCGTTTGAATGTATATTATATATTTTTTTTATATAAAAAAAATCATGAAATTTTAAAAATTCATAAAAATCATAAAAAAATAATAAAATTCTTAAAAATTCCAAAAAAAAAAAATTAAAAAACATAAAAAAAATAATAGTTTGTGTTACTAACTTTTCACATGTTTTGCGCGTTATTGAACTGTTTTTACAGGATGACAGGTGAGGGGTCGTCTTCGGGCACCAAACGCAAGCGAGGTGCTTCTACGAGGTCTCAGGGAGTTGCTGAGGAGCACCCGGCTGATTTACCACTTCGAAAGATTACTTATAGTGGCCTTGGGGTGCCACATGGGCAGAGCACGGTGTTAGGGGACAGTCCTCTATTACAGTTTGAATATCAGACAGCGGAGTATTTAAATATCAGGTTATTAGTACAGTAAAGTTACTGTAGTTTCGTAGGATCGACTGGGAGCTTGTGGGGCGTTTAGGATAGGTTGAGAGGCTTCAGCAATTGTTAGGGGCGAAGTTTAGGCTGGCGTTAGATTGTGATGCGCCTCAGTATTATGAGCTTGCTCTGGAGTTCCATTCCACTTTTCAGTATAGGCATCGCGGGGGGTTCGCTGAGCCAGATGTAGTGTCGTTTGTGTTAGGGAAGAAAATATTCAACATGACTCTGCCGTAGTTTACTGTAGCGACAGGTTTTTATACTCAGCAGGGGGTAGAGGATGCTGGGTTTGTTAGTTTGCTGAGAGGGGTAGTGAAGAAACAACAGGAGCATTGTGTGTTCAAGGAGGATTTAACTAGATTCTAGGCTACTATTGCTATCTTGCCATTTTTGAACAATATGGTTGCATCAGATATCAAAGATCCTCTTTATAGGTTTGTGCACAAGATTTTAGCGGCTACACTGATTGGTCGACACGAGGGTGATAATAAAGTGAACCACCACAGTCTCTTCTGATTGATGTGTATGGTTGAGGGGCGACCAGCCAACTTAGCGAGTATTTTGGCATGGTCGATGACGAGGCCAAAGAAAGGTAGGAGCAATTCTAGGTTGTTTGGTGGGCCGTACATTATGAGGTTGGCGGAGAGGTTAGAAGTGTTTGTTGAGTACCCTGCTGATAGGATGCACACGGGTCCAGCTCCTTCACTGATGGAGCTGAATAGTTTTCAGCAGGCAGGGATTATTACGTATGATGATCCACCGGCTTGGTCGGAGGTATTACAGGGGCCGCAGGTGCCACCTCCACCAGGGTCGGAGGCAGATGTTGTTATGCAGGCCGCGATTCCTCCACGTTATCAGGTGTCACGTGTTAGGCGTGAGTTGCCAGCGCGCGAGTATCCTATTAGGGAGCCACGGCCAGACCCGTTAACTCTAGAGCTAGTTTATGACAGGGTGAAGAGCCTGCGTGAGCAGATGCGAGACGGCATGAAAGTTATTATGGATCATCTACAGTTGCAGCCGCCGCCGTCTTGGCAGCCACAGCAGGAGGAGCCTGCTGACGTGGAGCAGGGTTCGGATGAGGAGTAGGTCGTGTGGTTCGAGGATATGCCGCATTAGCACTTATATCTTTTGTTTATTTTTCTTTTATGTTGTTTTAATCCTCGCGTTTTGGTCTGTATTATACTTAAACAGGTTGGCTGGGTTGTGGGTTGGTTGATACATTGTTGGATGTTTGATGGTACTAATATTCTGATAGTATATATTATGGTTTGCTTGGTATGTTATATTTGCTTGTTAGGTTGTTTGTTGCCGCTTCCATTCGCGTGTCCGAGTTAGAACAGTTTGCTGAGCGCGTCTTGGTTGGAGGGCATATGTGGTATCGACTGGCATACTGACAGTCTCACATATTTATTCAGCTAAGTCGTTCCACTTATATACTTTGTATATTTATTTATTTTTCGTATTTCTTTTTGTTTTTAGGTTTTAGGAGTCATGTTTTCATCCTTGCATTAGGGACAATGCAACATTTAAGTGTGGGGATGGGACACTTGGGTCTTAGTTGTTAGTTTGTTTATTTGAGTCATAAAAAGTCGAAAAATACAAAAAAATTAAAAAAATTTCAAAAATCCAAAAAAATTAAAACAATTAGAAAATGTCTTTTGAATAAGAAGTTTGCAAAACTAAAAAGCGGAAAATGATAGAAAAGTCGGGTTTTTGTTCGGGTTCAAATAATAATAATATGAGATTAAATAATTGAGCTTGTGTCTAGTTTGGGATGTGCGGGTAGGCTCGATTCGGTTCTGGGTTCCTTTGATCTTAAATATACCTAATTGTCGGTCTACTAGTGGGTTCTCATCTAGGGAAAGTGGGGAAATTGAAACCGCCAATAATAGTATAAGGGATGCCGTTATAAGTTAAGATCGTTAGAGTTTTTTGTCATATCTCGTTGAAAAAAAAGAGCTAGAAACTAAATGAAAGTAGCGCATTTCTATGTAGTCTGGGTTGGGGATAGTGACTTTACAACCGGATTACCGCTAGATTGTGTGAAATCGACCTTGCAAAGAAAATAAAAAGTACCGAAGCCTAAGTAATCCGAGTTGGGGATAGCGACTCTACAGCCGGAATGCCTCTGGGTTAGGGAAAGCAACGTCTACGCTCGAAAGAAAAAAAAATGAAACAGTGATGAAAAGAAAGAAAAAATGAAAAAAAATGGAAAGAATAGATTTGATTCTAAACTCTCTTGATCTTCGTATAAGGCGGTTAGGAAATAACCCAGTGGTTGTTCCTTTTGTCCTATAAGCTTGAGGGGGGATTAGGTGGACTTGTGTTTCTTAGTGTGAGACCCTAGGTAGATTGACCATAATTGAACTAAATTGCATGATAAGGGCTTGGAACCGAGGTTGGGTTTAAGAGGACAAAAATACTTGCAATCGCGGCTAACACAAGTTTCGGTTTTAATAAATAATTTAAGCTTTTGTCCAAAATGATTATTCCGACTATGATTCCGTTATGCATAATTCTTTTTCGAGGACGACAAAATGATAAGTGGGGGGATATTTGATGTATTGTAAAATACATCTTTATTCGCGTCCGTTTTAGTCGTTAAATAATCATTTTAGTTCCGTTTTAGTGTAGATTGTACATACTATTGATATAATTATGTTTTCCAGATCCTTTCAGCCGAAATAAGCAGAAACGAGTTAAAATCTGGAAAAGCAAAGTGTCGGATTGGATATCGGAAGCTCGGGAGTTGAAACGAGGCGAAAAACTGTTTCTGGAGTTTCCAGGCGGGCCGCGTAGAACACAGCAGATCCTTACGCGCCCCGCCAGAACTTAAATTATGATTTCTGAACTAAAGCACTTATACCGACCGTGTAAGCTTAAGCTTACTTGCTACGCAGGCCGCGAGAGCATGAAAATTATGCACCGACTTCGAAACAACAATGGCTATAGGGTTTGAAAAGTTATAAATCATCATCTTCATCAATCAGCCGCACATCAGCGAATTTGGGACTTCTTGGACGATCATTAGAGGTTGTTTGAAGTGTTCGGAAGCTTTCGGTTGCAAGGGAATAATCGGGTAACACTTTGGAGCGCTCGGGAGTGAAGATTACGGGTTTAATCTTCCTGTTTCTTTGTTTTTCTTGTGTTTCTATTATTATAAGATGAATTCAGATCTGTTTGAGATTGTTATTATGTTACTGATCATGTTTAGTGGCTAAATCTTTCGTTACTACCAAGGCTTTTGACAATGTTTTAATAAAGTTTGGATTTTTATTCGGTTTTAATCTGGTTCTTGGGTTTTCTTGAATTGTAAACGATTATGGAATTGTGATTTGGTGTATATGTATGCTTGATATTGTTTGATCATCGATTATTGCTTCGTACGAGTCTTGGTGACGGTCTTTATCACATAATAGAATCGTGCTAGGGTTTTAGATTTTGGTGAGTGTCTATATCACGTAATAAATCTTTAATTCTTTAGGGTTAAGTGGCCATCAAACCTTAGAAGTAATATTCGGTAATCTTGTAAAATCAAGCGTTCTACTAATCTTGTCGCTGTAAGGCTCGAGGTTATTAATAGGTCTTGGTTTGGTATATAGCTAGGATTAGGTTTTGTAAGAAATCGGTCTTAGTTCCCTAACCATTCTCTTGTCTATTAAACCAAGTTAGAAACCATAGTTGCCTTAGACTTTCGCGCTGTAAGGTAGATTGTCATATTAAGGCACTTTTCAAGAAGTTAGAGGACTGTAAGGAAATCTAACAACCAGTAATCGTAACATCCTAGGTAGTGCCATAAGTTTCACCTCGAGAAGGGTTGAGGGGCTTAGTTGGTGTCTTAATAGGTTTAGTATCAAAAGATCCCGGTTCCATACCACATTAGCTTCGAATAGAAATCCACTCCAAGTTAAACCTGCGTTTAGCCTAGGTAGTCATCATCGCCACTGGTTTAAGTCTTCGTCAAAGTTCGTGTTTAGTTAATTTAATTAATTTAGTTTAATCTTTATTTGCATTCTTAGGATTTTTAGTAAACCCCCCCCCCCAGTCAAATAAACAATTAGTAAGTCGTGTCAGTCTTAGTTTAGATAGAGTCTTAGCGTAATTTAATTGAGTCTCGTGGGTTCGATATCCGGACTTACTTAGCTTTACTAGAGTCGATCGGTTCGCTTGCCGGTTAGTAGTTTAGTCAAGTTTAGAGAGTCTAGAGTATTACTTTGAGTCTAGATTTAGGTTAATTTTAGTTGTTTTTATTAAACTACTTTTAGCACATCAGTTAGGTAGCTTACAGACTAAACCTCCCTGAAGAGCTGAGTGCAGTGCACAACGTTTTTCATGTATCGAATCTGAAGAAGTGTCTGTCAGATGAAAATCTCATCTTTTCTTTTAAGGAACTCACGATCGACGATCAGCTACGCTTCATTGAAGAACCAGTTGAGATCATGGATCGAGAAGTTAAAACCCTCAAGCGTAGCAAGATACCTGTCGTTCAAGTTCGTTGGAACTCGCGCCGTGGCCCAGAGTTTACCTGGGAAGGGGAAGACCAAATCATGCATAGATATCCCCAGTTGTTTGCAAACAATACTTCCAGCACTAAGAGTATAGCTGAATTTCGGGACGAAATTTCTTGAAACTTGGGGATAATGTGACACCTCAGGCTTCCCACACATCTAACTCCGTATTGTTAATCCTACGATGTAATGAGGTTAATTAATAATAATGATATTAGCACAAAATGCTTTAACGATTGAATTACCTATATATGTGTATGTATGTTTTACGGCCATCATCACAAATGACACTAATAATTCTAGCCGCACAATCACTTGATCTTTTGGGCCACTCCTTAGTCGCACACCCTAACAACTATAAAGACCGCACAAACCACTTCACTGGCCCAAGATTTCAGGCCCAACATCCACATGTTGCCCTAGTTGGTCACACAATCATGCAGGGGGAGCACACTTAGGTGTGCAACAAACCCTGAGGAGATTATAAATTCACACAATCAGCCGACAATCAAGGTTTAACTGGCAGAAATCATTTGAGCATCAAATCCCTAGAAACATTCCCTTATCCTCTCTCTCTCTCTCTCTCTCTCTAACCCTTTTCTCTCTAAAATCCTGTAACACACCCCCATTTCTTAAGTACCTCTGGTAGCTTACTCCGATCATCTCAACGGTAGCTCACATCCCTTCTATTCGGAACTTCGCTTCCTTTATTCAGAATACACCTTGTTACATCTCCGAATCCAGGTTAGAATATTATCACTACTAAGTGTTATGCTTGATGATGTTCATGAATGCTTTATTGATTTAAATCATGGCATGGTGGTTGGTAGCAACATAATGTAGCATCATTGTTTGATCTGTACTAATTACTTTCTAAGGATGAGCATTAGAAAATAAAAAAGTTTGTTAATGATAGAAATTGGTACAGCGTCTTGATTAGAAACATGTTGGATAGTTTCTAGATGATTGATAGATAATAAGATGAATAAAAGTGTGCTAATTGTTTGATCAGTGTGTATAAATGCTTTCTTTTGAAGAGATAATGATGATCCCTGTTAATCGTTTAAGTGATAAGGATGATGAAGATTTCTGTTAGTTATATTCGTCAATATAGATGCTTGAATATGTATGTTATAGGATTTGGATATTAGTGTTGTTATTTGAAAGTATGATGCTGTATTTTCATGGAATGTGTAACTGAACAAGCTTAGGGTACAATCCAGTGATGCACGCCGCACACTGAGTGTGTTACGGGGACCCGCACAGTGAATGTGTTGTAGGGGCCACCCACAAAATAGATAATGCAAGTGAGTCTGTGCTTAGCATGCAACCGTACACCCAGGAGAGTACTAACTTCATGTAGGATGAACAAATCATTAATGCACGGTCGCACATTCCCGTAGTCACAGTCACACACTTGTATATGGACACCCAATCCACTATTTTATCACATATGTTTGGGCCAAAGGGTCTTTTAGTGGACTAACGATGTAACTGGACCGAACTCTTCTTGTGGACCGATTTAAACCGCACACTGTTGCACTTAGACGCTTCAGAATCGGGTCGTGCACTTTTAAAACTTGTCGCACACTCCCTAATGGGCCAGGAGTCCATTTGGGCCGCACACTTGGTAGCTCATATAATAGACGGATTATATTGTTATTCTAATAATCTTGTGAATAAGTTTAAATTAGTGTAAGGTGATATGTAATGATATACCATGTGTTACATTATAAGTCACAACAGATTTGCAATATAAATCTATATCTAGGATATGATGTGATGCATGAAAGCCTTGTGTGCTACTTGATTTGTGGTGTGTATCAATACGTGAAATGCTTGAATACGAATCTAATTAGACATGGTAACTATATTAGGGTGTGATTGACTAATGTCGTTGTAAAAAGTAAACCATATGCCGAGCAAACCAAGGTGAGTTCACACACACTAAAAGTATGCGTCCCAGGGGACATGGACGAACTACTATCCTGGGGAATGATACTTTTAAACTGCTATTCTCAGGGGGAATACGTTTGGATATTATTTATAAATCATGTCTTAGCAAACTAAGCAAAACTCTATCACGAAGTCCCCACTTACGATACCGATTAGTTATCAGGGGCGAATGGGATATTAGTTGATAGCGCTGTTAGGTTTGACAAACCTCACACCATGACCGGGGGGATCGGGTGTGAACTAGCAGGCCTTGCAACTTGGTCAATGATGATAGACATTGACTTGGGCACAACAACACAACGTCACAGTATTCGATATTTACAGTTTAGCGAGCTTACAGATGGGGTAGCTCCCCATAACGTGATTATAAATACCTTATCTAAACAATTAACATTTTCAAAATTAAAACCGGATAACTTGTGAACAAGCCAACTTTATGTTGACACCCTACTGCATGCTTTGCAGGTAAACAGTAACGGCAGGAGCGTGCAGCTTGAGGAGTGTAGTGGTCGCATTAACCCGTGTTGGGTTTTAAATAAATTAAACTTTGGACTTTTTATTGAACTATTGAACCTTTGCTTTCGCTATTTCCTTTAAACGTTATTTTAAACTTGAGACTTAGTTGTGGACTTTAGTAGTCACTAATCGTATTTTGATAAATTTCTTTATTACTATGATTGTTCAATATGATTGGTGGCTAGATCCTGGTTAGTCACACGCCTCGCGGTAGTGCTCCACATGTGGAATTTGAGGGTGTGATACGATAGCTTGATAAATGACTCTATTGCATTAATATTTTTTGTATTGATTTTATTAACTTTTCAACAATTAACATTCTAATATTACAAACAATTTGTTCTTATTTTGCAGTGGCTACCTGAACACATCGGAATTTTCCCTGGTTTACACAATAATTTCAATTACTATGAAAATGATTGGTGGATCTGAATGAGAATTGGAAATATCTAGAGAAGAAGGGCTTTTCGAAAATACAAGGTTTATAATCTGTTTATAGTATACCACACTTTGTATTCTTTTTATAATCTACTACATTTTTTTCATCATGTCTACATTTGTTTGTTACAGCTATAATGTTGTCGGTTGGAATAATTTGATAAAAATCTGGGGGAGTTCCATTGGGCAAGATGGGTATTTTCAAATGAGCAACGAACCAAGGAAAACTTTTGCGTGCAATAGATTAAGACCTTTAATATTTCATATAATCGTGTTTATCAAAATCATCTTTGCATAACATTTTTTTTATAGTTAGCATTATGTGTTTATTTGTTGGTTGAAATAATTGAACATTATCATTTGTCTTTTTTTTTTTATCATAAGTCATTAGTAGGATTTTAACATTGTGCTTAATGTTCAGAAACCCATGTTTAATTATACCAAAACATTAAAATTCGTTTATAGATAACTTAATGTATTATTTTAAGTAGGATGTTACTCATAAAATTAGAATATAGTTAATTATGTTTTTCGTCCCTGTGGTTTGTCAAAAATCACTATTTCAGTCCATTAGTTTAAAAATTACCAAAACAATCCTTGTGGTTTCATTTTCATAACTATTACAGTCCACCCTCACTAATGTCATCCAGTTATTCTGTTAGTTTATTTGAAATGACCATAATGCCCCTATTATTAAAATTAAAATAAATAAAGAGTTAGTTACGTTTTTCGTCCATGTGGTTTGTTAAAAATAACCATTACAGTCCATTAGTTCTAAAAATTGTCAATACAATACCAATACTTTCACAACTTACACCTTCAATGGCGATCAAGAACTTCATCTATCTACTATCCTTTACTCTACTCTTCACTCTCTCTGTTTCCTCAAATCCAGCTGGAAGATCACCTACTCCGGCTCCACACCCTCTCCACTTCATCCATCTCAACATCTCCCACCACCACACACACATACCTTAACGATGGCCACCTCTACCACCCATTATACCCACCACCCGTGATCAAACTACCAGCAACCCTACCCGTGCACCCAATGACCATTCTTTTCAAACAAATCATTGGCGAACTACTTTTCTACCAATGAATTCTACCAATTCCGATCACAACACAGGACACCGCCTGTAATACCCTTACTATTAAATAACGGTTTTCGTATAAATTACGAAAATAAACATGTAATTATATATATATATATATATAGGGAGAAGATCATGCGAGAACCACCTCTTATTGCGAGAACCGCGAGAACCAATGTGAACACACCAAAAATGCCTAAAAATAGCTAAAAATCACACAAAAATTTTTTTTTTGATTTTTTTAATATTTTTTAGGTTAAAATCGCTACTTTTCGAACAAAAAAAAAAAAAAAAAAAAATTTTAAAATTTTTTTTTTTTTAAAAAAAATTTTTTTTTTTTTTTTTTTGGTTTCGAAAAGTAGCGATTTTAACCTAAAAAATATTAAAAAAATCAAAAAAAAATTTTTGGATTTTTTTTTGATTTTTTTAGATTTTTTTTAGATTTTTTTAGGTTTTTTGAGGGTTTACTTTTTAGCATTTTAGCTTGGGGGGGGGGGGGGGGTGGTGGGGGGGTTTAGGTTTTTGGGGGGTGGGGGAGGGGGGTTTAGGTTTTTTTTTGGTTGGGGGGGGGGGGTGGGGTTAGGTTTTTTTTAGCTTGGGGGGGGGGGGGTTAGGTTTTTTTTTTGGGGGGGGGGGGGGTGGGGGGTTTAGGTTTTTGGGTGGGGGTTAGGTTTTTTTAGGTTTTTTTTAGGTTTTTTTAGGTTTTTTTTAGCTTGGGGGGGGGGGGGGGTTTAGGTTTTTTGGGGGGGGGGGGGGTTAGGTTTTTTTTTGGGGGGGGGGGGGGTGGGGGGTTTAGGTTTTTGGGTGGGGGGGTGGGGGTTAGGTTTTTTTAGGTTTTTTTTAGGTTTTTTTAACTATTTTAGGTTGTGTTCACATTGGTTCTCAAGGTTCTCACAATAAGAGTGGTTCTCGCATGAGCCCCTCCCTATATATATATATATATATATATATATATATATAGGGTAGGGTTCCAGCGTGAACAACCTCCCAAGAGTGAACTGCGTGAACAGATATGGACCCTTGATTTCCATTTTAGTTGTTAAGGGTAGGATTGTAATTATATAAAAAATTAGATTTAAATCATTATTTTAATAATTAAATTAAGTTACATATTTCCTAATTTAAATTCATTATCCACATTATGTTTATTTATTAATAAGATAATTATCAAAACAAACAACAAATCACCATATTTCAATTTTAATTTTTATTTCAGATTTCATCACCAGAATTCAAATTTTGATTTTTAAGATCCACGTAACCTTCATATTTCAACGGTATACACATGTGTACTTGGATATAAATAGAACAGTACACATGTGTACTCAGCATCATACATATGTGTACAGTAATTCACAGGTGTACATCAACATTCAATACAAAAAAAAATCTGAGATATCACAAAAACAGACGATATACACATGTGTACATCGCATTAAAAAGAGGGCAAAATCAGAATACACATGTGTACATCGCATTTAAACAAATAATTATTTTAATAATTGAATTAAGTTACATCTTTCCTAATCCTTGATTTGATTTGTGAGAGATTTATGCAATCAATTTAAGAGGATAATTGATTACTTGATTTGTGAGAGATTTATGCAATCAATTTAAGATTGAAATTACACATATACCCTTTTTGTATTTAATTAAATGAAAAAAATTAACCAAATAATTACCATCATGCCACTCACTTTAATCTCAATATCATAAAAATCAAGGGCCCAGATTAGTTCACGCAGTTCACCTATATATATATATATATATATATATTGTTAAATAATACGGGTAAATTAAAACTTTTACAATTTGAAAATAATACAACTTAATATGTATGGATTCGTTGTTTAAAAATGACGACGAAACAACGTGTGGAAGCTTTTATCTCGTTCGTGTTCGGTTCTTCGTTGAGCTTGATCGTCCTCCGGCATGCCAAGATAAACCTACATTTCATAAACCATGAAATGTGTTAGTCATTCACAATTTATAAGCGTTTAAATCGAGTCCGGTTGCTAAAACGAACTAGAAAAAAATTTGCCAGATCACTGGCTCTCGCGGGGCGCGACAGCCCCTTCTTTGGGCACCCGCGAGGCGCGACAACTGTTGCGCTGCACGACAGTGATTCAAGTCCATCGTCGCGTGACGCGACGGCCTATGTTCGACAGAAGGTTATTTTCTTTGAGCTGTAGATTCCCAGCTCCGTTACTCAAACTTATAATTCACAAAAACATGCATAACTTTTGATCTAGATGTCCGATTCGTGTGATTCTTTTTCGACAGAAGGTTATTTTCTTTGACCCGTTTATATTTAAAACCACAAACTTGTTTCAAAATAGTCATGGGGCATACGCCCATGTAATTAACTCAATTTCTCTTTTTTTTCTGGATTCATAACATTTGTGAATTACACGGCCAATATCTAAGTTATGTGCGTAACCCGTTTTGACCCGTTTAGAGGGTCTTATGCATTTATGCATTAATCTCACTCTTCTCTTTTTGCATTTTACATTTCCACATTCAAAGTATCTACCTATATCACATAATCGTCATGCAAGTTCCTATACAACCCATATAGGTCGTTTGCCCAATTTACCCATCAAGGGCTTTTTGGTCAACTTTAGTCCCTCATTTTACGACGAAGGACTTTCACTAATATTTGACCAAAATATCACTTTTAACTATAAGTCTAAATATGCGTACCTGGCTCGGGTCATAACATTGACCCGTTTACATACCTTGCCTCCATAATATGCTAATTAATAGCACCACCAATTCATAACCGTTTTTCATGTGCGCATAAGACTCAACAAGCACTTATTAGTCATTATTTGTCAAATGGTATTTACATTACCATTTGACCCGTTAGGTCTAAACGACCAAACATTTAGCGCTTATATTTGAATGGTATTTATTTACCATTTCATTAAGTATCTCAATTCGAATTTCTCACCCTTTAGCATGTCTCTTAAACCCTTTTCTTACGCGTTTAGCCCGACATGACTTATGCCACTTGCTGTCGTTTTGTATTTTAACTTTTATCTATTTGTACGTGACTAAATCACCATTTTCCCTTTTTATTCATTTAGGCTTACTTATAAAATAGTCGTTCAAAAACTCGTTTGATCTTAGCCTTTTCATGACTAAATTTACCTTTTCACCACTTTTTACCATTAAACATGGTTCTTATCATTTATATTGGTTCCAACCCATATCATTTCGCATCGGAAACCATATTTTGAATATTATCTTTATCGTATTTATAACTTATAGATTAAACACGCATTCTACAAAAAGGTGTAAGTTTTACTTACCTTGCATCCAAACTGTGCTTTGCTTCCATACTTAATTTGTTTGACTCGCTTCCTTCCCAAGCTTCCACCTAGCGTGTCAAGCGTCAAACTAGCATCATAATTCGTAAGACGATTAGGTTAGTCATCTCTAATTACGACTATTCCATCTTACGTGTTTTACGTTGAAATTATTATTCGGTCTTATCATTGGTTAATTTGACTTTTAAAAGTCAGTTACCCTTAATCGTATGGAATACACATTTGTGTTCAATAACTCGTTTAGGCAATCTCATCAATTACTAGGTAGACATTATTATGATGCTACCGTTTTAAACTACCTTCATATCCATGTTCATCATATTATTAACATCAAGTTAACTTAGCTCCCGTTTACTAAGGATAGTTTATTCTTTCATTATGCAAAATCTACGGATTTTCATCTATAAATAAAAACCCGTTTCATCACGTTATTTGGCATTCATACGAATACCTAATCTAATCAAGTTCTATTTACAACCGAGTAGACGCGGGATTTCACTTAGGCATTTCAACAAACACCTAGTGGGCATGATTTCTATACATCTTCAATTTAGTTTATGACTAACATTTTAACCAAGTTTCAATCATCAAATTCAAGCCTTTGTGTCTAGCATTCATAAACAATATCAAGATTCGCATCATAACATCAATGTTCATCCATTTTAAGACTCTAATTCTAGTGTTTATCATCTTGCTATAAAACCCACTTAGCACCTACATAATTAGTTTACCGAAACACTAATTTATGGTGCTAAATCAACAAGTTTACATCTAGGGTTCGTTCCTAGACTCATAGACATCTCAATTTCGCTATAACATTCATCATTCATACAAGAATTTCGTTTAAGAATGTTGTAACACCTGTGCCTCCACGGCCATCAAACAAATACCGAACCAATGAAATATTATATTTCATACTTGGGGATTTGTAAAAAATGTGTGTATCATTTACACATATCAATTCTTGTTCTATTTCAAACTCTAAATCGCTTTCTGGAAGGTTATACGCGCACCGATGCGTAAATATAACCAGTTTAATGCAACGAACACTCCGGAATAGTGAAATAGGCTTAACATACCTTAAATAACCTTTACATAACTTAGAAATAAGTTTTGGAAGGTTTGGTATGCCGAAAACAAGTTAACTCGCTTACAGGGACTAAATATGACAAACTGCGAAAGTATGCCAATTTGAACTGTAACAGACATTCCGGAACATGACCATAAGTTAAACATACCATAAATATCCTTTACATAGCTTAGAAATAGGCTTTGAGGGGTTCGGTGTGCTAAAATAAACTTTTGTGTCATTCAGGGACTAAAAGTGTCAAAAAGTGCACAAGTTTGCATTTTCGCGCATAACTTACGTTCTGAATACATCTGGACATCCAAAAATTTATGTAAGCATGACTACATTATATTTTAGTGTTCGCCTTAATAAAAATCCATTCGTCGCGTCATTTGGATCGTTTTTCGCGCTTATGCGCATTCCGTCGTAATTAAGCGAACATCGCGATCGTACGACCAAACGAACCGACATCCGAGATATTTTTGAGCATGTTTTGAGTTCCCTATACTTTAACTTCATTTTAGAGCCTTGAAATGAGGTTAACGGGGTTCAAACGCATCGAAAATCGCTTAAACGGGCTGCAGGGACCATTTCTGCCAATTTTGAAAGTTGCTGAAACAAGGGGGCAGTGGCGTAGCGCCACTGCATGTGGCCTTACCAGTCGCGCTACGCGACTGCCTATTCTGGCAGAAACATGCAGAAAACTCATTTTTCGCATTTTCGGGACCAGATTCGATGTATCGACAGCTGTTTACAGCTGTTTTGCACTCCCAAATCCTTTGCCACATGTTGATAGCCTATGGTTAGTGCCAATTTAGTCACCATAACCTTCCGACACTTGTACGGACATGATTAAGGCACGAGTTTCGACAAACGATCTTAACGGTTCGGGTATTCCTATAAATACCCAACCCATTCAACCTCATTTCTTACAAGAATTCTGATTTTGAGAGCTCTAAGTTGAAACCATTGTTTCATACCTGAGTTCTTGGATCGGGATTAGCATTCGGGGACCCTTCGTAAGTATTCTTTCGTTCTTTTCCTTATTTTATTGCTTTTCGAGTCAGAAAGTCAAACTTTGTTTGACTTTCAGCGTTGACCAGTAATGGTCAATGCGAAGTTCGTTTGAACTTCGCAACGTGATTGTAATCACGATGGTCATAGTCCCTTGGGATTATGCCTACTGATTACCACGTTGTCTAGGGTCGTAGGGTAAGCGATCTAATAAATCGCTTATACCTCGAACCCGACCCAGTTTGGTCGATCATTAGGATCCGACCAAATACATTAGGTGACCATAGTAGGTAGGGAATAACCTTCCGAGGTTATACCCTATGGTCACATCGTTTAAGTAGTTGTATGATAGGTAGTTTATATGCCTTAGGTAAATTACCATAATACCCTTTTCATGTATAATTGGTAATTAAGCATATGTAACCTAAACTTTTGTCACATAACTGATTATGTAACATGTTTAGGCATATAACACTTGTCATAGGACTAGTTAGACGGTCCGAACGCGTTTCACGCGCACGACACGTTAAAGTAGCATATGTTACCTTAATGGGTCGCGATGGGTCGAAAGCACTTAGGTTAGGTTTCATTGTAGTATGTAGGCCTTGTTAAACCATATCATATGAGTTCCAACACTCATTTGGTTTACCAAGCCTCATCCTATCCGATCTCCCGATTTAAGTCCGGTTTATTTATATAGTTTTAGATTGCCGACTGATTCCGTGCTCTCTCTAGCTTTGTTTGGTTGTTGTTCAAGACCTCCAAGCATTCTCAGGCGAGTACATTATTCCCCTCTTTTACTGTTTTCAACTGTTTTGGGGTGACTCATATGTGCTAAATGTTTTCGATGTTATAACGATGGTTTCAAAAACGATTAAGACGATTTATACAAAACTAATAACGATTTCATAAAGTGAACAAACTTGTTGGTTGTAGTTACATAACAAATGACATTCATTAGCAATGATCAAGCCGACCAGTATTAGGTTATGGTACCATAGGATCTGACAAATCCCGTTATTTACTACACCCGTGGTTATGTGTGGGTATGGTAGGTAGCGACTGAATCTGTAATTGTTAACTTACCCTATGGAGGTTTGTTAATACGAAAACGAGAAGCGACGAGTGATGAGTCACGAAGGTTTGAATGTTATTAGCGAGACGATCATATAAGTAGTTTCACGACCTAAAACGAATTAAACGATTTACGATTGGTTTTCACACGATGTTTTAATGATTGGGTAACGATTGGGTTTCACACGATGTTTTAACGATTGGGTAAACATTTGTACATGATTTTCATTTGATCATGCATTTACACGAAACATAGTATTGGTTTAAACCAAGTTTTACTTCAATACTTTGTTTTGTGCGTTTCACCTATGGTTTAGTTGATGCATTTCACTAGCCATACATATTATTTTGGTTATACATATTACATGATTTACATTTGGGCATGAACATCACTTTGGTGGTTTGGTTTGGATTAAGTGATTAAGCAACAATGCGTGTGGAATATGATACAAGCATGGTGGATACGCCGCTGGTACTTCCTATATATAAGTGTTTGTATGGTATTACATATTGTAGCGTTATTTGAATCATTTCAGTTTGAGACATAGAACATTTTATACAAGTAACATACTTTTCACAAGACATTTATTTACAAACAACTTATCTTATACAAACTCATTTTACATGGTTATTCATTTAATCATGCATTATTCTCTTATTATACATATCACCTGAACTTATTATTTTTCAAATGATTTACAAAGACAAAGCAAATTACAAGGTTCATGACTAAACATTTTCTTAAAAACAAAAGTCATGAATCTTATTTTCACAAAACCTATGTACTCGCCAGCATTTCTTTGTTGACCTCGTTTTCACATATGTTTCAGGTATTGTAGGATGATATCGATTGATAAGATGCATGCTCACATAGGACTGGACAAGGCCTTAGTGACTCAATAACAATGATAGACTATGTTTAAATAGTGTATTTAGATTTCCAGACGATGTAATTACTCAATGTTTAATAAAACGAAACACTTTTGATATCCATGGTTATGAAACATTAATTCTGTTGCAACACGCCCCGATGTTTCCGCCGCGAATTGTTGTTTTACGCGGTCGGGGTGTGACAGAAAAGATGGTATCAGAGCCAATGGTTATAGGGAATTAGGTTATTAGTAATTAGTAATGCTTTGACCTAGTCTATAACCTTCTTAGGACCCTAACGTGAGTTTACTTGCGTTTAGTCATAAAACAATACCGTCACCTATCCTTAGGCGACGACCACAACAAGAACATAAATTTCAAAACCGCTTTGAAAACTAATCATCTGTTCTAGGATGATTGATTACTAGGTTTTGAACCCTCTATTGTAAGGTTTTGAACTCTCTATTATATGGTTTTGAACCCCTTTGAGTTTTCAAAATCTCGTCAAGGTTTTGGGTCTTAAATAATGTGAACACGTGCAAACTGGAAGGGTGAATGCCTGTATTCTGGGTTTTCTATCTAGGCAAGCACTTCGTATACATCTCATCAGACGCGAGACCAGTTGTGCTTACCTGGGAATTTTTGGGATGAGTGTTCACTTATAGGCGAGCATGTCTTCACGATACATTATTTTTGACCTATTTACTTTGATTAAATCACCGAGGTCGTTTGTTGCTTTGTAGTAACAAACAAATGACCACTATCCTTGCTTTCATCAGATTTGTTTCATCTCATTCTTTTCGTCTAACTCTCTCACTCGTTTCCTTGTCAGACAATGCCTCCTCGACGCGATACCCGAACCGATACTCGGACTTTTACTATTGAAGAACTCGCAGCCCTGATCTCTCAACAGGTGGCTGCTGTGGTTCCCGGTGTTGTAACCCAAGTCCACGAGATGTACAACAACGGCAACAACAACAACAATAATGCACCGTGTAATTTCAAGAACTTCAATTCTGCGAAGCCACTTAAGTTTTCTGGGTCTCAAGGAGCAACTGCGCTCCTGCAGTGGTTTGAGAGTATCGAGAGCACATTCAGACATGTGCAGTGTCAGGATGCGCGTAAGGTGGAATTTGCTTCGAGTGTGTTTGAAAAGCGAGCGCTTACTTGGTGGAATGGTGTTATGCGAGATAGGGGTGCCGAAGTGGCGTTGGCACAAACATGGGCAGAGCTTCGGGCTCTCATGATGAAGGAGTTTTGTCCCCGTCACGAGATTCGAGTTTTGGAACGAGAGTTTGACGACTTAAAGCAAGATGGGGCTGAACACCGTGCGTACACGGATCGTTTTGAAGAACTCAGTCTATTGTGTCCCACCATGGTTACCCCTCTGGAAAAAGCGATCGAGAGATACATAGATGGTTTACCCGATTCTATTATGGATATTTTGATCGGTGTTAATCCTACCACCCTTCGTCAAGCAATCGAGTTGTCAGCTACCCTGACTGAGTCTCAAGTCAGAAAGGGTAAACTCACCCGCAAGGGTGATAAAAAGAAGGCAACCGATTCTGGAAAGGACAAGAAGAAGGATAAGGGGAAGGGTAAGGAAGGTGAGACGTCGAAGAAATCGAAGAAGCGGAAGGGTGCCCAAAATTTTGCTGTTACAGCACAGACTGCTCAGAACCTGCAGAATCCACCGGCTCAGCCACATGCAAAGAAGGCATATGCTGGTACCGCACCACATTGTGCCCGTTGCAACGGTCATCACGTTGCACAACAAGATTGCAAGAAATGCACAACGTGTGGTAGACTTGGGCATTTGGCCAATACTTGTCGTCTGAGACAAAATCAAGCTGCTCAGGTTCAAGCTCCGGTTCAAGGGAATGCTGCGAGATTCCCACTGGGTTCATGTTTCAACTGCGGAGAGTTTGGTCATTTCCGCCCCAACTGTCCGAGACTGGTGAATGCAAATGCTCACGCAAACCCGAATGCGAACGTTCACGTCAATGTGAATCCAGCACGTGGTCGAGTGTTTAACATCAATGAGGCAATCGATGATGAAGAAGTGAACTTTTAGTATTTTGTATTTCCTCTGGTTGTTATCTTATAACATTTAAAGACAATGCGGTTGCTATATAAATAAAAATTTGTGGTTTTTATTTTTAACTAATGCAATTGTATGAATGTTTGATCCAACCTTATGATGTTAACACAAAGACAAAACTACTCGTGTGGTTCTGTCATTTTTATGATCACTTGTGATCTCCCTAAGAACCTCAAACACTTGTTTCTTTTAAATCTAAGAGTATCTTATCGTCTTGTACCGTTCGAGATGCAAGAATTATCAAAACAGCTTCAAGAGTTGTCTGATAAAGGATTCATCCGTCCGAACTTTTCACCTTGGAGAAACTCCTGTTCTCTTTGTGAAAAGAAAAAAATGGATCTTTTCAAATATATATCGATTAACGTAAGCCTAGAAAGCTTACCATCAAGAATCGATATTCCCTACCTTAAATCAATGATCCGATCATCTGCAGGGTACTTCATGCTTTTCCAAGATCGATTTGCGTTCTTGGTATCATCAACTTCGTATTCTCGAAGAAGATGTTCCCAAAACGGTTTTCTGCACGAAGTATGGCCATTACGAGTTTACAGTCATACCTTTTGGTTTGACAAATGCTCCAGCCATCTTCATGGACTTAATAAATAGGGTCTGCAAGCCTTATTTGGATCAGTTCGACATTGTTTTTATTGATGACATCTTGATCTATTCAAAGTCCCGAGCCGACCACGATCAACACCTTCGTTGATTTCGGAGCCTGATTGGATTCCTTGTACACCTTAATATGTACATTACAACTCAATTAGGACAAGCCGAATTCCTTTTTAGATCTTCCTATTTTCATAGTTAGATTCTTGAAAATATTTAAAGTGTCAAGTGAAATCCACGGATTGGATTCCTAGTATGCTTTAAATACCCATGTCCAAAGATAACAAATTAAATGATTATACAATTAAACGATTATACGATTAAACGATTATACGATTAAACGATTTTGCGATTAAACGATTTTGCGATTAAACGATTATACAATTATGTGACTATGTGTTTATTCATCTCATGTTTTCTTGTCTGCATTTTTGTGTTTTTAATACTCTGGATATTCGTTATCCAAATCCTCGCAGGATCTTTCATATCTTCATATGAGAGATTCGTAGCAGGATATTCAAAAGGTACTACCTTTAATCCTTAATGGGCTTCTATGTAATAGTTAAGACCCTTGGATTATATAGTACTGCTCCATGATTCATAAGAGACCCTTTAGTGGTCTAATAAAAAAGATTGATTCACAATTTGGTTAAAGAACGACATCTAGTGATGTAGCTGGACAGACTCCTTGATAGTCTATTTAGATCAATTAATGATTTAATTAAAAGGACTCTATGGCGGTCTAGTCACACTCATCACAGGATTGTTCATTTGGTTTTTCCCCTGCACATTTTAAAATAGACTGTGTGGACTATGCAAGGAATTGTCTAATTATGGACGCGTACATAATTATGAAATTTAGTGCACAGAAACCCAGTAAGGTTTATTATGTGTAAGAACCCATAGTGACAACAATAACAAAATGAGGACGATGTAATGGAGGTATGGTGGACGCACCAATGACGCTTCATATACTTGTATATAAGTATCCCTCTTACATTGCAATCATGATGTTATTAAAGTTACTAGAAGTTCAGAACCCAAACCAAGGTTGTTCGATCTTTTCAATTTCATGTTCTCAAGCTCCCACAAGTTTCCTCTAAATAAATTTCGGGACGAAATTTCCTAAAGTAGGGGAGACTGTAACACCTGTGCCTCCACGGCCATCAAACAAATACCGAACCAATGAAATATTATATTTCATACTTGGGGATTTGTAAAAAATGTGTGTATCATTTACACATATCAATTCTTGTTCTATTTCAAACTCTAAATCGCTTTCTGGAAGGTTATACGCGCACCGATGCGTAAATATAACCAGTTTAATGCAACGAACACTCCGGAATAGTGAAATAGGCTTAACATACCTTAAATAACCTTTACATAACTTAGAAATAAGTTTTGGAAGGTTTGGTATGCCGAAAACAAGTTAACTCGCTTACAGGGACTAAATATGACAAACTGCGAAAGTATGCCAATTTGAACTGTAACAGACATTCCGGAACATGACCATAAGTTAAACATACCATAAATATCCTTTACATAGCTTAGAAATAGGCTTTGAGGGGTTCGGTGTGCTAAAATAAACTTTTGTGTCATTCAGGGACTAAAAGTGTCAAAAAGTGCACAAGTTTGCATTTTCGCGCATAACTTACGTTCTAAATACATCTGGACATCCAAAAATTTATGTAAGCATGACTACATTATATTTTAGTGTTCGCCTTAAGAAAAATCCATTCGTCGCGTCATTTGGATCGTTTTTCGCGCTTATGCGCATTCCGTCGTAATTAAGCGAACATCGCGATCGTACGACCAAACGAACCGACATCCGAGATATTTTTGAGCATTTTTTGAGTTCCCTATACTTTAACTTCATTTTAGAGCCTTGAAATGAGGTTAACGGGGTTCAAACGCATCGAAAATCGCTTAAACGGGCTGCAGGGACCATTTCTGCCAATTTTGAAAGTTGCTGAAACAAGGGGGGCAGTGGCGTAGCGCCACTGCATGTGGCCTTACCAGTCGCGCTACGCGACTGCCTATTCTAGGCAGAAACATGCAGAAAACTCATTTTTCGCATTTTCGGGACCAGATTCGATGTATCGACAGCTGTTTACAGCTGTTTTGCACTCCCAAATCCTTTGCCACATGTTGATAGCCTATGGTTAGTGCCAATTTAGTCACCATAACCTTCCGACACTTGTACGGACATGATTAAGGCACGAGTTTCGACAAACGATCTTAACGGTTCGGGTATTCCTATAAATACCCAACCCATTCAACCTCATTTCTTACAAAAATTCTGATTTTGAGAGCTCTAAGTTGAAACCATTGTTTCATACCTGAGTTCTTGGATCGGGATTAGCATTCGGGGACCCTTTGTAAGTATTCTTTCATTCTTTTCCTTATTTTATTGCTTTTCGAGTCAGAAAGTCAAACTTTGTTTGACTTTCAGCGTTGACCAGTAATGGTCAATGCGAAGTTCGTTTGAACTTCGCAACGTGATTGTAATCACGATGGTCATAGTCCCTTGGGATTATGCCTACTGATTACCACGTTGTCTAGGGTCGTAGGGTAAGCGATCTAATAAATCGCTTATACCTCGAACCCGACCCAGTTTGGTCGATCATTAGGATCCGACCAAATACATTAGGTGACCATAGTAGGTAGGGAATAACCTTCCGAGGTTATACCCTATGGTCACATCGTTTAAGTAGTTGTATGATAGGTAGTTTATATGCCTTAGGTAAATTACCATAATACCCTTTTCATGTATAATTGGTAATTAAGCATATGTAACCTAAACTTTTGTCACATAACTGATTATGTAACATGTTTAGGCATATAACACTTGTCATAGGACTAGTTAGACGGTCCGAACGCGTTTCACGCGCACGACACGTTAAAGTAGCATATGTTACCTTAATGGGTCGCGATGGGTCGAAAGCACTTAGGTTAGGTTTCATTGTAGTATGTAGGCCTTGTTAAACCATATCATATGAGTTCCAACACTCATTTGGTTTACCAAGCCTCATCCTATCCGATCTCCCGATTTAAGTCCGGTTTATTTATATAGTTTTAGATTGCCGACTGATTCTGTGCTCTCTCTAGCTTTGTTTGGTTGTTGTTCAAGACCTCCAAGCATTCTCAGGCGAGTACATTATTCCCCTCTTTTACTGTTTTCAACTGTTTTGGGGTGACTCATATGTGCTAAATGTTTTCGATGTTATAACGATGGTTTCAAAAACGATTAAGACGATTTATACAAAACTAATAACGATTTCATAAAGTGAACAAACTTGTTGGTTGTAGTTACATAACAAATGACATTCATTAGCAATGATCAAGCCGACCAGTATTAGGTTATGGTACCATAGGATCTGACAAATCCCGTTATTTACTACACCCGTGGTTATGTGTGGGTATGGTAGGTAGCGACTGAATCTGTAATTGTTAACTTACCCTATGGAGGTTTGTTAATACGAAAACGAGAAGCGACGAGTGATGAGTCACGAAGGTTTGAATGTTATTAGCGAGACGATCATATAAGTAGTTTCACGACCTAAAACGAATTAAACGATTTACGATTGGTTTTCACACGATGTTTTAACGATTGGGTAACGATTGGGTTTCACACGATGTTTTAACGATTGGGTAAACATTTGTACATGATTTACATTTGATCATGCATTTACACGAAACATAGTATTGGTTTAAACCAAGTTTTACTTCAATACTTTGTTTTGTGCGTTTCACCTATGGTTTAGTTGATGCATTTCACTAGCCATACATATTATTTTGGTTATACATATTACATGATTTACATTTGGGCATGAACATCACTTTGGTGGTTTGGTTTGGATTAAGTGATTAAGCAACAATGTATGTGGAATATGATACAAGCATGGTGGATACGCCGCTGGTACTTCCTATATATAAGTGTTTGTATGGTATTACATATTGTAGCGTTATTTGAATCATTTCAGTTTGAGACATAGAACATTTTATACAAGTAACATACTTTTCACAAGACATTTATTTACAAACAACTTATCTTATACAAACTCATTTTACATGGTTATTCATTTAATCATGCATTATTCTCTTATTATACATATCACCTGAACTTATTATTTTTCAAATGATTTACAAAGACAAAGCAAATTACAAGGTTCATGACTAAACATTTTCTTAAAAAAAAAAGTCATGAATCTTATTTTCACAAAACCTATGTACTCGCCAGCATTTCTTTGCTGACCTCGTTTTCACATATGTTTCAGGTATTGTAGGATGATATCGATTGATAAGATGCATGCTCACATAGGACTGGACAAGGCCTTAGTGACTCAATAACAATGATAGACTATGTTTAAATAGTGTATTTAGATTTCCAGACGATGTAATTACTCAATGTTTAATAAAACGAAACACTTTTGATATCCATGGTTATGAAACATTAATTCTGTTGCAACACGCCCCGATGTTTCCGCCGCGAATTGTTGTTTTACGCGGTCGGGGTGTGACAAATGTTAATCAAATTTTCAAAGTATCACCAAATAACAAAATTCAACATACCTTGGGATCCCCATGCTTAGGTGATCATGAATTTGTGTTCATGCATTGATTTAGGGCTTGAATCTGCCTTCAATTTGGTGAATTTAGCTTGAGTTAGGGTTTGGCTCCAAAAGAGCTTCCTGGTCGATCGTATAGAACACACACTTAGTGTGTGTTTTGTTATAATTTTTCTTTTTATGAATTAACTTTCAATTATCCCACTTTGACCCCCTCAAGTTTTGTTAGTTATTAAGTAGGCCACAACCTATTTATTTTCAATAATATTTACTCTTTTTAACTAGGTTAAACATTCCTAGTTTACTAAGTGGGTTCGGGGAAATACAACTTGTTTTATTTTAAGTCCCGTTAACTCGGGCCCCTTATAAACTTTGTTTTCTCAAAAGCTTTTGCTCGCCTTTTATTTAATATTAGATTTATTTATTTAAATCCTAATATTCACCGGGTTAAATTTTACCACTAACGGTATTTTACCCGTCCATTAATATTAACGTGGTTTGACTATCAAACCCGTTTTCAGGGTGTTACAAGTATACCCCCTTTAAGAGGTTTCGTCCCCGAAACCTTCTTTATGTTGTTCATTGGTTTAGGCCAAACGAACTTAGTTTCGTTTCCAAGGCATTCATTCTTTTCGGTCAAAAGTTATCGTTTGTATTGATGTGTGCGTCATTTATGTGTAAGTCCTCACGAACTGTAACTTTCATCTTATATTTCATTTCTTTGTCGCCTATTTGACCGAGTATGTCATTTGATCACCCGGTTACTGAGTCTGTCAACATGTTTACTTCGTGCTAATCCTATATTGACAAGCGCGTTACACAGGTCATTACATTACCTTGACCTTGAATGGTTTTACCGGCTAGGGGAATTAGTCACCGTCACTTCATACCCCGTCACCCGGGTATATTATGTTGCCCTCTCCAGCCTTATGTGAGTTTAAATGTTGCCTTTGACTAAAACTGACTTTTAGTTTAACATTCTTTTTCTTCTTAACTTATGTCAATTACTCTCATCGGGGAATTGACGAACAAAGATTTATTCCCTTCCGTTATTATTCTACGCGGGGAATCATAACAAGTTCCCACGCTTTACTTTATCGACCCGTAGGTTCCTTCACTTATCCTCATAGGTTATTTTATTAGATCTTTACCTTTTTAAGGTGAGACCCCATAGTTTGTTTCTTTCTATTCGTGACCCAAGGGTCATTCTGGCCCCGTAGACCTTAATACTTCTTATATTCCTGAAAGTTGTGATGATCCCGTAGATTCATCTTTTACTCATGTCGTTCTAAAATATACTCTCGGTGTCAAGGCACCCTTTTTAAGTTTAGCAATTATTCATTCTCATTCTTGAATTCTTTTGACCTTGACCGTAGTCGAAGGCTACATTTGTTTTCTTTTGGACTAATCTTCCGACCCTATGACTTCCCACGTCATTTACACGTCTGTTCATTCTACACTTACCGTTACCCGGTTCATACCAATACTTCCTTACAACCCGTTACCCGGGTTCTTTATCTTTATGTTTTTAACACTCCTGTTTCACTAATTTGTGTTTTCCTTTTTATGTTCTTTTACAACCCATCACATAGGTTCATTAATATTTCGCGCTTCCATTACTCGGTTTACGCTTACTTGCACTATCAAGTATTTGTACTTTATTTGGCCGGTTTGACATATTCGTGTGTAATCCATCACTAATGACAGTCAAACTCCATTCTTTATTTAGCTTGTTCAACTTCGAAATAGTTGAACATTACCATCAAAATTCTGTTTGCGGGATTTTATTATTCTTTTAGTTATAACTCATAATCTGAGTCTTTTGACTTTCTAATCCGCATTCCCGTCTTTTGGTTTACGCATATTCTCAAAATCCTACCCATCTATTGGGTATCTTTACCGAAGTTATCTTCAAAGTAACCATTTTGATGGGGTTTACGTTTTAACTTATTTGGTCGTCTTAGGGAAATCCATCGCTTTTATTTAACCAAGTCCTCATTCTTTATTTGTTTTGTTTGACTAGTTCGTGTGAATTTCATCACTTATGACAGTCAAACTTTATTCTCATGCCTTAACATTCTCACTAGTCGGTCAGTATTTTTCATTACTTTAATCCTTGCACTTTCTCTCGGGCTCGTTATTCTAAGATAATACGCTTCCGTTATCAGGCTTGCGTTTACGTTTATTATCAAGCATCTTACTTATTTGATTCATTTGGGTACCTTTTTAATTCGTCCCATTCACCCCGTCCTTACTACATCGGATGTAAATGTGTCCATCATAAGAAGTTCATGGTATCATGTGTTCACTACTTACTTGGCCAGACTAAGCGATCAACACATGACACACATGACCTTTTTATAATTTTCACATTACACCCCATGTACGTAACGCCTCTAATCTTTCTATATCGCTGATTTAAATTGGCAAAATTTTATTCAATTGCTACTTAAAATTTTTTAGGTTTACCCGTTTTATTCTTGAACATATACAATGTTTTCCTTTTTATCGAACTATTATATAATCACATTCGTTAATGTGATCGATGTTTTTCTCAATAGCATTATATTGAGAGTTTTCCACTTGGATAATTACTCCCGTCCAAGTTTCCATATGAACTAATCCTGTTATTTCTTTGTTATTCATCATCGTGAATAACACATGTTTCTATTAAATTTCTCTTGGAAACATCATCCTGAATAGATATCCTATTCAGGTTTTCCAAGTTTTATCATATATATGCATCCGTCATTCTCTACGTGTTTGTTCCATATTACTACTTGTGCGATTAAATTTAAAATGTGCACCTGTAATGCTTGCCCTAACAGGCTTTCCTTGCCATTGTCCTTATTCGCGATTTAGGTCCTTGGTGAGCATGCTCTGCTTGTCATACTTCACACCGTTCCTTCGTCACATCCGTAACTTGTTAAACTCTCGCCATCTTCAGATGCTAGTGTCCTTCAACTAAAACGTTTACAAAGATTAGTAACTCCAATATCAATAAATGCCTGAATTATAATACAAGGTTTTCTACTATACGTGTCAACACACGTAATTTCGTTAAATATATTTATCATTTAATTGGGGTAACGTGTATTGCACGATAACCCTATGTGTTGTTCACAACACTTTAATCATGCTAAACCGTTAATATACTTATAACTTACCGAATTATGCGATCAAGTCTCGAACCGAACACTTTACTCTTTAACCTTGAGCTCTGATTACCAACTTGTAATACCCTTACTATTAAATAACGGTTTTCGAATAAATTACGAAAATAAACATGTAATTATATATATATATATATATATATATATAAACTTTTTGTTGTTCTACAACACACTGCTAGGAGAGACAACTACGAATTCATCAATTAATATGAAGTTTCTACCAGCCTTGCATCGAGGGAAGGATATCAGAAGTTTTAACTGGTGTGAGTACATGATCAGGTGTCTGGATCGAACGGTGGAAACATGGACACCAAAGGAACCCTTTCTTCGACCAATGCCTTTGTTAGTGGTATGTTCTGAATGCATATATAATTTTCTAATCACACACTATGATTGTGCATTAAAACACATATGTTTGCTGGTAAAACACATTAAGATAGTTTCAACTTGCAAAGTTTTTGTTGAGCTCCAATATAATCACAACTTGTTGTGAAAACCATTATGATGAAATGTTATCATCAAAAAACACAATGTGATGTAATGTGGCATAGTAAAAACCATCAACACACATTCGAGGTGTTGTTAAATAGCATTAGAACTGATAAAACACAATCTGATGTATATAAAACTCTTAAAACACATCTGACATCAGTTTGTTCTTCCTATTTATAGGCAGCATTGATACGTGACCAAAAGAAATACGAGGAAGGTGAGGCAAGAGCAGCTCATCTCATCGAAGATATCACTGATGACGATATCGAGGGAGTCAGCATAAAGTTGGACTCGGTCAGATTTGATCAAATGTTAGTGGATGCATATGACTTGCAACTGGAACAAAGCTATCCGTTTGCAAAAAAAGTCTGATGAAGAAGATCAAGCAAAAGAAGTGAAAGCATATAAGAAAGATGTAACCAAGAATGTAAAACACATTAGCAAATGTGATCCGGTAAAAAACAAAAAGTCTGTTGTGAAGCCGGCCGGTAAAACGCATGGTAAACCTACGGTCTCAGAGGTACCGAAAAAAAATCAACTTGAAAAAGAACGGGCGAAAACCGATCAGGTTGGGAAGAAGAAAACTGATGTTGAAGGTGGCCCGGAAACTGCTCCTGTTGTCGAAGAAATTCCCGTTAATGCGGGTTTCCATGCAGAGTTTGAAGAATGCATGAACGTAGATGTTGGCCCAGAAACAGCGCCTGTTGTGGATACCTCCGATATAGAGAAATACTACATTGAAACCGGCGAGTGGGGGCAAACACAACAAAGTCAGCCGGGGATTACCTCACCTATGGTATCTCAATATGGATCGACACCACAAGCGACCCAAAGCGACGAGGTACTCTTATAGCTTTCCAATTTATTCTACTAAACACAAATATAATGTATAGGCGAAAACATTTAAATTCAAATAAGAAATTACTTAAAACACATTTTTTTGAAAAGTGGGACATGCAAAACCTTATAACACAATCAGAATACCAAAAACACATTTTCAGACTGGTAAAACACATTGCAGATTGGGAAATAGCACAATAAACCTTTTGATACACACTCTTATGAAGTGTGAGACACAATTCTGATTGGTAAAACACAATCAGCTTGGAAAAAAAAACAATTCTGATTGGTAAAACACCAACAACTTGCAAAAAAAAAAAAAACAATTATGATTGGTAAAACACATTTTCAGACTGGTAAAACACATTGCAAATTGGGAAATAACACAATGATAATGTGTAAAGTGTGGATGATGTAAATCAGGTACATGCGGGAATGTTGGAAGTGTTCTTGAATCAATTCGACGAATGTGTAAAAAGGATAAACGATACTTTTACAGAAGGTTTCCAATTGTACCCCGAAAGTGAGAAAATAAAAGAGATACACACATTGTGGACTGAGAAGCCGAAAAAGGTTGGATCCACATGTACGACAACTGCACAACCACAAACTCCTACGGATAAAACACCAGAAAAAGTGGCAAATAAGGAGAATGTGGATATGTCACAGTTGTCGCAGTGGACACCTTCATTGGTAGAAGAGATATGTAAGACGGTTGACAAGACAACCACACCGACGACTCAGCTTGCAGTAATGGAGCAGCCCGCACTCGTCGTCACACCGATCTCCCAAAAAACACAGGAGGAATATGAATATTCGATTAGACGTGGGCAGCTTATACACGAGTTGGACCTTGGAAAGCGGAAAGTAAGACCGCAAAGACAAACAGAGTTGACCGATGCTCTAAGGTCTCCATACGTGAAGCGGGCAGTAGAGATTAGGGCAAAGCTTGAAAACGCTGAGGTCTCAGTCAGCTCATACATGTTTTCAGCCTGGGGTTCAATGTGGTATGTTATAAAAATGCCATTTATAATATGAATGTTTCTACAAAATATTTTCACACAATATTTGAAAGTGATTCTGATGAAAATATTATAACACATTGATTGAAACACATTTGTCTACATTAGGGATGTTGTGTTTAGAACTAAGAGAGGAGTGCCGGTTATGAGATCTCCGCTCGAATCATTAATGCCGGGAATCGAATTGCACATATTAGTAATAAGCGCATGGGCGGATTTGTTGAATTATGAAGAAAAATTCAAGCAAAAGGGGAGCATCGCACGCCTGTTCTGTTCAGTAAATATGTTGGTAAGGCTGATCATAATGACCTTGTAATATAAGTTTACAACTTTTGTAATATTGTTTAACGCAATCACTTTAAAATGCAGAATGAAGAAGACTACATAAAAAATGCAAAATCGAGGTCAAAAACATTCGCGGAAAACATGGAACCGGTGTTAATTTCTGCTGATGTGAAAAAGATACCTGACAAGTCGCTCATCTTTGTACCAGTCTTACACGACGGTCATTTCTATTGCGTATGTTTTAATTTAAGGGACATGAAGGTAGAGGTTTTGGACAACAGCGCTAAGGATATCTCGATGCAAGCCAAATACAAAAAAACGGCCGGAAAAATTGGTACGCCCCTCTATATATAAACTACAAACGTCCTTTGTTATACAAATGCATGCTATTTGATTACACATTTGTTAAAACACAAATAACAAACTGCAAAAAGTTTAAAATAGTTCATAAAGTTCTATAAAGTTTGATGTTATATAAAGTTTGATGTTAAAACAAAATTGATACTGAATGATACGTTATCAGTACCATTAATACTTTAAAACAAAGTGTAATGTGACAATACATAATAACAAATAATATTAACTTAAAACACACTTCATCAGAATTTTAAAGTTTGATGTTAAAACACAATTGATACTGAATGATACGTTATCAACACTATTAGTACTTTGAAACACAGTGTAATGTGCCACTACGTAATAACGGTATTATGAACTTAAAACACACTGCATCAGAATTTTAAATTATTCCCTTTGTTAATAACGGGTATACATAAACAAACCTATGCCACAATCTGTGCATTTACATGAATTTAGTTTAAAACACAATCTGATTAAATTGTTTATCATGCAGCGTGATGCTTTATCAGTGTACTTGGAAAAAAATGGGCATCCAGCGGGCGGGGTGATCGGTAAAGTTGAGCCGGTACGATTGGAGATGCCATGGCGTACAAAAAATAATGTAATCGATTGTGGCGTTTTCCTGATGCGCCATATGGAAACATACAAGGGCGTAGCTGGAAAAGGTTGGGAATGCGGATTCTCAAACGAGTGCACTGATGCGGGTGAGATTTCATACAAGCAGCGCAATGAAATTGATGATCTCAGGCATAAGTACATTACGAAGATGCTCCTAAGTGAAGCAAACGAGTACAGAGGTTTTGTTGAAGCTGAGGTTGCTAAATATAAAAAGTTGTCGGCCGATGAAAAAAAGAGGGTAGAAGCAAAAGCCTTCGACGCAATCAATGAAAGATTGGATAAGTAACTTAAAATGGGATGTTTTCATAAAACACTTTGTTGGCGGTGGTTTGTTGAAGTAATGTGGGATGTTCTACAAAAAAAGTTTTAACATTTTGTTGGTGGTGTTATATTTTGGAATTTATAAATTAGAATATGTTCAGTGTGTTCAGTTATCTTTTTTTTGTGTTTCCTGTCGATAAAAATGTCAAGTATAACAGTTTGAACCTCTTTAACAATGTGAATTTATGTCGATAATGTTACTTTGTTTTGATCTACATAAGACATACAGTTTGTATTAATGTATGACCTCTTAAAACATAGCCTATATACATTATGAAAATACTGTGATCTGGAAACCAGCCTATCTATTTCATCAAGTCTCTATACTTTAAACAAAGTTAAAACACATTTTAATAGCTTTAGAAATTAAACTGTATACCAAAACCTGCATGCTAAGAAAGTAATAACCATGGGAAAAAACAAAATAATGCAAATTAAAACACACCATTCAATGAAAGTATAAAAAACATTGACTTCAACTTCAATATCAGTTAAAACAAATTACTGTTAAAACACATCATTAAAAGTAAACTATAAAAAACATTGACTTCAACCTCAATAACTGTTAAAACACATTACATATAACAGGCTGATGGTTTCTCAGAAAGTTAAAACACATTTTAATACTTTAAACAAAGTTGAAATACTGTGATCTGGAAACCAGCCTATCTATTTCATCAACTCTCTATAGTTTAAACAAAGTTAAAACACATTTTTTTACAAATTAAACTATATACCAAAACCACGAACAAATCAAGCATCATATAAAACACTGGAGGCTATTTAAAAAACAAAGTTAACACTAAAACACAAAGCAACAAGAACATAAATGTCGAATCCAACATGTCTTAAAATCAACAAAAACAAATCCAAAACAAACACTCGAGAAAAATAAAACAGAAAATTGAATAGTTCAGCAACAGACTTAAAATTTTGATAAAAAAGATCCTACTCTGCCATGTCTTCATCATCCATATCTCCATCGTTTCCAGATGTGTAAAACACATCATCAGCATCGTTTGATCCAGGATCATCACCTTCAACAACTGTAGCAGCGTCTCCTTCACCAATTGTATCTTCATTACCTTCAGCATTCCGCGAAGCACCTGCTTCAGGCACAACCACGGTGTATTTCCAACACGTTACTCTGTTATGACCATATTTTTTTACATAATGAACATTGACGACGTTTACTTCCAGAATGATTTATGGCTCGCTCCTTTTGAGATTTAAGGCGTTTATGAGAACCACAACCCTTGAACCTGGTAGCAACTGGAACACGAATAATGGCCGTGCTCTCTGGAGCAACTCCCAGCAGTTCAGCAAATCGATTACGTCATGTCTTGTCTTGGGAGGTGCATTTATTTGAGCTTCATCAGCGACTGACATAAACTGCTTGATATGATCACGAAAATCACACAACTGATCAAACTTTGAAATCAACTTGTTCACAACATACTCAGTTGCGTGACTAATCTCACAAACACAACGGTTAACCTCCTCACTATGATCTGGATCTCCACCATCCGTAAGAATGGACCCGGGGGAACTATTTGGAACAGCTTCACGCGTCCAACGCCTCAATATATATTGTTTCGGAAACTCCCTTACATCAAGAATCCGTAACACACAAAAAATGTGACTGCACAACAATCCAAACTGCTCAAACCTGTTGCAATTACACTTAACAGTAACATCCTCCTCGCGTATCATAACCTGTAACATTTAATATCCATAAAACACAGTTCATATAAAAGATGGATAATTAAAAAAAATAAAAATAATGTATACATAACGTAAAACAAAATATCACCTCGAAGAACGAAGAACATGGCTGATCGAGATCCTTTATAAAAAACTTAATGAAATCACCGACGTGATCTAATCTGACACTAGTACAAAGATGAATAGCATGTTGAATCTCCAGTTGAACATCAAAAAATATAATTCTGGTATATATCTGAACTGCTTGCTTCTCGAGAACAAAATCAATCCACTCTCCAGGGTTGGTGTATCGAGTGTCATGATCGTTTTTTCGATGCTCGTGTCTTTGCGCTTCAATAGCTGTGTCGAAGTGGCTAAGAAATTCAACCAACGTGCACTTTGGATTGCTAATCTTGCCAAAAAAAGTGATTCTCGCTTTCGGACCTAGATGATGTCCGCATAAGACCAGACATTTCTTCTTCGCGATAGTAAGCTGGAATCCATGATTCACGTAGCCCGTATATATACGTCAGCCATTCATGGTCGGTTAAACCAAAATCATTTAAAATAGCTGCCCATTCAGTCTCAAACGCTTCGGGCAATAGAGAATCAGTCCAAACAACTGCAGACAATCTTTTCCTGAAATCCGTATTTGAACACAGGGCAGCCCCGACCTAAAGGAACATTTTAGCATGTATGTTAAAAAACAAATAGTAAAACACAGTAAAAAATACACATGTAAAAAAAGAAAACCCTGTCATATAAAAACAGACCTTTGTAGTGAGTTTATCCGTGATGAGCCACATACATAAACGATACCTCGACTCAGGCCAAACATCTGCTATAGCCCTTTTCATCGTAGGGTCTTGGTCAGTAACGATTACGGGAGGCGCGTACCCATATGCGTTCTTGATCGCCTTAAGTAACCAGCTATACGTCTCTGCCGTTTCAGAACCGAGAATTGCAGCACCAAGTGTGACGTTCCTATAATGATTATCAATCCCAGTGAAAGGGACAAACATCATGTTATACCTGCAAAAAAAACAATCAGCAATGACAATAGATCATAATGTATTTATAACACAGTAGGTTTTAAAACACAATGAATATATAAAAAACTAATCTCGTCGTTACTTGTTACGCTTGTAGGTAGCATCAAATGATATAACGTCTCCAAACATATAATAATTCCTCTTCATATCCTCGTCGGCCCAAAAAATGCACTTCAACACACCTTCGTCTGTCGTTTCATATTCACAAGAGAAGTTCGGTAAAAACACCTTTTTCCTCATCAGTCGCTTGACAAACATTTCAGCATCAAACTCTTCGATAAAAAGATTTAATTCTTTCTTGAAATTTTTAAAATTGACTTTGGTCGCACCGACTTTGTCGAACCCACCATACACTTCCTTCATAATGTTAAATGCACGAACAGGACCTATGTTGAGATTTGACATCTTGTTTATCATCTCTTCGTGTGCACGATTAATACCCCTGTTTTCCTTGAGAAGATGTAAATCTTCTTCGTGCACAAAATCATGGTTGTGCGCCTCTGTAAAATGATATAGCAAATACTTCTTAGCATCGGTAAGCTTTATTCTGATCGCAGCTTGGCATCTGGTCCTTTTGGATGGTACCCTACGTACCCACCTATCAGACGGCTGTTTGACTAAAGTATCGACCGGTCGAAACTCTTTTTGACCCTCCTTTGAACAAAAAAATACTTGTTTATAACAATACCACGGTTCTCGTGATGTGTGCCCTTCCTAACAGTCCAACCTCCAGCTTCTGCGTAAGCTTTGTAAAAGTTATACGCATCATCAACTGTGTCAAATAACATGCCCTCTGCTGGCATCAATGAAGAGGGTGAATCTGGAATATATCTCTTTGTTCCAGAGTTTGGAAAGACTTGTTCAACACCACGTAATTGGTAATTGGGTGCATCTACAACACATGACAAAAATGAGCATATAACACATTTGTAAAACACAATGTGATGAAAACAAAAAAAAACCCAGGCCAAAGTAAAAAACATACTGACCATGCTACCAACTAGTAAAAAAATCTAACATGAATGCTAAGAAACTAATAGCCATGGGAAAAAAACAAAATAATGCAAGTTAAAACACACCATTCAATGAAACTATAAAAAACGTTGACTACAACCTCAATATCTGTTAAAACACATTACTGGTAAAACACATTACTGTTAAAACACATCATTCAAGATGAAACTATAAAAAACATTGACTTCACCTGAATAACTGTTAAAACACATCACATATAATAGGCTGGAAAGAGTTTAAATAAACAAAACATAAAACTACAAATATGGAAGTTAAAACACACCATTCAATATCTAAAAAAAGGGTGATCTTCAGATTACAAACCATCAGTCACCTTATGTAAATCAATAAACACAAAAAACCTGAACATGTATGACTGTTAAAACACAACACCAAGAACAAGCTGATGGTTTGGCATATAAATGACAAATATGGAATTTAAAACACACCATGAAATATCTTAAGAAAAAAAAATTGATCTTCAGATTACAAACCATTAGTCACCTTATAGAATCAAATAAACACAAAAACCTCAACCTCTCTGGCTGTTAAAACACAGCATCAAGAACAATCTGACGGTTTTGCAGAAAAATGATAATAATCAACACAAAATAAAACAGAAAATTGAATTGTTCAGCAAAGGACTTAAAATTTTGATAAAAAAGATCCTACTCTGCCATGTCTTCATCATCCATATCTGCATCGTTTCCAGATGTGTAAAACACATCATCAGCATCGTTTGATCCAGGACCATCACCTTCAACAGCTGTAGCAGCGTATCCTTCACCAATTGTATCTTCATTACCTTCAGCATTCCGCGAAGCACCTGCCTCAGGCACAGCCACGGTGTATTTCCAACACGTTACTCTGTTATGACCATATTTTTTACATAATGAACATTGACGACGTTTACTTCCAGACTGATTTATGGCTCGCTCCTTTTGAGATTTAAAGCGTTTATGAGAACCACAACCCTTGAACCTGAACACGGATAGTGGCCGTGCTCTCTGGAGCAAATCCCAGCAGTTCAGCAAATCGATTACGTCGTGTCTTGGGAGGTGCATTTATTTGAGCTTCATCAGCGACTGACATAAACTGCTTGATATGATCACGAAAATCACACAACTGATCAAATTTTGAAATCAACTTGTTCACAACATACTCAGTTGCGTGACTAATCTCACGAACACAACGGTTAACCTCCTCACTACGATCTGGATCTCCACCATCCGTAAGAATGGACCTGGAGGAACTATTTGGAACAGCTTCACGCATCCAACGCCTCAATATATATTGTTTCAGAAACTCCCTTACATCAAGAATCCGTAACACACAAAAAATGTGACTGCACCACAATCCAAACTGCTCAAACCTGTTGCAGTTACACTTAACAGTAACATCCTCCTCGCGTATCATAACCTGTAACATTTAATATCCATAAAACACAGTTCATATAAAAGATGGATAATTAAAAAAAATAAAAATAATGTATACATAACGTAAAACAAAATATCACCTCGAAAAACGAAGAACATGGCTGATCGAGATCCTTTATAAAAAACTTAATGAAATCACCGACGTGATCTAATCTGACACTAGTATAACGATGAATAGCATGTTGAATCTCGAGTTGAACATCAAAAAATATAGTTCTGGTATATATCTGAACTGCTTGCTTCTCGAGAACAAAATCACTCCACTCTCCAGGGTTAGTGTATCGAGTGTCATGATCGTTTTTTCGATGCTCGTGTCTTTGCGCTTCAATAGCTGTGTCGAAGTGGCTAAGAAATTCAACCAACGTGCACTTTGGATTGCTAATCTTGCCAAAAAAGTGATTCTCGCTTTCGGACCTAGATGATGTCTGCATAAGACCAGACATTTCTTCTTCGCGATAGTAAGCTGGAATCCATGATTCACGTAGGCCGTATATATACGTCAGCCATTCATGGTCGGTTAAACCGAAATCATTTAAAATAGCTGCCCATTCAGTCTCAAACGCTTCGGGCAATAGAGAATCAATCCAAACAACTGCAGAAAATCTTTTCCTGAAATATGTATTTGAACACAGGGCAGCCCCGACCTAAAGGAACATTTTAGCATGTATGTTAAAAAACATATAGTAAAACACAGTAAAAAATACACATGTAAAAAAAGAAAACCCTGTCATATAAAAAACAGACCTTTGTAGTGAGTTTATCCATGATGTGCCACATACATAAACGATGCCTCGACTCAGGCCAAACATCAGCTATAGCCCTTTTCATCGCAGGGTCTTGGTCAGTAATGATTACGGGAGGCACGTACCCATATGCGTTCTTGATCGCCTTAAGTAACCAGCTATACGTCTCTGCCGTTTCAGAACCGAGAATTGCAGCACCAAGTGTGACATTCCTATTATGATTATCAATCCCAGTGAAAGGGAGAAACATCATGTTATACCTGCAAAAAAAAAAACAATCAGCGATGACAATAGATCATAATGTATTTATAACACAGTAGGTTTTAAAACACAATGAATATATAAAAAACTAATCTCGTCGTTACTTGTTACGCTTGTAGGTAGCATCAAATGATATAACGTCTCCAAACATATAATAATTCCTCTTCATATCCTCGTCGGCCCAAAAAATGCACTTCAACACACCTTCGTCTGTCGTTTCATATTCACAAGAGAAGTTCGGTAAAAACTCCTTTTTCCTCATCAGTCGCTTGACAAACATTTCAGCATCAAACTCTCCGATAAAAAGATTTAATTCTTTCTTGAAATTTTTAAAATTGACTTTGGTCGCACCGACTTTGTCGAACCCACCATACACTTCCTTCATAATGTTAAATGCACGAACGGGACCTATGTTGAGATTTGACATCTTGTTTATCATCTCTTCGTGTGCACGATTAATACCCCTGTTTTCCTTGAGAAGATGTAAATCTTCTGCGTGCACAAAATCATGGTTGTGCGCCTCTGTAAAATGATACAGCAAATACTTCTTGGCATCGGTAAGCTTTATTCTGATCGCAGCTTGGCATCCGGTCCTTTTGGATGGTACCCTACGTACCCACCTATCAGACGGCTGTTCGACTAAAGTATCGACCGGTCGAAACTCTTTTTGACCCTCCTTTGAACAAAAAAAATACTTGTTTATTACAATACCACGGTTCTCGTGCTGTGTGCCCTTCCTAACAATCCAACCTCCAGCTTCTGCGTAAGCTTTGTAAAAGTTATACGCATCATCAACTGTGTCAAATAACATGCCCTCTGCTGGCATCAACGAAGAGGGTGAATCTGGAATATATCTCTTTGTTCCAGAGTTTGGAGAGACTTGTTCAACACCACGTAATTGGTAATTGGGTGCATCTACAACACATGACAAAGAATGAGCATATAACACATTTGTAAAACACAATGTGATGAAAACAAAAAAAAAATACAAAAAAACCCAGGCGAAAGTAAAAAACATACTGACCATGCTACCAACTAGTAAAAAAATCTAACCTGAATGCTAACAAACTAATAGCCATGGGAAAAAACAAAATAATGCAAGTTAAAACACACCATTCAATGAAACTATAAAAAAACGTTGACTACAACCTCAATATCTGTTAAAACACATTACTGGTAAAACACATTACTGTTAAAACACATAATTCAAGATGAAACTATAAAAAACATTGACTTCAACCTGAATAACTGTTAAAACACATCACATATAACAGGCTGGAAAGAGTTTAAATAAACAAAACATAAAACTACAAATATGGAAGTTAAAACACACCATTCAATATCTAAAAAAAGGGTGATCTTCAGATTACAAACCATCAGTCACCTTATGTAAATCAATAAACACAAAAAACCTGAACATGTATGACTGTTAAAACACAACACCAAGAACAAGCTGATGGTTTGGCATATAAATGACAAATATGGAATTTAAAACACACCATGAAATATCTTAAGAAAAAAAAAATTGATCTTCAGATTACAAACCATTAGTCACCTTATAGAATCAAATAAACACAAAAACCTCAACCTCTCTGGCTGTTAAAACACAGCATCAAGAACAATCTGACGGTTTTGCAGAAAAATGATAATAATCAACACAAAATAAAACAGAAAATTGAATTGTTCAGCAACAGACTTAAAATTTTGATAAAAAAAGATCCTACTCTGCCATGTCTTCATCATCCATATCTGCATCGTTTCCAGATGTGTAAAACACATCATCAGCATCGTTTGATCCAGGACCATCACCTTCAACAACTGTAGCAGCGTCTCCTTCACCAATTGTATCTTCATTACCTTCAGCATTCCGCGAAGCACCTGCCTCAGGCACAGCCACGATGTATTTCCAACACGTTACTCTGTTATGACCATATTTTTTACATAATGAACATTGACGACGTTTACTTCCGGACTGATTTATGGCTCGCTCCTTTTCAGATTTAAGGCGTTTATGAGAACCACAACCCTTGAACCTGGTACCAACTGGAACACGGATAGTGGCCGTGCTCTCTGGAGCAACTCCCAGCAGTTCAGCAAATCGATTACGTCGTGTCTTGGGAGGTGCATTTATTTGAGCTTCATCAGCGACTGACATAAACTGCTTGATATGATCACGAAAATCACACAACTGATCAAATTTTGAAATCAACTTGTTCACAACATACTCAGTTGCGTGACTAATCTCACGACCACAACGGTTAACCTCCTCACTACGATCTGGATCTCCACCATCCGTAAGAATGGACCTGGAGGAACTATTTGGAACAGCTTCACGCGTCCAACGCCTCAATATATATTGTTTCGGAAACTCCCTTACATCAAGAATCCATAACACACAAAAAATGTGACTGCACAACAATCCAAACAGCTCAAACCTGTTGCAGTTACACTTAACAGTAACATCCTCCTCGCGTATCATAACCTGTAACATTTAATATCTATAAAACACAGTTCATATAAAAGATGGATAATTAAAAAAATAAAAATAATGTATACATAACGTAAAACAAAATATCACCTCGAAAAACGAAGAACATGGCTGATCGAGATCCTTTATAAAAAACTTAATGAAATCACCGACGTGATCTAATCTGACACTAGTATAACGATGAATAGCATGTTGAATCTCGAGTTGAACATCAAAAAATATAGTTCTGGTATATATCTGAACTGCTTGCTTCTCGAGAACAAAATCACTCCACTCTCCAGGGTTAGTGTATCGAGTGTCATGATCGTTTTTTCGATGCTCGTGTCTTTGCGCTTCAATAGCTGTGTCGAAGTGGCTAAGAAATTCAACCAACGTGCACTTTGGATTGCTAATCTTGCCAAAAAAGTGATTCTCGCTTTCGGACCTAGATGATGTCCGCATAAGACCAGACATTTCTTCTTCGTGATAGTAAGCTGGAATCCATGATTCACGTAGCCCGTATATATACGTCAGCCATTCATGGTCGGTTAAACCGAAATCATTTAAAATAGATGCCCATTTAGTCTCAAACACTTCGGGCAATAGAGAATCAGTCCAAACAACTGCAGACAATCTTTTCCTTAAATCTGTATTTGAACACAGGGCAGCCCCGACCTAAAGGAACATTTTAGCATGTATGTTAAAAAACAAATAGTAAAACACAGTAAAAATACACATGTAAAAAAAGAAAACCCTGTCATATTAAAAACAGACCTTTGTAGTGAGTTTACCCATGTTGTGCCACATACATAAACGATGCCTCGACTCAGGCCAAACATCAGCTATAGCCCTTTTCATCGCAGGGTCTTGGTTAGTAATGATTACGGGATGCGCGTACCCATATGCGTTCTTGATCGCCTTAAGTAACTAGCTATACGTCTCTGCCGTTACAGAACCGAGAATAGCAGCACCAAGTGTGACGTTCCTATTATGATTATCAATCCCAGTGAAAGGGACAAACATCATGTTATACCTGCCAAAAAAAAACAATCAGCGATGACAATAGATCATAATGTATTTATAACACAGTAGGTTTTAAAACACAATGAATATATAAAAAATTAATCTCGTCGTTACTTGTTACGCTTGTAGGTAGCATCAAATGATATAACGTCTCCAAACATATAATAATTCCTCTTCATATCCTCGTCGGCCCAAAAAATGCACTTCAACACACCGTCGTCTGTCGTTTCATATTCACAAGAGAAGTTCGGTAAAAAAACTCCTTTTTCCTCATCAGTCGCTTGACAAACATTTCAGCATCAAACTCTCCGATAAAAAGATTTAATTCTTTCTTGAAATTTTTAAAATCGACTTTGGTCGCACCGACTTTGTCGAACCCACCATACACTTCCTTCATAATGTTAAATGCACGAATAGGACCTATGTTGAGATTTGACATCTTGTTTATCATCTCTTCGTGTGCATGATTAATACCCCTGTTTTCCTTGAGAAGATGTAAATCTTCTTCGTGCACAAAATCATGGTTGTGTGCCTCTCTAAAATGATACAGCAAATACTTCTTGGCATCGGTAAGCTTTATTCTGATCGCAGCTTGGCATCCGGTCCTTTTGGATGGTACCCTACGTACCCACCTATCAGACGGCTGTTCGACTAAAGTATCGACCGGTCGAAACTCTTTTTGACCCTCCTTTGAACAAAAAAAATACTTGTTTATAACAGTACCACGGTTCTCGTGCTGTGTGCCCTTCCTAACAGTCCAACCTCCAGCTTCTGCGTAAGCTTTGTTAAAGTTATACGCATCATCAACTGTGTCAAATAACATGCCCTCTGTTGGCGTCAACGAAGAGGGTGAATCTGGAATATATCTCTTTGTTCCAGAGTTTGGAGAGACTTGTTCAACACCACGTAATTGGTAATTGGGTGCATCTACAACACATGACAAAAAATGAGCATATAACACATTTGTAAAACACAATGTGATGAAAAAAAAATAAATAAATAAAACCCAGGCCAAAGTAAAAAACATACTGACCATGCTACCAACCAGTAAAAAAATCTAACCTGAATCCTAAGAAACTAACAGCCATGGGAAAAAACAAAATAATGCAAGTTAAAACACACCATTCAATGAAACTATAAAAAACGTTGGCTACAACCTCAATATCTGTTAAAACACATTACTGGTAAAACACATTACTGGTAAAACACATAATTCAAGATGAAACTATAAAAAACATTGACTTCAACCTGAATAACTGTTAAAACACATCACATATAACAAGCTGGAAAGAGTTTAAATAAACAAAACATAAAACTATAAATATGGAAGTTAAAACACACCATTCAATATCTAAAAAAAGGGTGATCTTCAGATTACAAACCATCAGTCACCTTATGTAAATCAATAAACGCAAAAAACCTGAACATGTATGACTGTTAAAACACAACACCAAGAACAAGCTGATGGTTTGGCATATAAATGACAAATATGGAATTTAAAACACACCATGAAATATCTTAAGAAAAAAAATTGATCTTCAGATTACAAACCATTAGTCACCTTATAAAATCAAATAAACACAAAAAACTCAACCTCTCTGGCTGTTAAAACACAGCATCAAGAACAATCTGACGGTTTTGCAGAAAAATGATAATAATCAACACAAAATAAAACAGAAAATTGAATTGTTCAGCAACAGACTTAAAATTTTGATAAAAAAGATCCTACTCGGCCATGTCTTCATCATCCATGTCTGCATCGTTTCCAGATGTGTAAAACACATCATCAGCATCGTTTGATCCAGGACCATCACCTTCAACAACTGTAGCAGCGTCTCCTTCACCAATTGTATCTTCATTACCTTCAGCATTCCGCGAAGCACCTGCCTCAGGCACAGCCATGGTGTATTTCCAACACGTTACTCTGTTATGACCATATTTTTTACATAATGAACATTGACGACGTTTACTTCCGGACTGATTTATGGCTCGCTCCTTTTCAGATTTAAGGCGTTTATGAGAACCACAACCCTTGAACCTGGTACCAACTGGAACACGGATAGTGGCCGTGCTCTCTGGAGCAACTCCCAGCAGTTCAGCAAATCGATTACGTCGTGTCTTGGGAGGTGCATTTATTTGAGCTTCATCAGCGACTGACATAAACTGCTTGATATGATCACGAAAATCACACAACTGATCAAATTTTGAAATCAACTTGTTCACAACATACTCAGTTGCGTGACTAATCTCACGAACACAACGGTTAACCTCCTCACTACGATCTGGATCTCCTCCATCCGTAAGAATGGACCCGGAGGAACTATTTGGAACAGCTTCACGCGTCCAACGCCTCAATATATATTGTTTCGGAAACTCCCTTACATCAAGAATCCGTAACACACAAAAAATGTGACTGCTCAACAATACAAACTGCTCAAACCTGTTGCAGTTACACTTAACAGAAAGATCCTCCTCGCGTATCATAACATGTAACATTTAATATCCATAAAACACAGTTCATATAAAAGATGGATAATTAAAAAAATAAAAATAATGTATACATAACGTAAAACAAAATATCACCTCGAAAAACGAAGAACATGGCTGATCGAGATCCTTTATAAAAAACTTAATGAAATCACCGACGTGATCTAATCTGACACTAGTACAACGATGAATAGCATGTTGAATCTCGAGTTGAACATCAAAAAATATAGTTCTGGTATATATCTGAACTGCTTGCTTCTCGAGAACAAAATCACTCCACTCTCCAGGGTTGGTGTATCGAGTGTCATGATCGTTTTTTCGATGCTCATGTCTTTGCGCTTCAATAGCTGTGTCGAAGTGGCTAAGAAATTCAACCAACGTGCACTTTGGATTGCTAATCTTGCCAAAAAAATGATTCTCGCTTTCGGACCTAGATGATGTCCGCATAAGACCAGACATTTCTTCTTCGCGATAGTAAGCTGGAATCCATGATTCACGTAGCCCGTATATATACGTCAGCCATTCATGGTCGGTTAAACCGAAATCATTTAAAATAGATGCCCATTTAGTCTCAAACACTTCGGGCAATAGAGAATCAGTCCAAACAACTGCAGACAATCTTTTCCTGAAATCTGTATTTGAACACAGGGCAGCCCCGACCTAAAGGAACATTTTAGCATGTATGTTAAAAAACAAATAGTAAAACACAGTAAAAAATACACATGTAAAAAAAGAAAACCCTGTCATATTAAAAACAGACCTTTGTAGTGAGTTTATCCATGATGTGCCACATACATAAACGATGCCTCGACTCAGGCCAAACATCTAACCTGAATGCTAAAAACTAATAGCCATGGGAAAAAACAAAATAATGCAAGTTAAAACACACCATTCAATGAAACTATAAAAAACGTTGACTATAACCTCAATATCTGTTAAAACACATTACTGGTAAAACACATTACTGTTAAAACAAATCATTCAAGATGAAACTATAAAAAACATTGACTTCAACCTGAATAACTGTTAAAACACATCACATATAACAGGCTGGAAAGAGTTTAAATAAACAAAACATAAAACTACAAATATGGAAGTTAAAACACACCTTTCAATATCTAAAAAAAGGGTGATCTTCAGATTACAAACCATCAGTCACCTTATGTAAATCAATAAAAACAAAAAACCTAAACCTGTATGACATTTAAAACACAACACCAAGAACAAGCTGATGGTTTGGCATATAAATGACAAATATGGAATTTAAAACACACTCTGAAATATCTTAAGAAAAAAAAATTGATCTTCAGATTACAAACCATTAGTCACCTTATAGAATCAAATAAACACAAAAACCTCAACCTCTCTAGCTGTTAAAACACAGCATCAAGAACAATCTGACGGTTTTGCAGAAAAATGATAATAATCAACACAAAATACTACAAAAAGTAAAGAAAAAAAATCTGTAATTACCATCTCCACCATCAACAAGTGTGTTCGAAGCCATGATTTTTCACTCTGAAAAAATATTGAATATGAATGATGCTGGTGAAGAATAGAATGATCGAAATTATTATATATAGATATGTGTTTCGTGTTCGTGATATTTGGAAGAGATTTGGATTCAAAAACAACTATAATCCCGAAAATCATGCATATAATCGGTTACATACATGATCATGCAATATTAGTTACTGAAGATAATTACCAAATATAAAATTAAAATGTGAAATTACATGTTTGCCCTTCTAGTTAAAATACATCCATGACACATGTCCAATTATTATTGCTTCCTAGACTTTCTAGGAAAAATAGACTTTCTACACAACTCCTACTCTATATATATATATATATATATATATATATATATATAGTGTAAGTATCTATAGAAAACCCACTTTAATTTAGAAAACCCGGGAAACTCTAACCTCCCGATGTTTTTAAAAAAAAAAAATATACACATGTTATATACATGTTTTTAAGGTATTTGGGCCAAAAAAATCAAAAAAGCGCCGAGTAGATATTTAAAAAAAAAAATAAACAAGTTTTGGTCTAACACGTGTTAACAATATGTCAGATGAATGTAACACGTGTTAGACCAAAACTTGTTTATTTTTTTTTAAAATATCTACTCGGCGCTTTTTTGATTTTTTTGGCCCAAATACCTTAAAAACATGTATATAACATGTGTATATATATATTTTTTTTTTAAAACATCGGGAGGTTAGAGTTTCCCGGGTTTTCTAAATTAAAGTGAGTTTTCTATATATATATATATAGGGAGGGGCTCATGCGATAACCACCCTTATTGTGAGAACCTTGAGAACCAATGTGAACACCACCTAAAATAGCTAAAAAAACCTAAAAAAAACCTTGAAAAACCTAACCCCCACCCCCCCCCCCCAAAAAAAAAAACCTAAACCCCCCCCCCCCCCAAGCTAAATGCTAAAAAAAACCTAAAAAAAACCTAACCCCACCCCCCCCCCCCCAAAAAAAACCTAAACCCCCCTCCCCCACCCCCCAAAAACCTAAACCCCCCCCACCCCCCCCCCCCCAAGCTAAAATGCTAAAAACTAAACCCCCAAAAAACCTAAAAAAATCTAAAAAAAATCTAAAAAAATCAAAAAAAAATCTAAAATTTTTTTTTTGAATTTTTTAATATTTTTATGTTAAAATCGCTACTTTTAGAAGTAAAAAAAAAATTTTAAATTTTTTTTTTTTTTTTTTTTTTGCTTCGAAAAGTAGCGATTTTTTATAAAAAAAATTCAAAAATTCAAAAAAAAAATTTTTGTGTGATTTTTAGCTATTTTTAGGCATTTTTGGTGTGTTCACATTGGTTCTCGCGGTTCTCACAATAAGAGGTGGTTCTCGCATGATCTTCTCCCTATATATATATTGTTAAATAATATGGGTAAATTAAAACTTTTACAATTTGAAAATAATACAACTTAATATGTACAGATTCATCGTTTAAAAATGACGACGAAACAACGTGCGGAAGCTTTTATCTCGTTCGTGTTCGGTTCTTCGTTGAGCTTGATCGTCCTCCGGCATGCCAAGATAAACCTACATTTCATAAACCATGAAATGTGTTAGTCATTCGCAATTTATAAGCGTTTAAATCAAGTCCGGTTGCTAAAACGGACTAGAAAACAAAATTTGCCAGATCACTGGCTCTCGCGGGGCGCTACAGCCCCTTCTTTGGGCGCTCGCGGGGCGCGACAACTGTCGCGCTGTGCGACAGTGATTCAAGTCCATCGTCGCGTGACGCGACGGCCTGTTTTCGACAGAAGGATATTTCCTTTGAGCTACAGATTCCCAGCTCAATTACTCAAACTTATAATTCACAAAAACATGCATAACTTTTGATCTAGATGTCCGATTCGCGTGATTCTTTTTCCTACGCGTTCATAATTTGATTCTCCAACATATGGTGTTAAAATTCAGCATTCAAACTAATAAAATTCTAAATTTTTAAGCCTTCGGCTTATTATTCAAATTCAACATCTTGACCCGTTTATATTTACAACCTCAAACATGTTTCAAAATAGTCATGGGGCATACACCCATGTAATTAACTCAATTTCTCTTTTTTTCCGGATTCATAACCTTTGTGAATTACACGGCCAGTATCTAAGTTATGTGCGTAACCCGTTTTGACCCGTTTTGAGAGTCTTATGCATTTATGCATTAATCTCACTCTTCTCTTTTCGCACTTTACATTTCCACATTCAAAGTATCTACCTATATCACATAATTATCATGCAAGTTCCTAAACAACCCATATGGGTCGTTTGCTCAATTTACCCATCAAGGGCTTTTTGGTCAACTTTAGTCCCTCATTTTACGACGAAGGACTTTCACTAATATTTGACCAAAATATCACTTTTAACTATAAGTCTAAATATGCGTACCTGGCTCGGGTCATAACATTGACCCGTTTACATACCTTGCCTCCATAATATGCTAATTCATAGCACCACCAATTCATAACCGTTTTATCCTGTGCGCATAAGACTCAACAAACACTTATTAGTCATTGTTTGTCAAATGGTATTTACATTACCATTTGACCCGTTTGGTCAAAACGACCAAACATTTAGCGCTTATCTTTGAATGGTATTTATTTACCATTTAATTAAGTATCTCAATTCGAATTTCTCACCCTTTAGCATGTCTCTTAAACCCTTTTCTTACGCGTTTAGCCCGACATGACTTATGCCACTTGGTGTTGTTTTGTATTTCAACTTTTATCTATTTGTATGTGACTAAATCACCGTTTTCCCTTTTTATTCGTTTAGGCTTACTTATAAAACAGCCGTTCGAAAACTCATTTTATCTTAGTCTTTTCATGACTAAATTTACCTTTTCACCACTTTTTACCATTAAACATGGTTCTTATCATTTATATTGATTCCGACCCATATCATTTCACGTCGGAAACCATATTTCGAATATTATCTTTATCGTATTTATAACTTATAGATTAAACACGTATTCTACAAAAAAGGTGTAGTTTTACTTACCTTGCATCCAAACTGCGCTTTGCTTCCATACATGATTTGTTTGACCCGCTTCCATCCCAAGATTCCACCTAGCTTGTCAAGCGTCAAACTAGCATCATAATTCGTAAGACGGTTAGGTTAGTCATCTCAAATTACGACTATTCCATCTTTCGTGTTTTACGTCGGAATTATTATTCGGCCTTATCATTGGTTAATTTGACTTTTAAAAGTCCTTAATCGTATGGAATACACATTTGTGTTCAATAACTCATTTAGGCAATCTCATCAATTACCCGGTGGACATTATTATGATGCTACCGTTTTAAACTACCTTCCTATCCATGTTCATGCTATTATTAACATCAAGTTAACTTAGGTCCCATTTACCAAGGATAGTTTATTCTTTCATTATGCAAAATCTATGGATTTTCATCTATAAATAAAAACTCGTTTCATCACGTTATTAGGCATTCATACGAATACCTAATCTAATCAAGTTCTATTTACAACCGAGTAGACGCGCGATTTCACTTAGGCATTTCAACAAACACCTAGTGGGCATGATTTCTATACATCTTCAATTTAGTTTATGACTAACATTTTAACCAAGTTTCAATCATCAAATTCAAGCCTTTGTGTCTAGCATTCATAAACAATATCAAGACTCGCATCATAACATCATTGTTCATCCATTTTAACACTCTAATTCTAGTGTTCATCATCTTGTTATAAAACCCACTTAGCACCTACATTATTAGTTAACCGTAACACTAATTTATGGCGCTAAATCAACAAGTTTACATCTAGGGTTAGTTCCTAGACTCATAGACATCTCAATTTCGCAATAACATTCATCATTCATACAAGAATTTCGTTTAAGAATATTAATCAAATTTTCAAAATATCACCAAATAACAAAATTCAATATACATTGTGATCCCCATGCTTAGGTGATTATGAATTTGTGTTCATGCATTGATTTAGGGCTTGAATCTGCCTTCAATTTGGTGAATTTAGCTTGAGTTAGGTTTTGGCTCCAAAAGAGCTTCCTGGTCGATCGTATAATACACACACTTAGTGTATGTTTTGATATAATTTTTCTTTTTATGAATTAACTTTCAATTATCCCACTTTGACCCCCTCAAGTTTTGTTAGTTATTAAGTACGCCACAACCTACTTATTTTCAATAATATTTACTCTCTTTAACTAGGTTAAACATTCCTAGTTTACTAAGTGGGTTCGGGGAGATACAACTTGTTTTATTTTAAGTCCCGTTAACTCGGGCCCCTTATAAACTTTGTTTTCTCAAAAGCTTTTGCTCGCCTTTTATTTAATATTAGATTTATTTATTTAAATCCTAATATTCACTGTGTTAAATTTTACAACTAACGGTAATTTACCTGTCCATTAATATTAACGTGGTTTGACTATCAAACCTGTTTTGGGGGTGTTATAAGTCTACCCCCCTTAAAGAAGTTTCGTCCCTAAAACCTTCTTTATGTTGTTGATTGGTTTAGGCCAAACGAACTTAGTTTCGTTTACAAGGCATTCATTCTTTTCGGTCAAAAGTTATCGTTTCTATTGATGTGTGCGTCATGTATGTGTAAGTCCTCACGAACTGTAACTTTCATCTTATATTTCATATCTTTGTCACCTATTTGACCGAGTTTGTCATTTGATCACCCGGTTACTGAGTCTGTCAAAATGTTTACTTCATGCTAATCCTATATTAACAAGCGCGTTACACAGGTCATAAACATTACCTTGACCTTGAATGGTTTTACCGGCTAGACTAATTAGTCACCGTCACTTCATACCCTGTCACCCGGGTATATTATGTTGCCATCTCCAGCCTTATGTGTGTTTAAACGTTGCCTTTGACTAAAACTGACTTTTAGTTTAACATTCTTTTTCTTCTTAACTTATGTCAATTACTCTCATCGGGGAATCATAACTAGTTCCCACGCTTTACTTTATCGACCCGTAGGCAGTTTTGCATAAATCGGCCTAGGCGGCCGATTAATTGGCGCCTAGGCGCTAGTCGGTGGGTTACTGCCTAAATTTAAGCTAGGCGGTCAAAAAAATCGGTTATGGTCAAAATCGGTAAAAGTCGGACAAAAACGGTAAAACTCGGTCAAAACCGGACTAATCGGGCCCATGTTTTTTGACACAAAAACCCAATTTTTGAAACCTGGCCCATGGTTTAAAGCCCAAATTTTAGTTATAAACCTATTTTAACATTTAAGTTTAGATGTTTTAACATTTAATCCCCTCTATCTTTCACTAGTTTACATATGGTTCCTAAACTTTTAAATTTATTAATAAAAAGTATAAAGTTATCTCCTGAACTTGTAAATTTATTAATAAAAAGTATAAAGTTATCTATATATATATATATATATATATAGGGGAAGGTTAATTTGGGAACACTAAAAAAGTGGGGAACAGCAGGGAACCAACGAACTCCGATTTGACTCATTCCAGCGGCGTTGGAACCGGCTCGTCGAACCCTAACTAAGATCTCTTAACCCTAAACCCTAAATCCAAACTCCTAAACTCTAAACCCTAAAGCTAAAAAATAAGGCTAAAACGTAAGCTAAACCGTAAAATCTAAACTATAAACCCTAAAAGCTAAACCCTAAAGGCTAAACCTAAAGCTAAACCCTAAAGCTAAAACCTAAACCCTAAAGATAAACCCTAAAGCTAAACCCTAAAGCTAAACCCTAAAGCTAGACCCTAAAAGCCAAACCCTAATATATTTAGGGATTAGGGGTTATGATTTAGGATTTAGGGTTAAGAGATCCTAGTTAGGGTTCGACGAGATGGTTCCAACGCCGCTGGAATGAGTCCAATCGGAGTTCGTTTGAGCCAGTTCCCCACTGTTCCCCACTTTTTTAGTGTTCCCCAATGAACCTCACACTATATATATATATATATATATAAATTTGTAAAATTATACTTAAAAAGTCCAATCCGATTAATCCCTATTAATCCCTAGGCGGTACCTCACCGCCCGACTAGCGCCTAGCGCCTTCTACAACATTGCCCGTAGGTTCCTTCTCTTAGCCTCGTAGGTTATTTTATTAGATCTTTACCTTTTTAAGGTGAGACCCCATAGTTTGTTTCTTTCTATTCGTGACCCAAGGGTCATTCTGGCCCCGTAGACCTTAACACTTCTTATAATCCCAAAAGTTGTGATGATCCCGTAGATTCATCTTTTACTCATGTCGTTCTAAAATATACTCTCGGTGTCAAGGCACCCTTTTTAAGTTTAGCAATTATTCATTCTCATTCTTGAATTCTTTTGACCTTGACCGTAGTGGAAGGCTACATTTGTTTTCTTTTGGACTAATCTTCCGACCCTATGACTTCCCATGTCATTTCATTCTACACTTACCATTACCCGGTTCATACCAATACTTCCTTACAACCCGTTACCCGGGTTCTTTATCTTTATGTTTTTAACACTCCTGTTTCACTAATTTGCGTTTTCCTTTTTATGTTCTTTTACGACCCATCACATAGGTTCATTAATATTTCGCGCTTCCATTACTCGGTTTGCGCTTACTTGCACTATCAAGTATTTGTACTTTATTTGGCCAGTTTGACATATTCGTGTGAAATCCATCACTAATGACAGTCAAACTCCATTCTTTATTTAGCTTGTTCAACTTCGAAATAGTTGAACATTACCATCAAAATTCTGTTTGCGAGATTTTATTATTCTTTTAGTCATAACTCATAATCCGAGTCTTTTGACTTTCTAATCCGCTTTCCCGTCTCTTGGTTTACGCATATTCTCAATATCCTACCCATCTGTCGGGTATCTTTACCGAAGTTATCTTCAAAGTAACCATTTTGATAGGGTTTACGTTTTAACTTATTTGGTCGTCTTAGGGAAATCCATCGCTTTTATTTAACCAAGTCCTCATTCTTTATTTGTTTTGTTTTGTTTGACTTGTTCGTGTGAATTTCATCACTTATGATAGTCAAATTTATTCTCATGCCTTAACATTCTCACTAGTCGGTATGTATTTTTCATTACTTTAATCCTTGCCCTTTCTCTCGGGCTCGTTATTCTAACGTAATACGCTTCCGTTATCAGGCTTATGTTTACGTTTATTATCAAGCATCTTACTTATTTTGAAATGCCCAGATTTCCTAATTCAAAAAAGAAATATTACCATACTATTATTTAACAAAATTCGGGCATGACCCGTTCGTATTATGAACAATTCCCTGTAAGACCAACTTGTAAGAACTTAAATACGACACAGCGGAAAATATGAGCCCAAAAATTTCGTTCTTAAAAGGTCATATTAATTATATGAAGACCCAATTACAAATTGGGATACATTCATTAGAAAGGATTCACAATGTTATATTATATCAAGGCTTCATGACCTATTCAAAACAAATATGTGACCTTCCTTTCCCGTACAATCCTTGCTCTCAACTCGATCTATGTCTGCTTCACTTCGCTAGTGGTAGAGAAAACCCGTACGATACCTGCGGACACCACATACAACTTAACCATTAGTCGTTAATACATCGCACAAAATCAAATTATGTAATAGAAGTTCATAAAGCATTCCATGAAGTAAACTTGGAATTGTCCAAGCGTATATCTTAAATATCCTTAATCCAAATCCTGTTTCAGTTCTCCATGAACCCGACAATCTCATACATGCATTACATTCCAAACTCAAAGCACATCATTAGCAATCGTAAGTACTCCGACGCCTTGATGACGTTCATACATATATCTTTAGCATCGTATATTCATACGCACATGCATTCACACTTACGCGCCTATTATCACATACGCCTATATGCAAACGTACCTTCATACATGTCTATGTCCCTACCTACGCACAAACAATCATTTACGAATTTATATATACTAGCTCATGCTTACCACTTCATACACGTATGCCTATGCCAAAATAACATATTCATAACTTAACATAATATAGGCGATATACAAAACGACCTACGTGCCTACTAGATTCCTAAACATATTTACTTATACAATTTCTTACACTAATACGGAAATAAATCCATTCTTTCACTAACCGACGACCCTTAACAACTCTTATATTCAAAACCAATCCTTAACATAAGTTATGAGACCTTGGAACACCATTTAGACAAGTCCAATGTATAAAACAACAAAAATACAACAAATCGCCTGCAGCACGGTCCCTCGCGGACCGCGTAAGCCTTGGCTTACTTCTTCGTGGGGCACGACAGCTCCACCGTAAGCTACGGTGGCTACCGTAGCTTACGGTGGCCATAAAATCCTTACGATGAGATGCTACTGCCTTACGGTGACCAAAAAGACTTCAGAACGTACCGTAGCTTACGGTGGCTACCGTAAGCTACGGTAGTGCCCAGCTCAAAACCCATTTTAATTACTAAAACTAACATATCTTGACCCATTTACATCCGAAACACTTGAGACTTGCTTCTAATTATCCGTAAAACGTTTCCCTTGCATAAATGACTAAAAACCCTTACCCGAGGGTGCTAACCATAACGAATTACGTTACATTACACGACTCATACACATAAATTCGACCCGTTTGAACTTACCTGTTGGGATTAAACCCTATCAGAGGAACAGATAATTAAAGCCAAAACTGGATCAGAGCAGTGGATCCAGAATAAGCAGATGTTATGCAATCAAGTCTCTCCCCTTGAAAGTGATTTCAACATCTGATGACCTCCAATCCACTGATCGGTACAACTGCTGACCTACAACTGCTGATCAAGTCAATGACTAATGAAGACTAAACACCTGCTGTTCAATCTACTGCTATGAGTCAAGCACTGCTGGATATATCAAGTGCTGCTAGGTTCACATCAGTGGAAGGATTCAGCAGTAGTTAAGTTTGTCTTTATGTAATGTATTGTAATAACAGTAGTTTGCATAGCAGTACTTGTATAGATCAGATGTTAGAGTTTGTTAGGAGGTTAGATGTCACTTTCATGGTGACGTTAACTAAGATGCCTCAGTGGTTTGTCCGTGCCTATAAATAGAACAGTACTCTGTGCTGTTCTATTAGCTCTTCACCATCTTTCTTCCTGTATGAACAAATCACTGTGAGCTCAGGCTGAGGGGGAGTTTGTTGCATACATGCAAGTGTAATCGTTGATGAAATAAATTCAATCATTCGGTTCATTGTTGAAAATGTGTGTGGAAAGCAATTCTCCTGTTTGATTGTGAAAAGTTTGTTTCCATTTATATTCCGCTGCACTACTCATTCATTGTTCATCTTAATTCAAACATAAATCACAATCAAAACCAAACTCAGATCCTCATAATTGGTATTCAAGCAATTTTCTTTCGGTTTAAATAACAACCTTCAACCTAATAAAGCATTATTAGCTTAATGCTCCTGATTAATACATGCACTTTCATGATATTTCATAAACATACGTATTAAATTTATTAAACCTACTAAAGGGTGAATCGAAATTCACTTACCTTGAGCGTCCATTCTCGCTTTCACTTCCTTGTCTCCTCTTGACTCGTTAGCTTTCTTCGCTTGATTCCTTGCTAACGCGATGCATATCCTTGGCTAAAGCTTGCTTAGATAATCACTATTTAGACTCATGCAAGTTCGAATTCAGCCCAATTCCCATCCAATTCGTTGATTAGGGTTCATGAGGGGTTTCCCCCTTTCTTCCTCTTCTCTGATCGAACACACACACGCCCAGGTGTGTGTGTTTGGGGTTTTTTTTATTTTATATTTAATCTTTCCATCTATTCAAAATCCACCCCTCATGTTTGTTACTTATTCATTATTAACTCAATTTCATATCCTTATTTATTTTAACCAAGCTTTTAACTAGGTTTAATAACCTAGTTATTCCACTTCTTTCTTTTAAACGCGGTAACATACTAGTAACTGAATAATTTGAGTTTTTGGGGTGTTACAGATCTACCCCCCTTAAATGAGGTTTCGTCCCCGAAACCTCTTTCATTTCTTCTAGATAATACCACCTTCACCTTCCGGTTATTATTTTTAATTCTTCCGCTACATGGAACTACATACACCCTTATGTTAAATTTCCAATTCATTTAGTTTATATACTCTCAACTTATCCATTAATTTGTTATTATGTACCACTCTCTATATCCACATATATGCATTGCTTATTGACCTTAGTCTGAATCTAAATTTCATTCCTTTGTTGACCTTATAGGTCAACCCTTCAATACCATGTTATACTTGTGCTACCTTAATTCATATGAATGCTATTCAATTTATATCTTTCTATCCTACTATCGGAATTTAGAAATTTACTAACCGCGTAATCTAGCACAATGCATTAAGCCGCATATAACAGTTTGGCCCACATATTTCACAAATCCATAACTGCACTGAACTAACTTCGCCCATCCATGAGATGAACTTCCGCTCGTGCACATACTTTTCCAAATCCACCAGTTTTACTCACCAAGAGTTCTACCGTTCTTATCTATAAAATGGAAGGTTAGCACATTTCATTCACATTCCTTCGAATATGGCGTTAATTAAATCACCTTGTCTACATACTAGCCATTTCCAAATTCTTTTTAAAATAGTAGTTCGTTTGACTTAATCATAGCGGGTCAATACATGACCATTCTCTAACACATTAATTTCCCCTTATTCTTCTCATTCATAACAGGTCGATACATAACCATTCCTTAGCATACTATTTTCCACTCAGTCCTTCATTGCATTCAGCGTTGAATCACCTATGTTCTTTCGAAACCCTTACTACTAGTATTTCACTTTACACATTGCTTTTCTTACGTAATACTTTTTAACTTTCATAAATAATTATTTACCGACAGCTGCAATTTGACTCTTCAAGGTCAACTACCACTCAGCACCTAATGTATACAAGTATCATAGTATGCGTTGTACTCACTTTCCGTTCGAACATTCTTACAAAATTATTTCATTATTTGAACGTTTTCTTGCAAAGACCCTTCATCCTCGTCCATACCCGAGCCATTCACATGGGTCATAATCGTCATTCATTCCAACTCCCAAAAGTCAATTTAATAACATGTCTAACATGTAACTCATTTCGATGCTTACCTCTTTCAACTAAGGTTCCTTGCCACTACAATAGCTTTCCTCGGTTTTTTCTACTTGGCGAATCAATTACTTCGTACTAAATTTTACTAATACATGCTTAGCAACTATCACTTACTTTGTTTAACTTATTCGGAAATCCAATTGTAAAATACATTCTGACCATATGTCTACCAACTACCCATTTCTGGCACATCCCTCTCTAGTCGAGCTATAAGCCCCTTCTTAAAAGAAAACAAAACCTTTGTACATACCGTACGCAAATCAAAACCTTTGACTCGTTATTCATAACTTACGATGGTTATTCCTTTTCAATTATGACAATGCATGCCCATTCATTATGCTTACCTATAAGCATAAAGCTTGTCAAAACATAATATTAATTACAAGGTTTAAATGGCGATTACCAATTGACCAGCATGACTCATTCGTCCCTTTAACCATTCTTGCATACAAACATATTTGTACATATACATATTCACACACATATATATAAATTTAAGACGTAACCTGGATAATATCTGCTTTCTAAAGAACATTTACTTGCTTAATCTGTAATTACTTACACATTCAAACTTTTTATTCTTATCATTCGTCCCCTTCTATGCTTTGAATCCGTCGCGCGGTTTCTAGCATATCATTCATTCTTTCATTATTTTCATATTTCGAATCCGTCTCGCGAATTCTAACATATCATTCATACTTCCATTCCTTTCATGTTTCGAATCCGTCACGCGGATTCTAACATATCATTCATACTTTCATTCCTTTCATGTTTCGAATCCGTCTTGCGGATTCTAACATATTATTCATACTTCTCAGGTGTATTTGGTACTTTCAAAATCCTGAAAGTCTTACATTTCCCTTCACCCTCACGTCCACTTAATACCTAATTCTAACGGACATACCTGTAACAATTATCACGGTCTCACGAACGTCATATGTTTCTTGTGTACTAGCCAGGTACACAATCCACATACTAGTTTTGTGTCTTCGTGGAAACGTCACCTTATGTCCAAAGAATTAGGTTTAAGCACATGTAACATTTTCAAAACTTCATTACCATTCTAGTATTATATTTCATTTTAAATCTTTCCTTCACTTGATAGATTTTACCATTACATACACCCACATGTTAAATTTTGCGTACCTGGGTCAATTTATCTTATTGCATGCCTTGGTGCCGGTCCTAGACCGCATTCACGAGTTATCCTCTTCAAGCAATTATGCTTATACAACACATAACATACTGTTAGTTTCTTTCAATTACATACTTAAGTACATACTTACCTTTGCTTCTACCCTTAGATCTTGATCGAGTCTCGGATTGTACGGGTTCCTTGTCACAAGAGCACACAGGTTTGAGTTCAACTATTTACCTCCTCATACTTGATTTCTCTCAAACCAGGGCTCTTATACCAACTTGAAACGCCCAGATTTCCTAATTCGAAAATTAAATATTATCATACTATTATTTAACAAAATTCGGGCATGACCCGTTCGTATTATGAACAATTCCCTGTAAGACCAACTTGTAAAACTTAAATACGACACAGCGGAAAATATGAGCCCAAAAATTTCATTCTTAAAAAGTCATATTAATTACATGAAGACCCAATTACAAATTGGGATACATTCATTAGAAAGGATTCACAATGTTATATTATATCAAGGCTTCATGACCTATTCAAAACAACTATGTGACCTTTCTTTCCCGTACAATCCTTACTCTCAACTCGATCTATGTCTGCTTCACTTCGCTAGTGGTAGAGAAAACCCGTACGATACCTGTGGACACCACATACAACTTAACCATTAGTCGTTAATACATCGCACAAAATCAAATTATGTAATAGAAGTTCATAAAGCATTCCATGAAGTAAACTTGGAATTGTCCAAGCGTATATCTTAAATATCCTTAATCCAAATCCTGTTTCAGTTCTCCATGAACCTGACAATCTCATACCTGCATTACATTCCAAACTCAAAGCACATCATTAGCAATCGTAAGTACTCCGACGCCTTGATGACGTTCATACGTATATCTTTAGCATCGTATATTCATACATACATGCATTCACACTTACGCGCCTATTATCACATACGCCTATATGCAAACGTACCTTCATACATGTCTACGTCCCTACCTACGCACAAACAATCATTTACGAATTTATAGACACTAGCTCATGCTTACCACTTCATACACGTATGCCTATGCCGAAATAACATATTGATGGGTGTCGAGTGTTATATATATTAGGTGTATATTTTAAGCCACTTTAACACTTTTTTAGTCAAGTTTTAAATTTATAAAACACGATATTTACTAACACTAGACACTCATATGGGCAAGTGCACCCATCGTGAGCGTAGTATAGTGTTGGTAAGATACCGAGGTCGTCCAAGGACACAAGAGCTTTTAGTACCGGTTTATTCTCAACGTCTAATCAAATCAAAAAAGTTTAGAAAAATGTTTTAAACTAAGAAAAATAAAAACTAACTAAAAATGCTGAAAATAAAAATAAAAATAAAAATAAAAACAGATAGACAAGATGAATCACTTGGTTCCGACTTGTGTATAGTGTAACCTTTGATTATTTCCGCACTTTTGCACTTATTTAAGAGATTATCTTAGTTATTGTAGTAGGCCCCTCTTTTGAAGGTGACGTTACCCTCAACCCAGTAGTTTGAGTCAGCAAGGATACAATCCTAAAGGGTCGGATTATTGAAAGATAATTAATTAAGTTATTAATGCAAATTATGGTAGGCCCCTCTTTTGGAGGTGACGTTACCCTCGACTAAGTAGTCTGAGTCAGCAGGGATACAGTCCTAAATAGCTGGGTTATAGTATTAATAGTAGTTAACTTATGAGCGGATCAAAGAGTTTGGACCCCCGCCATCCAATACCGTTAAGTATTGAAGGAGGTCCTACTAAATTTGACCCAGGTCCATTGCAGGACCTCTAAACGCTGAACAATGGCAAGACTCTTACCAAACCGTTCCCTTAACCCCCGACCAGGTAGCCAACATACCTCCATATAGACCGTGGAGATATGAATGGTGAAAATCTTTTATTTTATATAGACAGTAAAATAATGTCAAGACACCACGGACAAACGATAAGGAAGAATCACCTTCAACATAAGAAACTAGTTATTAAAGTCATTAATACAAAACCAAATAAAAAGTGCGAAAAGATTAGAAATAAAAAGTATTACACTAGACACTTGTCTTCACCAAGTGATGTAAGAGACTTAGGCAAACATGGCCTTGATTGTCAAGAACTCTTACGATCAATCTTGGATCCCGAGACGACTCACACACTCTATGATGGACAATGGATGATGGTGGTGGATGATGGTGTTATGGTGGTGGTGGGTGGTGGGTGAAGTGTGAGAGAGGTGGTGTGCCAAGGGATGGTTTGAGCTTGAGCCAAGCACTCCTATTTATAGGCTGAACAGAAGCTCGGGCACGGCCCCGTGTCCAGTGGGCACGGCCCCGTGTCCAGTGGGCACGGCCCCGTGTCCACATCCTTCTCTTTCTTCATTTAATGCAGCTTGTCTTATTAGTTGACCACGCCCCCGTGTCCGCTGAGCACGACCCCGTGGTTCCGAAGAATATTTGTACTATGAAGATTTGCCTGGATTGTGCGAATCTTATAGTTGACCACGGCCCCGTGTCCGCTGAGCACGGCCCCGTGGTGGGCAATAGAAGCTTCTACCACTTTTTCTTTTCTGCTGACACTTGGGCACGCCCCCATGCTGGCTGAGCACGGGGCGTGTTCAGTCTTCTGTTATCTTGTTTTGCTTGGGAAGATGCTGTCGTGGGGTCGGGCATGTCACGTCTGTTCCTTTTCTTGTATTTATGTTAGATTTTGATGTCTTTTTGCTTCTTTTGTTAATTTGAGCTCATTTAATCCTGAAAATACAAAAGGAAGACAAAAGCACACTTTTTCCAACATTACTACTAAAAAGGGTTAGTTTTATGCCACAATTGATGTAATTTATATGTTGCATTTTGCACACATCAAATACCCCCACACTTGAATCTTTGCTTGTCCTCAAGCAAAACTCTTTAATATGTGGCTATTACACTCCCAAATGTAATGGGTAGAGAAGAAGGTTTTTTGGGCTTGTCATAGAGTGTCGGGATTTCCAAGATTCTTTATTTACTTTTATTTTTATTTATTTACAATCCTATTCGTCATGATTTATTTAAAACTTTTCATAAGATAAATTACTTATTAGGGCATAACATGCCTCTTTAAAATTCTATTTATATACAAGTTCACATACCTCACGGGGATCACTCAACACTCGGCCGAAAATGTATTTTTGTGGATCACTCGAGAGCGGCATGGAACTTACTCCTACCATAAGCTTGTCAAGCAATCAATCCTCCTCCTTTTTAACTTATATACCTTTGTAAATATCAAGAGTACTTTTGGGTGAAGGGTTAGGCTTGGGTTAAAGGTAGGTGGTTGAGTTAGTGGTTAGTGGTTAGTAGAAAAAGGGCGAAAAGCGTAACAAGCGTCGGTTTTCGTAAGACTTTTTATTTTTTTGTAACTTTTATTTTGATGAAGCTATTATTCAAACAAAGTTATTTTTGATGAACTTGTTTGTTTATTTTCTTTTGCTTCATCATCAACACGTTTTTTTTTTTGAAAAGTCCTACGAAAGAACGAGCTGGTTACTAAAACAAAGGGTTAAAAATGAAAAAAAGGTTTAGGTGGGTAAAAGGGTGTTTGGTTTGGGTTATGAAATGAAAAGGTTTAGGCTCAAAGGGGCTAACTAGGGGGATTTTGGGTAGGTGGTAAAAAAAAGAAAAATAATGGTGTAGAAAAAAAAAGCTAGTCCTAATGCCTCCATCATTTACTTACTCGGGTTTAAGTTGGTAAGGACCGGGAATGTATCGTCATGGAAAGTTCTAGAGTCGTAAGAACCAAGCGGCTATTCACACAAGAAACGAAAAATGAACATTTAGTCTAATGATATGTAATTGTTGTGAAAACCCGCACTCTCGTTGTCAAGAAAAAAGGGGTATTTTAGTAATACTTGTAATTATTATTGATATTATTATTATTTTTAATTAAAATAATAATAGCTCGCGATGAGAAAAACGAACCGTTAAATGGGTGACCCGAACCAAGTTCCACACACTCGGGCCCAAGCCCAACCCAACTCCCTAAATCTGAAACCCTACCTTATATAAACTCTTTATAATATCTAAACCCTCATTCAAAAAAAAAAAAAAAAAAAACCCTAATGTGCACCTACAGCAGCCGACAAACACCCGTCATCTCCCTCCGATTCTCGATCAAATTCTCCGGCAACCGGAGCCGTTTTCCGGCGACTCCACCTGTCGTGCGTTCCTCTTCAACAACCACACACACACACCTTCTCTTCTCTCTGCTCTTCTCTCTAGCCTGAGAAGTATAGCCGGCCACCACCGTAGACGGCGGCAGTGCAGCGGCGCAAGATGACAATATCTGGCGGCGTGAAGATTTACGATGGCGGCGGCCGTAGAGCGCTGGAATATGGTGATTATAACGGCGGTGTGCCGTTTTCCGACAAGACAACGGCCGAGCAGTGATGGTTCTCGAGTCTCGATTCATATGAAATCAGTGGAGGAGGAACCTCAGGACAACCGTATACCCTTTTCTCGATTCCTCGGTCAGTGAATGTCTATCTAAAATGGTTTTGTATTCTTTTGTGCTTTATGTGCTTCTTGACTGTGATAGTTAGAATGAATTAGTGTATGTATTGTGCAAAACAAGATGAGTCGGAATTGATTTGGTTGGAATAATGAAAGTTGTTTAGAATACATAACAATAGAATTTTAGATGACGACTGCTATAAGAAGTCTGATGATTGGTTTTGAAATCCTGGTGGTTCTTAAAGGTAGTTACTGTTTGTTTGTTTAGTTATGAATGTTGTTTGAAAGAATAAGTTTAATGTTGCTGATTGAGTACAGATGTTTCCTATTGACCGAGTGTTGTCTTGAAATCTCTGTGAATTCTGAGTTGAAATGAAAGTGTACATGTGAGAGTATTGACCCAAATAATGGTAGACTGAATTGGTGTATAATAGGATAAAAATATGTATATAATCATTAACTGATTTAATTAAAAATGATGGTTCTCTCGTAGCTGAATGTTTGTTTCAAGTTCACTATAATGTTTGATTTAAGAAACTGTTAGTTATGTTCAACACATATAATCGTTACTCTATTGGATTAAGGATTCTTGTATGATTCTTGACAAAGAGTGTATGTTCGCTAAGATGATTTCCAAAATCATGACAGGAAGGTTACTGTTAAAATGGACGAATGATTCTATATTAATAAGATGAACTTTGTATTTGGGGTGTTTTGATAATGACTGACTGATTTAATCCTAGGAACCTGCATGATGTTGTGTTTTTATCTTGTCTAAATAAATCTGTTTATCGAAGAAGAAAAATAAAGAACACTTTGAATGATGATGAAATAATTGAAATATGTTGTTTTGATCCAATTCGGTAGTGTACGGTAGAATAAAACATGTTAATGAAATTTGATTGGATAGTACGTGCTTACGAAACCTGATTGGATAGTACCATTTGGAAAATTCTAGAAGCATCTGCATAACTGCGAGTCGAGACCTTATGGTTGCGACTCGAGACCATTGATTGACAACTCAAAACCAGACAACACGCTCCAGGAGTCGAGACCAGCTTCGTTACGACTCGAGATCTCCTGATCTCGACTCGAGACCTCTAAGGTAGCGACTCGGTTAAGTAAGTATTCGGTATTGGAAAAACAGTTTAGTCGCTCACTTATGGGGTAGCTCCCCATGGCATGTATAAACGGATAAATTAACTGGTTAAAACAAGTTTTTGGAATTAAAACTGAAAAACTTCAAACACGTGAACTCGCCAACGTTATGTTGACACTCTACTGCATGCTTTGCAGGTTGCTCGGCACAATTTTGGACGGACGTTGCAATCGGATGGAGTGCGTGGTTCGTAAGTTTCATATGAACAACTTGTGGTTTTAAATTACGATATGTTCTTCTCTCCTTTCCGCTGCAAACTCAAACTGTGCTTTGGAAAAATTTAAAATTGGTCGCTAATTATACCATTATTTGTAACAATAACTAAACGGTTCAAAATAATTAGTGGCTAAGATCCTGGTCGTCACACGCCTCGCGGTAATACTCCGCGCGTGGATTTTGAGGGTGTGACAATTGTATGCTCAATAAAGGCTCAAAACTCACTTTTGTGGGAATGGGTTTTTATGTGATCAAGTTTATATAATCAAATTTTAATTAAGTTTGCCATGCCTTTTCATAATTTTCTTATGTTGGTTCTTTTTATCACGACGCTATCGGTTGTAAATTCGTAAAAATATAACCTTTTTAGAACTTGAAATTCCCGAGTTAAACCTAAACAAGTAAAAAAAATGAAAAATTTTTGAAAAAATCTGGGGTGATTAGCGGTTCCAATAGAGTTTTGTGTAAGGCTTGTATTTAGGACTTGCAAGATTCAAGGTTTTAGCATCCCCCCCACACTTAAATTACACATTGTCCTCAATGTGTCCCAAAAATAAGTTTTTAGGTTGATTGAATGTGTAAAAAGGTGTAAAAAGAAAAAAATTTGTGTTACTGGGCGCTGAACACGGCCCCGTGTTGTCCGGGCACGGCCCCGTGTTCAAGTGCCAGTAACAAAGTTAAATCAAGAGAAACAGAAGCCTGGACACGGGGGCGTGTTGGGTGAACACGGCCCGTGTCCAGTTACCTGAACTGGGTCTTTTCTGCAGACTGTGCAGCACGGGGCCGTGTTGGGTGGACACGGCCCGTGCCGAGCTTACTATAAACGAATAATTTTTGTCGGATGGTCCTGTTTTCCTGCATGGGGTGCTGGTTTAAGTTTCCCTTGTATCCTTTGCCATCTCAAGTGTATTTTATTCATGAAAATTAAAACTAACTAGAAAACATGAAAATTAATCTAGACTAAACTAAGGATAGTTCCGCGGAATGCCTCCTTGGTGCGCCACGTTTATAAGGGTCCTTGGCTAGACCCAAAGCCTGGTCATATGTTACCCAAGTGGGATGTATTGCATCCCATGTTACACCGTCGGAGAGCGTCATCCAAGCTTGAGTCTATGACCTTCATGTAGTTGACCGGGTCTTCGTCCTCTACTCTTTTTCCACATTCAAACTTCACTTCCTTGTCCCCAAACTTCAATGTTAACGTTCCGTCATTCATATCCACCACTGCTTGGGCGGTGGCTAGAAATGGCCTCCCGAGGATGAGAGGGACATCGGTGTCTTCTTCCATGTCTAGGATGACAAAGTCGGTTGGGAAAATGAAGTTGTCAACTTTGACCAATAGATTTTCGGCGACACCTTGTGGAAATTTGACGGATCTGTCGGCGAGTTGTATGCTCATCTTTGTAGGGCTTGTTGTTCCTAAGCCGAGTCGTTTGAACATTGATGTGGGCATGAGGTTAATACTAGCCCCAAGATCGGCTAATGCATTTCGAACGGGGGATTCCGCGATCGAGCAAGGAATCGTGAAACTTCCGGGATCAATTTTCTTTTGTGGGAGTTTGTTGAGTACTAGGGCGGAGCATTCTTCGCCTAAGTTAACTAATTGCAATGATTCAATTTTCCTTTTGTGAGTGAGGAAATCCCTCATGAATTTTGCATATTTAGGCATTTGGGTTAGGACCTCAATAAAAGGAATATTAACATGCAATTGTTTTAGTAAATTTTCGAACTTTGCGAATTGCTCATCGGTCTTTTGACGATTTAACCTACCGGGGTACGGAATTGGAGGAGTCTTGGTGGGCTCTTGATTTGGTAAAGAAGCCTTTTCTGATGCGGGTGGAGTCGTGGTTTGGCTAGACTGACTTGTTTCGTTTGGCGGTAATGGAGCCTCCTCGGGACCCACGGTTCGATTTCTCAATGTGATGAGATGTACTTGTGCTTTCGGGTTGGTTTCGGTATTGCTAGGTAACGCGCCTTGTGGTCTCTCGAAGAAATTTTGAGCTATTTGATTTAATTGTTTCTCAACGTTTTGAATGCTAGCTTGTTGATTTCTAAAATTCGATTCCAATTGATGAAATCGATCCGAGTTTTTCTTTTCGGTGTCGGAGATGAGGCGAGATACAGTATCTTCAAGCCTTTCTCTTCCACCTTGTTGTTGAGAGAAATTTTGTGGCTGTTGAAAGTTAGTTCGTTGGTTTTGTTGGTTACTACTATTGCCGGGATCTCTCCAACCAAGATTAGGGTGGTTACGCCATCCTTGGTTGTAGGTACCCATTGGTGGACCCGACGACCTAGGTCTATTATCAATGTAGTTTACCGTTTCTGTTTGGTCATATACTTCTTTCATACAACTCCAATTTTCATGTGGCCCACCACATCCTTCACAAGCCATAACCGATGCCGTTTTTTTCATTTCTAGCTTTTTGATTTTCGAAGAGAGGGCCTCGATTTGGGCTTGTAAAGAAGTGCTTTCATCAACCTTATGGGTGCCCGGGGCAATAGATTTATTACCTCGGGGAGTGTGCCATTGAAAATTGGTTTGAGCAATTTCCTCAATTTGATTATATATTTCATTTGGGCGACGATTACCTAAAAGTCCCACGGAGCTAGAATCAAGTGTTTGTCTTGTGTGTGGCAACAACCCATTGTAGAAAGTGGATACTTGTTGCCATACCGCAAGACCGTGATGAGCACACTTTCTTAGTAGCTCCTTGAACCTTTCCCAAGTTTCATATAAGGATTCCCCATCCTCTTGTGAATATGTATTAATTTCAGTCATTAATTTAGCCGTTTTAGCAGGAGGGAAATACTTATATAGAAACTTTTGGGCTAGTTCATCCCAGGTGTTTACCGAGCCAACTGGGAGGGTGTTAAGCCAAGCCTTAGCTCGGTCTTTTAGTGAAAATGGAAACATTCGAAGGCGGATGGCGTCATTTGATGCTCCATTGATCCGAAAGGTATCACATATTTCTAAGAAATTAGTAATATGTAAATGGGGATCCTCGTCCGCAAGCCCATGGAAGGTTGCGGAGTTTTGAAGCATTTGAATCAAATGTGGCCGAAGTTCGAAGTTATTGGCTTCGACATTCGGTGCATTGATAGCGGCGCCGAGATTACCTACGGTGGGCCGTAGGTAATCCATGAGGGTACGTTGGTCCGCCATTGGAAGTGGGTCCCCCGAAACTTTCTCTTGATTTTTAGCTTTAAGTCTTTTTCTGAGAAAGCGTTCGGGTTCTTCTAGAGGTTCTTTTATGTCTCTACTAGAACTGGAGCTCATGCACTACGTAGGAAGTTCAAATGTGGCGCCAAGGTTCCAAGTCCTACAATAAAAACATAAAAGAATGTTGGTCAGAAGGTTCACCACGGCCCCGTGCTCAGTGAACACGGCCCGTGGTCAGATTTACGGTAATTGTTCTCCGGATCCCTGTTACTGGGAGTTGGACACGGCCCCGTGTTGCACCGACACGGCCCCGTGCTCAGCTCTCTGTAACTCGGAAAATAAAAATTGCCAGTGATAGTGCTGGACACGACCCGTGTCTGACCAGGCACGGCCCGTGCTGAGCTCTGCAGAAACAGAAAAACTAAGAAAAATCCTAAAAAAAATGAAAAATAAGAAAAAAGATTAGGCCGTTGATTCCTAACTTTCTTAAAATCCTTGTGTCCCCGGCAACGGCGCCAAAAACTTGATGGGTGTCGAGTGTTATATATATTAGGTGTATATTTTAAGCCCCTTTAACACTTTTTTAGTCAAGTTTTAAATTTATAAAACACGATATTTACTAACACTAGACACTCATATGGGCAAGTGCACCCATCGTGAGCGTAGTATAGTGTTGGTAAGATACCGAGGTCGTCCAAGGACACAAGAGCTTTTAGTACCGGTTTATCCTCAACGTCTAATCAAATCAAAAAAGTTTAGAAAAATGTTTTAAACTAAGAAAAATAAAAACTAACTAAAAATGCTGAAAATAAAAATAAAAATAAAAACAGATAGACAAGATGAATCACTTGGTTCCGACTTGTGTATAGTGTAACCTTTGATTATTTCCGCACTTTTGCACTTATTTAAGAGATTATCTTAGTTATTGTAGTAGGCCCTTCTTTTGAAGGTGACGTTACCCTCAACCCAGTAGTTTGAGTCAGCAAGGATACAATCCTAAAGGGTCGGATTATTGAAAGATAATTAATTAAGTTATTAATGCAAATTATGGTAGGCCCCTCTTTTGGAGGTGACGTTACCCTCGACTAAGTAGTCTGAGTCAGCAGGGATACAGTCCTAAATAACCGGGTTATAGTATTAATAGTAGTTAACTTATGAGGGGATCAAAGAGTTTGGACCCCCGCTATCCAATACCGTTAAGTATTGAAGGAGGTCCTACTAAATTTGACCCAGGTCCATTGCAGGACCTCTAAACGCTGAACAATGGCAAGACTCTTACCAAACCGTTCCCTTAACCCCCGACCAGGTAGCCAACATACCTCCATATAGACCGTGGAGATATGAATGGTGAAAATCTTTTATTTTATATAGACAGTAAAATAATGTCAAGACACCACGGACAAACGATAAGGAAGAATCACCTTCAACATAAGAAACTAGTTATTAAAGTCATTAATACAAAACCAAATAAAAAGTGCGAAAAGATTAGAAATAAAAAGTATTACACTAGACACTTGTCTTCACCAAGTGATGTAAGAGACTTAGGCAAACATGGCCTTGATTGTCAAGAACTCTTACGATCAATCTTGGATCCCGAGACGACTCACACACTCTATGATGGACAATGGACGATGGTGTTATTGTGGTGGTGGGTGGTGGGTGAACTGTGAGAGAGGTGGTGTGCCTAGGGATGGTTTGAGCTTGAGCCAAGCACTCCTATTTATAGGCTGAACAGAAGCTCAGGCACGGCCCCGTGTCCAGTGGGCACGGCCCCGTGTCCACATCCTTCTCTTTCTTCATTTAATGCAGCTTGTCTTATTAGTTGACCACGCCCCCGTGTCCGCTGAGCACGACCCCGTGGTGCAGAAGAATCTTTGTACTATGAAGATTTGCCTGGATTGTGTGAATCTTATAGTTGACCACGGCCCCGTGTCCACTGAGCATGGCCCCGTGGTGGGCAATAGAAGCTTCTACCACTTTGTATTTTCTGCTAACACTTGGGCACGCCCCCGTGCTGGCTGAGCACGGGGCGTGTTCAGTCTTCTGTTATCTTGTTTTGCTTGGGAAGATGCTGTCGTGGGGTCGGGCATGTCACGTCTGTTCCTTTTCTTGTATTTATGTTAGATTTTGATGTCTTTTTGCTTCTTTTGTTAATTTGAGCTCATTTAATCCTGAAAATACAAAAGGAAGACAAAAGCACACTTTTTCCAACATTAGTACTAAAAAAGGGTTAGTTTTATGCCACAATTGATGTAATTTATATGTTGCATTTTGCACACATCAAATACCCCCACACTTGAATCTTTGCTTGTCCTCAAGCAAAACTCTTTAATATGTGGCTATTACACTCCCAAATGGAGTGGGTAGAGAAGAAGGTTTTTTGGGCTTGTCATAGAGTGTCGGGATTTCCAAGATTCTTTATTTACTTTTATTTTTATTTATTTACAATCCTATTCGTCATGATTTATTTAAAACTTTTCATAAGATAAATTACTTATTAGGGCATAACATGCCTCTTTAAAATTCTATTTATATACAAGTTCACATACCTCACGGGGATCACTCAACACTCGGCCGAAAATGTATTTTTGTGGATCACTCGAGAGCGGCATGGAACTTACTCCTACCATAAGCTTGTCAAGCAATCAATCCTCCTCCTTTTTAACTTATATACCTTTGTAAATATCAAGAGGACTTTTGGGTGAAGGGTTAGGCTTGGGTTAAAGGTAGGTGGTTGGGTTAGTGGTTAGTGGTTAGTAGAAAAAGGGCGAAAAGCGTAACAAGCGTCGGTTTTCGTAAGACTTTTTATTTTTTTGTAACTTTTATTTTGATGAAGCTATTATTCAAACAAAGTTATTTTTGATGAACTTGTTTGTTTATTCAAAACCAATCCTTAACATAAATTATGAGACCTTGGAACACCATTTAGACAAGTCCAACAAATCGCCTGCAGCACAGTCCCTCACAGGCCGCGTAAGCCTTGGCTTACTTCTTCGCGGGGCGCGACAGCTCCACCGTAAGCTACGGTGGCTACCGTAGCTTACGGTGGCCATAAAATCCTTACGGTGAGATGCTACTGCCTTACGGTGACCAAAAAGACTTCAGAACCTACCGTAGCAACCGTAAGCTACGGTAGTGCCCAGCTCAAAACCCATTTTAATTACTAAAACTAACATATCTTGACCAATTTACATCTGAAACACTTGAGACTTGCTTCTAATTATCCGTAAAACATTTCCTTTGCATAAATGACTAAAATCCCTTTCCCGAGGGTCCTAACCATAACGAATTACGTTACATTACACAACTCATACACATTGTTGGTGCATATTCTGTGACAACAGCTTAGATTTGGTCTTTGGATATCTTGTAATTAGTTAAACGATAAACAGTTAGCGGGTTTAGCTTTGTATTAGTGAGATAATAGAGTTTGGGCTAACCAAACCCAATGAATTGGGTGTATGGGGGAGAATCGGGCTTGTCCAATTCGCAGTCCATGATGTTTAACCTTGGCCCAAGTAGCAACCTTGTGTTATATAAACAAGGTTAGGCTTTAGGGTTGAGGTTAATCAGCCAAAACAGAGTTTGTGTGAGATTTCGTGAGAGTTTAGAAGCTTGGAAGAAATTGTGTGGTTAGGGTTTAGATTGATTGTAATTCTTGAGTGATTGATAATAAATAGAAACCCAGTTTGAAAGTAATTTCTGTTTCTACTCATTCTGCTATATTCTGATCAAGAGGATTCCGCACTCCTGATTAGATTGACAATTCTGTGAAAGATCTATACATCAAGGGGACCTACACTTGGTATCAGAGCATTAGGTTGTTGAAGGCTCGGTTCAGAATTGTTGGCTGTAAAACAGGAAGAAATTTTTGAAACCTGAAAAATTAGGGTTTCGAAATTTTTTGCTGATTTGATAAAATTTTTGAAATTTGTTGGCTGTTTTGATCTTCTGGTTGGTTTTGATTGCTGTGTTGTAGGTTTCAGGGTTTTCGGGACAGTTTTTGGTTGATTGCTTGAAGAATTTTGGCTGAAAGACTTGAAGATTCGAAGACTGTTCTTCGTGTTCTTCGTGGTTTTCCATAAGTTCTTCATATTTTTCGAATATTTTGAGCTGATTAGGTTTTCTGATTTTGCAGATTTGTGTTGGAGAATCTTCAGAATTTCGAATAGATCAAGTTTCCAAGTTTAACTGGCGAATTTGATTAATTTCGCAGTCTGGACCAGTGAAATTAACAAACCAGCGAATTTGTGACTAAATTACTCGGTGATCGGCGAAGTTAAATCCAAAGGCGACTTTAGTAACCGTATAATTTTCCACAGCGAAATTATTACGGTTTTCGGCGACTTTACAAGTCGTCGTAATAGCGAAATAACCAGCGAATTTGACCTTTCAGCGAACTAGATCTGCAAAGTAGACCAGCGAACTTAACATAAACTGATTACCGAAATTGATCCTGACTGGCTAGCGAAATTAACAGGACAGCGAAATTAAACCTGCGAAATTAGTTAAAGTGGTGGAATTTCCATTGGCAAGCGTCGATAAAATTTCAGTGTTTTGCAAATAGAAAGTGAACCGTAAGTCATCTGAAGAAACCATCTGCACTGTTGAACTCGGTTGATTTTTAGGACAAAAAAAATGGAGACGATTCTAACGGTGTAATTTGGTAACCACTGTTTTCGGAGATATTTTGTACGGTTTTATCAGTCTGCAACGTTTAAAATGTCGAACATGTCTACTTTGAATGAGCTATTGAAAATGGAGCATGAGGTTGGCACTACCAACAAACCACCTAAGATGATGAAGGTGGAAAATTACTTGACATGGAAGGATCGTTTTCAATCCTTCATTGAATATCAGGACACTCGCATGTGGATATGCATTGAAGATGGGTACACAAACCCAACACACGACTTTGAGGGCAGACCACGTAGAACTGCCTATGTGAACATGGAAGATGCTGATAAAAAGATGTATGAGGCTGAAAAGAGAGCCTTGGCTGCAATCAAAATGTCCTTACCTGATAGCATCAAGCATACTTTCAAGAGGTACACAAACTTAAAGGATATGTGGGATGCATTGGAGAAAAGATATGCGGGAAATGCAGATGTCAAGAAAAACAAAGTTGATATTCTGAAGAAGCAGTTTGCTGTTTTCAAATACATGAAACATGAGTCACTTGAGGACATCATCACTCGTTACTATCATCTGATGTCAAAAATGGAAAATTATGAGATCGATTGCTATACTGACGTAGAGAAGAATGACAAGCTGCTCGATGCCTTACCTACGAAGTGGGATATCTACACTCTCATGATCAAGGGAGAAGCAGATTATGAGACAAAAGAGCTTGAAGAGGTAGTTGACAAGCTGAGAGCTTATGAGCTCAGTATGAAGAAGAAAGATATTGGATATGATCAGGTTCAAGATCCGGCGATTTACAATGGGCTTACATCTTCTTCATCTCACAACGCTTCTAGCGACTCTGCTACTGCTTTTCTTTCGTGTGAAAATGAGCAGGTCACAGTGAATGAAGATGGTAATGTGTGTTTTGTAGCTGCTTCAGGAGGATCATCAGGAGCCAAGAGAACATCAGGTTCTAAGCAGAGTAGTGGTGTTAAGTCGATGCCAATGAGTGTGAAGTCTGCTGAAGAGCATCTTGCTCTACTTGCTTCATTTGTTGCTTCCTATGAGAACTACATTCAGGGGAAGATATCTGATCCTGCCACGTTGGATGAAGATTATGATCAGATTGACCCTGATGACTTGGAAAGATGGATTTGCAATGGCAAATGGCCATGATTTCTAGACGAGTGAAGAGATTCATGAACAGAACGGGAAGGAAGTTTGTAGGGAGGTCTGTTGGTTTTGACAAGACCAAAGTGAGGTGCTTTAACTGTCAAAGTTATGGGCATTTTGCTAGGGAGTGTCAAAAACAAAAGCAAGAGACTTCGAGTCAGAGTTCAAACAACAGGAATGCATCAAACAACTCTAGCTCAAAAGCTTTGATCTCTACAGCACGAGAAGGTTCCTACGATTGGAGTATTCATCTTGAAGATAATGAGAATGCCACTCAGGCATTCATGGCAGAGATCGTGTCTATTGATGATGATAAAGCTGATGTGGGAGATGCTGAAGCAAAAGTCGATGCTGAGGCCAAGGTGAAAATAGAGAATAAAGCTGAAGCAAAGAAGGTTGATCAGACAACAGTTGCTGAAGAGGAAAAGCAAAAGTCTGACCAGGAACGGGAAGCTGAAGAAAAGGATGCTAAGTATAAAAGAATGGAAGCTCAGCTGGCAGCTCTAATGGCCAACCTTGATAAACAAACAGGAGAGGTAAAGTCTAATTCTGTGCGTTTAAAATGTCATGAACTACAGGGTGAGGTAGACAGGTTGTCAACACAAAACCAAAGTCTGGTGGGCGAGATGTCTAACATTAAAGAATCTAATTTTTTTGCTAAAAGAAACGAATCATCATACTTGAAGAAGATAAAAGGTTATGAAAGTAAAATTGAAGTTGTAACCTGCAAATTAAATGAAAAACTTCAAGTCATAGACTTAGCTCATGAAATGATGGCTGAGAAAACAAAAGAGATTTCTGATAAATGCAAAGAGTTGTCAGATGCACAACTCAAAATTGTTGAACTTGAAAAGAAACTAGGTCAATTCAGGGACTCTACTTTTGTTATGAAACATATGATGGGTGGCTTGAAGAAAAGTAATGACAAAACCAGTGTGGGATTCCATGGTTTCAATGAAGTTCCACCTCCTGTTAGTCATGACTATTCATTCTTGCCTGATGAAGATGACCTCATGGACTTTGTGTCAACATCACCAAGTAGTTCCACATCAAGTCAAGGAAATGTGTCAGAGAGTGATGATGCTAAGAAGGATAATAACAGCAAACCTGTTTTGAAAAAGAAAACATCACATCCTAAGAATAAGAATCCAACTGTTGTTAAACAGATTAATTTTGTTCAAGGAAGTGACATGAAAAACGAAACAGTTGTTATTGAAAATGAATCTAATGTAGAGTTTGCTAAAAACAAGAACAAACAAAATTCTGAAACTAAGCAAACTGAACCAAATTCTTCTAAGGCATCATCATCAAAACCTGAATCTAGTTCAAAGGCTTTAGATAAGAAGTCTTCGAAAAAGAGATCGTGCTTCAAATGTCACACCAAAGGACATGTAGCTAGCTGCTGTCCTAACAAAAAGAGTGAAGCACAAGTGAGTGAGAAAAAGAGAGGGAAATCACCTGAAAAGCAAGGTGATAATGAGGAGAAAGCTGCAAATTCTCCAAAGAAATCTGCTCCTAAGCAACCAGAAAATGTTGCTGTTGGTGTAGATAAGGCTGAAAAAGGAACTCCACAAGTTCCTCGTTTTCAAAGAAATCAACCAAGATTTCAGCCTAGATCTCCACCAGGCAGATATGAGAGACCTAGAAGCAGTTCACCAAGAATGAACAATTATAATTCTAATAATTTCAGGAGTCAAGGTCAATATCAAAATCGATACCAAAATGATGGTAGTCGAACTTTTTATAACAATGGCTTTAGAAATTACAACAATAATGCTTCTTGGAATCAAAATTCAAGATACCCAAATCAAAATTTCCAAAGGTCAAATAGTCCAAATACATATAGGAACCCTCAGGACCAAAGACCTAGTGGAAATCAAAATCAAATTCCATCAACAGGTTTGAGATCCAAGACTCCAGTTAGGAGTAATGGATATTGGATGGATGTTCAAGTAGTTGGTGAATTTGGACGACCCAAGACCATTAAGGCTTGGGTCCCCCAATCTAACTAATTTCTTGGTTGGTGTGTGAAGGAGCTGCTAAGGAGGATTATCAACTTATGGTATGTTGATAGTGGCTGCTCCAGGCACATGACGGGGGATGCTAGATTGTTAACTGAGTTTGAAGATTATGATGGTGGAAATGTGAATTTTGCGGGTGCTAAAGGTGGTAGAATTACAGGACGAGGAAAAGTGACCAATGGGAAGATCACAATGGACAAAGTGAACTATGTGGAGCAGCTTAAACACAATCTGATGAGCGTGTCACAAGTCTGCGACAAGGGTTACTCAGTCCATTTTACCAAGAATGAAGCATTAGAATTGAAACCAGGTTTGAAGATTCCGGACGATTGGATAGTGATGCGAGCGCCAAGGAGAAATGACACTTATGTCATGGACATGGGTGCTAAGGATCCGACTGCTGTGGTGGCGTGTTTACTATCAAAAGCATCTGAAGCTGAATCGATGTTGTGGCACAGACGCATGGCCCATATTCACTATCGAAAAATGAATTACCTTGTTAAAAATGAGCTAGTGAAAGGGGTTCCAATGCAGAGGTTTCAGGTGGAAGATAAATGTCTTCCATGTCAAAAGGGAAAACAACACAAGAAACCTCATAAGTCTAAAACAGTAAACTCCATAGATGCCCCTTATGAATTACTTCACATGGATTTATTCGGTCCAGTGAACGTGAGGAGCATAGGTGGAAAGTACTATTGTTTAGTTGTCACTGATGATTATTCACGTTATTCATGGGTTTTCTTTTTAGGTACAAAAGATGAGACAGCAGAGATGTTGATAGATCTTTTTACAAAATTGGAAAATGTCCATGATGCAAAGATCAAGAGGATAAGGAGTGATAATGGCACGGAGTTCAAGAATCGTATTCTGGATCTCTATTGTCTTCGAAAGGGAATTGAACATCAATATTCTGCTCCTTATACACCTCAACAAAATGGAGTTGCTGAGAGGAAAAACAGGACGTTGATTGAAGCCGCTAGGACAATGCTTTCAGATTCAAAGCTACCAGTTCTTTTCTGGGGAGAAGCTGTGAATACAGCTTGCTACGTCCTAAACAAAGTTTTGACTGTTAAACGTTTTAATAAAACTTGTCATGAATTGATGTTTAACAAGAAACCAAACTTAGAAGGCTTTGAACCATTTGGATTACCCTGCACAATTGTGCGAAATAAAGATAAACAAAAATTCGGTGAGGTGGCTGACGATGGCTACTTTCTAGGTTACGTATCTGGCGCACCGAATAAAAGGGTTTTTAATCTAAAAACTGGTAAAATTGAGGTTGTCTTTAATGTTGAAATTACTTCATACAAACCTCAACAATCAACGAGTGGACCTGCTATATTATATGATTATGAAAGCACTTTTAAATCATTTAATATTCCTGAGTTTTCCAATGCAGATGAATCTGAGCTGATTCAAACAGTGATAAGTGGAGACGATGAAGGCGAGTTCATGCCTAGATCGAATGTTGATATGACAGATGCTGCGGAAACTTCCAAAGGTGCTGCTGATCCTGATTCAAGCGATAGTGACTCTGAACCCATTCAGGGGGAGGATTTCATTAATCCATTTGCGGATCAGAACATTCAAGGGGAGATTGGATCAAACCTGGGTGATAATTTAGAAGTGGGTACCGTTGCTACTACACGAGCAAATAGAGATCATCCAGTTGACATGATACTTGGGGATCCTACTGCAGGTGTTCAGACGAGGAGAAGCATAGCAGCGAATTCTGGTTTATTTGTGTCGATTGAGAAGACTGGGATTGTGAACGAATGCTTGTATAGTTGCTTTATTTCCCAAGAGGAGCCTAAAAACATTCACATGGCTCTTAAAGACAATTCATGGGTTGAAGCTATGCAAGAGGAATTGGCCCAGTTTGCTAAGTTGAAGGTTTGGGAGTTAGTTGACCTTCCTAAAGGTGAAAGAGAGATAGGCACTAAATGGGTGTTTAAGTGCAAGAAGGATGACAGAGGGATAGTGACGCGAAACAAGGCTTGATTGGTTGTCAAAGGTTTCAATCAGCAAGAAGGGATTGATTACAATGAGATGTTTGCACCAGTGGCAAGGTTGGAGGCAATTCGTTTGTTTCTAGCTTTCGCAACATTCAAGGGCTTCAAAGTTTACCAACTAGATGTGAAGAGTGCATTTCTTTACGGGAAAGTCCAAGAAGTGGTGTATGTCTCACAACCAGATGGGTTTGTTGATCCAGATTATCCAGATCGAGTGTACAAACTTGATAAGGCTTTGTATGGGTTAAATCAAGCTCCCAGGGCGTGGTACGAGACACTGTCTACACATCTGATCAAGAATGGTTTTGAAAGAGGTCAGATTGAGAGTACACTTTTCATCAAGAGGAAGAAGGAAGATTTTCTGCTGGTACAGGTGTACGTGGATGACATCATATTTGGGTCATCAGATGAAAACATGTGTAAAGAGTTCGAGCAGGTGATGAAGAGTAAGTTCGAAATGAGCGCTATGGGTGAGCTATCTTACTTTCTGGGATTATAAGTTGAACAGAAGGAGGATGGGATGTTTATTCATCAAACAAAGTATGTGTATGACATTTTGAGTCGGTTCAAAATGAATGATTGCTCTACTTTCAACACACCCATTTGCGAAAATCACAATCTTGGCCCAGATCACGAAAGTACTGAAGACGTTGATCCAACTCAATACATGGCAATGATTGGTTCTCTAACGTACTTGACTGCTTCAAGACCTGACATCATGTTTTCCGTATGCTTGTGTGCCAGATATCAGGCAAATCCAAAAGAGTCACACATGAAAGCAGTGAAGCGGATTCTTCGTTACTTGAAGGGGAAACCTAAACTTGGGTTGTGGTATCCAGCTGACAGTGATATGAATTTTGTTGCTTACACTGACTCAGACTTTGGAGGATGCAAGTCAAACAGGAAGTCTACAACAGGTGGTTGTCAGTTCTTAGGAGGCAGGATTATGTCTTGGCAATGCAAGAAGCAATCTTGTATGTCTACCTCTACGTGTGAAGCTGAATATATTGCTGCGGGAAGCTGCTGCTCTCAGGTTCTCTGGATTCAACAGCAAATGCGCGATTACGGTTTGGATTTCACTCGTACTCCTATTATGATAGACAATAATGCCACAATTTCTATAACAAATAATCCCGTGAAACACAGTCGCACAAAACATATTGACATACGTCATCATTTTATACGGGATTATGCTGAAAAGAGGCTAATTGAATTACATCGAGTCGACACACTAGATAACCTGGCAGATCTTTATACTAAAGCTTTTGACAGGGCTCGCTTTGAACATTTAGTCGAACTCAACGGGATGAGGAATCCTGAATAACTGGTTTTTCATAAGAATTTTGTAAATAGTTTACTGCTTTTCTAAAAAATCAAAAATACAAAAACATTGAAAAATCAAAAACATAAAAAAAATAGAAAATCAAAAATGAGTTATCCCTATGTGAAAAAGGAGAAATGATAGTACATCAGCAAGTTAGACTGTCACACTGAAAATGAATTAAATTGCTTAAGTGTGATAGCAGCTTCATCATATGATGTACCAGTAGGCAAAAGCATGAAATAATCAACTTACCAAAGTGATATAAACCTAAATGAACTGTGTATGAGTGGGGAACACATCAGTGGTGTATGGTTTAATGACCTTAAATCTTGCGTTGATAGATTGCCAAAATCTGAAGTTTTGGGTCTTTATACTATTATTTCATCTGGGGATATCAGGGGTGTCCTTCTGCTGCATCCAGATACATGCTGACCTAGGCACACCCAGGATATCTTAAAAGAGCTAAAAATGCCAAAACCCTGAAAATGAAGAAGCTCTCCTAGAGAGTCATTCAAAATGTGCAAAATGCATAAATCGTACCAAAAATGGTATTTGTCATAGCCCTCGTTAGATATTTTGGTCTCTCTGCTGTACGGAAGTACTGACCTGTTCACCAAGAATCTAAACGTTGAAAAATAAAACGGATGAATTCAGTATACTCACCTACTACGATGAATCTTTGTGCATACCTTGATCGCGGGGGTATATCCTGAAGTGGGACACACTAGTATATCAGAAATAAAATTACCTTAACGTATCATACGGTAATGGTACTTGAAATGTTCATGCATTTTGTTTAAGTGGACAAACATACTGGTAATCGTCTTGGACTGCTTTTCATGAAAAATTAAATAAAGAATTATATAATAGTGTGAAAACAGTTTGATTATGCTGATATGATCTTCTTACCAGTGATTCTTACAAAAATAGAGTGTTTATTGCTTTTGTATTTACTTGCTTTCAGAAAATATAAAAATCCAAAAATAGTGTCTTTTTCTGTTTAAAATTCTTAATGTACGGAAAACTGTTATTCTTGGAGGAATTGTTACTGATAGGGGGAGACGCTGTTGGAAAGTGAGTTGAAAATTTTAAATCATGCGGGTTATAGGGTGTGATTAAAAAAAAGTTTTGCGTGTTGGTAATAAATTGAAAATGCTTAATCTGTTATACAGTTTAACTATCTCTTGAAAAATAAAAATTTATTTAACTTTGTTGAAAAATTCTTATGGTTTCTCGAGATGTTTGTTTTATAGTATACAGATTGAAGCAATGTGTTGCTGAGAAGTTAAAGTGATAAGTTGCTGTGAAGAGATGAGAGTTTGATTGGATGCATGGTAGAACCTCCTTTCTACATTGCAAACAAGGTTGAAGAGTTTGAAGATTGCTATACATATGCTGAACTGGAGTTTACTCAAACGCTAAAGTTTTTGAAGATTTGGTGATTGGATGCATCAGCTTAGGGGGAGTCTGTTGCTGACAGAAGCTGTTAAAGCTGAAGCTATCCAAAGACCAAAGACAGTGCAAGATTACATGAAGAATGCAAGATGACTGAAGACAAAGTTATTTTATGAAGCTATTGTCAAGGGGGAGTTTGTTGGTGCATATTCTGTGACAACAGCTTAGATTTGGTCTTTGGATATCTTGTAATTAGTTAAACGATAAACAGTTAGCGGGTTTAGCTTTGTATTAGTGAGATAATAGAGTTTGGGCTAACCAAACCCAATGAATTGGGTGTATGGGGGCGAATTAGGCTTGTCCAATTCGCAGTCCATGATGTTTAACCTTGGCCCAAGTAGCAACCTTGTGTTATATAAACAAGGTTAGGCTTTAGGGTTGAGGTTAATCAACCAAAACAGAGTTTGTGTGAGATTTCGTGAGAGTTTAGAGGCTTGGACGAAATTGTGTGGTTAGGGTTTAGATTGATTGTAATTCTTGAGTGATTGATAATCAATAGAAACCCAGTTTGAAAGTGATTTCTGTTTCTACTCATTCTGCTATATTCTGATCAAGAGGATTCCGCACACTTGATTAGATTGACAATTCTGTGAAAGATCTATACATCAAGGGGACCTACACACATAAATTCGACCCGTTTGAACTTACCAATTTTCTTTCGGCTTAAATAACAACCTTCAACCTAATAAAGCATTATTAGCTTAATGCTCCTGATTAATACATGCACTTTCATGATATTTCATAAACATGCGTATTAAATTTATTAAACCTACTAAAGGGTGAATCGAAATTCACTTACCTTGAGCGTCCGTTCTCGCTTTCACTTCCTTGTCTCCTCTTGACTCGTTAGCTTTCTTCGCTTGATTCCTTGCTAACGCGATGCATATCCTTGGCTAAAGCTTGCTTAGATAATCACTATTTAGACTCATGCAAGTTCGAATTCAGCCCAATTCCCATCCAATTCGTTGATTAGGGTTCATGAGGGGTTTCCCCCTTTCTTCCTCTTCTCTGATCGAACACACACACGCCCAGGTGTGTGTGTTTGGGGTTTTTTTTTATTTTATATTTAATCTTTCCATCTATTCAAAATCCACCCCTCATGTTTGTTACTTATTCATTATTAACTCAATTTCATATCCTTATTTATTTTAACCAAGCTTTTAACTAGGTTTAATAACCTAGTTTTTCCATTTCTTTCTTTTAAACGCGGTAACATACTAGTAACTGAATAATTCGAGTTTTTTGGGTGTTACATATTTGATTCATTTGGGTACCTTTTTAATTCGTCCCATTCACCTCGTCCTTACTACATCGGACGCGAATGTGTCCATCATAAGAAGTTCATGGTATCATGTGTTCACTACTTACTTGGCCAGAGTAAGCGATCAACACATGACACACATGACCATTTTATAATTTTCACATTACACCCCATGTACGTAACGCCTCTAATCTTTCTATATCGCTGATTTAAATTGGCAAAACTTTATTCAATGGCTACTTAACAATTTTTAGTTTTACCCGTTTCATTCTTGAACATATACAATATTTTCCTTTTTATCGAACTATTATATAATCATATTCGTTAATGTGATCACTGCTTTTCTCAATAGCATTATATTGAGAGTTTTCCACTTGGATAATTACTCCCGTCCAAGTTTCCATATGAACTAATCCTGTTATTTCTTTGTTATTCATCATCGTGAATAACACATGTTTCTATCAAAATTCTCTTGGAAACATCATCCTGAATAGATATCCTATTCAGGTTTTCCATGTTTTATCATATATATGCAACCATCATTATGTACGTGTTTGTTGCATATTACTACTTGTGCGATTAAATTTAAAATGTGCACCTGTAATGCTTGCCCTAACAGGCTTTCCTTTCCATTGTCCTTATTCGTGATTTAGGTCCTTGGTGAGCATGCTCTGCTTGTCATACTTCAGACCGTTCCTCTGTCACATCCGTAACTTGTTAAACTCTCGCCATCTTCAGATGCGAGTGTCATTCAACTAAACCGTTTACAAAGATTAGCAACGCCAATATCAATAAATGCCCGTATTATAATACAAGGCTTTCTACTATACGTGTCAACACACGTAATTTCGTTAAATATATCTATCATCTAATTGGGGTAACGTGTGTTACACGATAACCCTATGTGTTGTTCACAACACTTTAATCATGCTAAATCGTTAATATACATATAACTTACCGGATTATGCGATCAAGTCTCGAACCGAACACTTTACTCTTTAACCTTCAGCTCTGATTACCAACTTGTAATACCCTTACTATTAAGTAACGGTTTTCATATAAATTACGAATATAAACATGTAATTATATATATGTATATTGTTAAATAATACGGGTAAATTAAAACTTTTACAATTTGAAAATAATACAACTTAATATGTACGGATTCGTCGTTTAAAAATGACGACGAAACAACGTGCAGAAGCTTTTATCTCGTTCGTGTTCGGTTTTTCGTTGAGCTTGATTGTCCTCCGGCATGCCAAGATAAACCTACATTTCATAAACCATGAAATGTGTTAGTCATTCGCAATTTATAAGCGTTTAAATCGAGTCTGGTTGCTAAAACGGACTAGAAAACAAAATTTGCCAGATCACTGGCTTTCGCGGGGCGCGACAGTGATTCATGTCCATCGTCGCGTGACGCGACGGCCTGTTTTCGACAGACGGTTATTTCCTTTGAGCTGCAGATTTCCAGCTCAATTACTCAAACTTATAATTCACAAAAACATGCATAACTTTTGATCTAGATGTCCGATTCGCGTGATTCTTTTTCCTACGTGTTCATAATTTGATTCTCCATCATATGGAGTTAAAATTCAGCATTCGAACTAATAAAATTCTAATTTTTTTAGCCTTCGACTTATTATTCAAATTCAACATCTTGACCCGTTTATATTTAAAAGCACAAACTTGTTTCAAAATAGTCATGGGGCATAAGCCCATGTAATTAACTCAATTTCTCTTTTTTTCCGGATTCATAACATTTGTGAATTACACGACCAATATCTAAGTTATGTGCGTAATCCGTTTTGACCCTTTTAGAGGGTCTTATGCCTTTATGCATTAATCTCACTCTTCTCTTTTTGCACTTTACATTTCCACATTCAAAGTATCTACCTATATCACATATCTTCCTATATCACTTATAGATTAAACACGTATTTTACAAAAAGGTGTAAGTTTTACTTACCTTGCATCCAAACTGCGCTTTGCTTCCATACTTGATTTGTTTGACCCGCTTCCTTCCAAACTTCCACCTAGCTTGTCAAGCGTCAAACTAGCATCATAATTCGTAAGACGGTTAGGTTAGTCATCTCTAATTACAACTATTCCATCTTACGTGTTTTACGTCGAAATTATTATTTGGCCTTATCATTGGTTAATTTGACTTTTAAAAGTCAATTACCCTTAATCGTACGGAATACACATTTGTGTTCAATAACTCATTTAGGCAATCTCATGAATTACCCGGTAGACATTGTTATGATGCTACCGTTTTAAACTACCTTCCTATTCATGTTCATGATATTATTAACATCAAGTTAACTTAGCTCCCGTTTACCAAGGATAGTTTATTCTTTCATTATGCAAAATCTACGGATTTTCATCTATAAATAAAAACCCGTTTCATCACGTTATTAGGCATTCATCCGAATACCTAATCTAATGAAGTTCTATTTACAACCGAGTAGACGCGCGATTTCACTTAGGCATTTCAACAAACACCTAGTGGCCATGATTTCTATACATCTTCAATTTAGTTTATGACTAACATTTTAACCAAGTTTCAATCATCAAATTAGAGTGTTAAAATGGATGAACATTGTGTTCATCATCTTGTTATAAAACCCACTTAGCACCTACATAATTAGTTAACTGAAACACTAATTTATGGCGCTAAATCAACAATTTTACATCTAGGGTTCTTTCCTAGACTCATAGACATCTCAATTTCGCTATAACATTCTTCATTCATACAAGAATTTCGTTTAAGAATGTTAATTAAATTTTCAAAGTATCACCAAATAACAAAATTCAACATACTTTGTGACCCCCATGCTTAGGTGATCATGAATTTGTGTTCATGCATTGATTTAGGGCTTGAATCTGCCTTCAATTTGGTGAATTTAGCTTGAGTTAGGGTTTGGCTCCAAAAGAGCTTCCTGGTCGATCGTACAAAACACACACTTAGTGTGTGTTTTGTTATAATTTTTCTTTTTATGAATTAACTTTCAATTATCCCACTTTGATCCCCTCAAGTTTTGTTAGTTATTAAGTAGGCAACAACCTACTTATTTTCAATAATATTTACTCTTTTTAACTAGGTTAAACATTCCTAGTTTACTAAGTGGGTTCATGGAGATACGACTTGTTTTATTTTAAGTCCCGTTAACTCGGGCCCCTTATAAACTTTGTTTTCTCAAAAGCTTTTGCTCGCCTTTTATTTAATATTAGATTTATTTATTTAAATCCTAATATTCACCAGGTTAAATTTTACCACTAACGGTATTTTACCCGTCTATTAATATTAACGTGGTTTGACTATCAAACCCGTTTTCGGGGTGTTACACCGCCCATACTTCATCTCCAACCCTTAATTTTTACTGCTAACGCCGATCGTGATTGGGAAAATTAGGTTGTCGGATTTGAAGATACGGAGAGAGTGAAAAGAAAAGTTAAGGATACTGGTACTATTTTGGTAATTTTTAAAACTAATGGTCTGTAACTGTTATTTTTAACAAACCACAGGGACGAAAAACATAACTAACTCTTTATTTATTTTAAGTTTAATTTTAATAATAGGGGCATTATGGTCATTTCAAATAAACTAACATAATAACTGGATGACGTTAGTGTGGGTGGACTGTAATAGTTACGAAAGTGAAACCACCAGGACTGTTTTGGCAATTTTTAAACTAATGGATTTAAATAGTGATCTTTGACAAAATTACAGGAACGAAAAATGTAATTAACTCATTAGAATATATAAAAAAAAAACTTTCTCGAGCACGGGAAGGAGTCCTAAGTGATAAGTAATATGTATAACAAAACAATGACAAAATCTTAATATAAAAATGATATATGAAGACCAATAATAAATAAGAACTATTCTAGAAATGTTACTTTAGGAGTGTGAAAATGGTTGTTTTCATTATTTTATTCAAACGCATGTTTTTACACTAATCATATGATTACATGGTTGTATGCATTGAATTTTTGAGATGTAGCAACTTCTAAAATTTCAAGTTTATATATTATTAATGTATAAGGTGTTTATGCATATTAGTGTTATATTGTGTGCTTAGTTAGTATCTGGTGCATTATGGTATGTGACTTTTATTGGGTTGTACAATTTATATATTATTAATTATTAATTACTAATTTTTTTGTTTAGTATGGTTTGTAATTTTATCTCTAGTGGTTGTATTTATTGTTGAGTTTTTTTTTATCTTTAATTTTTTGCTTTTAACCTCAACTACTTTACAATTTAACCTCAACATTTGTTTACTTTCAAATTTGGTCACCTATACTTTCTATGTTTTACAAATTTTTCATTTTACGTTTCGGTCAAATTTTGCGAGTTAACTCGCCGCAACGTGCGTGTGTGATTCAACGTTCTTTTACCTATTCTTTTCCCTGTTAAACGGCCCGTTGCAACGCACTGTCCTGAATCGACTTAGTTATTGTTTTTTCCGGTGTTGGTGGTCGCTGGCGGTGATATGATTTTGGTGTACTTGACACAGTTTTACGCCCCTGCCGATCACATGGGCTTAATACTAGTTTAATATAATTAATAAAACATGCTTTCTTGACTTCAATTTATAGGGGTTGGTTCCGGTACAAACCATATTTAGCCTACAAACCGTAAAACAGATCCTAGCACTTAAAAAAAGTTAAATTAGCACATAACAAAACAATACATACATAAAAGTAGCACTTTTGAACTATATTAGCACATGAAAATTAATCAAGATAATTGATTTTAGCACATATTTGAATGATATCATTGAAAACAAAAGGAAGATCCAAATAAAAAATTAATTGCTTGTTAGACCATGCGTAGTGGTTAGCTCAATAATGCCCCCACCATGGGGCATTTTCTGCCATGTGGCAGTCCAGTCAGCATGGGGGCATTATTGGGCGTTATTGCAAAAGTGCCGTAGTGTGAATAATGCCCAATAACGTACCTTCCAATCATTACACAATTATTTTTTTTAATTAAAAACTTAAAATACTTTATTAAATAAAAAAAATACAATATTAGAAATAAAAAAACCTATTCAAAAGTAAAAAAAAAATTACATTTCCAAAATATAATTAAAACTTTAGGGACTGAAATGCAAAATCATTTTTTAAAGACTTTTGAAGTTTAAATCTTTTTTTAAATATAATCAAAATGCAGGGACTAAAATGAAAAAGGTTCTTCTTCTTCCCTTCACCAACAAGAACAAAAACCTGCAACTTTTCTTTTTAAATCACATTCTAATTAAAACTAACTAAAACTAATTTCTTTTGTTTTTTTTAATTAAAACTAAGTATACACACATGGCAAGGTTCAATTGGGCAAAGAAATAGAGTTCAGGCGTTTTTCAAATCACGCCACATACAATTTTCTCAAAAATCACGCCCGAAAACGTCGGGGTGTAGTGGAGTAGGGGCGTGATTGGGCGTTTTTGTGCAAATTTTTTTATAAAACACACCCCATTACGGGCGATCTTAGCATATTTATAAAGAATTCAATATAATTGATATTATTTAGGATATTATTTTATCATTTCTCTATAATTGATTGGATACCACGTGACACTTTTTAAATGGTTCTTACAGTTTGTATACGAAATATGGTTTATATTTGATCATACTTCAATTTATATATATAGAAATCTCTCTTTTCTCTTACCTCTATCATATTCAATTTATATATATAGAAATCTCTCTTTTCTCTTACCCGTATCATAAAAAATGAATTTAAAAAGTTGCTTAATATATATATCACTAGGTTAGAACCCCGTGTATTACACGGGTTGATTAAATATATTTTTATATAATAAAAAAAGTTACATCTTTAATTACCCGTGTATAACATGAGTTGAAATGTAATCAGTTAACACACACAGTCGTCAAAATACGTTTTTGATAAAAAGAACTTTGATATACTATTTACATATTAGAACATTTTACTTTGTTTTTTTTATTTTTCTATTATTAGGTTATAAATCTGTGTATTACAAAAGTCCATTAAATCCACTTATTTCTTCTTTCCCTATTCATGACCCATTGCTTTGTACCTAAATATTAGTTTTTATTCTTCCCTACTTAATACATGTAATCTCAATCAAGTAATCAAAACTAAAGAGGAAAACAATTACAAAAAATGATATGCACTTTTCAATTTGAATTCACATACAAAACTAACATGAGGCTATCAACCTGCAAATATGGCTTGTTTGGCATTTAGTCAGGGAAATGCGAGCTGGATCTTTCCTCCGAGTGGATGTTGATAGCTCGGAATGAAAAGGGGCTTGCTCCATGTGAATGGCCCCATAAATTTAAGAGATCCAATTGTGTTTGGACTACATCTCCGGTGAAAACAGAGGCAATTTTGCTTGGGTTTCAGGCAGTTTTGCGTTTGCACCACATCCCCCTTCCATTTTGCGAGTCAGTTAATGTCGGTCATCAAACGATAATGGGATCCTCACATGTTAGGCATGTGAGGGAAATAAACTGAGATAATTAACTTGGTTAGTGATAAAGGATTAAACTAGCAACAAAAATAAACTTAAAGAATGTTTTTAGCAAGTTCTAAACATTAAGGCTAAAACCTGCAAGTTTTTACTCGCAAAATAATAAACTAAAGATAAGTATAAAGATTATATTAGAAGATAAATATAAATATAGAGATATAGTTATAGATAAACGTCGACTTAAAATATGGGATAACTTGATAAATTATTTTAAAACTTGTAATTTTTAAGATAAAAATAAACATAAATATATATGGCAAGAAAACTAAAAAATAGATGTCTCTCGTATCGACACGTGTCCATCAATTGGTTTCTTTTATTATATGTATAGGTAAGTTACATTAACTAACATCCACTTGACCCTAGTTGAATAAAAAACATACTACGAAAACTGAATGAATCCTCAATCTTTTAGTCTTTTAAATTCATTTGAACATTTGTATGGAAAATAAATAATCAATTGAGAGTCGTATTTGCCGGGTCAAAAAATGGCTTTTTGCATATTTACCCTTAAAAAACTTTGAAATTGCATATATATCCGAGCCAAAAATTAAATTGCATATTTCCCTTCTATTAACTAGTAAAATTGCAAATTTACCCATTTTGATTTAATTTATTAAAATTAAATTATAGAAAGACTTTTTTACCTTTTATTTTACTAAACTTTAGAAAATTGCATATTTACCTTTTTTTACTAGTTTTTGTCTTTTTTCGTTACTTGCATTTTTTCATGAAGTTATTTTTTTTTCATTATTTTTCCTCACGAACTAGAGTAACAATAATAAAAAATACAAGTGACAACCATCTAAATAGAAAACAAAATGCCAAAACATTAATCCATTACGATACCAAAAAATCATCCTAAAAGAACAACCACAAAAATTCTATGTAACAATATCCAAAAATGAAAAAGACAAATGCCAAAGTTCTCCCATGTTGGTGCATCCAGTGGCGAAGTTTGACCATGAAAATGAGGGGGTCGAAAACGTATATACCAAAAAATTTCTATAAAACCGGGGGGTCGAAAACGTATATACCCAAAAATTTCTATATGAAAACTACATATATAACACTACTGAGCGAAAAGTTCGGGGGGTCGGGCGCCCCTCCCGGCCCCTCTTAAGCTACGCCCTTGAGTGCATCTATATTATCATCTTCCATCTTGAATCAATCCAAAATACAAGAACTAAACAAAACAATAATAAAAACAAAGTTACTGTAACAATTGTGGGGCAAGTAAATCTCGTAAATTGTTGTTCAAGCGATAAATTATCATTTTGACCGTACGATGCACGCATATACATTGTTAGGCCACGCATATACATTGTTAGGCCACTGGGGGTGGCAGCGTTGAAGTTCCGTGATGGGCTTTTCAACGCGTGGAAAACAGGAAGATACCACCGCCACCATCAATTTATAACGCGTGATAAATGCCAATTTCTTTAACGCGTGATTTTTTCAACGCGTGATGATATGATTTTGTGAGAGGAATTGTTGGTTGGGGGGAAATTGTTGGGTGTGATGGTGAGTAATGACCATTGCCACTAAAAAAGGTTGTGAGTGATAGAAAAATGGTTGCTGACATGGCGAAACATGATTGGATGTTTGTGAGTGATGAAATTTCATCACTAGTAAACACCCCCACTCCCCTTAACGTCTATAATCACTTGATAAGTCAAAATGTAAATGGCATGCATATGGTGTTCTCAAAAGACTACAATCATTACTATGACTTTTTTCCTAACAAAAAATTCATTAATTCAAACAGGAACAATTACTTTTTTCCTAAGAAAAACTTCAAAAGGCAAAACTTTTTCCCAACAAAATAAAGGTGAAAGGAATAATCCGGTTGCTAAGGCATTATTTCAAGATGATAAGTGATTAAACAGGAGCAATTGCTAATCAACTTGTTATATGCTCCGTAAACAATAACTAACCTGAAGAAACGCCGACGGCCTGAAGATGCTGAAGATGTGACGGCCTGAATAACTAAGCTGAAGAAACTGAAACTCCGGCCTGAAGAAACGCCGGCCGAACTAAAGATCCTGCTGGAGTGTCGCGTAGAAGAAACTGAAACGTCCGTGTGAATTAGAATGATAAGTATGAACCTGATTTTTCTCTAAGCAAGATTTTTTAATTTTGAGAAGTGTAGTTTTGTCATTTTAATAGAGAAGGGGAAATATGCAATTTTTATTTAGGCTTGGGTAAATATGCAATTAAGGGTGTTTTTAAGAGGAAATATGCAATTATTCCTAAAAGAAATGCTTCCAATCACGTATATGCAACTCTTGAAAGCTAAATATTCCACCAAACCAAAGGTGGCCGTTAAGTAAAGAGAACTATTACAATCATTCTTGTTGAAGCATAACATTTGATCATGTTAAAAACACTTATATTTATTTATGAAGAAACATCTTGTTCTATTTAAGCTAAGAACCTGCTCTGTTTTGTAGATAATTAACCGAAGCTAGTGCAGAGAAATTAAGGAACAAATGTCAAAGAATATGGGAGTGAAGATGCATTTTCGGAAGCACCATGTATGTATTCCGGGTGTTTGATTCTAACTTATCGCAGAATTTTTGAATTTAAAGGCTGTGTTATATGTTTTCTAATGTAGATGGTTATCGATAATGGCATTGTTCAACTCACTCTAACTAATCCAGGAGGCTACGTTACAGGCGTAAAGTACAACAACATCGACAATTTACTTGAAAGCCAAAACGATGAATCTGATAGAGGGTAATGTGGGGTCTCTTATTTATGATTTCGTTCACGAATACAAGTTAAGGTTATTACGAAAGCGAACTATGCTAGCCATATTTATATGTTTGTGACACAGAAAGCCACCACAGTGTCTAGCTTATATTGTTCTAGTGTTAAAGAGTATCTACAATGCAATTATGTAAAGTACTTTCATAATTATCTTCGTATATATATTTTGACATTTTTTGTTTTTTATATTATTTATAACGTAATTCAATTCTAAAATCTAATCCAACCGCTCCGGCTACTGAACCAATAAAACGATCAGTCTGCTGTCCGGTTTGGACCCGAAACATTGCTTTAGTGATGAAATCCATTACAAATCCTCAGTTTTCCCAACTCAATACTAATTTTAAAGCACAAGAAGTGTAGCTAAAATCATCACCGAATACCATATTGCCATATTTTCTTTCCCATGTGCCTTAGTTAGAATTACGCCTAAACCAAGCAATTGATCAATATGTTTACGCGCTTCTAAACACCTTATTCTTGTCAAGGTACTGGGATTTAGTTTGGAGTTCACCCGACAATCCTGGAACAACCGGTACTTTTGAAAGGTAAATCTGTCAGTCTACGACATTATTCATTTAGTTTTTCTTGCTTAAAAACCTATAAATTTCAATACCCATTCCCACAAAACAGGATTGAAGGAACAAGTTGTGAAGTTATAGTCGAAACCGATGATCAAGTGGAGCTCTCTTTTACAAGAACATGGGATTCCACCCTTGTGGGAAAGCATGTCCCATTAAAGATAGACAAAAGGTGATATTTGCTGTATGTTTACTTTCAGATTAGCTTTATGAAGATAATGTTTGTAACAATAGAAGATTCTAGGTTTGTGGTTCTTCGCGGTTCTTCTGGTTTCTACTCATATGCAATCTACGAACATTTGGAGGGATTTCCTGGTTTCAATCTTGACGAAACCAGGATAGTGTTCAAGCTCAGGAAAGACAAGTAAACATCAGACTATGGATTCTCAAACAGTCTGACTGGATGAAAAATGGAATCTAAATGTAAAGAAATATGTTTATATTTTATAGGTTTCACTATATGGCAATGTCTGATGACAGACAAAGGTATATGCCTCTACCCGATGATCGGTTATCCAATAGAGGTAAACCATTGGCTTATCCTGAGGCAGTACTACTTGTTAATCCTGTGGAACCAGAGTTTAAAGGACAGGTAATCATAGCATTAACATTATCAGTGTAATGTTAGAAGAGATTAAAAGTCATTAGTCTTGTTTCTACCCATATTAAACCAAAATGAACATATATAACTAGAAAATTGGGCAATTGTGACCACCTTTTCCATTACCAAGCAAAAGGCCTTCTGCAAATCATTTGCGCCCGAAAAGGTGGTTGCAAATATCTCTGTGGGTAATCTTGTGTTTGCATTCTTAAGTGATATTGTTTATTGTCCTCCATAAGATCATATTGTTCTAATGTTTTTCGGTTTTTGGCATGTAGGTAGACGATAAATATCAGTATTCATGTGAAACCAAGGATCTAAAGGTCCATGGGTGGATATCTACGGACCCGCCTGTTGGATTCTGGCAAATTACACCAACTAACGAGTTCAGAACAGGTGGGCCCACGAAGCAAGAACTTACTTCTCATGTGGGCCCGATAAATCTAGCTGTATGAATAGCAACATTTGTTGTATTAACAAAGTTCCATGCTAATAAATTTTAAAAATGTAGTTCATTGGAGCCTTCTTTTCATCTAATTTCAGATGTTTATCAGTGCTCATTATGGTGGAAACGATTTAGTTGTCAAATTTTCCGAAGGGGAGCTATGGAAGAAAGTTTTCGGCCCGGTTTTTATGCATCTCAATACGACTTCTACAGCAGGAGAATACCCTCTTACACTTTGGCAAGATGCCAAGAAGCAGGTTTTGTTTCATCTGGAATGTTATGTATTTGTAGGTGATTTAGAAACGAGACGTGTACTTCTATGTGTTTTTTTATAACTTTATTGTACTTCTACATGGCGGTTCACTACCCCGGTAAGTTAACTAAGCAAGCTAGCTTGGTTGGCAATCGAACACCATAGACATCCAGAAAACACCTAAAAAGTACTAGTCTCGTTCCTAAACAACCTACTTCGACAAAATAAAAAAAATAAATAAAAAATAAACGTTTCATGTGTGTTTTCTTCATGAATTGAATCAGCTTGGATATTGAATTACCAAAAACTACATTCGATTGAATATAAACATGATTATTGTTGAATTACCATCTTTTTAGATGCTAGAAGAAGTTGGAAAATGGCCTTATAGTTTTCCGGCTTCAAAGGATTTCCAACAGGCTAATGAAAGGGGGGTGGTAAGCGGTAGATTATTCGTATACGACAGGTATATAATCATTCCAACAACAAATAAACGAAAAGTCCACACACAAAGGTGTCATAATATTTTGTTAACATCAATTCAGGTTCATTAGCGATGAACAAGCACCCACAAATGGTGCTTACATTGGACTAGCTCCAACTGGAGACCCTGGATCATGGGAACGCGAAAACAAGGTGAGTTTTATTTGCAAGCAAGAAGATCTAAATTAAGTTGCAATGTTCTAATTTGAACTTTCTTATGTGCAACACAATGGTGTCCACAGGGCTATCAATTTTGGAGTAAAACCGACGAACAAGGATGTTTTTCGATTGAACATATTTTGCCGGGCACATATAATCTATACGCTTGGGTCCAAGGTTTCATTGGAGATTACAAAAAACCTGAGGCAATTACCATCACACTAGGTCGTCTATCTAAACTTCATAGCGTGTTGCTAAACGTATTCTCTTTTTCCTTCTTTGTACAAAAATGGCCTAATTTTAGAAGCTGCTTTAGTCACTCAAAAAGGTTGAGTCAACCCTACCTTCTGGATTGGTTACTTTGGTAACCGTGCAGATTGGTCGAGGCCTGACTTGATTAATTACTAGGTCGTCAACAGTTTTTTTGTTCCTTTAATTAAAAAAGTTAATCTGATAAGGTCAATTTTATTTGTTTATAAAATTATGTCCACTCTATAAATGAGTGGAAATAATACACTTAAATTGATTTACAGGAGAGGTTATAATTTTAAATTTATAAAAATAACAAAACTTGAACTAGCTATGTCTATGCACGTATGTATTTAATATTATTACGTGTCTACATAAACTAGGTACGATGAAATCACATGTTTTTTTAGTGTTTTAAACAAATCAATCTACCCATCTTTAGAAGCCAAATCAAACTCGCATGAAGTACTCAACATGTCCCCTGAAACAAAATAATTACGTATAATTTGAGCAGGTTGTGATATAGAAGTCGGGGATCTTGTTTACGAGCCTCCTAGAGACGGTCCGACTTTATGGGAGATTGGGATACCCGACCGTTCTGCAGCCGAATTCTACATTCCTGATCCTGACCCAATGTATACCAACCAGTTTCTCACTGATGATCCTAACAGGTGCCTTTTGCTACATTAGGATTTAAAAAAAAAAAAAGTGAAAATAAATATAAAAGAACTTCTAACATGTTATACGATCAGGTTTAGGCAGTATGGCTTATGGGAACAATATGCTATGCTATACCCCGATGGTGATTTGGTTTTCAAGATCGGTGAAAGCGATTACAGAAAAGATTGGTTCTTCGCACATGTACCGCGGTATGTATTTAAGTTTTTGGATGGGTGCGTATATGATCTATGGCATATGAACTTGTGTTTAGCTTCACATTATAGGAAGAAAGGTGACAATGTGTATGAAAAAACGACGTGGACTATCAAGTTCAAGCTTAACAATGTGAATAAGGATGAAACTTATAAATTAAGATTGGCTCTAGCATCAGCACAAGTATCGGATCTTCAGGTATTAATTTGGAAGTCATTAACAATAGTAGAACCCCACATTGAATATGAACTTGTTTTTCAATAATAAATTCACTCTTGCACAAATCAACCAGATTCAGATCGACTAGTTGAGAATCGGAAGAATAGGTGATTTTGGGGTTTTATGATTGGGATGTTGTTGCTGGATGATGATGGTGTGGAGAGGTGTTTTGGTTAAATTTGGTTTAATGAGGGGTGATTTAATTATTTTCCATTTTAGTTAAATAAAGTGGGCTCATTTTTTTGTCTTTAATCTTAGAAGTAAATAGACATTTCACGCATACTTAACTCAGAAATCTAACATAGGTTAGATAAAGACCACACGAGTGCAAAATTTACAACCTCTAAGATCACTTAGGTAATTATTGAAGTCTTAGGATCAACTCTACAATATATGTAAACCACATGGACTAACCAAACATTTAACTCTATTTAAACATATGTTATTTTGGATGCAACTCGTTTTTAAAAAAAAAATTATATCGAAGTGTTCAAATATACCATGGTTCAAATCATCACACGTCCTTAGCTTACCAAGTCCTTGAATACATCATCAAACGTCCTTAACTTACAACATCCTTAATTCAAATCGTCACATTCCTTAACTTTCCACAGGGTGCATTTACCATGATAATGTTACCGGACTCACACTAAAATACTACCTAAACGATTATAATCCTATAAATATTACCATTTACAACAACAACGACAACGACAACAACATTAATTTTTATTATAAAGGTTGGATAATTACTAACATTTGCACTTGAAAATAGATGTTAATATTGGTACTAAAGATATCCTATTCATTTAGTATAAGTAAAGTTATGTACGTGGATATAAGTTAGAGATGGCATTATAGATGGTTTATTAGTTGAGTCAAAATGAGTGATATTTAATACCGGGATTGATTTGATCTGACTACAATTTTTTTCTATCCATTTGCTCTATAGCCAAGTACAACGATTAATTATCAGCCTTGTGACCATTCAAACCTACCTGACCTAAACCAGACTGAAAAAGTTGGGATTTTAGTGATAGATAACCGACCCTTGTAAATTTCCGATAACCATAAAGAGGTTTCTAGGTCCGCCACTATATACTAATATGATATATGCACTTACACTGCTACTAACTGATATTAAGATTGTGACTACAACTTGATGTTCAGGTTCGAGTTAACGATCTAAACACAGATTCTCCTCTATTTTCAACCGGAATCATTGGAGGAGACAATGCAATTGCAAGGCATGGAATACATGGTTTGAGTTGGTTATTCAACATAGATATACCAGGAACACTTTTGATCTCCAATGAAGAGAACACAATATATTTGACACAAGCAAATGGAGGAACCCCATTCCGTGGAGTCATGTATGATTACATTCGTTTTGAAGGATCGGCTCTTTCATGTTCTGGGAGTAATACATGCATTTGATTTCATAGTTGTATGGTCATCAGAATCAATAAGTTAGTGTTATGTAATTATCCTTACTCTATATAATGTCATAGTTGACTACTAGTAACGAAACTCCATGATAGATAAATAGCGTCACTCTGATGTCTTCATCATTTCATCAGTATGATTACGCATTGTTTTTTATTGCGCTTTTTTCCTTGTTTTTTATTGCGCTTTTTTCCTTGTTTTAGATGTCAAAAAGAAAACATAGGGATTCACTCATGATCTATTATACATCGAATACACGTTGCTAGAACCGTTAATAATTAAGCATGCTTATGATTATGAATTGATGAATCCAAACTAGGGTTGCTTAGGGGTTGATATATGAATCACGATGATTAAACGGAACTTGTGAATCTTATAATATTGTCGATGATGGATGTTCACGGATCTTGTGACGAAAATCGTTAGAATGTTAATTAGGGATTCATACGAATTAAAGGAATGGAAATTGTTCGATCCGTTTTATATGATAATTGAATGTGATTATTTGTTATGGATATGTTTAGGATGTTTCCCAAATAACTGACTTTAGGTTAGTGTAACCGATCCCATGATTTCAGCAAAATACAAACTGGTCGCACAAGTGAATACAACCGCACAAGATTTAGTCAGTCACACAAGTCTATGTCAATCGCACAAACCCACTCCTATCGCACAAGCCAAGACTTGAGTGGACTATTGGGCCGATCCATGTTGGGCCTGTACTGTTGGATCGCACTACCCACAAACCCACACACACACGAGTCGCACAAGTGTGTATCAATCGCACAAGTCCAACGGGCTGGCATGAATCGCACAAATGGGCTCAGTCGCACAAGCTGGTGGGCCTGAGAATTATTTGGGCCACGGACCCAGTAACAAATCGCACAAAGTGAGCCAAATCGCACAAGGCAACCTCAATCGCACAACTTGGCATTGGGCCTACTTGACTGGACCGCACATCATTATTATGCATGAATTACCTGACTAAGTATAGTTGTGTGTATGATTAATGAATGCATTGTAGACGGCTCAGTAGTGCATAGTACATGTTATGTGGAAACTTTCTTATGTGAATATGTGATAGACTTGAATGCAAACCGATTATGTCTACGTGAAACGTCAAAGGCCTTGATTGATTAAGTTCGACCAAGTAACTAATCTTACCGAGCAAACCAATGTGAGTTCACGTCTTTCAAATACAAGCATGCGTCCGGTGGGGACAATCAAACTGACAAACAAATAAACAGATTTTCATGAACCCACATCCTTGTAGGGGATGTGAGGCGGATTTCACAAACCAATACCCTTGCAGGGGATATGAAACAGTTTTCAGTAAATGTTGATGTTGGATAATATACTCACTTTCTATCATTTAAGTCCCATCATACTACCGAGTTAGTTGCTTGTAGGGCAACGGGGTTATTAGTTGATAGCGCTCTTAGGTTTGGCACCCTCACGACGTACCTGGATAGGACGGGCGTGAACTAATAACTTTAAAATCATGACCAATGTTTGATAGAGCATTGGATAAGGGTAAAAAGGGTCGTCTGTGGTATCGAGTTATTATCAACATAACATATCATAAGTCACTACTTGGTAACAAACGGTTAATCAAACTGTGAACTCACCAGCGTTGTCTGATACACTTTTTCTGCATGCTTGCAGGTCCTTAGGTACACTGACGTGGAACTTGCTGTCTAGGAAGCTGGAGTGGTCATGGGTCATGACATTTGGAAACGCTTCTCGCTGTCGCATCGTTTTGAACATTTTCAATTAAACATATTGAACAAATTATTATGCTTCCGCTGAACATGTTTGATTTTCTAAACTGATGTTTGGGTTACACTATTTTATTTAATAGGAAAGTTCTATTTTCTTTTTGGTTCAATGTGATTAGTGATTAGTGGCTAGATCCTGGAACGTCACACGCCTCGCGGGGATTTCCGCTTGTGGTATTTTTGGGGGTGTGACAGTTTGGTATCAGAGCCACTGGTTAAAGTGAACTAGGTTTGATGTGTGCGAGTGTGTATATAAGTTTAAGTATATTTTAAGCCCTTTTTACACGTTAGTTAAGTTTTAAATTTATAAAACACGATATTTTACTAACACCAAACACACATATGGGCAAGTGCACCCATCGTGAGCGTACTATAGTGTTGGCAAGATACCGAGGTCGTCCAAGGACACAAGAGCTTTTAGTATCAGTTTATCCTCAACGTCTAATCAAATCAAAAAGTTAGAAAAAATGTTTTTAAATAAGAAAAAATAAAACTAACTAAAATGCTGAAAAATAAAATAAAAATAAAAACAGATAGACAAGATGAATCACTTGGCTCCGACTCGTGTTTAGTGTAACCTTTGATTATTTCCGCACTTTTTCACTTATTAAGAGATTATCTTAGTTATTGTAGTAGGCCCATTTTTTGAAGGTGACGTTACCCTCAACCCAGTAGTTTGAGTCAGCAAGGATACAATCCTAAAGGGTCGGATTATTGAAAGATAATTAATTAAGTTATTAATGCATATTATGGTAGGCCCCTCTTTTGAAGGTGACGTTACCCTCGGCTAAGTAGTCTGAGTCAGCAGGGATACAGTCCTAAGTAGCCGGGTTAAAGTATTAATAGTAGCTTACATATAAGGGGATCAAAGAGTTTGGACCCCCGCCATCCAATACCGGTGGGTATTGAAGGAGGTCCTACTAAATTTGACCCAAGTCCTTGCAGGATCTATACACTGAACAAGGCAAGACTCTTACCAAACCGTTCCCTTAGCCCCCGACCAGGTAGCCAACATATCTCCATATAGACCGTGGATATATGAATGGTGAAAATCTTTTATTTTATATAGACAGTAAAATAATGCCAAGACACCACGGACAAACGATAAGGAAGAATCACCTTCAACATAAGAAACTAGTTATTAAAGTCATTAATACATAACCAAGTAAAAAGTGCGAAAAAATTAAAAATAAAAAGTATTACACTAGACACTTGTCTTCACCAAGTGATGTAAGAGACTTAGGCAAACATGAAATTTGATTGTTAAGAACTCTTACGAACAATCTTGGATCCCGAGACGACTCACACACTCTACGATGGACGATGGATGATGGTGGTGGATGATGGTGTGGTGATGGTGGTGGTGGGTGAAGTTTGAGAGAGGTGATGTGCCAAGGGATGGTTTGCAAATGAGCCAAGCACCCCTATTTATAGGCTGAACAGAGACTCGAGCACGGCCCCGTGTCCATTAGGCACGGCCCCGTGTCCACCTTCCTTCTCTTTCTTCATTAACTGCAGTTTGTCTCTATTAGTTGACCACGCCCCCGTGTCCGCTGGGCACGCCCCCGTGTGCAGAAGCGTATCTGTACTATCAAGATTTCCCCAGATTCTACGAATCTTAGAGTTGACCACGGCCCCGTGTCCGCTGAGCACGACCCCGTGGTGGTTGATAGAAGCTTCTACAACTTTGTCTTTTCTGCTGACACTTGGGCACGCCCCCGTGCTCATTGAGCACGGGGCGTGTTCTGCCTTCTGTTCTCTTGTTTTGCTTGGGAAGATGCTGTCGGGGAGGCTGGGCATGCCACGTTTGTTACTTTTCTTGTATTTATGTTAGATTTAGCTGCCTTTTTGCTTTTTTTGTTCATTTGAGCTCATTTAATCCTGAAAATACAAAAGGAAGACAAAAACACACTTTTTCCAACATTAGTACTAAAAAATGGTTAGTTTTATGCCACAATTGATGTAATTTATATGTTGCATTTTGTGCACATCAAATACCCCCACACTTGAATCTTTGCTTGTCCTCAAGCAAAACTCTTTATAATGTGGCTTTACACTCCCAAATGGAATGGGTAGAAGAGAAGGTTTTTGGGCTTGTCGTAGAGTGTCGGGATTTCCAAGATTCTTTATTAAGTTTTATTTTTATTTATTTACAATCCTATTCGTCATGATTTATTCAGAACATTACATAAGATAAATTACTTATTAGGGCATAACATGCCTTTTTTAAAATTCCACTTATATACAAGTTCACATACCTCACGGGGGATTACTCAACACTCGGCCGAAGATGTATTTTAGTGGATCACTCGAGAGCTGCATGGAACTTACTCCTACCATAAGCTTGCCAAGCAATCAATCCTCATCCTTTTTAACTATACACCTTTGTAAATATCAAGAGGACTTTTGGGGTGAAGGGTTAGGCTTAGGTTAAAGGTATGTGATTGGGTTAGTGGTTAGTAAAAGGGCGAAAGGCGTAAAAAGCGTCGGTTTTCGTAAGACTTTCTATTTTTGAAGTTTTTATTTTGACGAAGCCATTATTCAAACAAAGTTATTTTTGATAAACTTGTTTGTTTATTTCTCTTTTGCTTCATCATTATCATTTTTTTTAAGTCATAAGAAAAACCGAGCTTGTTACTAAAACAAAGGGTTTAAAAATAAAAAGGTTTTGGTGGGTGAAAGGGTGTTTGTTTTGGGTTATGAAATGAAAAGGTTTAGGCTCAAAGGGGTTAACTAGGGGGATTTTGGGAGGTAGTAAAAAAAAGAAAAACAATGGTGTAGAAATAAAAAAGGGTTAGTCCTAATGCCTCCGTCATTTACTTACTCGGGTTTAAGTTGATAAGGACCGGGAATGTATCGCCGTGGCAAGTTCTAAGTCGTAAGAACCAAGCGGCTATTCACACAAGAAACGAAAAATGAGCATTTAGTTTAAAGATATATATTTGTATGCTCAATAAAGGCTCAAAACTCACTTTTTGTGGGAATGGGTTTTTATGTGATCAAGTATATATAATCAAATTTTAATTAAGCTTGTCATGTCGTTTCATAATTTTCTTATGTTGGTTCTTTTTATCACGACGCTATCGGTTGTAAATTTGTAAAAATATAACCTTTTTAGAACTTGAAATTCCCAAATTAAACCTAGACAAGTAAAAAAATGAAAATTTTTTGAAAAAAAATTGGGGTGATTAGCGGTTCCAATAGAGTTTTGTGTAAGGCTTGTGATTAGCACTTGCAAGATTCAAGGTTTTAGCATCCCCCCCCCCCCCCCCACACTTAAATTACACATTGTCCTCAATGTGTCCCAAAAATGAGTTTTTAGGTTGATTGAATGTGTAAAAAGGTGTGAAAAAGCAAACTTTTATGTTACTGGGCGTCTGGACACGGCCCCATGGTGTCCGGGCACGGCCCTGTGTTCAGATCGCCAGTAACAGAAATTGTCAAAAAGAAACAGAAGCCTGGGCACGGGGGCGTGTTCAGTGAGCACGCCCCGTGTCCAGTTACCTGAACTGGGCATTTCCTGAAGATTGTGCAGCACGGGGCCGTGTTGGGCTGGCACGGCCCGTGCTGATCTTGCTGTAATGAAGAAAAATTTTGTCGGATGGCCCTGTTTTCGTGCATGGGGTGCTGGTTCACGCTCTCTTGTTATCCTTCACCATCCCGAGTGTGTTTTATTCCATTACAACATCATCCAAACACCAAATTAGCTAAAACCATCATTCATTAAAACATAGAGAGAATTACATAATATTCCTAATAAGTTAAAATTCTAGATAAATAGGTCAAAAGTAACACAAGAAATCTAAACCAAGAAGTCCTAGCCTAATACTTATTTTATTAGCAAAATTCCCGAAAAGATAATTCCTGTAGGATCGGATTGCGACCTAAACGAGTCGTTCGGAAGAGCTCAAATCCGTTTCAGAGGCGGAAACAGAGAAATGGATGTGAAAACAGCTTGAAATATACTTTAATCCTCTTGTATATTGATTTTACAATGTTTACAATCAGAAGAAAAACTGGCAGCACCTCGGTATCACTCTCTGGAAATCATTACAAATGACAAGAATGAACCTCCTATTTATAGCCTACCACTTTCGCTTGAAGGACCCTATGACAATCCCAAGCGAAACCCCTAAAAAACCACTCAAGCGAAACCTAATATAAAATATAGATTCAAGCGAAACATGCATGAACTTTTATAATCTGCTTCAAGCGAATCCCATGAATCTTCAAATCTGATTTGTCCTCTAGTGTAAATGATACAGTGATGATGTCATCATTGTACAAGATGATGTCACACTCGTTCAGATCCGCAACGCAGCTGAGACTCGATATAAGACAAAGTCGACAGATGAATGCACTAACAATTCCCTCGGTTGGATGCGGCTTGAAAAACTTCTTTCTCCGGGCATGGGTCCCTCACACGTCGGCGAGCCACTCCTTTATCTCCCTAGGGAGAAGAAAGGCGGGCTCATTGGCATTGGTTTGAGGGGGTGCAACCTCCACCGGGACTTCTTATAGATCTTCAAGAGGAGGTTCCGCTGGAATGTCGTCCCATCCGGTCGGGTTGTTGATTCCAAGTGCTAAGTTCCAATCCTCTTGAGGGAGGATTGGTTCCATGGGAGGTGTCACAAGAATGTTCAACCTCTGGTGCAAGAGGTTGATTTCTTGAAAACTGTTTTCCAACCCCACCGTAAGATAATTTATACGGTCTATTAGGTCCTCCTCTACCGACGTCATCTCATCAAGAGCCTCACGTAATGCCATTACGTAGCGTACGAGAGTTGCTTCAATTGATGACCTTCTTTCCCTTCGACTGTTTCTGGAGTGCGCAGAAGAGGTTCCACTGTTTTGACTAGACCTTCTACGAAAACGCACCAAAAATAGTTCATTTTAATGGAACAGTAACTCCGGAGATGGCCCCGTGCTCAATGAGCACGGCCCCGTGTTCACCTTTCTGTAGATTTTTGGAACAAGGAATCTTGGAGTTTCAAATTATTTTTCCAACTTATGAAGCATTTTTTAGCAGAAATAACTTAAAACAATGTTGTACAACTTATTTTTAACAAGATTCCTTGGACAAAAATCTAACAAACATCACAATAAAGCTTGGGATCATGGTGATCTCAAGTTTCAATGGAGGTGTTGAGGCAAGAAAGATGAAGAAGAAGGCAATGGATAAAATAGGAAAGGACAAGATGGTTGTTAGAACCTTCTTTTAGAAAATACCTAGGATGGTAGGTGAGAAGATCCTCTCAAATCTCTGTCCCTGGATGGTCCAAATGTGCAGTATTCTTGGCTGCATTTATAGAAAACGACAGCACGCTGGACACGGCCCCATATCGGCTGGACACGGCCCCGTGTGTAGGCAAGATCCTGACACATTTTGTCCGTATTCTGACAAAAAGTCAGAAAGGAATCTTTTGGTGGACACGGGGGCGTGTTGACCTGGGCACGGCCCCGTGTCGAAAGGATGTTTATGAAGTTTGTCTATTGCTAAGGAACTTATTCGTATCGGGCGGTTCCTTACTGGATGGAACAACCCCAAAGTGCCTAAGATACCTTAATTGTTCTAGATTAAGACGAGAACGTAAGAGGTTGTCGGTGAGGGTGATTCCTATGCTAAATGTAGGTGGATAAGTCCAACCCTTTCCCGGGCTCTCGTTAAAGAAGGTGTATGGCGAATCGCTCAGGTCTATGTATGCATCGAACGAAGTCGATGGGGAGTCCTTCATGGCACAATCGACACAGGGGCGACTATCGCTCAAGTCCTCGCTAGAGTTAGAGGTATCATCGGGAACAACGAAGTTGTTTTTATTTGAATGCGATCCCAACAATACTTCTTAGTTATCGTCTTGAGATAAATTATTGAAATCCATCCTAAGTTCTTTTAACCAGTTAAGAATTAGATCTTCCATTTGAAATAGTTCATCAAGAAGCATTTCTCCTAGAAGATCCGGTTAAGAGCATTCGAGGGAGAGATAGGGATTATTTTTACTTTCGCCCCTCTTAAGGCTACATGAAAACAATGGGTCTATATAGTGGGGCTTATAATTTAGAAAATAACATTCTAATTCTTTATGGGAACCACCACATATTTGACACCACGTACGATAAGAGTGCCGAAAGTAAAAAATATAAGTATCACTCATGTTTGTGTCAGAAGTTACCAACCGTCGGGATCTTACGGTTCTGTTTTCAGTAGCTGAAACTTGGGCACGGGGTGTGTTGAGTGGGCACGGCCCCGTATTCAGCTTACTGTCTGACTTAAAATAGGATTGTCAGTTCCAAGAATTGGGCACGGGGCGTGTTCAGCGGGCACGGCCCGTGCTGAGTTCTGCAGAATCTGAAAAACTAAGAAAAGCCTAAAAAACAGAAAAATTAGAAAAAATGATTAGGCCGTTGATTCCTAACTTTCTTAAAATCCTTGTGTCCCCGGCAGCGGCGCCAAAAACTTGATGTGTGCGAGTGTGTATATAAGTTTAAGTATACTTTAAGCCCTTTTTACACGTTAGTCAAGTTTTAAATTTATAAAACACGATATTTTACTAACACCAAACACACATATGGGCAAATGTACCCATCGTGAACGTAGTATAGTGTTGGCAAGATACCAAGGTCGTCCAAGGACACAAGAGCTTATAGTACCGGTTTATCCTGAACGTCTAATCAAATCAAAAAGTTAGAAAAAATGTTTTTAAATAAGAAAAAATAAAACTAACTAAAATGCTGAAAAATAAAATAAAAATAAAAACAGATAGACAAGATGAATCATTTGGCTCCGACTCGTGTTTAGTGTAACCTTTGATTATTTCCACACTTTTGCACTCTTTTAAAGGTGACGTTACCCTCAACCCAGTAGTTTGAGTCAGCAAGGATACAATCCTAAAGGGTCGGATTATTGAAAGATAATTAATTAAGTTATTAATGCATATTATGGTAGGCCCCTCTTTTGAAGGTGACGTTACCCTCGGCTAAGTAGTCTGAGTCAGCAGGGATACAGTCCTAAGTAGCCGGGTTAAAGTATTAATAGTAGCTTACATATGAGGGGATCAAAGAGTTTTGACCCCCGCCATCCAATACCGGTGGGTATTGAAGGAGGTCCTACTAAATTTGACCCAAGTCCTTGCAGGATCTATACACTAAACAAGGCAAGACTCTTACCAAACCGTTCCCTTAACCCCCGACCAGGTAGCCAACATATCTCCATATAGACCCTGGAGATATGAATGGTGAAAATCTTTTATTTTATATAGACAGTAAAATAATGCCAAGACACCATGGACAAACGATAAAGAAGAATCACCTTCAACATAAGAAACTAGTTATTAAAGTCATTAATACATAACCAAGTAAAAAGTGCGAAAAGATTAAAAATAAAAAGTATTACACTAGACACTTGTCTTCACCAAGTGATGTAAGAGACTTAGGCAAACATGGCCTTTGATTGTCAAGAACTCTTACGATCAATCTTGGATCCCGAGATGACTCACACACTCTACGATGGACGATGGATGATGGTGGTGGATGATGGTGTTGTGATGGTGGTGGGTGAAGTGTGAGAGAGGTGGTGTGCCAAGGGATGGTTTGCAAAGGAGCCAAGCACCCCTATTTGTAGGCTGAACAGAGACTCGGGCACGGCCCCGTGTCCATTGGGTACGGCCCCGTGTCCACCTTCCTTCTCTTGCTTCATTAACTGCAGTTTGTCTGTATTAGTTGACCATGCCCCCGTGTCCGCTGGGCACGCCCCCGTGTGCAGAAGCGTATCTGTACTATCAAGATTTCCCCAGATTCTGCGAATCTTAGAGTTGACCACGGCCCCGTGTCCGCTGAGCACGACCCCGTGGTGGTTGATAGAAGCTTCTGCAGCTTTGTCTTTTCTGCTGACACTTGGGCACGCCCCCGTGCTCATTGAGCACGGGGCGTGTTCAGCCTTCTGTTTTCTTGTTTTGCTTGGGAAGATGATGTCGGGGAGGCTGGGCATGCCACGTTTGTTACTGTTCTTGTATTTATGTTAGATATAGCTGCCTTTTTGCTTCTTTTGTTCATTTGAGCTCATTTAATCCTGAAAATACAAAAGGAAGACAAAAACAAACTTTTTCCAACATTAGTACTAAAAAAGGGTTAGTTTTATGCCATAATTGATGTAATTTATATGTTGCATTTTGTGCACATCAAGGTTTTAAAACGTTTTCATAAAACCAGACTATAACCAAACAGTATCGAAAACGACCATGACACTCAGCTCCAGATCGCAAGGTTCATCCTCTGTTTACTTTTTGCATTACTTACCTAGTAGGCACACACTCACGGCTTTCATGAAACTACATACCATGATCTGATTACCTGTGTTACATGCTCTAATGATGGTTGATAGTTTAACACTACCCTTCGACGTATGTGATTCCTAGTTTTGCAATATCTTTCGTTTTAGTGTGGGGAACCTTTTAGCGCGAGTTAAGAGGCACTGAGATAAGCATGCAAATTGCCTTATTATTATGGGTGCACACATAATAATGATGTGAGGTGCATGTGAATCCCAATGAGGCTTAATAAGTGTGAAAGGGGTTCTGTTCCACTATCCGTATAATGTTAGAGTTTCTCAAAACCATGGAAGTCATAGTGATGATTGACTTCAACTCAACTGCGATCCTTATCTCTTCCACTCTTCTTATTTAGAATCCTGAGCGGACGTGGCGGACGTAATGGTGGACGTGGAGTGGCCGCAGCGGTGGACGTGGCAACATCAATATAACTCAAGCAGAGTTGACTGACCTGATTAACACACGTGTGGCTGAGGCTTTGGCAGCTCAGCAAGCTGGTACGATATATATACCAGACAAAGCAATGTCTTCGGTCATTCACTCGATCCTTATTTGTGTGTACTTTCTTTTTGTTTTAGGTCAACCTGTGAACCAAAACCAGAACAATCCACCTGTGTGTACGTTCAAAACGTTCATGGATTACAAGCCCCAAACATTCAATAAAGCTGAAGGTCCCGTGGGACTGTTCCGTTGTTTCGAAAAAGCCGAATCCATTTTTGCTATGTGTAACTGTCCATCGGGGGACACGGTGAAGTTTGCTTCTGTCACCTTGGAGGACGGTGCTTTGACTTGGTGGAATGCTCAGGTGCAGATGCTGGGCATTGAGATGGAAAATGTTACTACTTGAGATGATTTTAAGGAACTGATGAGAGAGGAGTACTGTCCTCGTAATGAAGTGTAAAAGTTGGAAAACGAGTACTATAACTTGAAGATGGAGGGATCTAAGATCGAGGCTTATACGAAACGGTCTCACGAGCTGGCAAACATGTGTCCTAACCTATCCCGACCACCACCCCGCAGGATCGAACTCTACATTAAGGGATTGGCACCACAAGTTAAAGGATTAGTCACTGTAGTGAATCTCGAGAACCTACCATGGATTATCAGACTGGCTCACAAGATTACTGATCAGGAGGTGGAGCGTGGCTCGCTGCCACCACGTGTTGCTGCTACTACTGCTACCCTCACCACCGATAACAAGAGAAAGTGGAATGACACAGATAAGGCGACCAACTCGAATCAGTCGCAAAAGAAGCCTGACAACAGCAGCACCCGCGGCTTCAGCCAGTCATCTTCTGTCAACCAGAATCAAAACAATAGTCAGACTTTGGGTTCTTATGAAGGGAAACAACCGAAGTGCAACAAGTGCGGTTTCACCACTATGGCTCGTGTAACCGAGCATGTCAAAGTTGTGACAAGGTGGGTCACATGGCGAAAGATTGTAAAGCTCCAGACCCCAAGCAACAACAGCCGCAACCTTAGCAACAACAATAGAGGCAACAACCCCAGCAGAATCGGGGTAATCAGAGGGGATGCTATCAGTGTGGCAGTGAAGGGTATTTCAAGAAGGATTGCCCACAATTGAATCAGAATGCTAACAATAACAATGGGGCTAATCGCCAGAACAACAACAACGCAGGAAACAATAACAATGGGAATAACGGTGGGAATGGCGCTCGCGGGAGAGCATTTACGATTGGAGCAGGTGATGCGAGGAATGATGGCAACGTCGTGACCGGTACGTTTTCTGTCAATGGTATTTTCGCTTCTGTAATATTCGACTCTGGTGCCGACTGGAGTTATGTGTCTTTTCGGTTCAGTCGTCAGTTAGGGTTGACTCCTACGCCTCTTATAAACAAACACGTAGTAGAATTAGCTGATGGCAAATCGATTGAAGCTTCACATGTTCTTTTTGGGTGTAAACTCAACCTTATGGGTTGTCACGGCCCCCGGCCCGGTTTTACCCGGTTTAGAAGCCGCGGGACAGAAACCCGTGGTATTGGTGTTTAATTAGGCAGCGGAAATTTTAACAGGATCGTTTAAACTGAAAACACCGATTTATTTCATTTCAAATTTTGGGACAAACCCCATAATTTACAATAAAGGAATTTCACTAGGAAATTCTCTGATTACAAAAACATGTTTATTTATTTACTGAGCCACTTTATTCAAGCTGGAACATGTTTAAAAAGATGTTATCAGCTGGGAAATACTAGAGAGTCATTCATTTGGTACAAAATGACACGTTATAAATTACAGTATTAAGGGCGATTACAATGTTTATATCAACCAATTACCCAACGGTATTTGTCACTCGACCGTATCTGTGACTATGGTCATATCACCCATTGGCTAACCCGTTGTCCAATGGTGACGGTTATCAAGTAATGTATACAAAACCCCACATACCGGCTGTAATTGAAGATTACAAAGACTTAATCCCTGTAATTATAACTTTGAAAATAAGTAGGATTTTGGAACAATTTGGTAAAAAGAGAATGACTCACATTGCAAGTTTAACTGGATAGGTTTTGCCTACTGATTAAGCTTGGTAACCTAGTTAAATAATGCAAACGAAACTAGGTTAGTAACTTAATACAACATTTACGATAAATTCACGAAATCAAAACCCTCACGACGAATGACAAAGTATAGCCCGAATTCAGGCAGCACTTAAACATCCATCGGATCGGTTTCAATCGATCTGACATTGTATCGTAGCAGTGATCGAGTTATTACCATGTAATCGTAGCAGCGTCTCGACCCTTAAACACTCGATTTTTAGCAGAATGTTACGTTTTTAAGGAAATTTTCGAACAGACAGTGAAGGCCATGCAACGTCCAATTTATAGCAAAAATTTTGAGTTTTACGCGGCCCGCGTAAACCTGAAAGGAGTCCTTCATGGCCCGCGAGGGCCACCCTAGCTACGGCTAGGGCTGCCGTGTCATGGCGTAGGTATGCCACGTGTCTGACACGTGGCCTAAAGCTTATCCGGAGAATTGCAGGGCTGTCGCGCCCCGCGTAAGCCTGGCTTAACTCTTACGCGGCCTGTGACCAACTAATAAAATTTGATTTTCTTGATTTTTCATAAAGTTTAGGGTTTTAGGGGTTCGGGTTTTCACTTACGGGGTGTTTCAGGACATTTTTATGCGGGTCCTTACATCTTCCCCACCTTACTTAAAATCTCGTCCTCGAGATTTACTGGAACAATTAAGGATATTTTTGCTTCATTTCCGATTCCAGTTCCCACGTGTATTCAGGTCCTCTTTTTGAATTCTACTTGACTTTGACCAGTACCAATCTTTTATGTTTAAGGTGTTTGCCCTTTCTGTCTTCAATTCGGAGAGGTTTCTCAACAAATTTTAGCTTTTCATTTACCTCTATATCTTGAAGAGGTACTACCAGGGATTCGTCAGATAAACATTTCTTGATGTTAGATACATGAAACACGTCATGTACCCCGGCTAGCTCTTCTGGTAGTTGTAATTTATAAGCAACTGGTCCAATTCGTTGGGTAAGTGTGAATGGTCCTATGTACCTTGGACTTAGCTTTCCTTTCTTACCGAATCGAACTACTCCTTTCCAAGGAGAAACTTTCAAGAGTACCTTGTCTCCAACTTGAAATTCTAACGGCTTGCGTCGATTGTCTGCATAACTCTTCTGACGATCTCGAGCCGTTTCTAGTCTTTCCTTTATTTGAGTTATCTTGTCGGTGGTTTCCTGTACAATCTCGGGACCTGATAATTGACTTTCTCCTATTTATGCCCAGCATACTGGAGTTCTACACTTTCGTCCATAGAGTGCTTCGAACGGGGCAACACCGATACTTGTATGGTAACTATTATTATAGGAGAATTCAATTAATGGTAAATGGTCATCCCAATTTCCACCGAAGTCGATCACACATGCTCTGAGCATGTCTTCAAGGGTTTGGATCGTCCTTTCACTTTGTCCATCTGTTTGGGGATGGTATGCAGTACTTAGATTCAAGCGTGTCCCCATAGCTTCTTGGAAACTCGTCCAGAAATGTGAAGTGAAACGACTATCCCTATCTGACACAATGGAGAGTGGGCTCCATGTAAAGATACTACCTCATCTACGTATAACTTTGCTAATCTTTCCATGCTAAAGGTTTCCTTCATTGGCAGGAAATGAGCTAATTTGGTTAATTGATCCACAATTACCCAGATCGCATCGTTACCTTTCCTGGTCTTGGGCAACTTAGTAACAAAGTCCATTGTTATTAGTACCCATTTCCATACAGGCATTTCTAACTGTTGAAGTAAACCTGAGGGTTTCTGGTGTTCTGCCTTAACTTGTGAACAAGTTAGACACTTAGAAACGTATCTGGCTATGTCCTTTTTCATTCCTATCCACCAGAAGTTGTTCCTTAAATCTTGATACATCTTGTTATAACCAGGATGCATCGTATACCTAGATTTATAGGCTTCCTCTAAAATTTTATCTCTTAAATTTCCTTGCCTAGGTATCTTTTCTTATGGAATCTCCAAATTCCATCAGTCCCTTGTTCTAATTCTTTTATTCGTCCTTTCATTCCTTCAGCATCATCCTGGATCGCTGTCTCTTGAACATTTTTTAGTTGTTCCATTAAATCTAATTGGAGATTTAATCTAAGAGCACGAACTCGCCTTTGTTTTTCATGATACTTACGACTTAAGGCATCTGCTACTACATTCGCCTTTCCTTCGTGATATTGAATATCACAGTCGTAGTCACTTAGAATTTCCATCCATCTTCTTTGCCTCATGTTTAATTCTTTTTGCCCAAATATGTATCTTAAACTTTTATGATCTGTATAGACTGTAAACTACTCCCATACAGATAATGTCTCCAAATTTTAAGGGCAAAAATTATTGCTCCTAATTCTAAATCATGAGTCGTATAATTTTCCTCGTTCTTTTTCAACTGCCTTGATGCATACGCAATTACCTTTTTGCGCTGCATTAGCACACATCCTAATCCCAACTTAGAAGCGTCGCAGAAGACTTCAAAATCTTCGGTTCCGTCTGGTAAGGCTAGAATTTGGGCATTTGTTAATTTTTGCTTTAAAATCCTAAAGGCCTCTTCTTGCTTAGGTCCCCATTCAAACTTAACTGCTTTATAGGTAAGTTTAGTTAATGGAACAACTATTTTTGAAAAGTCTTTATTGAAGCGCCTATAGTATCCGGCTAACCCGAGGAAACTTCCAACTTCGGTTGCTGATTGTGGGGCCTTCCAATTTGTGATCGTTTCTATCTTGGAGGGATCCACGTGAATGCCTTCATGATTCACCATGTGTCCTAAAAATTGCACCTCTTGTAGCCAAAATTCACACTTCGAAAATTTGGCGTAAAGTTTCTCCTTCTTTAATAAGGTTAAAAGTGCATGTAGGTGCTCACAATGTTCGTTCTGGCTTTTGGAATAAATAAGTATATCGTCGATGAAGACAATTACGAATTTATCCAAATACGGTTTACAGATCCTATTCATCATGTCCATAAATGCTGCAAGAGCATTTGTTAGTCCAAATGGCATGACTGTAAACTCATAGTGACCATACCTAGTCCTGAAAGTAGTTTAGGTATGTCTTCTTCCTGTACCTTCAACTGATGGTATCCGGAGCGCAAATCTATCTTAGAGAAGTATCTAGCTCCCTGAAGTTGATCAAAAAGATCATCAATCCTAGGTAATGGGTATCGATTCTTAATTCTAACCTTATTCAATTCCCTATAATCGATACACATTCGCATTGAACCATCCTTCTTTTTCACGAACAACATTGGTGCTCCCCAAGGGGATGAACTAGGTTGTATGAATCCTTTGCCTAGCAATTCATCTAACTGTTTTTTCAGTTCTAACATTTTTGTGGGTGTTAATCGATAAGGTGCCTTAGCTATTGGTGTAGTGATGCGTGTGAAGTGTAATATATATTAGGTATATATTTTAAGCCCCTTTAACACTTATTTTAGCCAAGTTTTAAATTTATAAAACACGATATTTTACTAACACTAAACACACATATGGGCAAGTGCACCCATCGTGAGCGTAGTATAGTGTTGGCAAGATACCGAGGTCGTCCAAGGACACAAGAGCTTTTAATACCGGTTTATCCTCAACGTCTAATCAAAATAAAAAAGTTTAGAAAAAGGTTTTTAAACTAAGAAAAATGAAAACTAACTAAAATGCTGAAAAGTAAAATAAAAAGAAAAACAGATAGACAAGATGAATCACTTGGTTCCGACTCGTATCTAGTGTAACCTTTGATTATTTCCGCACTTTTGCACATAATTAAGAGATTATCTTAGTTATTGTAGTAGGCCCCTCTTTTGAATGTGACGTTACCCTCACCCCAGTAGTTTGAGTCAGCAAGGATACAATCCTAAAAGGGTGGATTATTGGAAGATAATGAATTAAGTTATTAATGCAATATTATGGTAGGCCCCTCTTTTGGAGGTGACGTTACCCTCGACTAAGTAGTCTGAGTCAGCAGGGATACAGTCCTAAATAGCCGGGTTATAGTATTAATAGTAGTTAACTTATGAGGGGGTCAAAGAGTTTGGACCCCCGCCATCCAATACCGTTAAGTATTGAAGGAGGTCCTACTAAATTTGACCCAGGTCCATTGCAGGACCTCTAAACGCTGAACAATGGCAAGACCTTTACCAAACCGTTCCCTTAACCCCCGACCAGGTAGCCAACATACCTCCATATAGACCGTGGAGATATGAATGGTGAAAATCTTTTATTTTATATAGACAGTAAAATAATGCCAAGACACCACGGACAAACGATAAGGAAAGATCACCTTCAACATAAGTAACTAGTTATTAAAGTCATTAATACAAAACCAAATAAAAAGTGCAAAAGATTAGAAATAAAAAGTATTACACTAGACACTTTGTCTTCACCAAGTGCTGTAAGAGACTTAGGCAAACATGGCCTTGATTGTCAAGAACTCTTACGATCAATCTTGGTTCCCGAGACGACTCACACACTCTACGATGGACAATGGATGATGGAGGTGGATGATGGTGTTATGGTGGTGGTGGGTGGTGGGTGAAGTGTGAGAGAGGTGGTGTGCCAAGGGATGGTTTGAGCTTGAGCCAAGCACTTCTATTTATAGGCTGAACAGAAGCTCGGGCACGGCCCCGTGTCCAGTGGGCACGGCCCCGTGTCCACATCCTCTCTTTCTTCATTAAATGCAGCTTTGTCTTATTAGTTGACCATGCCCCCGTGTCCGCTGAGCACGACCCCGTGTGCAGAAGAATCTTTGTACTATGAAGATTTGCCTGGATTGTGCGAATCTTATAGTTGACCACAGCCCCGTGTCCGCTGAGCACGGCCCCGTGGTGGGCAATAGAAGCTTCTACCACTTTGTCTTTTCTGCTGACACTTGGGCACGCCCCCGTGCTGGCTGAGCACGGGGCGTGTTCAGGCCTCTGATCTCTTGTTTTGCTTGGGAAGATGCTGTCGTGGGGTCGGGCATGTCACGTTTTGTTCCTTTTCTTGTATTTATGTTAGATTTTGATGTCTTTTTGCTTCTTTTGTTAATTTGAGCTCATTTAATCCTGAAAATACAAAAGGAAGACAAAAGCACACTTTTTCCAACATTAGTACTAAAAAAGGGTTAGTTTTATGCCTCATTTGATGAAATTTATATGTTAATATTTGAACACATCAAATACCCCCACACTTGAATCTTTGCTTGTCCTCAAGCAAAACTCTTTAATATGTGGCTATTTACACTCCCAAATGGAATGGGTAGAAAAGAAGGTTTTGGGCTTGTCGTAGAGTGTCGGGATTTCCAAGATTCTTTATTTAATTTTATTTTTATTTATTTACAATCCTATTCGTCATGATTTATTAAAAACTTTTCATAAGATAAATTACTTATTAGGGCATAACATGCCTTTGTAAAATTCTATTTATATACAAGTTCACATACCTCACGGGGATCACTCAACACTTGGCCGAAAATGTATTTTTGTGGATCACTCGAGAGCGGTATGGAACTTACTCCTACCATAGGCTTGCCAAGCAATCAATCCTCCTCCTTTTTAACTTATATACCTTTGTAAATATCAAGAGGACTTTGTGGGTTAAGGGTTAGGCTTGGGTTAAAGGTAGGTGGTTGGGTTGGTGGTTAGTGGTTAGTAGAAAAAGGGCGAAAAGCGTAACAAGTGTCGGTTTTCGTAATACTTACTATTTTCATAACTTTTATTTTGATGAAGCTATTTATTCAAACAAAGTTATTTTTTTAATGAACTTGTTTGTTTATTTTCTTTTGCTTCATCATCAAAATTTTTTTTTTTTTTTTTTTTTGAAAAGTCATATGAAGAACCGAACTTGTTATTAAAACAAAGGGTTAAAAATGAAAAAGGTTTTGGTGGGTAAAAAGGGTTTTTGGTTTGGGTTATGAAATGAAAAGGTTTAGGCTCAAAGGGGCTAACTAGGGGGATTTTGGGTAGGTGGTAAAAAAAAGAAAAATAATGGTGTAGAAATAAAAAGGTTAGTCCTAATGCCTCCATCATTTACTTACTCGGGTTTAAGTTGGTAAGGATTGAGAATGTATCGTCATGGCAAGTTCTAGAGTTGTAAGAACCAAGCGGCTATTCACACAAGAAACGAAAAATGAGCATTTAGTCAAATGATATGTAAGTGTATGCTCAATAAAGGCTCAAAACTCACTTTTGTGGGAATGGGTTTTTATGTGACCAAGTATATATAATCAAATTTTAACTAAGCTTGTCATGCCTTTTCATAATTTTCTTATGTTGGTTCTTTTTATCACGACGCTATCGGTTGTAAATTTGTAAAAATATAACCTTTTTAAGAACTTGAATTTCCCGAGTTAAACCTAGACAAGTAAAAAATGAAAATTTTTGAAAAAAATTTTGGGTGATTAGCGGTTCCAATAGAGTTTTGTGTAAGGCTTGTATTTAGGACTTGCGAGATTCAAGGTTTTAGCATCCCCCCCCCCCCCCACACTTTAATTACACATTGTCCTCAATGTGTCCCAAAAATAAGTTTTTAGGTTGATTGAATGTGTAAAAAGGTGTAAAAAGCAAAAAATTTGTGTTACTGGGCGCTGAACACGGCCCCGTGTGATCCGGGCACGGCCTCGTGTTCAAGTGCCAGTAACAAAATTGAAACAAGAGAAACAGAAGTCTGGACACGGGGGCGTGTTGGGTGAACACGGCCCGTGTCCAGTTACCTGAACTGGGTCTTTTTCTGCAGACTGTGCAGCACGGGGCCGTGTTGGGTGGACACGGCCCGTGCCGAGCTTACTGGAAATGAAGAAATTTGTCGGACGGTTCTGTTTTCCTGTATGGAGTGTTGGTTCAAGTTTCCCTTGCATCCTTTGCCATCTCAAGTGTGTTTTATTCATTTCAACACCATTCATAACACCAATTTAACTAAAACCATCATTCATTAATCATAGAGAGAATTACATAATAGTCCTAAAAATTAAAATATTAGCTAGTTAGGTTAAAGAAACACAAGAAGTCCAAGAAGTTTCTAGACTACTATTTATTCTACTAGCAAAATTTCCGAAAGGATAGATCTCTCGGTTAAAAGCGGCTTGATGACTTCTTCCTACGGGTATGGGCTCCTCATACATCGGCGAGCCACTCTTAGATCTCCCTAGGGAGAAGAAAAGCGGGCTCATGAGCATCGGGTTGAGGAGGTGTAACTTCTACCGGGATTTCTTGGAGTTCTTCAAGAGGAGGTTCCGCCGGAATGTCGTCCCAACCGGTAGGATTTTGGATTCCAAGTGCGAGGTTCCAATCCTCTTGAGGGAGGATTGGTTCCATGGGAGGTGTTACCAGAATGTTTAACCTCTGGTGCAAGAGGTTTATTTCCTGGAAACTGTTTTCCAACCCCACCGAGAGATAATTATACGGTCAATGAGGACCTCCTCCACTGAAGTCATCTCGTCAAGTGCTTCACGTAGCGCCATTACGTATCTTACGAGAGTTGCTTCAATCGATGGCCTTCTTTCCCGTCGGCTGTTCCTTGAGTGTGCAGAAGAGGTTCCGCTGTTTTGGCTCGACATTCTACGAAAACAAACTAAAAACAGTTTGTTTTAATGAAACAGTACTACGGGCACGGCCCCGTGCTCAATGAGCACGGCCCCGTGTTTAACTTTCTGCAGATTTTTAGAACAGGGAATCTTGGGGTTTCAAATTATTTTTCTTATCTTATGAAGCTTTTTTGAGCAGAAATAACTTAAAACAATGTTATGTAACTTATTTTTAACAAGATTCCTTGAACAAAAATTCAATAAACATCACAACAAAGCTTGAAATCAAGCTTTAATGGAGTTCTTGGTGCAAGAAAGATGAAGAAGAAGGCAATGGATAAAAGAGGAAAGGACAAGATGCTTGTAAGAACCTTCTTTTAGAACATACCTAGGATGGTAAGTCAGAAAATCCCTCCAAATCTCTGTCCCTGGATGGTCCAAATGTGCAGGGTTCTTGGCTGCATTTATAGAAAACGACAGCGTGCTGGACACGGCCCCGTGTCGGCTGGACACGGCCCCGTGTGCAGGCAAGATCCTGACACATTTTGTCCGTATTCTGACAAAAGTCAGAAGGGAATCTTTTGGTGGACACGGGGGCGTGTTGACCTGGGCACGGCCCCGTGTCGGAAAACTGTTTTATGAAGTGCGTCTATTATTAAGGAACTTATCCGGATCGGGTGGTTCCTTACTGGATGGAACAACCCCAAAGTGCCTAAGATACCTTAATTGTTCTAGATTAAGACGAGAACGCAAGAGGTTGTCGGTGAGGGTGATTCCTATGCTATATGTAGGTGGACAAGTCCAACCCTTTCCCGGGCTCTCGTTAAAGAAGGTGTATGTCGAATCGCTCAGGTCTATGTATGCATCGAACGAAGTCGATGGGGAGTCCTTCACGGCACAATCGACACAGGGACGACTATCGCTCAAGTCCTCACTAGAGTTAGAAGTATCATTGGAAACAATGAAGTTGTTTGAATGCGTTTCCAACCTTTCTTCTTGGTTATCGTCTTGGAGAAGATTTTTGAGGTCTCCCCTAAGTTCTTCTAACCAATTAAAAATTAGATCTTCTAGTTGAAATAATTCGTCGAGAAGCATTTCTCCTAGAATATCCGGTTGGGCGCATTCGAGGGAGCGATAGGGATTATTTTTACTTTCGCCCCTCTTAAGGATACTAGGAAATGATGGGTCTATATAGTGGGGTTTATAATTTAGAAAAAAGCATTCTAATTCTTTATGGTTACCACCACATAATTGACACCACATAGTACCATAAGAGTGCCGAAAGTAAAAAGTGTCAGTATCACTCATGTTTGTGTCAGAAATTACCAACCGTCGGGATCTTACGGTTCTGTTTTCAGTAACTGAAACTTGGGCACGGGGGCGTGTTGAGTGGGCACGGCCCCGTGTTCAGCTTACTGTCTGACTTAAAACAGGATTGCCAGTTCCAATGATTGGGCACGGGGCGTGTTCAGCGGGCACGGCCCGTGCTGAGTTCTGCAGAAGCTGAAAAACTAAAAAAAATCCTAAAAAAATATGAAAAATAAGAAAAACGATTAGGCCGCTGATTCCTAACTTTCTTAAAATCCTTGTGTCCCCGGCAACGGCGCCAAAAACTTGATGCGTGTGAAGTGTTATATATATTAGGTATATATTTTAAGCCCCTTTAACACTTATTTTAGCCAAGTTTTAAATTTATAAAACACGATATTTTACTAACACTAAACACACATATGGGCAAGTGCACCCATCGTGAGCGTAGTATAGTGTTGGCAAGATACCGAGGTCGTCCAAGGACACAAGAGCTTTTAATACCGGTTTATCCTCAACGTCTAATCAAAATAAAAAAGTTTATAAAAAGGTTTTTAAACTAAGAAAAATGAAAACTAACTAAAATGTTGAAAAGTAAAATAAAAAGAAAAACAGATAGACAAGATGAATCACTTGGTTCCGACTCGTATCTAGTGTAACGTTTGATTATTTCCGCACTTTTGCACATAATTAAGAGATTATCTTAGTTATTGTAGTAGGCCCCTCTTTTGAAGGTGACGTTACCCTCACCCCAGTAGTTTGAGTCAGCAAGGATACAATCCTAAAAGGGTGGATTATTGGAAGATAATGAATTAAGTTATTAATGCAATATTATGGTAGGCCCCTCTTTTGGAGGTGACGTTACCCTCGACTAAGTAGTCTGAGTCAGCATGGATACAATCCTAAATAGCCGGGTTATAGTATTAATAGTAGTTAACTTATGAGGGGGTCAAAGAGTTTGGACCCCCGCCATCCAATACCGTTAAGTATTGAAGGAGGTCCTACTAAATTTGACCCAGGTCCATTGCAGGACCTCTAAACGCTGAACAATGGCAAGACCTTTACCAAACCGTTCCCTTAACCCCCGACCAGGTAGCCAACATACCTCCATATAGACCGTGGAGATATGAATGGTGAAAATCTTTTATTTTATATAGACAGTAAAATAATGCCAAGACACCACGGACAAACGATAAGGAAAGATCACCTTCAACATAAGTAACTAGTTATTAAAGTCATTAATACAAAACCAAATAAAAAGTGCAAAAGATTAGAAATAAAAAGTATTACACTAGACACTTTGTCTTCACCAAGTGATGTAAGAGACTTAGGCAAACATGGCCTTGATTGTCAAGAACTCTTACGATCAATCTTGGATCCCGAGACGACTCACACACTCTACGATGGACAATGGATGATGGTGGTGGATGATGGTGTTATGGTGGTGGTGGGTGGTGGGTGAAGTGTGATAGAGGTGGTGTGCCCAGGGATGGTTTGAGCTTGAGCCAAGCACTTCTATTTATAGGCTGAACAGAAGCTCGGGCACGGCCCCGTGTCCAGTGGGCACGGCCCCGTGTCCACATCCTCTCTTTCTTCATTAAATGCAGCTTTGTCTTATTAGTTGACCACGCCCCCGTGTCCGCTGAGCACGACCCCGTGTGCAGAAGAATCTTTGTACTATGAAGATTTGCCTGGATTGTGCGAATCTTATAGTTGACCACGGCCCCGTGTCCGCTTAGCGCGGCCCCGTGGTGGGCAATAGAAGCTTCTACCACTTTGTCTTTTCTGCTGACACTTGGGCACGCCCCCGTGCTGGCTGAGCACGGGGCGTGTTCAGGCCTCTGATCTCTTGTTTTGCTTGGGAAGATGCTGTCGTGGGGTCGGGCATTTCACGTTTTGTTCCTTTTCTTGTATTTATGTTAGATTTTGATGTCTTTTTGCTTCTTTTGTTAATTTGAGCTCATTTAATCCTGAAAATACAAAAGGAAGACAAAAGCACACTTTTTCCAACATTAGTACTAAAAAAGGGTTAGTTTTATGCCTCATTTGATGAAATTTATATGTTAATATTTGAACACATCATGTAGTTCTAGGAATTAGATGAATTCTAAACTCTACTTCTCTATCTGGTGGTAGTCCATGTAGCACTTCTAGGAATACATCCGGGTATTCCGATACTACTGGAATTTCCTTAAGTTCCTTACTTTTAGGGTTAATGATTACCGAAATCATATACACTATTCCTTGTTTTCGTTCATAACTAGCAACTTTCATTACTGAAATGAACTTCATGGGTTTACGTGGCTTATCTCCTGTAACCACAATTACTTCTCCTGCGGTTGTATGAATTTCTATAGAATTCTTATCACATAGGATTCGAGCATGGTTGGCTACTAACCAATCCATTCCTAACACAACATCGAATCCGGCTAAATTCATAGGTAGCAGGTTTGCAGAAAATTTATGGCCTGAAAGTTCTATCTTTTCTCCTTGAAGAATCTTATCTATATTAACATAATTTTCATCTGTCGTTTCTACCGTATAAATCTGCCTAAGTTTGGTTAAAGGTTGCTTAAGACCTTGGCAAAATGAAGTATTTATAAAACTTCGGTTTGCACCAGAGTCAAATAATACTTTTGCGTAAACATCAAGCACAAGAAACGTACCAGCTATCACATCTGGAATCATATCCGCTTCCTGTGTAGTCAGCTGGAAGGCTCTTGCATTCTTCTTATTAGTTCCTTCAGCAGGTTTGGCCTTGCTATCAGCTGGTTTGACCAATTTTGGGCATTCTGGTCTAAAATGCCCAGTTTCTTCGCAATTGAAGCAAATCGTTGATTTCTTCCTGCACTCCTCCTCTCGGTGACCCGGTGCCTTGCAGAAATTACACTTCTCTTGACATTTACCAAAATGTTTCTTTCGACAGTTTCTGCAGAATGGAGGTGTGGAAGATTGCCCAGTTCCCTTTTTCTTGAAGTTGCTATTAGTATTACCCCCACGAAACCCTTGGTTAATTTTCTGGGCCAATTCCTTTTTCCTGTTTTCTTCTCTCATGCGCACCAGTCCGTCAGTCCAGGTGTTGGCCAGTTTGACAACATCCTCAATTGTGCGGGGTCTCGCAGCTTTGACTATATCACGAATTTCGCTAATTAGCCCCCAAATATAGCGAGAAATAAGCACTGGTTCTGGCGAGGCCAGAGTTGGTACAATTCTAGCATACTCGAAAAATTTCGAAGTATACCCCCGACAATCCACGTCCACCATCCGGTGATTTAGGAATTTATTTGTCATTTGTTCCTTTTTGTAGGCGGGACAAAATTTCCTTTCTATTAATTCCTTAAATTCTTCCCAGCTTATGGCATAAGCCACGTCACTTCCCTTGGCTTGCAGCACCATGTTCCACCATTCTAACGCTTCTTCCTTGAAAAGGTTGGATGCATACATAACCTTGTCTTCCTTTGCGCATTTACTGATCTTAATTACTGCTTCGGTCTTTTCTAACCAACGCATTGCGGCAGTCGCCCCTTCATTGCCTGCAAATTCGACTGGCTTACAGGCAAGAAATTCCTTATAAGTGCAACCAGGTGTTGCAACTTTCATTTTCTTAAAGAATGGGGCTGGAACCACATTATTATTATTATTATTATTATTATCGCCACCACCATTTACACTGTTACTGAAATTATCATCGCGAGTGCGTTTACTATGGTTAGCTTGAGAAGGTTCAGCAGGATTTTTAACAGCAGCGACGATTGCAGGGATAGCGTTAGCTATTCCCTGAGCAACGATATTTTCGATATCTTGTCTATTAAGAAAATGGTCTTCATTATTTGTTCAGATTGGTTAACTTCGTTTGCCGGTTGGTTTTCTGCGTTTTCCATCTAAACCATTAACAATATATATATATATATATATATATATATATATATATATATATATATATATATATATATATATATATATATATATAAACGCGTTCAGGAGAGAACGGTGAAAAGTGTGAGAATGGTGAGAACGCATCCTGGCCCAACACGTGGCAGGGGGCCCTAATTGTTATGCAGGGGTACGATTGTCCTTTTATACGTTCCCTCCTTATTCGCGTTATAAATCTTTTTCAAATTAAAACTCCAAAGATTTATTGTTAGCTGTTACCTGCTTTGCAAGCTTTCTCAGATCTATGGCGTTTAACGTGGATTCTGTTCGACAAAGTAAAATTCGTTGGCGTTTTCTATTTTCGTTCCAGCAAATCATGCAACAGATATGGCGTTTTGTTCTTTTATCATTGTTCTATGGCGTTTTTTTGTATTATTAATTTATAATGTGTTGTATAATTTTCCATAGCGTTATTCAATTATACAATTTAATCATGTTTTAATTGATATTTAATCTATTAATCATAACTGCAATTGGAGTTTTCGATATTAAATTTAATTGCCGTTTACGTTCTTGTGTATTTGTTATGTTTTTACGATCATTGGCGTTTTTCGTCTATTTGATTAGTTTTGAATTTTATTTAGTAGTATTTGTGAATATCAGTTATTACTATTTTGTTAATTTGTGGAAACATTAGTTTTGTTACTTTTGGCGTTTTCATTATGTATTTATTATATCTTGTTTATTATTTAATTAATGGTGTTTTAATGTATAATGTTATTACCAGACATCACTCTGTTTTTCTGATTTTTCTGTTCCTCCCTGTGTTTTCTCAGACGAAGTCTCTTCCTCGAGTCAAAGGCATTGCCCCAAAACTGGATTACCATTTATCATTCCTGACGTCAGTGAAGAATTAAAGCCCAGAACGAACATGCTATTCTCAAGCCTTGATGATTGTTATTCAATGTATGTTAAGTATGCCAAGGAGTGTGGGTTTTCAGTCTGGAAAGGGACTACAAAGACAAACTCTAAAGGTGTGTTACATATTAAGTATTTTTTGTGTACGAGAGCTGGGGTATACAAGGACAAGAAGGTTGAGACGTTGGATCCCAATCAAAAAAAGCGAGTAGTGTGATCTAACTTTTCAAAGAGGACTGATTGTGGTGCACTGTTATGTGTAGAATATGAGAATGGATTTTGGAAGGTGTATAAGTTTGTCGAGGAGCACAATCATGAACTTGTTGAACGTCCTGATAAACATTTTCTTCCAACTGAACGGCACCTCACTCAGCTCCAGAAGCATGTTATACACAGCATGTCTAAGCTGAATTTGGGTCTTGTCAAGGCGTTTAATGTTATGAAGACTTGTTTTGGTGGTTTTGAAGACGTGGGCGCAAGCAAAGTTGAATTTAAGAACTATAAGAGGCAAATTAACTTGTTCATAGGGGAATATGATGCTGATATGGTTGTAAAACATTTGAATGAAAAAAAGCATTCTCAGCCTAATTTCTCGTATGATTACATCACAGACGAAGACAATCGTTTGAAGGGTCTTTTTTGGTGTGATGATCAAGCCAAACGTAATTACCCCACGTGTTTGGTGATGTGATTTCGTTTGACGCCACGTATCGTTCCAACAAGTAATTTTTTATAATTCAACTTATTTGTTTTTTGGCGTTTTATTAATTTTACATGCATGGCGTTTTTATATTTTACATGCAATGGCGTTTTTTTAGCTTACATGCAATGGCGTTTTACTAGTTTACATTCAATGGCGTTTTATTATTGTTTCATTTCTCATGGCGTTTTCATATGCAGATACTCTTTGGTGTTTGTACCGTTCACTGGTATAGACAATCACCACTGCAATATTACATTTGGTGCAACATTGTTGGCGTCGAAAACTGCTAATACGTATATTTGGTTGTTAAGAGTTTTTCTTAAAGTTGTTGGTTCTCAACCAAAAGTGGTTGTCACCGACCAAGATCCAGCGATGAAGAAGGCTATTTCTACTATATTTGTTGACACGAGGCATCGGTTATGCATGTGGCATGTGATGCATAAACTTTCTCTGAAGGTTGTTATGCTTTTTTACCTTTGGCGTTTTAGTATACAATGCGTTTTAAGATACATGACGTTTTGTACCTTGTTACTGTTTTCTTAATTAAGTTTTGTCTTTTGTTTTTTTTATATATGTGTGGCGTTTTTTGTGTTATTTATAGGTTGGTGTTAGGCTATGCAATTCCACCAATTTTAAAGAACGTATCTGTGGTGTTGTGTGGACGGATATTCTCACACCTGAAGAGTTTGAATCAGAATGGGAAATGGTTATTGCAGAATTCAATTTAGAAGATAATGACTGGCTATCTGATATTTTTGCACTTAGGGAATTGTAACACCTCGTAAAATCACGTTCATTGGTGTATTGATACGTGTAATAAACCCCAATGAAGTCAAACATTGAATTTAAGGGACTAATTTTTTGAAAAATCAAAAAATTTGATTATGAAAGGACTAGAAGTGTTAGCATACCTAAAATAAGTTTCTAAATAACCTCTCACGATATTTATATTCACAAATGAGCCGCTTTTCGATCAAGTGTAGCCGTTTGCGGAATTAATTAAAAGTTTGCGCAATGAAGGGTTAAAAGCGTCAACATGTTAATTCTTACCTCTGAGGGACCTTTTAACAAATCGGGAGCTTCATGATATTTGATTATACTCTCGGGAATGCCAATCATTGGCCGACTAAGGTTTTTATGCCTATAAGTAAAGTTACGCGCAACTTTGCAAGTTAGAGGGACTAAAAGTGTCAATATGTTTAATTATACCTCTGAATGACCTTTTAGCAAACCCGAAGCATCGTGATGTTTAATAATACTTTCAATAATGCCTAATATGGATTAGATGAGGCTTCAATGCTATTAAATGATGAGATGCGCAAGTTCGCGCAATAGAGGGACCTAAAGCGTCAACTTTTGAATCTACGCCTTTTGGTGACCATTTAAGCGATCAAGAGTGTAGCAATAATTAAACTCATGCTTGGGAATGCCCATTATGGGCCATGGAAGGCTTGGATATCATTAAATGACATTTCGCGCTACTTTGTGCGATTAAAGGACTATTTGCGTCAAACTGCAAAAGTATGTCGATTCGTATGTTATCGGACCTTTTGGAATATGACCATGAGTTAAAAATGCCCTAATTATCCTTTATATAGCTTAGATATAGGCTTATAGGTGTTTGGTGCGCAAAAATAAACTTTTAAGTCTTCCAGGGACTAAAAGTGTCAAAAAGTGCATAAGTTTGCATTTTCGCGCATATCTTACGTTCTGGATATATCCGGACATCCAAAAATTTATGTAAGCACTAAAATATTTTATTTTAGTGATTGGCATGATAAAAGTCCATTCGTCGCGTAATTTGGATCATTTTTCGCGTCCGTCCGTGTTTCGTCGTAATTAGCCGAACAACGTGACCGTACAACCAAATGAACCGACATCCGGCATATTTTTGAGCATGTTTCATGTTCCCTATGCTTAGTCATCATTGTAGAGCCTTAAAAATGGATTAACGGGCCTCAAATGTGTCGGAAATGGCATTAATCAAGTGCAGGGACCAAAAGTGACAACATTTGAAATTATGTATGAGCAGACCTGGCCTTACGGACCGTATACCAGGTCCCTTGCGGACCGTATACAGTGCCTAGTTCCAGAAAAATCAGAAACCAGCTTTGGTTTTGCTCCTTGTCTCACACAATTGAATCTAGGGGCCTTTGATGGTTTAGAAATCTGGTTTTACACATGTTTTGATCTTGTTAAACCTCCCTAACACTTGTCATGGTCCTATGCATCTCCAAACACTATATAAAGGGCCTTCACCTTTCATTTCATTTCACCCATTTCTTGAGTTTTGCTCTCTAACACTCAAATCTGAGGAGCCTGATCAAGGGAACCTCCTTTTGAGTGACCTTCTGTCCCTTAGACCTTTTTGTAAGTATCCTTTCGTGCTTAGTTTAATTATTTAGCGTTTATAGCCGAAAAGTCAAGCGTTTGCGATAAACGCTTTGACTTTTAAACGGTTGAGTCATTGTTCGCAACGAATATGGCTACGTGACCGTAATTAGGTAGGTGTTAAACCCTCAAAAGGGCACCTCCTAATTACCACGTTTACTTAGTTAAATTGTCGGGTCAAATAAAAGTCAAACGGGTTAGTTTTAAATAAAATTCATAACTATTAATATAGAAACCATAAAATCAGTTTTCTCACTTTAATAACTTGGTAAATATTAGTTAAACATGTTTAAGCATGTTCAACCCGATAATTCTAAGTATAGGCTCGGTTCGGAACCGAAAGTCGCAAAAGTTGACTTCTGCTTTGACTTTCAGCTCTGAGCCAATTTAGCTTAGTTTAGATATGCCTTAGGATTCCTTTAGGACCATGTTATAGGTTAGTGTAACCTTCTGAGGTTATACAACTTGGATCCTTAGTTATCCTATTCATTGCATGTTTCCGTTATATGCTTAAATGTTGACCATTATGCCCTTTTGATCTTAAAACGAGAATTTTGAAAATGTGAGGGGAAAATAATCTTTATTACTGGTTTATAAACTTTTCCTTAAAATTTGACATCAGTTTGAAGTCTAGATTAGGAGTTATGCTCAATAGCGTAATTATAAAGCTTTTTATTAATTAAACGGCGTAATTAGCATAAAGCCTATCTAAACCTAATTTTTGAAACCGAACTTTTTACCTACTGATGTAAAATAATATTTTGGGATTTTTGAAGATTTTTATTTATTTTTAAGCTGAGCATAACATAGGGTTCTAGCTTTGATTCGGTTATTGTCGGTTTTGCCCTTTTGGCCTATAAAATGAGTTTTACAAAACATTTTGACCCCAAACCTTTTGCTACTGATTTTATATGATAAATAAAATGTTTTAAGCTTTCTAGAATGATAAAAATATTAGATTTTCTTTAAAAACCCGGAAATCGCTTAAAACCGCATTTTTACGCGTTTTAAACACATAGTTTGTATTAAAACTATTTTAAATATATTTGACTTGATACCTACTGATATTTTTAGTAATTTTTTATATTCTAACAGTAAGCAAAAGTTTTAAACTCAGATTTCCAGTTTTGACCATTTAGGCTTAAGTGAAATTACCAAAATGCCCCTATGGTGCATAGTTTAGTTATAAAAGATAAACTTCACATATATACAATACACTACTGTTATGACTTATAAAAATAAACATTTTTTTTACTGATAATATCAGACCTGAAACTCAGATTAATATTTAAACTCTCTTATAACCTTTAAAATGACCAAAATACCCCTACATGGAATAAATTGGTTTTAAATTCGTTTTAGGCATAATGGAAGGTATCCTACTGATATCACAACATATTAAAGGCATATTAACTTTGGAAACCTGTCCATGACTCTTTTGGTTACCCGTTACGCACTTTTCGCGTTCAGATCGGCTTTTGTGACTAGTTTGCATAAATTAGCCGAAACGGGTCAAACCTTATCATGTTTATCTCAAAATCCAGAATGTGTTTAGTTTACCCTCATTACACAAGTATACAAGCTTGTTGGGTCTAAACCACATTCTAATCCGGTATTCGCTTAATCATGCGTTTGAACTGTATCCTCCTTTAAAACTAACCGGTCTAAGCATAGGCTTAATTAAGACCCGTTAGGAATCTAATAGATTATCAAAAACCTTCGTTCCAGATTAAGAGCCCCAGTAAAAGTACTTGCGCTTGCTGATTAGGATATACGGCTGAGTATAAACTGCATTTTTTTTAGCTCAGGTAAATACTCTTAACTTATTTTCCCTATACGGGCTTGGGGTACGGTATATAAAATACCGCTTGGTCGGGCGTTGAATTGTTAATCATGATAAGGTTAATGCATTGAGATGACCCGATTAAATTTTTTTGTTTGCTTAAAACCTTTGGGGGGCTAATGACCATGTCCCGGGTATCCTTGGCATCATTCATGAAATGACCACGACCTAAGCACGGGGTGTAGGCGTACACCTGACAGTTGCATATGTAAAAACTGGTAATCCACTTAAAGGAATCAACCTTGTGGGCATTATACTTGTGGTGTGTCTATTAATCTTTAACCCGGTATACAGACCGGGCTACTGAACGTATAACAAACATGTAATTCTTTTACAAGTTTATATATAAATAATTATCCCAAGTTATAAAAAGTTTTGTGCCATGAGCATACAAATAAATTTTCTAAAAACATTTTCAAAATGAGTCAGTTAATTGTATTTACCAGTGTAAACTGACGTATATTTCCAAAAAGATTAAGTGACAGGTACTGTACGTAATTGGCTGGGAGCTCAGGGCGTTAATAGGGAATCTCGCAAGTTCTAGATGCCTAAAGTCTGTTGAACAATGATATCTTTCTGTTTTAAGATCCGCCTGTGGATCCAACTTACATTCCGTTGTAATATTTGATATTACTTTTGAATCGGATTGTAATATATTTATCTTTTGCTTCCGCTGTGCATTTAAATTGTGTTGTTTGTCTATGATGATATCAACTACGTCACGATACTCCCCACCGGGCCCACCGGTAATACGTGGAAATATCGGGGTGTGACAGGTTGGTATCAGAGCCAACATTGAGTGAATTAAACACTAGCCTTTTGTGTTTGATCTCAATGACACAGTAGCACATTCCTCGACCTTTTGAGTCTAGACTTAACATAGGAATACTCTCAGCTCTATTCGGAGAATTATTGCTTTCAATCCTATATTTTTAATATGTCGCCAAGCAAAGAAGCCGTAATGGAAATTCTTCCCATTTGAAGCCTAGGAAAGGCCGAGCTTCGTACAGCGACTAGGATTAACGTGCAACCAAGGAGAAAACATTCAGAAATAAAATGAAGAAGAAACTCCTTTTTACTGAAGTTCGTTTCCTTAGTAAGTCCTTAAAAAGGGCATACTTATCTTTCAGTCCCTTCAGGGACAACATTATTTCTTTCAAGTCCCGTTTAGGGCAATTCTGTACCTCTTTTAAAAATCCTTGGAATGTTGTATCTAAATGTTATTTACATCATTGTATATGAACGTAAAATAAGAATAATAACATTCCTTTTATAAGATCTACCATTATAATAAAATGGCAAAATCTAAAAAGGGACAAGACCTAGCCCATGTTTCATTTTAAGACAGGGCCAATATGGTAGTTCCTCAATTAACATCTCAATTTAGGATTGTTCTGCGTTAAATATTAAAAAGAATCTTAAAGGTAAAACCTAGCCACATGTCATTTTAGACATGGCCAAGATGGTAAAACCTATTCAAAAGATTCAAATCCTTGTTAACATCTGAAAACATGTTAACAATCCTAACAATAGTGATGCAATAAAATCACTTTTTGAAATTAATCTGCCAGTATATATATTAAAAAGAATCTTAAAGGGTATAACCTAGCTTGAATGTCATTAAAGACCTGGCTACGATGGTAAAACCTGTTTAAAAGAGATTCAGATCCTTGTTAACATTTGAAGACATGTTAACACTCCTGACAACGGTGATGCGATAAAATCACACTTGTCATCTTTATATTAAGAACTTCCAAACCCCTTATTTAGCATAAATGATCAATAGGAATCATGGCTAATAAACGTCGAACATGATGTACACGTCAAAACATCCATTTGGGATGTATACCTACGGGCAAAGATGTATACAAGAAAAAGATAGTTTTATTTCATAACTTCTTGCCAAGACAATGAACTGTGAAATTTTCCGATCCAAAGGATCATTGATTATGTTTTGAAATTTCCCTAGTGACAAGGCCTCTGTTGTCACACCCCGACCACGTAAAACAACAAAGCGTGGCGGAAACATCGGGGGGTGTTGTAACAGAATTATCGTTTCATAACCATGGATACAAAAAGTGTTTCGTTTTATTGATAATATTAAACATTAACATTGTTTTAACACAGAACAAACAAGTTTTATATTGTCTATCATAGTTATTATGTCACTAAGGCCTCGTCCAGATCCCATGTGACGTATGCATCCTAGATCGTCAATCAAGCAACAACACCTGAAACATATGTAAAAACAAAGTCAGCAAAGAAATGCTGGCGAGTACATAGGTTTTATAAGGGTATCAGAATCATGGCTTGTTTACATATATTGCAATACCTCGAAAACCTTGTTTTTTTTAAAGTGTATAATATTGCAACATGATTAACCAACTCAAATCAAGATGGTTATAATTTATAAAATTTGTAGCCATGATTCTTAACCCAAAAACATTTGTTTTAGTAAAGCAAATTGTAAAACATCTCGTATAAACTCGTTAATAAAACTCGTATATTATTTCGAAAACATCGTTGAGTGATATCGTTTCAATATCGTTTACCCAAGTGAACTAAATAACGCCACGGTATGTAATATGTTGAAAACACTTATATATAAGAAGTACCAGCGGCGTATCTACCATGTTTTCACCACATTACACCCGTCCCGTTATCTAAACACTAGCCAAAAACCAATCGTTTACCCAGATTGTTTAACATCGTCTCCAAATCGTTTCCAAATCGTTTCCAAATCGTTCCCAAATCGTTTCCAAATCGTTTACTCGTTTAAATCGTCCTCGTTTTAATTGTGATAACTTATATATGGTCGTCTCGTTAATAACATTCAAACCTTTGTGACTCGTTCATCGTTCAACTCGTTCTTGCATTAACAAACCTCCAAAGGGTAAGTTAACAATCATCAGATTCAGTCGTTACCCACAACACCCACACACAACCATGGGTATAGTGCAATAACGGGATTTGTCACATCCTATGGTACCATAACCTAATACTGGTCGGCTTGATCAATGCTAATGAATGTCGTTCGTTATGTAACTACAACCAACAAGTTCGTTCACATTATCGAAATCGTTAATAGTTTAGTATAAATCGTTCTATTCGTTTTTGAAATCATCGTTTAAACCTTGAAAACATTTTGTATATATGAATCACCCCAAAACAATTGAATACAGTAAAATAGGGGAACTATGTACTCACATGTAGTGCAAGGTATCCTCAATCAATAGTACTTCAACAAACTCGAGTAAATCAGAGAAATCAAGCAGCACCTAGTAATCGAACCACTAGTCAAACAATAGACGCCTAAATCGGAAGATCGGACAGAATGAGGTCTTGCAACCCAAATGAGTGTTGGAACTCATGTGATATGGTTTAACAAAGCCTACATCCTAAATCGGAACCTAACCTAAGTGCTTTCGACCCATCGCGACCCATTAAGGTAGCTTATGCTACTTTAACGCGTCGTGCGCGCAAACGCGCGTTCGAGACGTCTAACTAGTCCTATGACAAGTATTATATGCCTATACAATTTTAATCATGTTGTATAATCAGTTATGTGACAAAAGTTTAGGTTACATATGCTTAATTACCAATTATGCATGAAAAGGGCATTTTGGTCATTTTCCTAAGGCATATAAACTACTTATCATACAACCATATAAACTAGGTGACCATAAGGTATAACCTCGGAAGGTTATTCCCTATGCTACTATGGTCACCTAATGTGTTTGGTCGGATCCTAATGATCGACCAAATGGGTCGGGTTCGAAAGTATAAGAGATTGATTAGATCGCTTACCTCTACGACCCTATATAAGCACTAAACAAAAAGTGACGAGCTAAGCATGTTAAAACATGCTTAACTAAGTTAGAAATCAGGTTTTGATATCAAAACAAACGGTTTTGATATCCTAAAGTAGTTTGGTTACAAAATATGCGTAAATGCGCATTTTGGCGGAAACTTCGACTCGTCACTAAGCCTAGATAACGTGGTAATCAGTAGGTATAGTCACTAGGGGCTATAACCATCGTGATTACACTCACGTTATGAATTTGAAACGAACTTCACATTGACCATAAACTGGTCAATGCAGAAAGTCAAACGCAGTTTGACTTTAACGCTAAAACGAATGAAAAGGACGAAAGAACACTTACAGAAGGTCCCCGCAAGATTTGATTCCGATTTTTCTCTCAGGTAGGAAGCATATACTTCCACTTAGAGAGCATAAATCAGATTTCAAATTGTGGGTTTTGAAGTGAAATGGATGGGGTATATATAGGATTTCTAGAACCTTTAAGATCGTTCCTCGAAAACTGAGCTTTGATCTGGACCTTACATGTGTGCCCATGGTTTTCTAAAACCATGGGAGCCCCTAATATGGACTATGTTCATTGAATACCAGCCCATGATTTGGCAAAACCATGAGTGAAAACCATCAACACTTCAAAATGGACTAGGTTCATTGAATCTGCCAGAAATTTCAAAAACGGTCTCTACACTTGTAAAACTTGATTTTTTTGGCACTTTTAAGCCCCGTTAACCCCATTTCAAGGCTCTAAAATAAAGTTAAAGTATAGGGAACTTAAAATATGCTCAAAAACATCTTGGATGTCGGTTCGTTTGGTCGTACGGTTGCGTTATTCGCTTAATTACGACGGAAGTCGTAACGAACGCAAAAACGATCCAAATTAAGCGACGAATGGAATTTTATCATGCCAAACACTAAAATAAAATATTTTAATGCTTACATAAATTTTTGGATGTCCGGATGTATTTAGAACGTAAGTTATGCGTGCAAAATGTAAACTTATGCACTTTTTGACGCTTTTAGTCCCTGAATGAGCATAAAGTTTATTTTAGCATACCGAACCCCTCAAAGCCTATTTCTAAGCTATGTAAAGGTTATTTAGGGTATGTTTAACTTATGATTAAGTTCCGGAATGTTCGTTACTATACAAATTGGCATAGTTTCGCAGTTTGACACAAATAGTCCCTGTGATCGAACAAAGTTGATTTCGACACACCAAACCATTCAAAACTTATTTCTAAGTTATGTGGAGGTTATTTAAGGCATGTTAAGCCTATGTCACTATTCCAGAGTGTTTTTCGTGTTATACTGATTGCGTTTAAGCACCAGTTTGTGTATAACCTTCCAGAAAGCGATTTAGAGCTTGAAATTGGAATCGAATCAAATTGTAAAATCACTAAACACAATTACACATATAATAACACCGAAACACATATAATAACACCAAAGCACATTTTTTTATTAATAATCATCATTGTTTTACATCGTACATCGATTACAGAACACAGTTGTCACAGTCTCCCCTACTTCAGGAAATTTCGTCCCGAAATTTTAACTAGAGGAAGCTTGTGAAAACAAATGCGGATATTTCGTCTTCATCTGGATTCCCAGTGAACTTTGACCAAATGAATCCGTTTGTTCTTCAACTGTTTGTAAGTACGTTCCACTATCTCCACAGGTTTCTCGACGAAGTGCATTGTTTCATCGATTCGAATCTCGTCGAGAGGAATGTGTAGATCAGCGTCAGCTAAACACTTTCACAGATTGGACACGTGAAAAGTCAGATGAATATTTCCAAGCTCTGGAGGTAGCTCTAGAAGATAGGCAACCTTTCCAATTCTTTCCACAATCTTAAATGGTCCCACATATCGAGGTGCAAGTTTTCCTTTCTTTCCAAATCTCACGACTCCCTTCCAAGGTGAAACCTTGAGTAGGACACGATCTCCGACTTGAAATTCTAAGGGCTTGCGTCCCAAATCCGCATATCTCTTTTGATGGTTTCGAGCTGTCACAAGATTATCGCGGATTTTCTTGATTTTGTCTGTTGTTTCCAGAACGAGCTCAGGTCCAGTAAGCTGAGCTTCACCGGTCTTGTTCCAACAAACAGGTGAATGACATTTTCGACCGTAGAGAGCTTCGAATGGTGCCATATTAATGCTTGTATGATAACTATTGTTGTAAGAGAACTCGATCAGCGGCAGATGAGAATCCCAAATACCACCAAAGTCTATCACGCATGCTCTAAGCATATCCTCCAAAGTTTGAATCGTTCTCTCAGATTGGCTATCTGTTTGCGGATGATAAGCAGTGCTTAGATTCAGTTGGGTTCCCAAAGCAGATTGCATGGCCTTCTAAAAATGAGATGAAAATCGAGCATCACGATCAGAGATGATATCTAAAGGAACACCATGTCGTGATACAATCTCTTCTACATAGATCTTGGCAAGCTTTTCAGCAGAGAAATCCTCACGAATTGGTAAGAAGTGAGCAGATTTCGTTAAACGATCGACAACAACCAAAATAGCATCATGACCTTTAAACGTACGCGGTAACTTAGTGATGAGATCCATTGCAATGTTCTCCCACTTCCAAACTGGTATCTCTGGTTGTACAAGCAAACCAGATGGTCGTTGATGTTCAGCGTTGACTTTGAGACAAGTTAGGCATTTCGATACATACAAGGCAACATCCCTCTACATACCAGGCCACCAGCACCGAGTACGAAGATCCTTGTACATTTTATCATCACCAGGATGGATAGAATATCGAGACTTATGAGATTTGTCCATTACCAAGGTGCGAAGATCGTCCTGTTTCGGAATCCCCAATCGATCCTTAAAATAGAGCAAACCACCGTCTTTCGCTTCGAGCATAAGCTCAAGTTGACGTGGTAATTCCGTACCCATCAAATTTTTTGAAACACAAAATTGCTGAGCTTGAAGGACATGAGATTGAAGATCAGATAGAGTTCGAACAGAATGAAGCTTGACTCGCTCCTTTCGACTAAGCGCATCAGCTACAACATTCGCCTTACCATGGTGGTAGCGAATCTCGCAATCATAGTCATTCAAGAGTTCAACCAAACGTCGTTGCCTCATATTCAGCTCTTTCTGATTAAGAATATGCTGGAGACTTTTGTGGTCTGTCAAAACCACACACTTCGTTCCATAGAGGTAATGTCTCCAGATTTTAAGCGCGAAAACCACAGCTCCTAAATCAAGATCATGAGTCGTATAGTTCTTCTCGTGAACTTTCAATTGTCTAGATGCATATGCTATAACTTTACCTCGTTGCATAAGGACACAACCATGGCCTAAGTTGGACGCATCGCAATAGACAACGAAATCATCACTTCCTTCTTGCTTGGGTCCCCACTCGAAAGGCTTATTCTTCTGAGTCAAAGCAGTGAGTGGAACCGCAATCTTCGAGAAATTTGAAATGAATCGACGATAATAACCAGCAAGACCAAGAAAAGATCGAATCTATGTAGGCGTCGTCGGTGTATTCCAGTCCTTAATAGCAGCAATCTTGGATGGATCCACATGAATACCCTGCTCATTGACTATATGACCCAAGAATTGAACTTCTTTAAGCCAGAATTCACACTTGGAGAATTTAGCAAAAACTTGTTCCTTCTTCAGGAGTTCCAATGTTAAGCGAAGGTGTTGCTCGTGCTCGGCTCGAGATTTTGAATAAATGAGAATATCGTCGATGAACACAATAATGAACTTGTCCAAATAAGGTTTGCAGACCCTATTCATTAAGTCCATAAAGATAGCTGGAGCATTCGTCAAACCAAAAGGCATGACAGTGAACTCGTAATGCCCATATCTTGTGCGGAAAGCAGTTTTGGGAATATCTTCTTCGAGAACACGAAGTTGATGATACCCAGAATGCAGATCGATCTTGGAAAAGCATGAAGCACCCTGCAGCTGGTCGAAAAGATCATCAATTCGAGGTAGGGGATATCTATTTTTGATGGTGAGCTTATTAAGCTCACGATAATCGATACACATTCGAAAAGATCCATCTTTCTTTTTCACGAAGAGGACAGGAGCTCCCCAAGGTGAAAAGCTCGGTCGGATGAATCCTTTATCAGATAACTCTTGAAGCTGCTTCGATAACTCTTGCATCTCCAACGGTGCAAGACGATAAGGTGCTTTTGCAATCGGGCAGTTCATCAGGAAACACCTCCGGATAATCCCGAACGATCGGAATATCCTGAATACTCTTGCTCTTGCTTTTCTCCTCGGTGACATGTGCCAGAAAAGCAACATATCCTTTTTGTAGATACCTTTGGGCTTCCAAACACGACATAAGCTTCAAACCATCTGGTGGTTTTTCGCCACGAACTTCCAGAACATCACCAGAAGACAAAGGAATACGAACAATCTTATCGAAACAAACCACCTCAGCGTGGTGTTTGGTTAACCAATCCATTCCAACTATAATATCGAAGCTCCCAAGTTGCATCGGTGTGAGGTCAATAGGAAAAAGATGGTTATCAAGGTTCAACTGACAATTATGAATAATAGAATCGAGAACAAGAGGTTTACCAGTAGCAACTTCGACAGATAAGGGTTTCCTCAGTTTGGTTCTAGGTATCGCAAGCAAGGGCTCAAAAGACAAAGAAACAAAACTTCTATCGGCACCAGAATAAAAAAGAATAGACGCATGTCGATTGTTAACAAGAAACGTACCGTTAACCACTTCGTTGTCGGCCCTCGCTTCGTTTACATTCAAATTGTACGCTCGCCCACGAGCGGGATTCACATTGACGTTGATGTTCGCATTCGGGTTCGCGTTAGCATTCACGTTTGCATTCACCAGTCTCGGACAGTTGTTGTGGAAGTCACCATACTCTCCACAATTAAAACATGAACCCGGTGGGAATCTCACAGCATTCCCCTGACCCGGAGCTGGAACCTGAGCAACCTGATTCTGTCCCAAACGAAAAACATTGGCCAAATGCCCAAGTTTACCACACGTCGTACATTGTCTACAAGCTTGTTGTGCAACGTGATGACCGTTGCAACGAGCACAATGAGGTGCAGTACCAGCATACGTTTTCTTTGCAGGTGGCTGAGCCGGTGGGTTCTGCGGGTTCTGAGCAGTTTGTGCTGTAACCGCAAAATTCTGGGCACCCTTTCGCTTCCTCGATTTCTTTGACGTCTCTCCTTCCTTACCCTTACCCTTTTTCTTGTCCTTCCCTGAATCAGTCGCCTTCTTTTTATCACCCTTGCGGGTGAGTTTACCCTTCCTGACTTGAGTCTCAGTCAGGGTAGCAGACAACTCGATTGCTTGACGAAGGGTAGTAGGATTAACACCGGTCACAATCTCCAGAATAGAATCGGGTAACCCATCGATATATCTCTTGATCTCTTTCTCCAGAGGGGTAACCATGGTGGGACACAATAGACTGAGTTCTTCAAAACGATCCGTATACGCACGGTGTTCAGCCCCATCTTGCTTTAAATCATCAAACTCTCGCTCCAAAGCCCGAGTTTTGTGACGGGGACAAAACTCCTTCATCATGAGAGCCCGAAGCTCTTCCCATGTTTGTGCCAACGCCACTTCGGCACCCCTATCACGCATAATACCATTCCACCAGGTAAGCGCTCGCTTCTCAAACATGCTCGAAGTAAATTCAACCTTACGCGCATTCGGACACTGCACATGTCTGAATGTGCTCTCGATACTCTCAAACCACTGCAGGAGCGCAGTTGCTCCTTGCGACCCAGAAAACTTAAGCGGTTTCGCAGTATTGAAGCTCTTGAAGTTACACGGCGCATTGTTGTTGTTATTATTGTTGTTGTATATCTTGTGGACTTGGGTCACAACGCCGGGAAGCACAGCAGCCACTTGCTGAGAGACCAGGGTTGCGATTTCTTCAATAGTGAAAGATTGTGCTTCACGTCGAGGAGGCATTGTCTAACAAGGAAACAGGAGAATCGAGTGAGGTTGAAAAGCAAAAGAGGTATCGACAAAACACAAGAAAGGCGATCATTCGTTCGTTACCTCGAACAAACAAACGACACGTAGTGACTAATCAAAGTAAATAGGTCAAAAATAATGTATCGCGAAGACATGCTCGCCTATAAGTGAACACTCACCCCAAGAGTTCCCAGGTAAGAGTTACTGGTCCGATTATGTGGATTTGTACGAACACTCTAGCCTTAGACAGAAAACTCAGAGTACAGGCACTCACTCTTCCAGTTTGCACGTGTTCACATTATTTAGACCCAAACTTTGACGAGATTTTGAAAACTTAGAGGGTTCAAAACCTTATAATAGAGGGTTCAAAACCTAGTAATCAATCATCCTAGAACAGATGATTAGTTTTCAAAGCGGATTCGAAAATTGCGTTTCTCGTTGTGGTTATCACCTAAGGATAGGTGACGATTTTGTTTTAAAAATCTAAACGCAAAGTTTACTTGCGTTGGGGTCCTAGAAGTTATAGTCTAGGTCAAAGCATTACTAATAACCTAATTCCCTATAACCATTGGCTCTGATACCAACTCTTCCTGTCACACCCCGACCACGTAAAACAACAAAGCGTGGCGGAAACGTCGGGGAGTGTTGTAACAGAATTATCGTTTCATAACCATGGATACAAAAAGTGTTTCGTTTTATTGATAATATTAAACATTAACATTGTTTTAACACAGAACAAACAAGTTTTATATTGTCTATCATAGTTATTATGTCACTAAGGCCTCGTCCAGATCCTATGTGACGTATGCATCCTAGATCGTCAATCAAGCAACAACACCTGAAACATATGTAAAAACAAAGTCAGCAAAGAAATGCTGGCGAGTACATAGGTTTTATAAGGGTATCGGAATCATGGCTTGTTTACATATATTGCAATACCTCGAAAACCTTGTTTTTTTTAAAGTGTATAATATTGCAACATGATTAACCAACTCAAATCAAGATGGTTATAATTTATAAAATTTGTAGCCATGATTCTTAACCCCAAAACATTTGTTTTAGTAAAGAAAATTGTAAAACATCTCGTATAAACTCGTTAATAAAACTCGTATATTATTTCGAAAACATCGTTGAGTGATATCGTTTCAATATCGTTTACCCAAGTGAACTAAATAATGCCACGATATGTAATATATTGAAAACACTTATATATAAGAAGTACCAGCGGCGTATCTACCATGTTTTCACCACATTACACCCGTCCCGTTATCTAAACACTAGCCAAAACCCAATCGTTTACCCAGATCATTTAACATCGTCTCCAAATCGTTCCCAAATCGTTTCCAAATCATTTACTCGTTTAAATCGTTTAAATCGTCCTCGTTTTAATTGTGATAACTTATATATGGTCGTCTTGTTAATAACATTCAAACCTTTATGACTCGTTCATCGTTCAACTCGTTCTTGCATTAACAAACCTCCAAAGGGTAAGTTAACAATCATCAGATTCAGTCGTTACCCACAACACCCACACATAACCATGGGTATAGTGCAATAACGGGATTTGTCATATCCTATGGTACCATAACCTAATACTGGTCGGCTTGATCAATGCTAATGAATGTCGTTCGTTATGTAACTACAACCAACAAGTTCGTTCACATTATCGAAATCGTTAATAGTTTAGTATAAATCGTTCTATTCGTTTTTGAAATCATCGTTTAAACCTTGAAAACATTTTGTACATATGAATCACCCCAAAATAATTGAGTACAGTAAAATAGGGGAATTATATACTCACATGTAGTGCAAGGTATCCTCAATCAATAGTACTTCAACAAACTCGAGTAAACCAGAGAAATCAAGCAGCACCTAGTAATCGAACCACTAGTCAAACAATAGACGCCTAAATCGGAAGATCGGACAGAATGAGGTCTTGCAACCCAAATGAGTGTTGGAACTCATGTGATATGGTTTAACAAAGCCTACATCCTAAATCGGAACCTAACCTAAGTGCTTTCGACCCATCGCGACCCATTAAGGTAGCTTATGCTACTTTAACGCGTCCTGCGCGCAAACGCGCGTTCGAGACGTCTAACTAGTCCTATGACAAGTATTATATGCCTATACAAGTTTAATCATGTTGTATAATCAGTTATGTGACAAAAGTTTAGGTTACATATGCTTAATTACCAATTATGCATGAAAAGGGCATTTTGGTCATTTACCTAAGGCATATAAACTACTTATCATACAACCATCTAAACTAGGTGACCATAAGGTATAACCTTGGAAGGTTATTCCCTATGCTACTATGGTCACCTAATGTGTTTGGTCGGATCCTAATGATCGACCAAACGGGTCGGGTTCGAAAGTATAAGCGATTGATTAGATCGCTTACCTTTACGACCCTATATAAGCACTAAACTAAAAGTGACGAGCTAAGCATGTTAAAACATGCTTAACTAAGTTAGAAAACAGGTTTTGATATCAAAACAAACGGTTTTGATATCAAAACAAACGGTTTTGATATCCTAAAATAGTTTGGTTACAAAATACGCGTAAATGTGCATTTTGGCGGAAACTTCGACTCGTCACTGAGCCTAGATAACGTGGTAATCAGTAGGTATAGTCACTAGGGGCTATAACCATCGTGATTACACTCACGTTATGAAGTTCAAACGAACTTCACATTGACCATAAACTGGTCAATGCAGAAAGTCAAACGCAGTTTGACTTTAACGCTAAAACGAATGAAAAGAACGAAAGAACACTTACAGAAGGTCCCCGCAAGATTTGATTCTTATTTTTCTCTCAGTGTCACACCCCCAAATTCCACCGGCGGAGTACCGTCCGCTTGAGGGCGTGACCGACCAGGATCCAGCCACCAATTATACTGAATAATTGAATTAATAACCAAAGTAATACTTACTAACCATACGATTAGCAAATATCAAGTTCAGAGTTTAAAGTTTTAAGCTCAAATAGTAGTAAGTAGCGGAAGCATAAGTAAAGCAGTTTTAAACATGGTTCATAGTTCATGTTTATTTAACACCCAACACAGGGGTAGACGAACACTACACATTCCCCAAGTAGCAGCTCCTCAGTCACTGGTTACCTGCAAAGCATGCAGTAAGGGGTCAACAATAATGCTGAGTGAGTTCACTAGTTGTCCAGTTTTAATTACCAAAAACTTGTTTCACCAGTTAATTTATCCGTTTATACATGCCATGGGGAGCTACCCCAAAAGTTAGCGACTAAACTGTTTTTCCAATACCGAACACTAGGTGACCGTTGCGTATCCGCAGAGTGCCCCGATGTCAATGTTCTATCATCATTGACGGATGCCTGAGTACATTAGTTCACGACCGATCCCATACCTTGGCACGGTGTGAGGTTGGTAAGACCTAAATAGCGCTATCAACTAATAACCCGTTCGCCTGGCCCCGGCGACTAATCGGTATTATGTAGTAGGGACTTTAAGTGATAGAGTTTCGTTTAGTGCCGTTTGTTGCAATCCGTATAAACAGTAATTAACTAAAAGGTTCCCAATAACAAGGGAAGAAAAGTAAGTTGTATCCCTCATAAGGGGATAGTGTTGTTTTTAGTTCCGTTTCCCAAACCACCGGGAATACATGCTTTAGGTTGTGAACTCACCTTGGGTTGCTCGGTAGATTAATTACCCGACCGATCACGTTGGTCACCACGTCCTAGCATGGTTACCAATATAGGTCAAGTTGGGGTACGAGTAAACACGTATAATCTACACATAACTAACACATAGCATGCACAACATATAATTACCCAATAAGTCATTGGGCCCGTCTAAGTTCTTTAACAGCAACAGTTAACAGTTAACACGTAGCCCACCTAAACAGTAACCAGCATGTACAGTTAATACACTTGGGCCCAATAACTAACAGTTGCGAGTCGCAACCGGATGTTTCGACTTGTCATGCTCTGGTTGCGAGTCGCAACCGGATGTTTCGACTCGTCATGCTCTGGTTGCGAGTCGTAACCGGATGTTTCGACTTGTCATGCTCTGGTTGCGAGTCGTAACCGGATGTTTCGACTTGTCATGCTCTGGTTGCGAGTCGTAACCGGATGTTTCGACTTGTCATGATTCGGTTGCGAGTCGTAACCGGGGGTTTCGAGTCGCAACCTCGGATACGTGCACAAGAATCCTTCTAGAACCTGGCGGATGTACTAACCAATACAATTCTGTTTTCATGAAATTTTGTACTAACCAATAGAATTTCTTAAACATGTTTTATTGTCTAATTCATAACAAAATCAGATCAAAACAAGCATATTTGAATATTCATATCACCTTCAAACTTGTTCTTCATATGTTCATCATATATTCATGCATATTCAACATATAATCATCATATCCTCATCCTACATAACTTTGTATTTTTCGAGCAAAAATCATAGCACATAGACTAGATACCAAAGCAACATTTCCCTTCATTTTTCTAGCATGAATCACTTGTTCAAAGCACACTAGCTTGCTCATATCTTTTAGTTATCTCAAGTCATTCATTTGGCTCATAAGCAACACACATTGTTCATTTGCATTTGATAACAATTCTATTACCTAACAAGCACATAATCAATCAAACATCCAACTAATCAAATAGTTTGTGCATCATGAACCATCATTTTAAGTCAAACAACTATAATACACTAACCGGTTGGATGGAGGGGTACAAGAAATTGATGAACCAAGTTCCGAGTGATGATCTCGAGCTAATCCGCGATGATCCGAGTCCCTTTTGTTGTCGCCGGTTCGATCCGAGAGAGGGAGAGGAGAGGAGGAGAGGGTGATGTTAGAACCTTAGGGTTTTGGGGTTTTTAGAGAGAGAGAGGGAGAGTGTGTGAGATGAGGGAGTGTGAGAGTGATGTTGCAAAAATGGTGAAAGTTGTGAGGGTTGGCCGGTTATATCTCGAGTGGGTTAGGGGCTTCCGGGTGGGCTTCTAGGTTGCATGGCCCAACCGGCCCGAGTGTTTACTGTTCACTCGAGACCGAGGGTGGTCTCGAGTCGGGTCCTTTGGGGTCTCGGCCCACTCATATAACACACATACATATATATAATATACACACATTCATCACACTTAGCACAAGGATCACATAAAATCATCGAGATAACACGCACTAACATTTAATAACGTATATCCACATAATGTTAATACAAGATATTTGCTCGGGAAAACCTAGAGTGTCACATTATCCCCAAGTTTTAAGAACTTTCGTCCCGAAAGTTAAAGCAGCCACTGACGAGCTAGTAAAAGTGAGAGCGTTTCAACGAGGTGTCACATCATCCCCCCGTTAGTTTGGAATTTCGTCCCGAAATTCAGTTGTAGCTTCAGTGCTGGGGGTTTCATTTGGGAACAGCTGGGGATACTTGCGCTTCATCTGGTCTTCCCGCTCCCAGGTAAACTCTGGGCCACGACGTGAGTTCCAACGAACTCGTACGAGGGGTATCTGGCTACGTTTGAGGGTTTTGATCTCACGATCCGTGATCTCAACCGGTTCCTCAGTAAAGTGTAGCTGTTCGTCAATAGTAAGTTCCTTGTAAGGAATGACGAGTGTTTCATCTGACAGGCACTTCTTCAGATTAGACACATGGAAGACGTTGTGCACAGCACTCAGTTCTTCAGGCAGATTCAATCTGTAAGCGGCCGTGCCGATCTTCTCGATAACTTCAAATGGTCCGACATATCTTGGATTAAGCTTGCCCCGTTTTCCAAAACGAACCACACCCTTCCAGGGTGAGACCTTAAGTAGGGCCCGCTCTCCAACCTGGAACTCTTGCGGTTTCCTATCTTTATCAGCGTAGTACTTTTGACGGTCACGAGCTGCCGCCATGCGTTGCCTAATCTGGGCAATCTTTTCTGTGGTGTCGACTACATGTTCCGGGCCTGTGATCTGGCTGTCTCCAACCTCAGCCCAGTAGAGAGGCGATCGACATTTACGACCGTACAATGCCTTAAAGGGTGCCGCCTGAATGCTGGTGTGGTAGCTGTTGTTGTAGGAGAATTCTACTAACGGTAGGTGCTTCTCCCAATTCTTGCCAAAATCGATCACACATGCCCTGAGCATGTCTTCGAGGGTTTGGATGGTGCGTTCAGACTGCCCATCTGTTTGCGGGTGATAAGCGGTGCTCATGTCTAAACGTGAGCCAAAAGATTTGTGCATGGCTTGCCACAACTCAGAAGTAAAACGCGCGTCGCGATCAGAAATAATAGAGGTAGGTACTCCGTGCTTCGAAACCACTTCTTTTAAGTACACCTCTGCTAGGGTAGAGAACTTGTCTGTTTCTTTGATAGCCAAAAAGTGTGCAGACTTAGTTAAGCGATCCACTATTACCCAAATGGTGTCATTTCCGCGCTGAGACCTAGGCAGGCCAGTAACAAAATCCATGGAAATCTGCTCCCATTTCCATTGCGGAATCTCTGGCTGTTGGAGTAGGCCTGATGGTTTCTGATACTCAGCCTTGACCCTTGCACAAGTTAAACATTTCCTGACATAGGTTGCTATGTGGGCTTTCATGCCAGGCCACCAATAGGTAGCCCTCAAGTCGTGGTACATCTTATCTGACCCTGGATGCACTGAGTAACGGGACTTATGAGCTTCATCCATCACAAGGTCACGTAAATTTCCATAAAGCGGAACCCATATGCGTCCGGCTACGTAGTAAGCACCGTCTTCTTTTTGTTCCAATCGTTGTCTCGATCCTCGCAGGGACTCAGCCCTGATGTTCTCGGTTTTCAATGCTTCAACCTGAGCATTCCGAATTTGATTAGGGAGGTTCGAGTGGATAGTGAGCTGTAAGGCACGAACACGCTTGGGTTTGGTCTCCTTTCTGCTGAGGGCATCGGCTACCACATTAGCCTTGCCTGGGTGATATTTGATTGCACACTCGTAGTCATTTAGGAGTTCGACCCATCGTCGTTGCCGCATATTCAACTCCTTTTGTCCCATTATGTGCTGGAGACTCTTGTGATCAGTGTAAATCGTGCACTTGGTGCCGTACAAATAGTGTCTCCAAAGCTTGAGCGCGAAGACCACGGCTCCAAATTCTAAGTCATGCGTCGTATAGTTCCGTTCGTGGACCTTGAGTTGTCGCGAGGCGTAAGCAATAACTTTCTCGCGTTGCATCAATACGCAGCCAAGTCCTTGAATAGAAGCGTCGCAGTAGACGACGAAGTCATCGGTACCTTCGGGTAAGGAGAGAATAGGAGCACTACAAAGATTCTTCTTTAGTTCCTGGAAGGCAGATTCCTGAGCATTACTCCATTTGTAAGCAACACCCTTCTGAGTGAGTGTCGTAAGTGGTTGAGCGATCTTAGAGAATCCCTTGATAAATCTTCGATAGTATCGGGCCAACCCCAAGAATTGGCGAACTTCGGTCGGAGTCTTAGGCACAGGCCAATTCTTAATGGACTCAATCTTAGCAGGATCAACATGAATCCCTTCCTGATTGACGATGTGTCCAAGGAAATGGACTTCTCTAAGCCAGAAATCACATTTCGAGAATTTGGCGTACAGTTGCTCATTGCGAAGAATTTCGAGAATAAGACGTAGGTGTTGTTCATGCTCCTCTTGGCTCTTTGAGTAGATCAGGATGTTGTCGATGAATACGATTACGAACTTATCGAGGTAGGGTTTGCATACTCGGTTCATGAGATCCATGAAGATTGCAGGGGCGTTGGTCATTCTGAAAGGCATAACAAGGAATTCGTAGTGGCCATAGCGGGTTCTGAAAGCAGTCTTAGAGATGTCCTCATCGCGAACTCTCAGCTGGTGATAACCCGATCGCAGATCAATCTTGGAATAATAGCTCGACCCTTGCAGCTGGTCGAACAGGTCGTCGATACGGGGAAGTGGATAACGATTCTTGATGGTAACCTTGTTAAGTTCGCGGTAGTCAATGCACATTCGGTATGAGCCATCTTTCTTTTTGACGAAGAGCACTGGGGCTCCCCAGGGTGATGAACTAGGACGGATAAAACCTTTGTCCAAAAGTTCTTGTAGTTGAGTAGAAAGCTCCTTGAGCTCCGCGGGGGCTAATCGATAAGGTGCACGAGCTATAGGCGCTGCTCCGGGAGCTAGCTCGATTTGAAATTCGACCTGACGGTGAGGAGGGAGTCCAGGCAGTTCCTTCGGGAATACCTCAGGATAGTCGCGTACAACTGGAAAATCTTCAATCCTGTTTTCCATTTTCTGTGTGTCGGTAATGAGTGCTAAGATAGCAGTGTGCCCTTTTCGTAGACACTTCTGGGCCTTTAAGAATGAAATGATGCCTGTGACTTCTCCGCTCTTGTCGCCTTGAACTATAAGGGGTTTGCCAGGGGGACGGGGAATACGAATAGCTTTCTCCTGGCAGAGGATTTCAGCTCGATGTTTGGATAACCAATCCATACCAATGATGACGTCGAAGCTTCCAAGAACGATGGGGAAAAGATCGATACAGAAGGTCTGACCAGACAACTCTAATTTGCAGTTACGAATTATGTGTGAGGCCTCGAGGTTTCTACCATTAGCTATTTCAACGGTGTGCTTAGAGCTCAGCGGCGTAAGAGTGAGCTTAAGTTTCTTACTAATACGTAGGGATACATAACTAGCATCTGCTCCGGAATCAAATAGCATGGAAACATAACGATCATTAAGTAGGAACTTACCCGCCACAACGTTGGGGTCATTCCTCGCTTCCCCAGCTCCAATCACAAAAGCTTTTCCTCTAGCACCATTTCCAGCATTGTTGTTATTGTTCCCAGCACCTTGATTGTTGTTGTTTTGATTCAGTTCAGGGCAATCCTTTCGTATGTGCCCCGTTGCTCCACACTTGAAGCATCCACGGTTGTTTCCTTGTTGCTGCTGTTGCTGTGGTTGTTGCTGATTCTGCCTAGCTGGGAACTGGCTTCGGCAGTCTTTGGCTTCGTGCCCCATCTTGTTGCATCGCTGACACTGACCTTTTCCACATGGCCCACTGTGATGTCGGTTACATTTGTTACACTTAGGGTGGTTTCCTCGATAGCCACCCTGTTGCTGAGGGCCCTTGTTGCTTTCAGTCTTTCTTTGTTGAACTGGGGCCTGAGTGGGGTTAGCGTCCTTTCCCTGACTTCCATCCCACTTTCGCTTGTTATCGCCAGAAGTTCCAGCAGTAGCACCGATCCTCTTGGGCAGCTTGCCCTCTTCCACAGCCTGATTGGTGAGTTTGTGAGCAAGACGAACCACGGGCTGTATGGTGTTGAGATTGGCTGAGGTCACATGGCTCCGAATTTCTGGGACCAAACCTTTGATGTACAATTCGACCCTTCGATACATAGGTTGGGACATGTTTGGGCAAAGTGCAGCATAGTCGTTGGACTGCTTAGTGTAGGTCTCAATCTCTGATCCGACCATCTTGAGCGCATAGTACTCGTTCTCGAGTTTGTGAATGTCATCCCTGTGACAGTACTCCTCTTTGATCATGTCCTTGAAATCTTCCCATGCCGTAGCATTAGCAGTTTCCAGACCAAGCATCTGAATCTGTGCTTTCCACCATGAAAGCGCGTTTCCTTCAAGCGTACCAGTTGCGTACTTAACCCAGTTAGCAGGGGGACACTCGCAGACGGCAAAGACAGCTTCGGCCTTTTCAATCCAATGCAGAAGGCCTATGGCACCCTCAGTGCCGTCGAAAGGGAGAGGCTTGCCATCCATGAAGGTTTTGAAAGTACAAACACGTGGTTGCGCAGGCGCAGGCTGACCTGTTGTGAGAAATGGAGCGAATAGGTTTAGAGGTGAAAAGACGATGTGGGGGTAGGATCTAAACATCCTATAGCAACGAGTTTACCTCCAGGGTGAGCTGCGAAAGCTGCAGCCACCGTGTTGAGCAAGTTAGCGAATTGAGCCTGAGTCATGTTAACGCTTCCTCTTCCGCGTCCACTCATTGTCTTCATAGCCAGAAAACACAGTATGAGTGTAATGTCGTAACGTAGCGAGAATGAGGTAGAAGAGAAATGTGTATCTATCTAATTGGGCACACTAGTATGTATAGTAGAGTAGTCAATATAAGATAAACAAGCAAGTAAACACAAGTCCGAGCTACGAAGTCTAGTATGTCGAGTCTTGCCCTTGGAGTGTAGTGTCGTCACGAGTCACGGGTTATAGTCTGGTTTTTCTCAAAAAGACTTCCCCTTTTTAAAACCAAGTTCACTATAACCAATGGCTCTGATACCAATCTGTCACACCCCCAAATTCCACCGGCGGAGTACCGTCCGCTTGAGGGCGTGACCGACCAGGATCCAGCCACCAATTATACTGAATAATTGAATTAATAACCAAAGTAATACTTACTAACCATACGATTAGCAAATATCAAGTTCAGAGTTTAAAGTTTTAAGCTCAAATAGTAGTAAGTAGCGGAAGCATAAGTAAAGCAGTTTTAAACATGGTTCATAGTTCATGTTTATTTAACACCCAACACAGGGGTAGACGAACACTACACATTCCCCAAGTAGCAGCTCCTCAGTCACTGGTTACCTGCAAAGCATGCAGTAAGGGGTCAACAATAATGCTGAGTGAGTTCACTAGTTGTCCAGTTTTAATTACCAAAAACTTGTTTCACCAGTTAATTTATCCGTTTATACATGCCATGGGGAGCTACCCCAAAAGTTAGCGACTAAACTGTTTTTCCAATACCGAACACTAGGTGACCGTTGCGTATCCGCAGAGTGCCCCGATGTCAATGTTCTATCATCATTGACGGATGCCTGAGTACATTAGTTCACGACCGATCCCATACCTTGGCACGGTGTGAGGTTGGTAAGACCTAAATAGCGCTATCAACTAATAACCCGTTCGCCTGGCCCCGGCGACTAATCGGTATTATGTAGTAGGGACTTTAAGTGATAGAGTTTCGTTTAGTGCCGTTTGTTGCAATCCGTATAAACAGTAATTAACTAAAAGGTTCCCAATAACAAGGGAAGAAAAGTAAGTTGTATCCCTCATAAGGGGATAGTGTTGTTTTTAGTTCCGTTTCCCAAACCACCGGGAATACATGCTTTAGGTTGTGAACTCACCTTGGGTTGCTCGGTAGATTAATTACCCGACCGATCACGTTGGTCACCACGTCCTAGCATGGTTACCAATATAGGTCAAGTTGGGGTACGAGTAAACACGTATAATCTACACATAACTAACACATAGCATGCACAACATATAATTACCCAATAAGTCATTGGGCCCGTCTAAGTTCTTTAACAGCAACAGTTAACAGTTAACACGTAGCCCACCTAAACAGTAACCAGCATGTACAGTTAATACACTTGGGCCCAATAACTAACAGTTGCGAGTCGCAACCGGATGTTTCGACTTGTCATGCTCTGGTTGCGAGTCGCAACCGGATGTTTCGACTCGTCATGCTCTGGTTGCGAGTCGTAACCGGATGTTTCGACTTGTCATGCTCTGGTTGCGAGTCGTAACCGGATGTTTCGACTTGTCATGCTCTGGTTGCGAGTCGTAACCGGATGTTTCGACTTGTCATGATTCGGTTGCGAGTCGTAACCGGATGTTTCGACTTGTCATGATTCGGTTGCGAGTCGTAACCGGGGGTTTCGAGTCGCAACCTCGGATACGTGCACAAGAATCCTTCTAGAACCTGGCGGATGTACTAACCAATACAATTCTGTTTTCATGAAATTTTGTACTAACCAATAGAATTTCTTAAACATGTTTTATTGTCTAATTCATAACAAAATCAGATCAAAACAAGCATATTTGAATATTCATATCACCTTCAAACTTGTTCTTCATATGTTCATCATATATTCATGCATATTCAACATATAATCATCATATCCTCATCCTACATAACTTTGTATTTTTCGAGCAAAAATCATAGCACATAGACTAGATACCAAAGCAACATTTCCCTTCATTTTTCTAGCATGAATCACTTGTTCAAAGCACACTAGCTTGCTCATATCTTTTAGTTATCTCAAGTCATTCATTTGGCTCATAAGCAACACACATTGTTCATTTGCATTTGATAACAATTCTATTACCTAACAAGCACATAATCAATCAAACATCCAACTAATCAAATAGTTTGTGCATCATGAACCATCATTTTAAGTCAAACAACTATAATACACTAACCGGTTGGATGGAGGGGTACAAGAAATTGATGAACCAAGTTCCGAGTGATGATCTCGAGCTAATCCGCGATGATCCGAGTCCCTTTTGTTGTCGCCGGTTCGATCCGAGAGAGGGAGAGGAGAGGAGGAGAGGGTGATGTTAGAACCTTAGGGTTTTGGGGTTTTTAGAGAGAGAGGGGGAGAGTGTGTGAGATGAGGGAGTGTGAGAGTGATGTTGCAAAAATGGTGAAAGTTGTGAGGGTTGGCCGGTTATATCTCGAGTGGGTTAGGGGCTTCCGGGTGGGCTTCTAGGTTGCATGGCCCAACCGGCCCGAGTGTTTACTGTTCACTCGAGACCGAGGGTGGTCTCGAGTCGGGTCCTTTGGGGTCTCGGCCCACTCATATAACACACATACATATATATAATATACACACATTCATCACACTTAGCACAAGGATCACATAAAATCATCGAGATAACACGCACTAACATTTAATAACGTATATCCACATAATGTTAATACAAGATATTTGCTCGGGAAAACCTAGAGTGTCACACTCAGGTAGGAAGCATATACTTCCACTTAGAGAGCATAAATCAGATTTCAAATTGTGGGTTTTGAAGTGAAATGGATGGGGTATATATAGGATTTCTAGAACCGTTAAGATCGTTCCTCGAAAACTGAGCTTTGATCTGGACCTTACATGTGTGCCCATGGTTTTCTAAAACCATGGCAGACACTAATATGGACTATGTTCATTGAATACCAGCCCATGGTTTTTCAAAACCATGGGTGAAAACCATCAACACTTCAAAATGGACTAGGTTCATTGAATCTGCCAGAAATTTCAAAAACGGTCCCTACACTTGTAAAACTTGATTTTTTGGCACTTTTAAGCCCCGTTAACCCCATTTCAAGGCTCTAAAATAAATTTAAAGTATAGGGAACTTAAAATATGCTCAAAAACATCTCGGATGTCGGTTCGTTTGGTCGTACGGTTGCGTTATTCGCTTAATTACGACGGAAGTCGTAACGAACGCAAAAACGATCCAAATTAAGCGACGAATGGAATTTTATCATGCCAAACACTAAAATAAAATATTTTAATGCTTACATAAATTTTTGGATGTCCGGATGTACTCAGAACGTAAGTTATGCGCGAAAATGCAAACTTATGCACTTTTTGACGCTTTTAGTCCCTGAATGAGCATAAAGTTTATTTTAGCATACCGAACCCCTCAAAGCCTATTTATAAGCTATGTAAAGGTTATTTAGGGTATGTTTAACTTATGATGAAGTTCCGGAATGTTCATTACTATACAAATCGGCATAGTTTCGTAGTTTGACACAAATAGTCCCTGCGATCGAACAAAGTTGATTTCGACACACCAAACCATTCAAAACCTATTTCTAAGTGATGTGAAGGTTATTTAAGGTATGTTAAGCCAATGTCACTATTCCGGAGTGTTTGTCGTGTTATACTGACTGCGTTTAAGCACCAGTTTGCGCATAACCTTCCAGAAAGCGATTTAGAGCTTGAAATTGGAATCGAATCAAATTGTAAAATCACTAAACACAATTACACATATAATAACACCGAAACACATATAATAACACCAAAGCACATTGTTTTATTAATAATCATCATTGTTTTACATCATACATCAATTACAGAACACACTTGTCACATCTGTGCCATCACAAAGTCCTCTGGAACAAGCCCTGATGCTATATATAAAATGTCGGTACGACATTGATAGTCGTGAATTATGCCCCCTGTCTAATAAACATAAAGGATTATATTCCGTTTAAACGCCAAAGATGGTTTATTTAAAAACCTAGGCAAAACATAATCAAATAAATTAATACTATCTATTGGCCTATATGGTTTATTTGCACCATGGCTATTAAATTATCAAAGTTCGACAATTCACTATATAATTAAACAAATTATTACTACTTGGTTTGTAGCCTTCAAAGCTTCACTATGGCTGACTCCTCTGAAGCTCACAATCATCCAGTTGATCAGAATAATAATGCAAGACTGAATGTAACGGGCACCAAGTTACAGGATATGATAAATACAGCCGTAAACAAAGCTGTGGACCGAGTATTAAAGGATCATAAGCGAAAGTGCGATAATACCCCAAATAAGGGTTACAAAAAGGGTAAGACCAGTTCAAACTATAACCAATCCAAGCCAAATGAGGCAAAACCCAAATGTAAAACCTGCGGGAAGAAGCACTTCGGAAAATGTTTCTATGAACAGACCATGGGATGTGGCATCTGTAAAGAGATGGATCACAAGACCCATGAATGCAAGGACTTGAAGGACGCCACATGCTATGGTTGTGGCGAGAAGGGGCACATAAAGACCCGCTGCCCAAAGAAGGCGACTAAAAGGAAATGCACTTTAGATTCACAAGCTAAGCCTTGTGGAATTTGTAATAAGGAAGGGCACAAGACCTTGGAATGCCAAGACATAAAGGACGCAACCTGCTATGGTTGCAATGAAAGGGCACATCAAAACTAATTGCCCAAATAAAACCAAGAAGCCTGGGGAGGTTAAGAAGACCAAAGCTGGGGGCTCTCAAATGAATACTCAAGAGGCCGTTCAGGATGACAATGTCACAACAGGTACTTTCCTTATCAATGACGTTTATACTAGAGTATTATTCGATTTAAGTGCAGATAAGTCTTTCGTAGACAATAGATTTTATAAACTACTAAATCTGCCTGTTAAAACTCTAAGCGTTAAGTATGAAGTAGAATTGGCCGATGGTACCTCAGAGACTGCTTCAGCAATATTAGATGGATGTTTTATATCCATTAGGAACCATTCTTTTCCGCTGTCCTTGTTTCCGTTAAAATAGAGGGACTCGATATAGTAATAGAAATGGGTTGGTCGTCCTGTAACCAAGCCCATACTTTATGTGATAAGAAGCAAGAAGTTATCAAGACTCCTTATGGTGAGCCTTTGACAATTCAAGGAGACACCAGGTGTGGATTGCCTAAGCACTTGTTGAATTTGGTATTTAACACCAAAGCTTTGAGTATGGAAAACTCAGAAGAGACAACAATAGTCGCGATGCTAGAAATGCGACAAATGTTAATGATGCATCAAATGTGGACCTCAATGTTGATGGAGTTAAACTCCAAAACTGTAATTAACGCAGCTGTTAGAAAGGCTATGAGAAAAGTCATGAAAAGGTTCAAGAAGCCAAATGTTGCTCGCTTTAAAACACATGTCGTTGCTCATGAGAAGAGCTATATTCATACTTCAAATGCGAAGAATAAACCCAACAAAAGCATATATGGCAAGGAGCCCCATTCCTTTTAGGATGTACTTAAAAGTACTTCGTCTCTTGGAAGTCAAGAGACTTCAATAGTATAAAGGGGCCATCGATTGCAGGAAATTGTTAGATGAAGTAGAAACCATTAGGTATATCAGCAGGTTCTGCTGGAACGGACACGGTGAGGTATGCATCACAGTCATTCGATGGCAATACCCTTAATTAGTGAGGACATTAATGAAGTCCACAAGAAAGACCCTCTTATACAATATGGGATGGTCCAAGCTTTAAAGACCTTATTAGAAGAACCTATTATCCGCTTCACGAAATGGAAAAAGATGGAATAAGAATTTTCTGACTCTCGCCATAAAAGTTCTAGGCTGTCGACAGTATGTTACAAATTTTGATTCATTGGCTGAGATAGTACCCTATTTAGTTTACCCAAAAATCTAAGCTTAATGCAAGTAATTATTGGTAGTTAGCATCGGCAATAAGAGGGCACATTAAGGTTTCAAAGCCTGCTTATTATAAATCCATTATGGATCTACCTCAGCTACTCACATTATATAGATTAAGAAACAACCAGTCAAGCTGAATCTGCCCTAAAATTTGTCAAAGATTCTACAGCTAAGTCTAAAAGGATTAAGAATGGAGGCGTTTAACCCTCCTGATGAATGATTAGAGGCAGTTCACATTAATAATGACACCAGATAAATCCCTTATTGTGATTTTATTGCTAGGAGTTACGTTTGGTTTCAGGTGCCGCTAAGTCTCTCATAAGACCATAAGCTTAGCAATTTTTTTAGAAATTTTCCCGTAAGAACCCTAGATAATAAGTGTAAGGTAAAACTTACAAGCGAAATCATAAGAACCATTTCTTATGTTCCTGTCAGAAACCTCTAATCGTAGAATTCTAGAAGTATCCTCTCTCTAGAAGAAGTGCGTCAGCATATATAGTTGATATCTCTTTGATCTCTATCGATTGCGAATACCAGAAGGTGTGATAAAGCGCTATATGAGGATTGGTGTATCTTAATATGTTCCATAGATTGCTTCCATGCCTAATCAGTATGGAGGTTTAATGCATGGGACCACAAAGATATCCCGATGGTCATATGGTACTAAAGTCAGCTAATGGTATTCAAAGAAGATATCCAGAATGGAAGTTTCCAAGTAAATGTCTAAAGAATTCATGGACTTGTAACATAAATGTGTCACTTATTTGACACAAGCAATGATGAATGAACTTGAGCCTGAGATTTGGAAAATCTCTGTAACCTTCTTGTATCTTGATTATCTTCTCCTAAGATTACCCTGTTTACCTCCTGAGAGGCAAGTAGAGTTAAGATTTATATTCCATTTAGGGTTGTATTATTATGAAATCCCCAAGACGGCTAGTACCATCATTGGAAGAATCGAAACCCTGATTAAGTAAGTTTTAAAATAGAGGATTCATATAGCCTAACTCAATATTCTGAGAATTCGGTATAGTTAATTAAGAAAGACGGTTCATTTTACTTATGCATTGATTACCGCAACCCTAATTAGACAACAATTAAGAATTGCCATCAGTTGCCCAGGATCGTCGATTTGTTCGACTAACGGCAAGGATTAGCTATTCCTTAAGATTAGTTTCAAGCAGTGGTTGGAATAACCATCTCACCTTAAATTAAGCTTTTCTATAATAGTTGTCATATAAGTATCAAGGCTGCTCCTTTGGAGACCTTGCATAGATGGAATGTTAAACATCTATTGTTATACAGAAGATTAGTAAGTCCAATTATCAGGATCTGAAAGTTGCCTTGGAAACAACGAATAAGATCATACAAATTCATAATCATTTGTAAGTTGCCAGTATACGGCAGAAAATCAAGGATTAATGAAAGTAGCAACCCTCCTAAGTTCTTGTTAAGGAATAAGGTTCGACAAAAGATATCACCCTGGAAGGGGGTGCCAATTTGTTAATTATCAGGCTAGTTAAGCTCTGAATATATAGAATCATTCAAGGGAAATCGAATGTATCAAGATCAAATAGCTTATAAGCCAAAACCTATTTAATGAACTTGGCGGAGCTCACAATGCATTACACACTAATGATTTAAGGACGTGTTTCACCAATAAGTCGAGAGGCATTATCACATAATGATATGCAGATTCATGAGATGATAAGAAACCGGTATCGATGGAGGATCGACAGGTTAAGAAACTCCAAAAAGAATACATGTACCTATTATAAAGGTCAACTTGGGAGCTTGGAGAGGCTCTAGATAAGCTATAGAAGTTAAGTCTATTATGTGACAAAAAGTACTTCCAGCATTTTAGCAAATCTCGAGATCAAGATTTCTTTTAAGGGGGTGAGGATGTAACACCTCGAAAAATCACGTCCATTGGTGTATTGACACGTGTAATAAACCCCAATGAAGTCAAACATTGAATTTAAGGGACTAATTTTTCGAAAAATCGAAAACTTTGATTATGAAAGGACTGGAAGTGTTAGCATACCTAAAATAAGTTTCTAAATAACCTCTCACGATATTTATATTCACAAATGAGCCACTTGTCGATCAAGTGTAGCCGTTTGCGGAATTAATTAAAAGTTTGCGCAATGAAGGGTTAAAAGCGTCAACATGTTAATTCTTACCACTGAGGGACCTTTTAACAAATCGGGAGCTTCATGATATTTGATTATACTCTCGGGAATGCCAATCATTGGCCGACTAAGGTTTTTATGCCTATAAGTAAAGTTACACGCAACTTTGCAAGTTAGAGGGACTAAAAGTGTCAATATGTTTAATTATACCTCTGAATGACATTTTAGCAAACCCGAAGCATCGTGATGTTTAATAATACTTTCAAGAATGCCTAATATGGATTAGATGAGGCTTCAATGCTATTAAATGATGAGATGCGCAAGTTCGCGCAATAGAGGGACCTAAAGCGTCAACTTTTGAATCTATGCCTTTTGGTGACCATTTAAGCGATCAAGAGCGTAGAAATAGTTAAACTCATGCTTGGGAATTCCCATTATGGGCCATTCAAGGCTTGGATATCATTAAATGACATTTCGCGCTACTTTGTGCGATTAAAGGACTATTTGCGTCAAACTGCAAAAGTATGTCGATTCGTATGTTATCGGACCTTCCGGAATATGACCATGAGTTAAACATGCCCTAATTATCCTTTATATAGCTTAGATATAGGTTTAGAGGTGTTTGGTGCGCAAAAATAAACTTTTAAGTCATGCAGGGACTAAAAGTGTCAAAAAGTGCATAGGTTTGCATTTTCGCGCATATCTTACGTTCTGGATATATCCGGACATCCAAAAATTTATGTAAGCACTAAAATATTTTATTTTAGTGATTGGCATGATAAAATTCCATTCGTCGCGTAATTTGGATCGTTTTTCGCGTCTGTCCGTGTTTCGTCGTAATTAGCCGAACAACGTGACCGTTCGACCAAGCGAACCGACATCCGGCATATGTTTGAGCATTTTTTATGTTCCCTGTGCTTAGGCATCATTGTAGAGCCTTAAAAATGGATTAACGGGCCTCAAATGTGTCGGAAATGGCATTAATCAAGTGCAGGGACCAAAAGTAACAACATTTGAAATTATGTATGAGCAGACCTGGCCTTACGGACCGTATACCAGGTCCCTTGCGGACTGTATACAGTGCCCAGTTCCAGAAAAATCATAAACTAGCTTTGGTTTTGCTCCTTGTAGCACACAATTGAATCTAGGGGCCTTTGATGGTTTAGAAATCTGGTTTCACACGTGTTTTGATCTTGTTAAACCTCCCTAACACTTGTCATGATCCTATGCATCTCCAAACACTATATAAAGGGCCTTCACCTTTCATTTCATTTCACCCATTTCTTGAGTTTTGCTCTCTAACACTCAAATCTGAGGAGCCTGATCAAGGGAACCTCCTTTTAAGTGATCTTCTGTCCCTTGGACCTTTTTGTAAGTATCCTTTCGTGCTTAGTTTAATTATTTAGCGTTTATAGCCGAAAAGTCAAGCGTTTGCGATAAACGCTTTGACTTTTAAACGTTTGAGTCATTGTTCGCAACGAACATGGCTACGTGACCGTAATTAGGTAGGTGTTAAATCCTCAAAAGGGCACCTCCTAATTACCACGTTTACTTAGTTAAATTGTCGGGTCAAATAAAAGTCAAACGGGTTAGTTTTAAATAAAATTCATAACTATTAATAAAGAAACCATAAAATCAGTTTTCTCACTTTAATAACTTGGTAAATATTAGTTGAACATGTTTAAGCATGTTCAACCCGACAATTCTAAGTATAGGCTCGGTTCGGAACCGAAAGTCGCAAAAGTTGACTTCTGCTTTGACTTTCAGTTCTGACCCAATTTAGCTTAGTTTAGATATGCCTTAGGATTCCTTTAGGACCATGTTATAGGTTAGTGTAACCTTCTGAGGTTATACAACTTGGATCCTTAGTTATCCTATTCATTGCATGTTTCCGTTATATGCTTAAATGTTGACCATTATGCCCTTTTGATCTTAAAACGAGAATTTTGAAAATGTGAGAGGACAATAATCTTTATTACTGATTTATAAACTTGTCCTTAAAATTTGACATCAGTTTGAGGTCTAGATTAGGAGTTATGCTCAATAGCGTAATTTGAAAGCTTTTTATTAATTAAACGGCGTAATTAGCATAAAGCCTATCTAAACCTAATTTTTGAAACCAAACTTTTTACCTACTGATGTAAAATAATATTTTGGGATTTTTGAAGATTTTTATTTATTTTTAAGCTGAGCATAACATAGGGTTCTAGCTTTGATTCGGTTATTGTCGGTTTTGCCCTTTTGGCCTATAAAATGAGTTTTACAAAACATTTTGACCCCAAACCTTTTGCTACTGATTTTATATGATAAATAAAATGTTTTAAGCTTTCTGGAATGATAAAAATATCAGTTTTTCTTTAAAAACCCGGAAATCGCTTAAAACCGCCTTTTTACGCGTTTTAAACGCATAGTATGTATTAAAACTATTTTAAATATATTTGACTTGATACCTACTGATATTTTTAGTAAGTTTTTTATATTCTAACAGTAAGCAAAGGTTTTAAACTCAGATTTCCAGTTTTGACCTTTTAGGCTTAAGTGAAATTACCAAAATGTCCCTACGGTGCATAGTTTAGTTATAAATGATAAATTTCACATATATACAATACCCTACTGTTATGACTTATAAAAATAACCATTTTTTACTGATAATATCAGACCTAAAACTCAGATTAATATTTAGACTCTCTTATAACCTTTAAAATGACCAAAATACCCCTACGGGGCATAAATTGGTTTTAAATTCGTTTTGGGCATAATGGAAGGTATCCTACTGATATCACAACATATTAAAGACATATTAACTTAGGAAACCTGTTTATGACTCTTGTGGTTACCCATTACGCACTTTTCGCGTTCGGATCGGCTTATGTGACTAGTTTGCATAAATTAGCCGAAATGGGTCAAACCTTATCATTTTTATCTCAAAATCCAGAATGTGTTTAGTTTACCCTCATTACACAAGTATACACGCTTGTAGGGTCTAAACCACATTCTAATCCGTTCTTCGCTTAATCATGCGTTTGAACCGTATCCTACTTTAAAACTAACCGATCTAAGCATGGGCTTAATTAAGACCCGTTAGGAATCTAATAGATTATCAAAAACCTTCGTTCCAGATTAAGAGCCCTAGTAAAAGTACTTGCGCTTGCTGATTAGGATATACGGCTGAGTATAAATTGCAAATTTTTTAGCTCAGGTAAATACTCTTAACTTATTTTCACTATACGGGCTTGGGGTACGGTATATAAAATACCGCTTGGTCGGACGTTGAATTGTTAATCATGATAAGGTTAATGCATTGAGATAACCCGTTTAAATTTTTTTGTTTGCTTAAAACCTTTGGGGGGTTAATGACCATGTCCCGGATATCCTTGGCATCATTCATGAAATGGCCACGACCTAAGCACGGGGTGTAGGCGTACACCTGATAGTTGCATATGCAAAAACTGGTAATCCACTTAAAGGAATCAACCTTGTGGGCATTATACCTGTGGTGTGTCTATTAATCTTTAACCCGGTATACAGACCGGGCTACTGAACGTATAACAAACATGTAATTCTTTTACAAGTTTATATATAAATAATTATCCAAGTTATAAAAAGTTTTGTGCCATGAGCATACAAATAAATTTTCTAAAAACATTTTCAAAATGAATCAGTTAATTGTATTTACCAGTGTAAACTGACGTATTTTTCCAAAAAGATTAAGTGACAGGTCCTGTACGTAATTGGCTGGGAGCTCAGGGCGTTAATAGGGAATCTCGCAAGTTCTAGATGCCTAAAGTCTGTTGAACAATGTTATATTTCTGTTTTAAGATCCGCCTGTGGATCCAACTTACATTCCGTTGTAATATTTGATATTACTTTTGAATCGGATTGTAATATATTTATCTTTTGCTTCCGTTGTGCATTTAAATTGTGTTGTTTGTCTATGATGATATCAACCACGTCACGATACTCCCCACCGGGCCCACCGGTAATACGTGGAAATATCGGGGTGTGACAGTTATCTTGGATCCCTGCATACTATTGAATGGAGCCTATGTCTGGTCTTATGCAAACGACATCCAGGTCGGAGAGTGAGAATCATTTTTTTGGTCAAGTGTGCAATTCGAAAGCTACTCTTGTTGAGTTCATGACGCATTATGAGACTGCAATAGAAGCACAACGTTACACACATCGTAAAAATGATCATGAATCTCGATACAAAAGACCCCAGTTGAAGAGTAGTTACAAAGTGCTAGAAGGGCAAGCTGTTGATATATACACAAAAAGTATTTTTTGTGACGTTCAAGCTGAGTTTATTGGAGTTGCGGATTGCATAAATCAACATTACGAAGATCAGCCTGATGGGTTTGTTAAGTTTTATGTAAATGACTTCCAACAACTTTGTACATTGTTGGATCGACGTGTGACCCTAAACAGTCCGTATGAGTAGTTCATCATCAAGTACAAAGGCAGAATCAATGTAAAAGATGTCAACACAGCTTGTTTCTTCCTAATTATCCTTTTATTGATCAATCCTAAGCTTTTTACACGTTCAAATGACAAACGGACAGCACCTCGACTCAGAGCATATGATCAGATTCCCGTTTCAAATGACAACAGCACACACATATATATAGTGATGAGATTTCGCTTGAACATGCAACATGTTGGTTTCAAGCGAAATCACATGTGTTGATTTCGCTTGAACTGCACCATGACACTTTCAAGCGGAATCACCCACTTTAACATGTTCTAACCCTAATTTCAACTCTGTTGTGTGCTCGTTTATCCTATCTAGACATAAGACTCGATTAACACGAAGTTAACAGACACTGGATGCACCAACAGACTCCCCCTTGGATGTTGACGAAGTCTTCGGCGTCGAGTCTTTAGTCTTTGTCTCTTTCCAATCTGTCTTGACATAGTAAAAACTTCCTTCAATTTTTTATCTTCAAACTTTAATCTTCAATCTCCCCTTTGAGTGTTGATCCAGAATTTTGACTTCCCCTTTCGAAGACTCCCCCTCTCGATAAGCTAGGGCTTGAATTCTGGTTCAAATTTTGAAATTTTCTTTGCCATGGGGATTCCTGTTACCTGCATATACTCTACCCAAATATAAGATATATGACAATAACAGTTTCAATCCAATCTTACCATTCAACCTTATTTGTTAGAATTTGTCAGAATTAGAAATCCACTTAAGTATTCAGGTCCAAGTTAATGACCCTGATTACTCAATTTATTTACCAAGTCCAACTTAATGACCATGGTTGAACAGAGATAAATCACACTGACATTTAGTTCAATTTTTTTTCTGAAAATTTACAAGTTTCAAGTTAATGAACTTGCGTTAACTTTTCAACTTTCACAAACTTATCATGTTTTAGCTCCAAACTCATCATTCAGCCCAGAAACTTCCTGCATCTGCTTTGATTCGAATCTGAAGATCAACTCTCCACTTTGGTTTGTCGGAAAATAAAGCAGAAATGAAAAATCTTTTTGAATTTTTAATAAAGTTTCTAAACTAGAAATGAAATACAGAAATAAAATACAATGAATGTAAACTATTTACAAACATATTTTTGATTGAGTGTGTTAGGGAATCATATCAGCTATTCGACAAGTCACAAGTACCATTAAGCTTTAATTACATACTCAGAATTAAACAATTCGCTTAGATTGTTGATATACTGATCCACTTAAACTCTCACACAATTTTCAATCTGTTCAGGATACGGATTAGATGTTTTAGAGACTTAAACTTACTCATGTGTCCCACCTCTTGAATATACTCTCGTATCCAAATCCCAATATTCAGTCTTACAGGTGAGTATACCATAGATGATATCTGTAAAGGGTTAAATTGCGAAACCGTGAGAGCTTAGGTCAGAACTTCCGTTCAGCAGAGAGATGACGGTTCGACTTTAGTGGGTCCCCTTTAGAGGATCTTTTTTACAACAGCATTGATTAGCAATTTTATTGTCTCATCATTTTATGCTGAGGGCGGCGCTGTATTTCAAGCAATGCATAAAGTATTATTCAGGGACTAGGCCATTGCTTCCGCATTATCAGAAGTCCCGGAATAATACCCCAGATATCACTGAGTATAAAGACCTAGTATCTCAGAAAGAGGGATCTTTCAAACGAGATTTCAGGGGTTACCTATATATCCAAGTAGTGTTCCCCATGAAATAAGTAAGTAAAGATTTAGGTTTATATCCCGAACAAACCTACTAAATGTGCAAAAACCTATCGGCACATCATCAGCGAGACTGTTTAAAACCTTTTTTAAACATTTCATATCTTTAGCATACCGTAACTGTCAAGCCGATGTACTATCATTTTCCCTTTTTACACAAGCTCTTTTCTGATTTTCTATTGTTTTTGGATTTTGAAAGTATCTCATGTTTTTGTATTTTTGTCATTTTTTACTGTTTTTGTATTTTCTGAAAATATTAACCTATACTCTCCCCCTAAATACCAAAACAAGTAAAAAAATCGACAAACCATTGCAGATTGCTTCTCAACATCATCATCTACAATAGTACCTGCATCAACGCCAAGAATCTCCTCCAACACCGATAAAAGCTTCATACCGTTCAATTTTAGCAAATATTGAAAACGAGTTTTATCAAACGCTTTGGTATGTAAATCAGCTTTTTGTTCATCAGTGTGGATTTTCTCAATTCGTATCAACTTCTTCTCGAAACAATCTCTGATGAAGTGATGACGAATTTCAATGTGTTTCGTTTTAGCGTGATGAACTGGATTTTTAGTAATGTTAATCGCTGCCTCATTATCAACAAAGATAGGGGTGTTTAGAAATTGCAAACCGTAGTCGCGCATCTGTTGCTGGATCCACAAGATCTGAGAGCAGCAGCTACTAACAGATACATACTCCGCTTCACATGTGGATAAAGACACAGAGGTCTGCTTTTTGCATTGCCAGGTGACCAATCGTGATCCAAAGAACTGGCATCCCGCTGTTGTTGATTTAGCGTTGACTTTGCAGTATCCGAAATCAGAATTGGAATACCCTTCGAGCATGAAATCGCCTTCTCTTGGATACCACAACCCCAATGATGGAGTTCCTTTAAGGTAGCGTAATATCCTTTTAACAATAACCATGTGCGAAGCTCTCGGGTTAGATTGAAATCTTGCTGCGAGGCAGGTTGGGTACATAATATCGGGTCTTGAAGCTGTCAAATACATCAGCGATCCGATCATGGAACGGTACAACGTTTCATCCACCTTCTCTCCGGTGAGATCAGGGTTTATCCCATGGTTCGTCGCTAATGGTGTGGAAGCTGGAGTAGAACCTGACATCCTGAATTTCTCCAAGATATCATGAGCGTACTTCGTTTGATGTATGAAAATTCCCTTAGACGGTTGATCAACCTGTAGTCCCAAGAAAAATTTCATCTCACCCATCGATGACATTTCGAATTTCTGCTTCAAAACTTGTTCAAAATCTTTACACAGATTCTCATTTGTTGACCCAAATATGATGTCGTCCACGTATATCTGAACAATCAGAAGATGTCCGTCGACCTCTTTGGTGAAGAGAGTGGCATCCACTTTTCCACGAATGAAGCTGTTGGCTAGCAGGTGTTGAGACAATGTCTCATACCAAGCTCTCGGGGCCTGGTGTAAACCATACAGCGCTTTGTCTAGCAAATAGACCTTGTCTTTGTGGATTGGATCGGTAAAGCCCGGTGGCTGTCCGACATATACCTCCTCTTTTACCTTCCCATAGAGAAACGCCGATTTAACATCCAACTGATAAACTTTGAAATTTTTCCAAGATGCAAATGCTAGGAAGATTCTGATCGCTTCTAGTCGAGTAACCGGAGCATATACTTCAGTAAAATATATCCCCTCTTGCTGACTGAAACCCTGGACTACGAGTCGAGCTTTATTACGAATAATAACCCCTCGATCATCTCTCTTGCACTTGAACACCCACTTGGTGTTTATCTTCCTCTGACCATCAGGCAAGTCTACTAACTTCCACACTCCTAACTTCTCAAACTGACTCAACTCTTCTTGCATAGCATTGACCCAAGAATCTTCAGTTAGCGCCTCTTTATAAGTTCGCGGTTCGATCTGCGAAATAAAACAACTTAGTGAAAACTCAGTTTGTAAAGGTGCTACTATAGAATAAAAACAAGTAAGGCCTTGGTCACTTTGACGTCTAGTGTGAACGCCTGATTGCAATTCTCCAATGATCAGTTCTTCTGGATGGTATGAAAGAGTTCTTGGCATCACCTCGCCTGAAACATCTACCTCGCCTTCCAGATTAGTAACATTCTGATTTGCATCTTGATCACCGACAGGGTTTGTTTGACTTGAAATCTGAATTTGCTCCCCCTCAGAATCTGAATCACCACGATCAAATACTGGTCTGTTCTCAGATTCTTGATTATCATTCTGTGCCGTCTGATTATCATGAGCAACTTCATTTTGTTGAATATCATCACGTTCTCCAGCATTACTTAGACCTGCTTCATCATCGTTCGAAGCTTGTCTTTTTCGACTAAAAGTTTCTGCTGGGAATCTCTCCTGCGATTCTTCATACTCTCTTAGAATATCCAACTCGTCAAAGAAATCTTCTTCTTCCTTTTCTTCTTCCATGTCAAACGAATCCCACAAAGTGTCATAATGAAAACGCCATGAATCTCCAGGATTCTGTGGTGGCATTGTGTAACCTTGACACTCAACATTGTGTGCTTCAATAATCCGCTTCAAGCTTGGAACAAAGACTCGTTTCAATGGACTTGTATAACCCACAAAAATTCCTTCAATGCTCTTTGCACCAAACTTTCCAAAAGGCTTTAGAACTGTGCAGGGTGACCTAAACGGTTCTAAATACTTCAGATTCGGCTTACGGTTATTGATCAGCTCAAAACACGTCTTATTGAATTTTTTAACAGTGAGAACCCGATTGAGTGTATAGCATGCGGCGGATACTGCTTATGCCCAAAAATTGACTGGTAGCTTTGAATCAGCAAGCATCGTCCTAGCCGTTTCAATTAGCGTCCTGTTCTTTCTTTCAGCTACTCCATTCTGTTGCAGAGTGTAAGGAGCACTAAATTCATGCAATATGCCTCTTTCATCACAATATTCTTCCATCTTGTTATTCTTGAACTCAGTACCATTATCACTTCTGATTCTTTTGATACGCCTTTGGTACAAATTTTCAATTTTTCTGAAAAACGCCATTAAACGATCAAACGTCTCATCTTTCGTTTTCAGAAACGAAACCCATGAAAACCTTGAAAAATCATCCGTGACAACCAAACAATAGTAATCACCAGTGATGCTTTTGACGCTCACTGGACCAAAAAGATCCATATGAAGTCTCTCTAAAGGTCTTGATACTGAATTGACTTTCTTTTTAGGATGTTATTTTTTCTTCTGCTTGCCTTTGATGCAGCTAATGCACTCTCCCTCAAGATGAAAACCTTTGACATGAACACCAATAACCAAATCATTGTGCACCAAGTGATTCATTTTTCTAAGATGTATATGACCCATCTTCCGGTGCCACAATTGCGATTCCTTCTCAGTTGCTTTTGACATAAAACAGTGTGCTTGACCCGTGGTTGTAGTAGCTACGCTCATGTCCAACACGTACAGATCATTCACTCTAGGTGCCCTCATGATAATCCATTCTTCAGGGATAACAAAACCTGGTTTCAAGATCAAACATTCTTTATCAGTAAAGTGAGTGGTATACATACGATCACAAATCTGAGATATGCTCAGAAGATTGTTTTCAAGCTCGGCGATGTAGTTAACTCTTTCAAACGTTACAATCCCATTGGATAACGCTCCTTCTCCAACTATCCTACCACCTTGATTGCCTGCGAAACCTACATAACCACCATTGAAATTTCTAACATCGTACAGCAGGGCTGTTTTCCCTGTCATGTGCCGAGAAGCTCCACTATCCATAATCCATCGTGAAACAGATCTTGGAAGCTCCTGCACACATTAGAAATATGATTAGCTGAAATAAGCTGCCCAAGCCTCATCAGACTCAGGTAACTTAACTTCATCTACACACTTTACAACCGATTTAAGAGGTGGAAAGTTTTTATCATTCATTTCCAATTTGTTATCAATATCCTCTTTTATGTCAACTTTATCCTCTTTTTCCAATGAAACATTCTTCTTAACAAAATCTTCATAAGAAATTGGAATGTTTTCTTTTCTGTTTTCGTTTTGAAGAATCTTTTTAGGAACAACTTTCTTCTCTTGTGGAGGTGAAACTTGTTTCTCTGATTTTGGTTTCCATGTTTGTTGAGATGAAGCAACCCGTTTGTAAAACTTGTCATTTTTAGTTACTACATTTTTAACAAGTTCAGTTTTAATTTTGATGTGGTAACTAAAAATGTTCAAGCGAAATCTCATCACTATATATATGTGTGTGCTGTTGTCATTTGAAACGGGAATCTGATCATATGCTCTGAGTCGAGGTGCTGTCCGTTTGTCATTTGAACGTGTAAAAAGCTCAGGATTGATCAATAAAAGGATGATTAGGAAGAAACAAGCTGTGTTGACATCTTTTACATTGATTCCGCCTTTGTACTTGATGATGAACTACTCATACTGACTGTTTAGGGTCACATGTCGATCCAACAAGTGGTATCAGAGCGCAGGATGAGGAGTTCATACCAATTCAGCTTGATTTTACCGGATTCTCATACTTCTACTTATTCTTTTCTGATTTGAACGAAATTTCACGGTTGAAATGGCTTAAAACTCACATATATCAAGCGAAACATAGTTCTAACTAATCCTTGAAAGTATTGGACCTTAATTCGAACGAATTTTGATAAAAAAAAAACTTGTAATTTCGCTTGAAAAACTAATCGAATTGCAGATCTCATCTTGTTTCCGTTTGAAATATATTGTCTGATTTCGCATGAAAATCAGATTTCGCTTGAAAATTCAAGCGAAATAAGTGATTTCGCTTCAAGTGACCTGATTTCGCTTGAACTTGAATTGCTATTCCACTTGAAAAGCATATTTCGCTTGTAAAGCTGATTTCGCTTGAGAGCTTATTCCGCTTGACCCTTTACAGATATTATCTGTGGTATACTCACCTGTAAGACTGAATATTGGGATTTGGATACAAGAGTATATTCAAGAGGTGGGACACATGAGTAAGTTTAAGTCTCTAAAACATCTAATCCGTATCCTGAACAGATTGAAAATTGTGTGAGAATTTAAGTGGTATCAGAGCACAGGACGAGGAGTTCATACCAATTCAGCTTGATTTTACTGGATTCTCTTACTTCTACTCATTCTTTTCTGATTTGGACATAATTCTACGGTTGAAATGGCCTGATTTTGACATATATCAAGCGAAACATAGTGTTAACTAATCCTTGAAAGATTTGGACATTAATTCGAACAAAATCTGATAAAATCTTGTGATTTCGCTTGAAAATTGTTCGAACATAGCTGATGTCATCGTATTCCGCTTGAACTTACACGTGATTTCGCTTGAAACTTCTGCTGATTTCGCTTGAAATTAGCTTCTTTTGTCTGATTTCGCTTGAATTCAGATTTCGCTTGAAAGTTCAAGCGAAATAAGCTATTTCGCTTCAAGTGACCTGATTTCGCTTGAATTTGAATTGCTATTCCGCTTGAAAAGCATATTTCACTTGTAAAGCTGATTTTGCTTGAGAGCTTATTCCGCTTGAATCTGTATTTTTCAAAATCAAGAACTTTCTAAGTGTTTGTTGATCATTTCAGGTACGTAAAGATGGATGATTTCAATCCGTTTTGTGATATTTTTGCCTTTGCTGGAAATGGTGGAGATGATACTTTAAACGACACATTGAACAACACAAATGAGAAAGCCCCTAGTGCGAGAAGGACTCTTTCGGATACGATGAGTGTTGAGAGTGCCTATGGGACATACAATAAACCCCCAAAACTTACGGCGGTCGAAGATTACAACCAGTGGGCTACAAGATTTGATGAGTGGCTTCAAGCTTTTGCATATCAAAGCTGGAAAAGTTTAAAGAATGGTTACATTAGAGGAGAAAATTTTGGTGAAAGTTTGACAGAAACTGATGATATTGAAAGATATATTGCTGAACAAAAGTGCATCGCGTTGATTCATCAGTCTGTGAGAGATGATATAATTTCGTTGATTGAATATGTAAATTCAAAAGATCTTTGGGAGAAACTGAGGGTAAAATGTGTAGGAAGTGCTGAGATAGTCAAAAACAAAACGAAACTGTTAAGAAAAGAGTTTGATTTGTTTGGTTGTTTAAAGAACGAGTCTGTATCCAAGATGATTCAGAGATTTGGGCATATGAAATTGGAGCTAGCAAGACACAACATTGTATATACTCAAGAAGATTTGGTTGATAAATTGTTCGACTCGCTACCAAATGAACAAGATTGGCAGTACTTTGCATTAATGCTGAAGAATACAATCAAATCTGAAGATTTGATAGTGGATCGGCTTATCGAAAGACTGGAGAGTCACGAGTTGGAGATCAAGAAATCTAACAAAGTCAACAACACATCTTATCAGCAGAATGTGGAGTTGTACTACAGAGGAAATCTTCCAAAGACTGGTTCTCTAAGAACAGCATTTTCTGCAGAGAGTTTAAATAATGTGAATTAAGAAACTTCTCACAGTGGTTTTCATAGTGGATCTTCTTCAACAAATTCAAACCAATCTGCATCAAAGAATCTGTTCCAATGTAATATTGTTGTAGATCTGAAGAACGCTCAAAATTTCAGTGAAGAGGCAGTAAAACAACAGATGGTGTTCTTAGCATCGGTGTTAGAATCGTATGAGAGCCTTGTGGCGGGAAAGATTGGAAACACTAACCTGACTAAGGAGGACTATGATCAAATAGATCCTGAAGAGATGGAACTGATCGATATCAGGTGGTGTATGGCCAGTACAGTTCGACGAGCACAAAGGTTTATGGAGATTACGGGCAGACATTCTATCGGAGGGCCGTCCACAAAACTTGGCTTTGACAAATCAAAAGTCACGTGCTTCCGATGAAAAAAGGACACTTTAAACGTGAGTGTCGTAATGCTCCTGCTGATGATACTGCAAATCCATTCCGTGAAGATTACTACAAAATAGCGATCTACCATCAAAATAAATCTGAACCCCACAGAATGAAGCAGTTTGAAGATACCCCCAAAGAAAAATCAAGAACTCTTGCTGTCATTCATGATGATGAGGGATACGATTGGAGTGATGTGCTACCGGAGGAAGATGCAGTAGGATACGCTTTTGTAGCAAAAGAAGTTCCTTTCAAAGACACTAGATCTGAAGAACATAAATATCTCGCAAGAAAGCAAAGAGATGGGATGCTGATAGAGAATGTTACCTTGATCCTCAAGGAAACATTGCTATTGATACGAAAACTCTTAGTATAGAAGCTTTCATTGAGGAATTCAAAGCAGAAGAAGATGCTAGACAGAGAGAATGGTGAGGAGGAGGAGAATCTGATGAGAAAGAGAAAGAGACAGCAAAAGAACAGCAGTCTAAGAAGATTGATGATGGGATTATTGATACTTCGCAAGAATTTACTGCTGAAAACTTAGGAAAGAAGGCTGACAAAGTGCTTGCTGCAAAGGAACTTGAGGTAGACTCTAAGTCTGAAACTGAGTCTAAAAGCAAGGTCAGTTCAACAAGTGAGACAGGTAAGAAAGTCAAAGGTGATGGTGACTGCAAAAGTTGCATGAAAAACTGCAAGTTTTGTAGTACACTCACTTACCTTAGTGATACAAAGGCTGTAGAACTGACAACAAGAGTCAGAAAGGTTGAAGATCAGATTCAAGATCGTGATAAAATGCTAAAAGCTTCAAATGATCGAGCTAAAAATTTAACTGAGAAAATTGAAAATGATAAAATTGAAGTAGAAAGAATTAAGAAAGAAAATGAAAAATTGATTCTTAAAAATCGTCAACTCTCAGAAAATTTTGAAAAATTAAAATGAACGGTAAAGGATTCTGATGAAAGAAACGGTAAAACCAATAAAGAAAATGAGCATTTAACTGTCGTTCTTAGACACAAAGAAGAGCAAATCAACCAACAACTGGATGAGATTGCTAAATTGAAGCTTCGGTTTGAAGAAGCTAAGATTGAGAATGAGCGCATTAATCTGAAATTAACCAGTTACAGCTCCGCAAGCTTTGTTTTACAACACATTGTTCCTAAACCCATTGGGAAAAACAAAGCAGGCGAAGATGTTTACTCGGATGGAACTGGGGTTGGGTTTCATCAGGTTCCACCGCCAGTGTTAAACAATTTCTCAAAGAAAAAGTCCGGGTTGGTTAATGATGAAGATGAAACGAATGAAATAAAACTTCCAGAGTCAATTGATGTTACATTTTCTTCATCTGATGATAGTGTTCAAACTGATATTGTGAAAGGCATGGCTGAAAGTGTTTTGAAGTCTGATAGTGATTCAGTTGAGGATGAAGAATGTTTTCTGAACAATTACATTTCGAAACCAAAATCCAAAAACAACTTAAATGAAGAATCTACTTTTGTCATGTACAAGATGTCGGGATCGGATAAGTTGTATTCGGATTATGAGTTTCCTCTGGAGAATGTTAACATGAACAAGTTGAAAAATGTTTTCAAACTGATTGAAATTGATTTGTCTGAAGTAGAAGGTTTGAATCAGACAAAGAGGCAAATGAATTTTGAAAAAGATAAAGCTTACTACAAGAAACCTGTTGTTACACCGTGTTTTTATAACAAAAATCGAAACAGATGGTCGGGTGGTTATCAGGGTGGTAAGAATTATCAAAGGAAAAATGTTCAAAACAAGAAGTTTGCTGAGAAAAAGGTGTTTGTGAACAGTTCAAGTTCACTTTCTGATGAGGAATCTGAATTTTTTTCAAAATCAAACAAAGAGTTCTTTGAGAAGAAAGCATCGCAGCCTCAGTCTGAAGGCACAAGTCGGGTAGTTGACACCCGAACATGCTTCAAATGCAATCAAGTTGGACATATCGCACGAAAGTGTACCAACTTGAAGCCTAAGACTGAAGTTGTAATGAATTCAAGAAAGAAAGATGATGTGAAGGGAAAAGTTCCATTGGTTGTTGAGAAAAAGGTTTTGAAAAATGACAACAGCACACACATATATATAGTGATGAGATTTCGCTTGAACATGCAACATGTTGGTTTCAAGCGAAATCACATGTGTTGATTTCGCTTGAACTGCACCATGACACTTTCAAGCGGAATCACCCACTTTAACATGTTCTAACCCTAATTTCAACTCTGTTGTGTGCTCGCTTATCCTATCTAGACATAAGACTCGATTAAGACGAAGTTAACAGACACTGGATGCACCAACATGAGATATTTCAAAATCCAAAAACAATAGAAAACTCAAAAAGAGTTTGTGTAAAAAGGGAAAATGATAGTACATCGGCTTGACAGTTACAGTATGCTAAAGATATGTAATGTTTAAAAAGTTTTAAACAGTCTCGCTGATGATGTGCCGATAGGTTTTTGCACATTTAGTAGGTTTGTTTGGGATATAAACCTAAATCTTTACTTACTTATTTCATGGGGATCACTACTTGGATATATAGGTAACCCCTGAAATCTCGTTTGAAAGATCCCTCTTTCTGAGATACTAGGTCTTTATACTCAGTGATATCTGGGGTATTATTCCGGGACTTCTGATAATGCGGAAGCAATGGCCTAGTCCCCGAATAATACTTTCTGCATTGCTTGAAATATAGCGCCGCCCTCAGCATAAAATGATGAGACAATAAAATTGCTAATCAATGTTGTTGTAAAAAAGATCCTCTAAAGGGGACCCACTAAAGTCGAACCGTCATCTCTCTGCTGAACGGAAGTTCTGACCTGAGCTCTCACGGTTTCGCAATTTAACCCTTTACAGATATCATCTGTGGTATACTCACCTGTAAGACTGAATATTGGGATTTGGATACAAGAGTATATTCAAGAGGTGGGACACATGAGTAAGTTTAAGTCTCTAAAACATCTAATCCGCATCCTGAACAGATTGAAAATTGTGTGAGAATTTAAGTGGTATCAGAGCACAGGACGAGGAGTTCATACCAATTCAGCTTGATTTTACTGTATTCTCTTACTTCTACTCATTCTTTTCTGATTTGGACATAATTCTACGGTTGAAATGGCCTGATTTTGACATATATCAAGCGAAACATAGTGTTAACTAATCCTTGAAAGATTTGGACATTAATTCGAACAAAATCTGATAAAATCTTGTGATTTCGCTTGAAAATTGTTCGAACATAGCTGATGTCATCGTATTCCGCTTGAACTTACACGTGATTTCGCTTGAAACTTCTGCTGATTTCGCTTGAAATTAGCTTCTTTTGTCTGATTTCGCTTGAATTCAGATTTCGCTTGAAAGTTCAAGCGAAATAAGCTATTTCGCTTCAAGTGACCTGATTTCGCTTGAATTTGAATTGCTATTCCGCTTGAAAAGCATATTTCGCTTGTAAAGCTGATTTTTCTTGAGAGCTTATTCCGCTTGAATCTGTATTTTTCAAAATCAAGAACTTTCTAAGTGTTTGTTGATCATTTCAGGTACGTAAAGATGGATGATTTCAATCCGTTTTGTGATATTTTTGCCTTTGCTGGAAATGGTGGAGATGATACTTCAAACGACACATCGAACAACACAAATGAGAAAGCCCCTAGTGCGAGAAAGACTCTTTCGGATACGATGAGTGTTGAGAGTGCCTATGGGACATACAATAAACCCCCAAAACTTACGGCGGTCAAAGATTACAACCAGTGGGCTACAAGATTTGATGAGTGGCTTCAAGCTTTTGCATATCAAAGCTGGAAAAGTTTAAAGAATGGTTACATTAGAGGAGAAAATTTTGGTGAAAGTTTGACAGATACTGATGATATTGAAAGATATATTGCTGAACAAAAGTGCATCGCGTTGATTCATCAGTCTGTGAGAGATGATATAATTTCGTTGATTGAATATGTAAATTCAAAAGATCTTTGGGAGAAACTGAGGGTAAAATGTGTAGGAAGTGCTGAGATAGTCAAAAACAAAAAGAAACTGTTAGGAAAAGAGTTTGATTTGTTTGGTTGTTTAAAGAACGAGTCTTTATCCAAGATGATTCAGAGATTTGGGCATATGAAATTGGAGCTAGCAAGACACAACATTGTATATACTCAAGAAGAGTTGGTTGATAAATTGTTCGACTCGCTACCAAATGAACAAGATTGGCAGTACTTTGCATTAATGCTGAAGAATACAATCAAATCTGAAGATTTGATAGTGGATCGGCTTATCGAAAGACTGGAGAGTCACGAGTTGGAGATCAAGAAATCTAACAAAGTCAACAACACATCTTATCAGCAGAATGTGGAGTTGTACTACAGAGGAAATCTTCCAAAGACTGGTTCTCCAAGAACAGCATTTTCTGCAGAGAGTTTAAATAATGTGAATTAAGAAACTCCTCATAGTGGTTTTCATAGTGGATCTTCTTCAACAAATTCAAGCCAATCTGCATCAAAGAATCTGTTCCAATGTAATATTGTTGTAGATCTGAAGAACGCTCAAAATTTCAGTGAAGAGTCAGCAAAACAACAGATGGTGTTCTTAGCATCGGTGTTAGAATCGTATGAGAGCCTTGTGGCGGGCAAGATTGGAAACACTAACCTGACTAAGGAGGACTATGATCAAATAGATCCTGAAGAGAGGGAATCTGATCATATGCTCTAAGTCGAGGTGCTGTCCGTTTGTCATTTGAACGTGTAAAAAGCTCAGGATTGATCAATAAAAGGATAATTAGGAAGAAACAAGCTGTGTTGACATCTTTTACATTGATTCCGCCTTTGTACTTGATGATGAACTACTCATACTGACTGTTATTTGAGGTAAATAATGGCGTTTTAGTTTTTATGGCGTTTTCTATTAATGGCGTTTTATCATATGCAATGTGTTCTTTTCTTTTTTAGACAAGCATTATATGCATGGCGTTATAGAGATATTGTTTTTGGCGTTTTTCAGGTATTGTTCCGTAAGTCTGATTGCACATGCAGTTGCTCATGCAGACGTTTTAAACAGTTTGGTTTGCTATGTATAGTAGACATATATTATATGTTTTGAGACTTATGGACATTAGGGAATTTCCAAAACAATACATTCTGAATAGATGGCGCAAAGAGGCCTCCCCAACCTGCTCTCCTGAATTCTCAATTAATCGTGAATATATGACCGAGCTTGATCCTGATGTGCAAAGTATGATGCGAGATGTTATTTATTCAACCGTATACACTTTGAACCGTTTATCTGGTAATAAAGAGGAGCTATCCTTATATAAGGATCATGTTCAATCTTATATGAAGAAGGTTCAAGATATGCAGATTGTTGCTCCTCCCGCCAGTTCTAGGGATAGATTTGCCGAGATAACTGGTCAATATAAAAATGACAAGAATCCGATAAGAGTCCCTGTAGGTTATAAATCCAAAGGTTCTGGTTCTCGGAAGCGCCTGAAATCTAAACAGGAGATAACAGTTGACAAAAAGAAATCAAAGTCGAAACCCGGGGCCAAAGAAAGACAGTGTCAGAACTGCAAAGCCTATGGACACTACGCATCAACATGCAAACAGGCCGTAATTAAAAGAAGATCGACAAGGTCTTCGAGAGCCAGTGAAGAGTAGTTTGGCGTTTTGTATTTGTCATTCTTACAGAACACGTAAAGTTGTCTTTGAGAGCCAGTGTAGAGTACTTTGCCGTTTTTTTATTTCAATGTTATAGAACACAGACATTTCTCAGTTTGGCTTTTTTTTTTTTTTTTGCATGTTTTTTCTTTTTCTATCTCTTTGTTCATAACATGCTACTTCGAAGTTAAATAACAAACAATATAAGATTGGGCAAGGAAATCAAACGTAAAAAAAAAACAATAATGCCACTAAATAAAACTTCCATAAACTTCTATTTTTTGGTCGTGCTAAACTAAATAATGTTTTGCTGAACGAAATGGATAACATTGTTAATCCTCAGTCAAGAAAGATGTGTAACAATGTTATCCATCCTGTTTAGCTAAACTTTATAGAGAACAAAAACAGAATCTCCATGAAATGGCTTTTTTGAAGTTTTGTGGTTTTTGTATATTTTGGCGTTTATATTGAGGATCTTGCTCATTTCATAGAGTGAAAGTTTATTGAGAAAATTGTGTATATCAAAGAAACATGGATTTGAATCTTTGATATTTTGGTTTTTTTGGCGTTTATAAGATGAATGGTGTAGAGGAAAATATAGGTTTTTGTGGTTTTGGTTTGGATTTTAGTAATTCTGAGAGTTTGTTTATATAGGAAGGTTGTGGCGCATATTTTAGGCCCGATTTTTATTGCAGTAAATGCTAGTAATAAAGTTACGTCGTTTTAGTACTGTTTGTTCAGCTTTATCGGTTAAAAACAAAGTTTGGCGTTTTATATCTATGGCGTTTTATTATGATGAAGTGTGCTATGTGTGTTGAGCCGGGTTTTAATAGCGTGAGTTTGGCGTTTTATGTTAAGTCAAAAGACCCTTTTACCCTTAATGAAGCGCGCCAGATTAATAAAAGTGATTTTATTTACGAAAATGCCACCGCGTTATCTAGTCTATAGATTGTTTTGATCTGACGATTCATGAGCGTTCTCTCCGTTCTCACACTTTAGAGCGTTTTCTCTAAATCCCGACCGTATGTATATATATATATATATATATATATATATTACTGTCACAAAATGGATAGCAATTACACACAATAAGGCAATCACAACACAATTAAGTCAACACATATAGCCAAAATCGTCGACCTTGCGACATTCATATAATATTATGCATCAATAAACAACATCTATTTTACAGATACGTTATTTTAATATTATTATACATTATATTATTATTATTATTATATATATATTTTTTTCTTTTTTTCACATATTATTATTATACAAAAACATTTTAACTTTAGTTAACTGGCTTCTAAGAAACGACGCTCCCTCTCGTCGTACTTCCATGTGATATTTCCCCCCACTTCCCGAATCCGATTTCCCGCGTCCACCAGTTCCTCGCCGTAGCGGCGTAATTCTGCAACGTTCTCCGTGCTCATAGGTGGGAAAGGTGCAGGTTCAGGATCAAACTAGGGAAAGTAAACATTGGGGTTATTCATGAAGTTCTGAAAATGTCAATCGTTCGTCCACCATTCTTCCAATTGCCCTGTAAAAGTTTGAGGGTTTACAATAGGGACCGGAATAGCAGGTTCCAAATTAATTGGAAGTTGTGATTGGGCAGGGAAATTAAAAAGGTTTTCATCGGCATGTCAGATGAGGTCACAATTCGCCAGTTCCCTATCAAGTTCTTCCCAAGGTGGCATCTCCTGGGCTTGACCGGAACTTTCCCCTAGTTCCTTTCCTTTTCCTTTGTCTTTTGGATCCTCTATCTTTTTCACCTTTTGGCCAGCTGGCTTCTTCCTTCGTCCGCGTTTCTAGTCCAGGAGCTTTCTTCTCTTTTTGGGTTTTGGTTTCTCCTGGGCTGGGCATGGAATACTAGTGGCTCCTCGGTATCCGCTTGATAGCCGGATTGGGTTCCTGTTGTATCCATATCGGTGGTATGGATTGTAAAGTTTCGGAGTGCTTCCGACAGTTCATTCATGTTGTTAGCACACATGAAGAAACACGCAAAAATTTCAAATTAAAATTTTATTTCTTGTAAATCAAATTCTTCACAGAATCACAGAATGGCAATCTGAAAAATTAAGTATTTCAAAATACTTAATTGGCTTAAATCAGTGGCTCTGATACCACCTTTTTCTGTCACGGCCCCCGGCCCGATTTTACCCGGTTCAGAAGCCGCGGGACAGAAACCCGTGGTCTTGGTGTTTAATTAGGCAGCGGAAATTTTAACAGGATCGTTTAAACTGAAAATACCCATTTATTTCATTTCAAATTTTGGGACAAACCCCATAATTTACATTAAAGGAATTTCACTGGGAAATTCTCTGATTACAAAAACATGTTTATTTATTTACTAAGCCACTTCAATTAAGCTGGAGTGCTACGCGGCACTTTTCGTTGTTCACAGTAAATCACCTGAAACATGTTTAAAAAGATGTTATTAGCGGGGAAATACTGGCGAGTCATTCATTTGGTACAAAACGACACATTGTTATAAATTACAGTATTAAGGGCGATTACAATGTTTATATCAACCAATTACCCAACGGTATTTGTCACTTGTCTGTATCTGTGACTATGGTCATATCACCCATTGGCTAACCCGTTGTCCAATGGTGACGGTTATCAAGTAATGTATACAAAACCCCACATACCTGCTGTAATTGAAGATTACAAAGACTTAATCCCTGTAATTATAACTTTGAAAATAAGTAGGATTTTGGAACAATTTGGTAAAAAGAGAATGACTCACATTGCAAGTTTAACTGGACAGATTTTGCCTACTGATTAGGCTTGGTAACCTAGTTAAATAATGCAAACGAAACTAGGTTAGTAACTTAATACAACATTTATCATAAATTCACGAAATCAAAACCCTCACGACGAATGACAAAGTATACCCCGAATTCAGGCAGCACTTAAACATCCATCGGATCAGTTTCAATCGATCGGACATTGTATCGTAGCAGTGATCGAGTTATTACCCTGTAATCACAGCAGCGTCTCGACCCTTAAACACTCGATTTTTAGCAGAATGTTATGTTTTTGAAGGAAATTTTCGAATAGACAGTGAAGGCCATGCAACGTCCAATTTATAGCAAAATTTTGAGTTTTACAGGTCCCACGTAAGCCTGAAGGGAGTCCTTCGCGGCCCGCGAGGGCCACCCTAGCTATGGCTAGGGTTGCCGTGTCATGGCGTAGTTCTGCCACGTGTCTGACACGTGGCCTAAAGCTTATCCGAAGAATTGCAAGGCTGTCGCGCACCGCGTAAACCTGGCTTAACTCTTACGCGGCCCGCGGCCAACTAATAAAATTTGATTTTCTTGATTTTTGATGAAGTTTATGGTTTTAGGGGTTCGGGTTTTCACTTACGGGGTGTTTTAGGACATTTTTATGTGGGTCCTTACATGGGTCAAGTATTCAGTATTGACATACTCCCTGTTACTCTTGGAAGCTTCGATGTAGTCGTAGGGATGGACTGGTTGTCAAAGCCTCAAGCGGAGATTCTGTGTAAGGAGAAAATCGTGCGTATCCCTCTCCCCGGTGGGGATTCATTATCGGTCCAGGGTCATCAAAGTGGTGCGACCGTCAGCATCATTTCATCTATGAAAGCCCAGAAGTGCTTACGTAAGGGCTACCCTGCTATTTTAGCACCTGTTACTAACACTTTTTCTGAAGAAAAGAAAATCGAAGATCTACCTGTTGTTCGTGAATTTCCTGAGGAACTTCCTGATTTACCTCCACACCGTCAGGTGGAGTTTCAGATCGACCTTACACCAGGAGCAGCTCCGATTGCTCGTGCTCCTTATCGTCTTGCACCTGGAGAGTTGCAAGAATTGTCAAACCAACTTCAAGAACTGTTGGATAGAGGCTTCATCCGACCTAGTTCTTCGCCTTGGGGAGCCCCAGTTTTGTTTGTAAAGAAGAAGGACGGGACGTTTCGCATGTGTATAGATTAACGTGAACTCAACAAGGTGACAGTCAAGAACCGTTATCCTTTACCTCGCATCGATGATCTGTTCGACCAGTTGCAAGGGTCGAGCTTCTACTCGAAAATTAATCTAAGATCGAGCTATCATCAGATGAGAGTCCGAGAGGAGGATGTTCCAAAAACAGCTTTTCGCATGCGGTATGGCCATTATGAGCTTCTGGTTATGCCATTCGGGTTGACAAATGCACCTGTGGTATTTATGGACCTCGTGAATCGTGTGTGCAAACCGTATCTGGATGACTTCGTCAATGTGTTCATCAAAGACATTCTGATATATTCTAAGAACGAGGAGGACGACGAACATCACTTGCGTCTTATCTTGGAGCTCCTAAGGAAGGAACAGCTTTACGCGAAATTTTCTAAGTGTGACTTCTGGATTCGAGAAGTACACTTCCTTGGTCACATAGTCAATGAGCTGGGAAAACATGTGGACCCCGCTAAAATCGATTCTATCAGGAATTGGGTAGCACCAAAGAATCCTTCTGAGGTGCGACAATTTCTTGGTCTCACTGGATACTACCGAAGATTCATTGAGGGTTTTTCAAAGATCTCTCAACCTCTCACCACTCTGACACAGAAGGGTGTCGTGTATTCCTGGGGGACGAAACAGGAAGACGCCTTTCAGCTTTTGAAGCAAAGACTCTGCAGTACACCAATTTTGTCTTTACCTGAGGGTACCAACGATTTTGTGGTGTACTGTGACGCCTCTATTCAAGGTCTCGGTTGCGTGCTGATGCAACGCGAGAAGGTGATAGCTTACGTCTCTCGACAGTTGAAGGTCCATGAAAAGAATTACACGACTCACGACTTAGAGTTGGGGGCCGTGGTGTTTGCGCTCAAAATATGGAGGCATTACATGTACGGTAGTAAATGCACTATTTATACTAACCACAAGAGCCTTCAGCATATCTTTGACCAGAAGGAATTGAACATACGACAGCGTCGTTGGGTAGAACTCTTAAACGACTAAGATTGTGCAATCAAGTACCATCCAGGTAAAGCTAACGTTGTAGCTGATGCCCTTAGCCAAAAGGAAACGAAACCCAAACATGTCCGCACCTCGCAGCTCACCATCCATTCCAACTTACCTGACCAGATCTGACGGCATTTACTATTTCATGGAACGAATATGGATTCCTTTGTATGGTAATCTTAGAGAGCTCGTGATGGAAGAAGTGCACAAGCCTCGATACTCTGTTCATCCGGGTTCAGATAAGATGTATCAGGACCTAAAAGTCCTGTACTGGTGGCCGAAGATGAAAGCCCACATTGCGACGTATGTGAGTAAATGTTTGACTTGCGTGAAAGTCAAGGTGGAATACCAAAAACCCTCTGGTATGCTTCAGCAACCGGAGATACCTATGTGGAAATGGGAGCAAATTGCTATGGATTTCGTCACTGGTTTGCCTAGAGCTCAAAACGGAAATGATACCATCTGGGTGATCGTTGACCGTCTCATAAAATCTGTGCACTTCCTTGCAATCAAAGAAACTGACAAGTTCTCGCAGCTAGCTGGTATCTATCTAAAGGAAGTAGTTTCCAGGCAAGGGGTGCCAACCTCCATTGTCTCTGATCGTGATCCGCGTTTCATATCCGATTTGTGGCAAGCGATGCACAAATCATTTGGCTCACATCTTGACATGAGCACTGCCTATCACCCTTAAACGGATGGTCAGAGTAAACAAACCATCCAGACGTTAGAAGACATGCTGTGGGCATGTGTTATCAATTTTGGTAAAGGTTGGGAGAGACACTTACCCTTGGTGGAGTTTTCCTACAATAACAGTTACCATACCAGTATACAGGCAGCTCCGTTCGAAGCTTTATACGGACGGAAATGTCGATCTCCTCTCTGTTGGGCTGAAGTGGGTGACAGCCAAATCACAGGTCCAGAACTTGTGCTCGAAACCTCTGAGAAGATTGTCCAGATCAGAAATCGTATGGCGGCAGCGTGTGATCGCCAGAAAAGCTACGCAGATAAGCGTAGGAAACCTTTGGAGTTCGCTGTAGGTGATCGTGTTATGTTAAAAGTTTCACCTTGGAAGGGTGTGATACGCTTCGGGAAGCACGGCAAACTCAACCCATGTTATGTTGGGCCATTCAAAATTCTGGAGCGAATTGGTAAAGTGGCCTACAAGCTCGAGTTACCTGTTGAATTGGGTAACGTCCATGATGTCTTCCATGTTTCGCAACTAAAGAAGTGTTTGTCCGATGAAACACTTGTTGTACCATTCCAAGAACTGAAAATCGACGACAAATTACAGTTTGTCGAAGAACCCATTGAAATTATGGACCTGGAGGTCAAGGTCCGTAAACACAGTCGAATTCCAATCGTCAGAGTTCGTTGGAACTCAAGACGTGGACCGGAGTTCACGTGGGAGCGCGAAGATCAGATGAAGCTCAAGTATCCTCAACTATTCCCAACTGACCAATCTAATCCTGATGCAACGAGTGAATTTCGGGACAAAATTCCCTTTCAAGTTGGGGATGATGTAGCACCCGAGGAAAATCCACAATCATCTTGATCTACTTATCCTGATATCACTTCACTCCTCCGATACTGCTTATCAAATTTTGGGACGAAATTTCTTTCAAGTTGGGGATGATGTGACAACTCGAATTTCCAAGGCTCTTTCATGGATACCATTTTACTTGTGATTCATTCCACATTGTAACTATGTATTAGTGATGGAATTTTTCCAATAAAAGTGTTTGCTACATTTTGATTCACTATACGTTCCTATTTGGTTATTTATAGTTGGCAAGTGGCACACCCTATCTCGATCGCACAACTCCTACACTTGTGGATCATGATGGTTTTCGGCCCACACTGCACACACCAAACCAAACCAGCCGGCCAAGCCCAAGCCTGTCTCTTATTATGCGCATACAAGGGGGATAGGTGTGAATGGATATGATTTTAGGAAACATAACAAACCCTAACACTCCCCTCACCCTTCCTTGCATCGACGGTAGCCCTTTACCCTCAAAGTCTTCATCGTTTAGCATCATATTTCCTTTGCCTCAGCCTTCTTGCATGCACACATCACTTCTCGGTTAGTTATCATATCCATAATTAAGATGTCTTGTATGATTGATTTGATTGTACTTGTGTTAAATGTTATGATGTGGAGTCTTGGTTTTGAATAAATTGCAATTGTGATCACACATGTCAACAAGAAAACATAGGGATTCACTCATGATCTATTATACATCGAATACACGGTGCTAGAACCGTTAATAATTAAGCATGCTTATGATTATGAATTGTTGAATCCGAACTAGGGTTGCTAAGGGGTTGATATATGAATCACGAGGATTAAACGGAACTTGTGAATCTTATAATATTGTTGATGATGGATGATCACGGATCTTGTGACGAAAATCGTTAGAATGTTAATTAGGGATTCATACGAATTAAAGGAATGGAAACTATTCGATCCGTTTTAGATGATAATTAAATGTGATTATTTGTTATGGATATGTTTAGGATGTTTCCCAAATAACTGACTTTAGGTTAGTGTAACCGATCCCATGATTTCAGCAAAATACAAACTGGTCGCACAAGTTAATATAATCACACAAGATTTAGTTAGTCGCACAAGTCTATGTCAATCACACAAACCTACCCCAATCGCACAAGCCAAGACTTGAGTGGACTATTGGGCCGATCCATGTTGGGCATGTACTGTTGGATCGCACAACCCACGAACCCACACACACACGAGTCGCACAAGTGTGTATCAATCGCACAAGTCCAACGGGCTGGCATGAATCGCACAGATGGGCTCAGTCACACAAGCTGGTGGGCCTGAGTATTATTTGGGCCATGGACCCAGTAACAAATCACACAAAGTAAGCCAAATAGCACAAGGTAGCCTCAATCGCACAACTTGGCGTTGGGCCTCCAACTTGACTGGACCGCACATCATTATTACGCATGAATTACCTGATTGAGTATAGTTGTGTGTATGATTAATGAATGAATTGTAGACGGCTCAGTAGTGCATTGTACATGTTATGTGGAAACTTTCTTGTGTGAATATGTGATAGACTTGAATGCAAACTGATTATGTCTACGTGAAACGTCGTAGGCCTTGATTGATTAAGTTCGACCAAGTAACTAATCTTACCGAGCAAACCAAGGTGAGTTCACTTCTTTCAAATACAAGCATGCGTCCGGTGGGGACAATCAAACTGACAAACAAATAAACAGATTTTCATGAACCCACATCCTTGTAGGGGATGTGAGGCGGATTTCACAAACCCATATCCTTGTAGGGGATATGAAACAGTTTTCAGTAAATGTTGATGTTGGATAATACACTCACTTTCTATCATTTAAGTCCCATCATACTACCGGGTTAGTTGCTTGTAGGGCAACGGGGTTATTAGTTGATAGCGCTATTGGGTTTGGCACCCTCACGACATACCTGGATAGGACGGGCGTGAACTAATAACTTTAAAATCATGACCAATGTTTGATAGAGCATTGGAGAAGGGAAAAAGGGCCGTCTGCGGTATCGAGTTATTATCAACATAACATATCATAAGTCACTACTTGGTAACAAACGGTTAATCAAACTGTGAACTCACCAGCGTTGTCTGATACACTTTTCTGCATGCTTGCAGGTCCTTAGGTACACTGACGTGGAACTTGCTGTCTGGGAAGCTGGAGTGGTCATGGGTCATGACATTTGGAAACGCTTCTCGCTGTCGCATTGTTTTGAACATTTTCACTTAAACATATTGAACAAACTATTATGCTTCCGCTGAACATGTTTGATTTTCTAAACTAATGTTTGGGTTACACTATTTTATTTAATGGAAAAGTTCTATTTTCTTTTTGGTTCAATGTGATTAGTGGCTAGATCCTCGTACGTCACACCCCTCGTGGGGATTTCCGCTTATGGTATTTTTGGGGGTGTGACAACATGCGTTGAATGTGATAACTATGAGAGATTGTGGTTTTGCAGGACAATCGCTTAAATCAGGGAAGTTAGAGTGCTCGATGATGAAGCGGGGCACCCAAGAATGATAATCAAGGTACATCAGGTTGATCGGGACTTGTTTCGGGTCATAAAGCAACTTGGAAGTGTAAGGAACGTGAAAGAATAAAGTCCAGGGGCCTGGGAGTCATTATGTGATTGAGAGGGTGAAACCTGAGCATTAATGTCCTTATCTTATGTGTTTTATTGCGTTTTAAGTGATTACATGCGTTGAATGTGATAACTTTAAGAGATTGTGGTTTTGAAGGATAATCGCTTAAATCGGGGAAGTTAGAGTGCTCGGTGTTGAATTGGGACGCCCAAGGATGATAATCAAGATACATCATGTTGATCGGGACTTGTTTCGGGTCATAAAGCAACTTGGAAGTGTAAGGAACGTGAAAGAATAAAGTACAAGGTCTTGGGAGTCATTATGTGAAAGTTGTGATTTTGAAGAATTTGGAAGTTGTGAATCGCGACGTAGCTTACGGTCTAAAAACCGTAGCTTACGGTTTAGTGGAGTATTGAAGGAATAAACAACAGGTTTAATCCGTAAGTTACGGATTGGAAGCGTAACCTATGGTTGGCTCATGTGATTTTCACCAGCAGAGTTAAACTGTAACCTACGGCCTGATGTCGTAGGCTACAGCAGGAACAGAAAGGGCGTGCGCATTGACTTTTTGGAGGGGTTTAAAGGGTTTTTAAATCCCTAACACATTCATTCATTCAACGCACGAACTTAGAGAGGCAATAGCACACTTTTGGGACATTGTTTCATCTATCATCATCATTCTTCTCACCAAATCAACAAGATTGAGGATGCAATCATCCGTTATTCAAGCCTTTGAAGATCAATCAACCGAGATGAGCGGCTATTCCTTTAGTTGAACAATACCAAAAGTCGCAATTTTTTTTGAAGATCCGTTATTCAAGCTTTTTGAAGATCAATCAACCGAGATCAGCGGCCCAATTCTTACTATATCAGAAATGAATGTTGAAAACCAACCAATTTTTTTTTCTTTTTGTCATTGTTGAACAATACCAAAAGTCGCAAAGTTTAACAAGTTAACAACCAAAACATAAAACATAATTTAACCAACAACTAACATTACTTGCAATTTCAAAACAACTTTAAAAACTAAAAACTACAACCCAAAAGTTTTGACCCGTTCGTAACATTTAGTTCAGAAGCGTATTATGGGCGTGGATACTAGTGTGTTTGTTCCAAGCGTCGCGTGGCCATCTAAAGTGAGGCTTTACCTAAATCACAACAACAAGAATTAATATCAATTTCATGTAAATACATCATACTAACTTCCAACAAAACAAACATGATAAAATCCATTAATCTTATTTGCATACTATGCTCTTTCAACATTCCTCTTTGGATTTTTATTTCAAATCTTTCACTTGTTTGACCTGTTAGCAACGGGTCAATTACAACATTCATTAACATATCATTCTAGTTCATTCGACCCGTTCATTACGGGTCAATTACACGCCCATTCTTTAGCATAATGTTCTAGTTAGTTTGACCCGTTCATAACGGGTCAATTACATGACCAATTATTAACATATCATTCTAGTTCATTCGACCTGTTCATAACGGGTCAATGCATGACCATTCTTTAACATAACATTCTAGTTAGTTTGACCCGTTCATAACGGGTCATTTACATGACCATTCTTTCTACACACATTACGATTACCACAACTAATAACAATAAGCAGTATTTCAAATAAAACTTAGATTGTACAAATAACATACCTCGGTCTTGCGAGCCTTGAGGTTTCCGGTTGCTTGAACTTTCTTCCTTCACGCCTACATTCAACACATTCATTCTTTAGTTCTAAGGAATCCATTCCATTTCATACAATGTTTTCTCACATTCTAAACTTAAACATAACCAATAATCGTCATAATTCACACATTTACCAACTAATGCATTTCATCGAGCACTTGGTGTGCAGTGTTCTAAATGCTTTGAATCTACAATTTTTCATGTTATTATGTACCATTTTCTACCTACACAATATCTCACTTCTACCCATTATCATAAGAACCTTCAACAATAACCATTCAATCTATAATCATGACGATTTGTTAACATAAATCTTATCTAAAACTTCATAATCTATGATCATAACTCAAAACCCACTTCATGATTCTTGGTGAATTTCTATAAATTACATAAGCCCATCAATTTCATACAAATTAGCAATCAAATATGTCTCCTAACAAGGGTTCCATATCAATTTACATCATACATGCTTTGACACATATGGTATAGCCTCTTTCACATCTTCTCATGACATCAAAACTTCACAAAATTACAAATTATAGTGTACCTCTTGTTAGAAAAGCTTAGCTAATTCTCAATCAGTGTTCATGCATAAGATTAGTCTTGATTTGGCGCTTTAATTTGTTAGAATTTGGACTTTTGATCAAGGTGAAGCTCTTATCCTTTCTCCTTCTCTCTGAAACACTCACACACACACATACTCACTCCTGCACTTTCTTTTTCCCCTAATTTAGTTCCCATATGTTTACATTTAATCCCTCTAGTTTAGTTCATGTTTTTCCTTCATTCATAATTTTACTTTACCTTATGTTAAAAGTTAACAAATCATAACTAGGTTAAATTTTATTATTTTAGACATCATACTTTATGCTAAAATACTCTAAACAAAATAAAACAACTTGGTCACAACATCTAATTTTTTTTGGGTGTTACATGTAATCTGAAGATAAAAGAAATCAAATCTAACTAGCATACCTCATTGAAAGATCGATTCAACTACACAGCTAAATGACAAAACCAATATTTAACATGCAATCATACACATCAGAAGCTTAGAATAACAAAACTTTACTAAAACCACACATAAAGTTAAATTAAATCAATATTAATCTAAACATAGATGATTACAAAATTTTTGTCAAACCTAATCAAGAACAATATAAACTGAGTAGCAAACATCTCTGAAATCAAAAGAAAACAAAAGATGAATAATCAAACCGAGTTGATTAACATGAATACATGTTAATTGGGTGATAGATCTTGATCTAGGATTAAGACAACTTAGTTTTTGCTCAAAGATCCTTCAAAATCACTCCTTATCTGTTTGGTAGCAACCTCCAATCGAGTTCTAGGGTTTTAGCCATCAAAACGACTTTCGTAGGTGAAATTAGGGTTTTTATCCGCACATAGAGTACGGCTCATACTGTCACAGCCCCCGACCCTACCTTGGGCGGGAGCCGTGATGACAGATGACAGGTGGTATAGGTGTTTATTAAATTTGCATCGGAAAACATTGTCAGGATCGTAGTTAGGAAACAATTTCAGAGTTTGTAAAACACCAAACTTTTAATATTAAACAAATGGGATAAAACCAATGTTATATTCAAATGTCTTATAGGGATAAACCCTAATTGCTAAAAACATAAATTTCTTCTTTTATTTAGGTAATCATAGCCATTTTATTTAAGCCTTCAGTGCTCCGTAGCGGGCTTCTATTACCTTCACAGTAAGTTACCTGAAACGCGTTTGAAAACATTTTATCAGCAAAAATAGTGGCAAGTTCATTCAATTTTATAAAAAGACACATTGTTATATTTTACAGTATCAATGGTGATTACATTATTTATTGTAGGTCCCGAAATCTGAGGATCGATAACGAACCGAATCACTTGTTTATAGCAAACACGGTTACGTGTGCGGAATCCACGTAACTATGCCAAATCAAACATATAAAGCAATAACAACAAAGTATTAATCAATGAAACACAATCGATTGATTAAACGGGATGAGAACCGATTACAAACTGATACAAACACAGTTTACACATAATTTTGACAGAGTTTCTTTACTGGTATTATCTCATCTACATTTCAAAGTGAAAGCAGACTTGTTTATATAGTCCCTGGGCCCAAGTCTCGGCGAAACACAAAGTGGAACGGCGAAACAGCATATGGGCCACACATTGGGCTTGAAGCAGCCCATTACACGACGAATCAAGTGTGATTCGTCATGACTGTCGGCGAAACAGACTTAATGAATGTTGTTCTGTTTCGTCATGATATGTTCGACGAAACAGACCTGTTTCGTCGAGGACTGCATCAGCTGTTCTGTTTGCTGTAAACAGACAGCAAACAGATAGAACATATAAACACATAATGACCATTATACCCTTGTCATGCAACATGCATTGTTCATTAAACATAACATATCAAATGAGACAAACAAGTCAGACACAAGTGGATAGGAGGATATCCTACTTGGTCAACATCAAATACATACTCGATAAACCTTAAAAGACCGTACAAAATACAACGATAAGTAAGACTAGTTACAGACACTAAAAAATGCATCAACATTTATATTTATTGATTACTCAAATCAATATTGTGACTGAGGCCAACCCATGTGCTCGTGGTCATATTACCATTGGCTAACTCTTTATCCAATATAAACGAGTGTCAAGTAATGTATACAAAACCCCACATACCGACAGTAATTGCAGAATACAAAAACATAATCACTGTAAGTATAACTGAAAAAACAATTATGGTTTTGCAAAGCATTTGGCAAAAAGAAAGAATGACTCACAATAATGTGAGAAAAAGAAGAATGACTCACTTTGTAGACTTAGGGTTTTAACTTAAAGCTTCCTGATAATATATCCTGGTATAATTCCCGAGTTCCTAATAAAATATACAATGCACACATGTTAGTGAAATAACCCAATTCAAACTTTATCGATACATCACGAGATCAAAACCCTAACATAGTTAGAAAAGTATAGCCTTATTCAGGCAGCACCTTGACATTCGTTGCTGGGTTTTGGATCGATCGGGGTCGAATCAGTGATTAGGGGTTAAAACACTTACAACGGGGCAAAGCTTCGCAGAATTTAGGGTGTATTACAAAGAAACAGAGAATAAGATCTGAAGTTTTCGTCAAAGTTTGAGCGAAATGGTGTACAAGCTTCAGTCCCAAGGTTCTGCATTTATAGGGCCACTCGGGTGTCCCCCGCGCGTCGCCCACGGGTACGGAGTACCCCATGCGTGTCGCGGCCCGAGCCCACTAGTCCTAGACTAGCCTTGTTGCATGTATAGCCTTGTCATTCCTTCTTATCAAGTCCTACATCTCCTGATCACTTATCGCGCGTCGCGGGAGCTTGTGGGGTCCCTCCCAAGATCTTTTGTTTTTCGCACTGGTTCGTGTCGTACAAGTTCGGGGTTGTGATCAGAGGTCCTTATAAGGTGTTTTGGGTGTTGTTACACATACCCTTTTAAGGGAGTAAGGCCCGTACACAAATCAAACCTAAAATCCCATATTTGGATTCTTCTCATCGAAACAATCAAGATTTATATGTTGTGGTCCCTGTAACTCATTTTTAGCTCAAGATATGCCCGTTTGAAGTCCAGATTCTTCCATGTCGAACTGTTTTGCTCAGTATTGTCTCGCTTCTTCATGTTTTCATCCAAACTCTTCACAAACACCATATAAACCTACAAATCTACCACATAAGCTAATAAGTACCATAATCTTATAAAATTTGCAATATAAACCCTTTAATTGCATATAGAAATCATGTATAATTAATAGTATATCAGTTAAGACATTAAATTCGTGCGAAGTGTAGAAGACCATAAAAAACTGACACATGTTCCTCAAGTCAAGGGTATAGTGGTCCATGTAAATATGTAACAGAAAGCCACAAAAATCCCTCCAGTAAGCAAGGCCGGCTGATGGGCCATTTAAGTCAAGTAGCCGCTTAGGGCCTCAAGTTTTTAGGGCCCCTTATCATGATTTTTTATTATATTATGTAATTGGGTTGGGCTATAGTGTAAAATAAATAAGAAGGAACAAAAAAGGCACCCGTTGTTAAGTTTCCTTTTAGGATCAAAAGTTAAAGTTAGTCATTTGTTTATGTTTCAAAAAAATAAACGAAGCGGCATTCGATAGACAACTACAATCATCGTAAATATGTATAATAGCTTCCAATGTTCAATTTCTATAATAGTTATGAAGTTCTAAACCAGAAGATAATAATTTTTATTATTCGTTATTATTCTGTATTTTAGTTGCTTACTATTTTTTTATTATTGATTTTTATTATTGTTAATTTATGTTGATTAACGAGTTGACGCTACCTGCGCGTTGCGGCGAGATGTTGATTATGAGTGTTTATTATTACTATGTCAGATAGAAGCGAAAATTCTTTGATTTTGTTCTCTAAGCAAGATGGTATTTGAAGATGATGTCATCCGTGGTTTAGATTAGAGTTGCGACTTTCATTCTAAATAGTCGCGAATCATGTTAGTCGATTGCAAAAAAAAAAAATAATAAATAAACAAAAAAAAGTGACGCATCGTTTGAAGAAAGTGTTGGTGAATTAATTATCATATAGATCATTTGTTATGCATGTCGGTTGCAAAAAATATAACAATAAGTGATGCACCGTTTAACGAAAGTGTTGGTAATTTAATTACTATATACATTCTTTCATTCTAAATATGTCTGTTGTAAAAAAGTTATGCACCGTTTGAAGAAAGTATTGTTACATCATTTGTTGTGCATATCGGTTGAAAAAAAAATTCTTAGCTTTTGATTAAATTGATGCATCAACAAAAATAAGAATGTGGTGTATTAAATTATGTATTTGATATACAATATATTAGGCTACATGGTATGGTGACTATCCGGGGATGATTCGCCACCTAGGCGCCACATCATAGTCCTCTTGAGAATGGTCCATCCCACAAAAACAATGAAAATGGGAGGATGATCCTACCCCCACCATTTTAGTTGTTTTTTTTTTTTTACATCCTCTTTTTTAACATTTAACAAATAAAATAAGAAAATATTTTCATTAATATTAAACAACATTACATAAACTTTAAAAAAATCCTAATAAATTAAAAAAAACATAAACTTAAAAAAAAATCCTAAGCATTAAAAAAATATTAAAAAACCTACTAGTCTTCATCCTGCATGTGGTCGTCTGGTTTGTTTTGAGCGTTGTTCCAAATGTACTCCACCAAGTCCGCTTGTAGGTTATGATGTGTGTACTCGTTACGTAGAGAGAACATGTTCAAATCTTGTTGTTCCAAAATAACTGGAACATAATTCCCGTTAGACGCGTTTTCGTCGTACTCGCATGTCGCTTTACCTTCGTCTTCAATGACCATGTTATGAAGGATGATACATGCGTACATAATGTGTCATAACCTCTTTGGTGTAGCCGAACGTGCTGGATGTTCAATGATATACCATTTTTTTTGTAGAACCCCAAAAGCTCGTTGTTGGGATTGAACCCTATCAGAGGAACAGATAATAAAAGCCAAAACTGGTTCACAACAGTGGATTCATCATAAGCAGTAGTTTACATCAGGCTTTCCCCTTGAAAGTGTTTATAACATCTGATGTCCTCTATCCACTGTCTGTATACAACAGCTGTTGTCCTTCAAACTGCTGATGAAGCCCTGAAGACTGTTAAGAATAAAACACTGCTGGTTCAATCTACTGATGCTATCTAAGTACTGTTGTTGACTAAAGGACTGATCAACTTTGAGGAAAGCACTGATAGTCAAACATCAGTGTTGATGGAAGGAGAAAGCAGTAGTTTAGTGTGTCACTTATTGTGACAACCCGAACTTTCAAGGTCCGTATTTCTTAGTCACGCAATCCTGTGCTTCGTTATTCTTCTTTCACATTCGTTGCGACGATAAAAATCAGTGAATAATTGTGACGATAATGATATTACTAAATGTTAATACGTACGAGTATGTGTGTAGTGTGTTAATTGGGCCTGAATCCTGTGTCGTGTATATGATTGGGCTACGTCCTCGTGTTCTTATTAAAGTGGTCGCTTTAATTGGGCCGTACCCCAATTCTTGGAAGCCCAAAAGCCAACCAATTACTTACGGAAGCCCCCCCCCCCCAAGTCCATCAATATATGTTGTTTGTGGGCTTGGCCCAGTTCGGTAAAAAATGAACAACCGCCCCAACTTTAGTTAACATGCATACGTATTATACTCTCATTCTAATCTTGATCAGTTTAAAACTAAAACAAACCCTAAACCCCTATGGTTTATCAACGGCAGTAACTATTCGTCCAAGCCTATTATTATCGAAGTATCACTTATTGTATCTTTGCATTCAATCGGTACGTTAGCTAACTGTTTATGATTATCTTTGATTGATCATTTGTGTAATGTTCATGATTGCCGATGTATTATTATGTGTATCGATATGTTTATGTGATCTACTGACAATAATTATATTGTGCATAAGAAGATTTGGTCCAATCAAATTTACGGTCCAATTAGAATTAACAACAGATAATGAAAAGTGGTTAGTGGCTCAAGAAAGCACTTGGTTATATCAATAATTATATAGTGCTGAGGAATTCATTGGAATATGCAATCAATATTGTTTGTTTCGATGATAATCATTCATGTACTTTCAGATATTCATGTGATTGAAACAGTAAATGGCATGTGGTATCAAATGACAATTGCTCATGATTGGACCGATTCTAATATAATAATGCATGATTGGTGGGGTTGCACATGATGGTGGTCATGAGTTTAGGCCATCCGTAGTCATAAAGCCCCTTGTGGGGCGTTATGCGACACGTGTCGTGCCACGTCACACGGGGGCTTTATGGGGCGTTATATCACTAGAGCCCGTAGTCATAAAGCTCCTACCCATCATTACCTATTTAATAATTTTAAGTTTTATTAATTAATATAAAAAACTCTTCTATTTTTTGATTGGCCAAATGAATTAACCAAACAAAAATAACGCCGCGAAAAATCTGGCGCCCTCCCCCCATTTTTGAAACATAGCGCCCGGAGTTTTGGTGTGGCCGGCGTTTTGGCGGCGCTATGGGGGGTTATACCGCCCCACTACGTATGCTCTTAGCTAATATTAGTTTCAGTATGTTCATGTTAATAATTGTGTATGGAATTTGGGTTGTTTCCTTGATTAGATACTTAATTGGGCCTGTTAAGAACTCGTGACCCACATATATATCTTGTGCACATCTGAATTGGGCCGCAAAAGGTTGCATTCGGAACAGGGGGTGGTCTTTGGATTTAAGGTTCTGGGCCGAGGTAATGGTTTGGATTTGGGTTTAATGTTGTGGGCCGGTTGGTATGTTTGGTTAAACACAATAAGTGGGTTACAAAGGTCATCAGGTTCACAGGTTAGTTGTTATCATAGGGCCAATTCATTTTAAGTAATAATGGACTACTTTGTCTAAAACATATGTTGGATTGGACTTGGAATGTAGTGGGCTGTACGTACTAAGTGATTATGTGATGATACTGGATTAACTGCTATGATTTGAATTGCATGAGTGTATTATACGAACAATTACAGTGTATTATGTAAACATGGAATACGTGAGTTAACTGTATGCGTAACGTGTGGATTATGTGCAACTGAGATTAATTGTTATCGGTAATCATGTTAGGACGTTTGTGATCAACTACTAAGCAATTAACTAAATCTTACCAAGCAAACCAAAGGTGAGTTCACTGCTCTTTTTCCAAGCATGCATCCTGGGGAGGGATATCGGGTAACGTTCCAGGGAGGAACGCTAGTTATGGGATGTTTGTTATTACTCATTTTCTATCACATAAGACCCCTTACATCTACCGACAGTTGCCGGGGAGGCAACGAGGTTATTAGTTGATAGCGCTATTAGGTTTGGCACCCTCACACCGTACCGGGGAGGACGGGCGTGAACTAATTTCCTTAAAGTATGACCAATGTTTTGATAGAGACATTGGGGTTGGGCAAACACATCTTGTAGCCATTTCGGTAATCGAGTTAATAACAACATCAAATCAAATTGTTAAAATGTTTTATACATGTATCTGGTAACTAAACTCTTTAACAAAACTTTGAACTCACCATCGTTGTCTGACACATTTGTTTGCATGCTTGTAGGTCGTTAGCTGTATTGCATTGGAACTTGCTGTCTGGAGTAGCAGGAGTGGTCATGGGTCGACTGGAGGGATTTATGCTATTGATTTCTTGAAACTATATATTGGTTTTTAAACTGTTTGACTTTGTTTAACTTTGCTTCCGCTGAACACTTTGGTTTTCACTTAAACTTGTTGATGGTATTTTTATTTATAATCGAGAACTTTATTTTGAAACATGTATGGGTTCAATGTAATTAGTGGCTCATTGTGTGACAACCCTCAAAATTTCAGGTATCCGTACAATTAATTAATTCTTAATTTGTGCTTAATGATTGTGCTTGATTACAACTGTTGATTCAACTGCTTACTGAATTCTGTTACATACATACATATGCATCACATTTTATGCTGTCACTCCATTTATTACACACAAACATTAGTGACAAACTTGATGCACAAAGCACAGTTGGCACAGTGAGCGGATAACCCAGAAAACATGCTGACAATGCCAGCACATAGACAGACAATATTTTTGAGGCCAGTATGAGCCAGAGATAGAATACTACACTGGTAGGGAGTGTAGGGGAGTGAGGACCATAAAACTGCGTCACTAGGTGATAGTTATAGTGCCGGGAAGTGCCTAAAACACACTTTAAATGCAGAATTCTGCACTTAATAACCAAATTTCAGCATTTAATAATACTAGTAAAGTGCAAAAACTTGGCAAAATAGTCCTAGATACTTTCCAAAGTGTTGGGAATTAAATGTGTCACTAAAAGTAACATAAAAGACACTTTATGGATTAATTTAGCACTTTAACGGACAACACCCAACCGAGCAACCGGACTTTACCCGGAACATAAAAATATTGCCAAACACATTGTTTTTACTTTTCTGAGCTAGTTAGGGTCCCCGAACACCCTAACACACTTTATATTATATAACACATCTTAACCCACTAACTAAACATTTTAAATCTAACTAGAAGGTAACTAACACTTACAAACCAACCCCATACCCCCCCCCCCCCTTCGACGGTTACATGGGGACACCCCCATGAAATCTTTCCATTATTTTATTGGTTAATGTTAGTGGTTAAAAGAACATGTTACATGGTGGTTAAAGATGAAACTTGATTTATATAAGTAACCTAAGGGTCTTGAGCTTCTCACTTCACAACACAACATCAAACCCAACTCTTCTCCTCCTCTCTTCTCCTTGTTCGGCCGAAGACCACCACACACACCACCACCATCATCAAGCCTCACTCAAGCAATCTACACTCATCCAAGGGTGTAAGTGATCCTACAAGTAAGCTTGGTGTATTCGGAAGCTCAAGGACCACTCTCGTTTTCTTTTATCCATCACTTTTACGCACTTGAACTCCCCTAGCCTTGTGCTAGTAGTAAGTGCCTTAGATCTTCATACTCTTCATATTTTTGTTGGTTAATAGTAAAAAGAATGGTGAAATATTAAGAACTCTAAAGAACATGAACAAAGTCTTGACAAAAACTAATAAAGTGATGAAGAATGGTTAAAGTGATGTTGAAATCATGTTGTTCTTGTGTTGTTATGATTATTGTTGTTGTTTGCTAGTTAAAAATGATATGGTTCATCACATGAACTTGCTAGAACATGTTTAAAGGCATGAACTAGCAAGATGTGAAAGATAGAAATGTTGTGGATGATGGAACCATCCACACATAAACTATGAACTTGAATAAATGGAAGTTTCTAGAAAAATAAAGGCCAAAATAAGTTATAAACTTGTAGATCTAAAGATCTATGAGTGGTTTTTTGAAAGAACCAAGTGAAAAGTATGAGTTTTGTTAAAACTTGGGTCTTACATAAAGTCATCACATTTTTAGTGGATAAACAAGTGTAGGAACACTTGTGTAAAAGTAAAATTTCACAAAGAAATATTTTTAGAAAATATGACTAGAAGTTGTAAAAGTTCAAACTCTTTAAAAATAAAGTTTTAAAGAAACTAATCACATTTTGGAAGGTAACAAGACTTACTAAGTGTGCTAGTAAGTTACTACATGTTTTTATAAATTTTTCAAGTTCATTAGTTTATGGTTTAGACTTGTTCTTGACTAGTTTGATAAATAGAGATTGTATGTTGATGATTGAGAATTGATTGAATGATTTTACAAAAGAAAATGATATGCTAGAAAGCATGGACGCCTCCGTTTACAAAGGAAACTCTGGCGAAATTTTCCTAAAAATCCAACACTTAGAAAAAAATTTTCTAATAAGTGTTTACAAATATACTTCTAACTTTATTTTCAAAATAAACTTTGCCATGATTTTTATTACAAAAATATTAAGTGTCGGAGGTTGATTTTCGTAAATAAAATTTGATAAATATATATATATTTAGAATATATATTTTATACTAAAACTCTTGTGTGATTATTTGTTATTTTGAGAACTAGTTATATTATTTTTAGGATAAAAATAATATAACTTCTGACGCCATAAAAATTACGACTCCAAAATAACACTAAAACCCTCACAAAATAAATATTTAAGTTACGCAAGTATTGTTGTATTACGAAGCGCTAAAACGTAACTTATGTATATTTCAGAAAAATACTCTTATACGTATATTTTTTGGTAAAGTATTATTTTGGGAAACTTTATGAAGTAAAATATAATATTTTTGGGAAAAATATAATATTTTTGGGAAAAATATATATTTTGGAATTAAGATGTTTTAGACAAGTGATTAAAATATATTTTTCTAAGTGGGACTTAAAATATATTTTTTTTTTCGGAATTACAAGTGTACATGTATAAATACCCCCATCCTTGGGAAGGAAATACACATACAAAATAATTAAGAAGTGTGGATACAAAATAGTTGCCTAACTATTTTCCTAAATACAAAAGTTAAGTTAAAATAATTAATATTATTTTAACAAGTATAATATCATAGTAACGCGACTCAAAACACTAAACCCTAAGCCAAGGCACGACCCATTCGTCTAATAGACATTAGTACGTGTAGGTCGTCACACAGCAGTTCGAGTTTGAGATTGACGTTACAGGATACGCACTTCTGTGAATTCATGTCCCCCTTTTCTCTTAACTGTTTTCAGTTTTATAACTTCGGGGGTGAAATACATGTTACAATTATTTAGGACATTTTTATACATGGTATGGTTAGCTTAAGGAGGGTTGGGACGTTCAGATCATGTGAGTGGTGGGTACAACGCTTAAAGCCATTAATCCTCGTTGTTAGGACCGAGGGACACAAGAGTGATAGATCTATTTGGGTGTAGCGAGCCCACACCCGTGAGGTCAGGGAGACCCATAGAGGTGACTGTGTCTTACAGCCGAGGCCCGGTACAAATTTGCTAGGTTTGAGTTTTCCTGCATCATTTCACACATACCAGTGGCTTTGCAACCCATTGGTGATCTCTTTTTCCTTAATTGCTACATACCATGAACATTTATACACTGGGACGTACTTTAACGATTTATAAACATACTCACTTTTACATGAACTCGCTCAACTTTTGTTGATTTTTCAAACTACATGTATTTCAGGAAATTAGTGGATCTGGCAAGGTATGCAATCACGTCAAGCTGCGTAAGGAATAATGATGTCATCCAGGTTTAGAAGGTGTGACCCTTGCCTGGACGGGTTGCAGGTCTTAAACCGTATTTCTAGTCAAGTCTTTTGTCGTGTCGTATGAACATGTTTTTAATTATGTCATGGTTGTATGTCATTTTATGTGTCGACTTTTAAAACAATGATGTTGTGGTAACTTTTGAAACGTAATGAATGGATGACTATCATGTGTTTTATATTCATATAGCATTTTTATGATTGTGCTATGGTATTAAGAAGTCACACCAAATAAACTCACGCTTCCGCAAAAGCCAGGGTGTGACAGCTTGGTATTAGAGCCTCGATCATAGCGAACTAGGATTCATTCTCGAGTCTAGACTATGATCACTAGGGCTCTCACGAAAACACTTTTACATTGCATACACTAAACGTCCAGATACAGGGTACAAAACATTTTTACAAATAAAAGGCACAAATACACTTTTCAAAATTCATATTTCAGTCTTAGAGACTGAGGGAGGTTTAGCCGTAGAGGCTAGGGAGGTTCAGTATTAGAGATTGAGGGGTTCAATCTTAGAGATTGGGGAGCTTTAGTCTTAGAGACTGGGAGTGGTCTTAGAGACCAGGGAGTTAGTCTGAGAGGCTAGGAAGTTCAGTCTGAGAGGCTGGGAAGGGTAGTCTGGGAGACTAGGAGGATTACTTGTTTGCTTTATTGTGACGTACGTGTTTATTTGACTTCATGATTGATATATGTGCATATATGTGATTGTGTTACAGACGTCGTGGTTTCTTCTTCCGACACAGGAGTATCAGACACAGTGGACCCCATGGCAGTTGTGTCAGACGATGAGATACCATCAGAGGGAGACGTCTACACGTCTGACACCATGAGTACAGATGACGATGATTTTCAGCCGTTCGCGCTGCCAGACATCGGAGTTGAGATTCAACCTGCTGATGGCATTCCTGCTGGGGATCTACCTCTTGCGGTGATCCCTGCTCCCGTTTCGCTTGCTGCTTTCCCCATGGTGGATGTGCCACTCGATGCCGTATCTGATGACGACATCGATCTGTTCGAGGAGGGTCCCCCTGAGGACGACTATGAGGGCAGGGCCCCGATCGATGTTGATACTATCCTTCCCATTGCTGAGGCCCCAGTAGAGGAGCTTCCTCTTGGTTCACCTGTCCCAGACTCGTTGGAGTCTGTGGCATCCGCGTCCTTGCACGATCAGGGTTTGCAGCATCACTCTCCTGACACCGACCCCGACATGGCAATGTCAGCTGCACCTGGTCCGTCACACGAGTTTGAGTTTGACCATGAGGTCGATGACGATTTTGATCCAGTTTTTCCCCCTGATTTCGATCCTGATCATGATATCGAGTTTATTCCTGTGGACCAGCCCTTAGAGGCTCCAGTGGCTCCCATTGATCCGTTGTTTGACATTCCTACCGATTTTGATATGGACCTTGACGACCTTGAGCTCGCCGTAGCACCAGAGCCTGTTATTGACCATGGCCCTGTTCTTGATGATGCCCCAGCCGTTGCACTGCTAGATATGGGTGCACCGGCCATTGCACCTCTTGTTGATGATATACCCATTGCTGACCTTCCCATTGTTGCTCCACCATTGGAGGATGATCCTGTTATTGATGCACCCATTGTTGCATCTGTAGTACCTGTTTCAGCCCCAGTGCATGCGGACCATGCACCATTTGCTTCTTACATTGACCCTCGATACGCCGACACCCTCAACGGGTGGATCGACGATGATGACTACCCACCATTTGTGCTACCTGTCACACCTCCCGTAGCACCTGTTTTTGCACCCACTGTTTCACCCACACACCACTGACGTCCATAGCACTGGTCTCCCCATCACATTCCTCCAGGACATACCGCCACCTCGTCCTGGAGAGGGTTCATCGAGGCAGCCGCCTGTTTCTGTTCCACCCGTACTGTCATCACCTTTTCTGTTTCTGTCACAGTTTCCCCATGTTGCACCACCTACTGCACCATCATTCTTACCACCAGGCGAGCCATTTTTGTGGACTACACCCCCTGTTATGCCAATGTCTGGCCCGTACCATCCATTTCATGTGGGGTACACCACGGAGGATATACTTGCGTCGCTGCAGCTACAGCAGGACGCGCTGAGCCGTCGTATTCAGGAGTTGGAGAGAGCTCCTCATCCGTCTTGTCACTGTCAGACCCCATTTGCAGCACCGCACACTCCACGTCCGCTTTCCCCCGATTCAGACATTCGTTTCTTGACATCTGAGTTGTAGATTGCATATTTGCTGCGCGTCTGTCGTGCCTTAGAGGAGGACTGGTTACACATGCGTCGTTTGCTTTTCTCTCATTTTCCTCCTCCTCCTCCGCCATCAGCATAGATATTTTTTGTTTGATGCAGGTCGATCATTTTGGTAAGAAAGTCACGATTGAGCCAGCTTACGAAGACTTTTGAGAGATCACACTTTTTGTATATGATATGTGTAGACAGATTTGTACTTTTGGGGGTGATGTAGCCCCGTGATCTTATTTGGATATGTGATGTACTATTAAATATGTAAAACAATATCGTGGTCGTGATTAATGAAAAGCTCAATGGCAGCGTTCTCACTACATACTTTGTTGAGTTATATGTTTTAATTTATAACATGAGATGTTATGTGCTTGATGGATGTTACTGTATATGTATATTTATTATACTTACTATGACCTGACCAACATAATCATCTTTTAGAAGATGCCTCCAAGACGCGATGTACGCATGCCTACTACCGAGGCGGAACTCCAAGGGATAATCGTCGCGGCTATAGCATAGTATGCGGCCTCCCAAACAGAAACAAGCAGGAACACTTCGAACAACAACAACGGCAATAAAAATCCACCCAATGGTAATGTTAAGTCGTTTGAGATATACTACGATACATTTGGATATTTATAGCCCGACCACTAATACCATTGGTAAATTCCAACGTATGTGCAGGGTGCACCTACAAGCAATTCCTCGACTGTAAGCCCGTGAATTTCAACGGCACTGGAGGTGCTGTTGCGTTTGTTAGGTGGGCTGAAAAGACAGACTCTGTCCTAAGAATGAGCAAATGCGCTCCCGAGCAACAAGTGACCTACATCTCAGGGCTGTTTCTGGACGGTGCCCTATCGTGGTGGAATCTGCAAGTGCAAACTTTAGGAGAAGCGGCAGCATACGCACTAACATGGGCTGAGCTAAAAGAGATCATGAGGAGGAAGTACTACTCACGAGCTGAAATACAGAAGCTAGAGACTGAGTTCTGGCACCTAAGAATGGAAGGTCCCAAGATTGCGGAATATGTTCAAAGGTTTCACGATTTGTCCCACGTAGTGCCGTACATGGTCACGCCCGAATTTAAAAGAGTCGAGCGCTTCATCTGGGGATTGGCACCCCAAATCATGAGTATGGTTACCACGTCCAAGCCTGCAACGATCACGGAAGCCATCGACCTTAGTGTGGCGCTTACTGAGGAGGCCATTAGGTTGAACAAGTTCTCAGTTTCTGAACCAAAGAAAAAGGAGACACATGTTGAATCGTCTGGTGAAAACAAACGGAAATTTTCCAACTTCAAGCAAGGTACCAGTAATGTGAACAGGAGGGGTGAATCTAGCATGCCGGCCAGAGCCACAACCGGTGTCGAAAACAAAGGAAAGGGTTACATGGGCACTCTGCCCAAGTGTGGATTATGCCAGTGTCATCATGCTGGCCAGTGCAGAAATAGAAAATGTGAAGCTTGTGGGAAAATTGGCCACTTGAAGGATACTTGCTGGGTTGGTTCAGGCCAGGGTGGCCAAAAGGGTTTTGGTAACAACAACCACGGTGGTAATGGAAACCAGCCGCAAGGAAATAATGGAGGAAATGGTAATCGTGGGAATGTCGCAAATCAAGCTGGTAACCGGGGAACAAATGGAAATCGAGGCGGAAATGGTAATGGGAATGGCCGAGGGCCAGGATGCTTCAACTGTGGAGACGTTGGGCACTTTAAAAGGGAATGCCCAAAACTGAATCAGGCGCAAGGCAGAGTCTTTAACATTGGTGCGAGGGAAGCGCGCCAGGATCCAAACCTTGTCACTGGTACGTTCCCTATAAACCAACGCTTTGCATCTGTTCTGTTTGATACTGGTGCCGATTATAGTTTCGTATCATTAGAATTTAAGAATATACTTAGGTTGACCACAAGTAAGTTAGACATTCCGTACTCGATTGAATTGGCAAATGGGAAACTAGTTGAAATAGGAGAAGTCATCAGAGGATGCGTGATAGAACTGGGAGGACACGAATTTACGCTAGACCTACTGTCAGTCGAGTTGGGAAGCTTCGACGTGGTAGTGGGATGGATTGGTTGTCAAGCAACAAAGCCGAGATTGTTTGTCACGAGAAGACCGTCCGCATCCCTATGACGGATGAAGAAACAATCGTAGTACACGGAGAGAAGCGTGATACGCCGCTGAGAATCATTAGCTGTCTGAAAGCTAGAAAGTGTTTACAGAAGGGATGTGTTGCATTCTTGGCACACATCGTGGATAAAGAAGTCGTGGAGCTAAAGATAGAAGACATTCCGGTTGTAAAAGAATATCCTGAGGCCTTTCCAGAAGACTTGCCAGGATTGCCGCCACAGCGACAAGTCGAGTTCCACATTGACTTGGTTCCAGGCGCCGCGCCTGTAGCCAAGGCACCCTATAGACTTGCACCTTCAGAGATGCAGGAGTTGTCAACGCAAATCCAGGAGCAATTAGACAAAGGATTCATCAGACCAAGCTTCTCACCCTGGGGAGCTCCAGTTCTGTTCGTCAAGAAGAAGGATGGTAGTTTTCGTATGTGTATAGACTACCGCGAGCTTAATAAGTTGACTATCAAGAACAGATATCCTTTGCCACGGATTGATGACCTGTTCGATCAGTTGCAAGGTTCGAGCTTTTATTCAAAGATCGACCTTCGATCAGGATATCATCAGTTAAGGATACAAGAGGAAAGTATCCCGAAGACGGCCTTTAGGACTCGTTATGGACATTACGAGTTCCTGGTTATGTCGTTTGGGTTGACAAACGCACCGGCAGTTTTCATGGATCTAATGAACAGATTCTGCAAGCCGTACTTGGATAAGTTTGTGATCGTGTTCATTGATGACATTCTAATCTACTCAAAGACGAAGGACGAGCACGAACAGCACTTAAGAGCTATTCTAGAGCTACTTAAATAGGAGAAGTTGTATGCTAAGTTCTCGAAGTGTGAGTTTTGGCTACGCGAAGTCCAGTTTCTTGGTCATGTGGTTAATGGAAATGGAATTCATGTTGATCCCACAAAGATCGAGGCAATCAAGAATTGGGAGACCCCAAAAACGCCAACCGAGATTCGACAGTTCTTAGGTTTGGCTGGTTATTATCGAAGGTTCATTGAGGATTTCTCAAAAATTGCCCAACCTCTGACCGCACTCACACAGAAAAACAAGAAGTTCGATTGGGGTGACAAACAAGAAGAAGCGTTTCAGTTGTTGAAAAACAAACTTTGTGACGCACCGATCTTATCGCTACCCGAAGGAACGAACGACTTCGTGGTATATTGTGACGCCTCGCGTCAAGGTTTGGGTTACGTGCTGATGCAGCGCCAGAAGGTTATAGATATGCGTCACACCAGTTGAAGGTTCACGAGAAAAATTACACCACCCATGATTTGGAATTGGGCGCGGTGGTGTTTGCATTGAAGATCTGGCAACATTACTTATACGGCACGCGATGTACAATCTTCACGGATCACAAGAGCCTGCAGCACATATTTGACCAAAAGGAGCTTAACATGAGGCAAAGGCGCTGGGTAGAACTGTTGAATGATTATGATTGCGAGATCAAATATCACCCAGGGAAAGCAAATGTGGTCGCCGATGCCCTGAGCCTAAAGGAAAGGATTAAACCCATAAGGGTTAGGGCTTTGGAAATGATTGTCCAGACAGACCTCTCTTTGCGCATTCGTGCCGCACAGAGAGAAGCTTTGAAAGAAAGGAATATTGAGGAAGAGTATCTCCGTGGGATGGACAAGCAGTTGGTACCAAATGAGGAAGGAACTTTGTGCTTAATGAAACGAATTTGGGTTCCTTTGTTTGGTGGTTTGAGAAAGGTTATTTTCGATGAAGCTCACAAATCACGGTACTCGATTCATCCAGGAGCGGATAAGATGTACCACGATCTTAAGGATTTCTACTGGTGGCCAAGGATGAAAGGCGATGTTGCAATATACGTTGGTAAATGTTTAACTTGCGCCAAGGTTAAGGCCGAGTACCAGAAGCCTTCAGGTCTTCTACAGCAACCTGAAATACCCAAATGGAAATGGGAACAGATTTCCATGGACTTCATAACGAAATTGCCAAAGACGCCCAAGGGCCACGACACAATTTGGGTAATAGTAGACCGTCTAACAAAGTCTGCGCACTTCTTGCCAATCAAGGAAAAAGACAACACGAGTAAACTTGCTGAAATATACATGCGAGAGATTGTTGCACGTCATGGAGTGCCTCTCTCGATTATCTCTGATAGAGATGGGAGATTTGTATCAAGGATTTGGAAATCCTTCCAAGAAGCTTTTGGCTCGCAGTTGAATTTAAGCACTGCTTTTCACCCACAAACTGATGGCCAGAGCGAGAGAACTATTCAGACATTGGAAGATATGCTGAGAACAAGTGTAATGGACCGAGGTGGTAGCTGGGACAATCACTTACCATTGGTCGAATTTTCGTACAACAACAGCTACCACACCAGTATTGGAGCCGCGCCATTTGAAGCTCTTTATGGACGCAAGTGTCGATCACCGCTGTTGTCACACCCCTACCGCGTAAAGCAACAAATCGCGGCGGAATCGCCAGGGAGTGTTGTAACAGAATCATTGTTTCAAAACACAAGGAAATTTGAAGTTTCGTTTTATTAGACATTAAATATTTACATCGTCTGGAAATCTAAATAAACAAGTTAAACATAGTCTATCATTGTTATTAAGTCACTAAGGCCTCGTCCAGTCCTATGTGAGCATGCATCCTTGCAATCAACATCATTCAACAACCTGAAACATATGTGAAAACAAAGTCAGCAAAGAAATGTTGGCGAGTACATAGGTTTTTGAGAGTGTCGGATTCATGGCTAGTTTACATGTTGCAATACTTAATTGAAAAAAAAGACTTGTTTTGAAAAGTATAGTATTGCGACATAATTAACCAACTCAAATCAAGTTGGTTATAATTTATAAAATCTCGTAGCCATGATTCTTAACCCAAAACATTTATTTAATAAATCTTGTTAATAAAACTCGTTAATAAATCTCGTTAATGAAACTCGTTAATAAATCTCGTTAATAAAACTCGTTAATAAATCTTGTTAATAAAACTCGTTAATAAATCTCGTTAATAAAACTCGTTAATAAATCTCGTATATAAAACTCGTTAATAAATCTCGTTAATAAAACTCGATAATAAATCTCGTATATAAAACTCGTTAATAAATCTCGTTAATAAAACTCGTTAATAAATCGTTTACCCAAGTGAACTAAATAACGCCACGGTATGTAATACGATGAAAACATATATATATATAGGAAGTACCAGCGGCGTATCCACCATGCTTTCATCACATTACACCAGTCCCGTTATCTAAACACTAACCAAAAACCAATCGTTTACCCAAATCGTTTAATTCGTTAAAAATCGCTTTAGTCGCTTAAATTATTCTCGTTTTAAATCGTGAAAACTACTTTTGATTGTCTCGCTAATAACATCCAAACCTTCGTGACTCGACTAACTCGCCTATCGCTTCTCGCATTAATAAACCACCAAAGGGTAAATTAACAATCACAGATTCAGTCGTTACCCACCTAACCCACACATAACCATGGGTGCAGTCTGATAACGGGATTTGTCAGATCCTATGGTACCATAACCTAATACTGGTCGGTTTGGCCAAAACTAATGGATATTATTCGTTATGTAAATACAACCAACAAGTTTGTTTACTTTATCGAAATCGTTATTAATTTAATATAAACCATTTTAATCGTTTTTGAAACCATTGTTATAATATGAAAAATTGTTTTGAAAACCATCGTTAAAACCTCGAAAACATTTAGCACATATGAATCACCCCAAAACAATTGAAAACGGTAAAATAGGGGAACTATGTACTCACCTGAGAATGCTTAGAGGTCTTGAACAACAACCAAGCAAAGCTAGAGGGAGCACACGGAATTAATCGGCAACCTAATAACTATATAAATAAACCGAACCTAAGTCGGAAGAACGGATAGGATGAGGTTTTGTAAACCAAATGATTATTGGAACTCATATGGCATGGTTTAACAAAGCCTACATTCTAAATCGAAACCTAACCTAAGTGCTTTCGACCCATTGCGACCCATTAAGGTAGCTTACGCTACTTTAACGCGTCATGCGCGCAAAGCGCGTTCGAGACGTCTAACTAGTCCTATGACAAGTATTATATGCCTAAACATGTTGCATAATCGATTAATTGACAAAAGTTTATGTTACATATGCTTAATTACCAATTATGTATGAAAAGGGCATTTTGGTCATTTACCTAAGGCATATAAATTACCTATCATACAACTAATTAACCTAAGTGACCATAAGGTATAACCTTGGAAGGTTATTCCCTATACAACTATGGTCACTAAACATGCTTGGTCGGATCCTAATGATCGACCAAACGGGTCGTGTTCGACAGTCTAAGCGGGTGTTTAGTCCGCTTGACTTACGACTCTACACAAGCACTAATCTAAAAATTGACGAGCTAAACATGTCGAAACTTGTTTAACTAAGTTAGAAAATAGGTTTGGTATCAAAACAAACGGTTTTGATACCTATAAGTAGTTTGCTTACAAAATACGCAAGAATGCGCATTTTGGCCGAAACTTCGACTCGTCACTACACCTAGATAACGTGGGAATCAGTAGGTATAGTCACTAGGGACTATAACCATCGGGATTACGCTCACGTTATGAATTTCAAACGAACTTCGCATTGACCATAAACTGGTCAATGCAGAAATTCAAACGCAGTTTGACTTTCAGACTCGAAAAGCGATAAAAGAACGAAAGAATACTTACAAAAGGTCCCCGCAAGCTTTGATCCGATTTACTCTCAGGTATGAAGCATAAACTTCAAATTAGAGAGCCAAAATCAGATCATTGTGGGTTTTGCAAGTGAAAGGAGGTGGGTATATATAGGAAATCTAGAACCGTTAGGATCGTTCATCGTAAAACGAGCTTCGATCTCATCCGTACACATGTGCCCATGGTTTTGTGAAACCATGGGAGCCCATAGTTTCATTAAAACCATGTGCAAATGAGGGGAACAGCTAGAAAAAGCTGGAATTTAGATTTTTCATTTTGGTCCCTTCCTAAGATAACTATGGCAGAATGACAATTTTGGTCCCTGAACTTCAGAATCTTGCATTTTGGCTCATTTTTGACACGTTTAAGCCCGGTTAACCTCATTTCAAGGCTCTAAAATGAAGTTAAATTATAGGGAACTCAAAACATGCTCAAAAATATCTCGGATTTCAGTTCGTTTGGTCGTACGGTTGCGTTGTTCGGTTAATTACGACGAAAGTCGTAACGAACGCAAAAACGATCCAAATTACGCGACGAATGGAATTTTATCATGCCAATCACTAAAATAAAATATTATAATGATTAGATAAAGTTTTGGATGTCCGGATGTATTCAGAACGTAAGATATGCGCGAAAATGCAAACTTATGCACTTTTGACGCTTTTAATCCCTGAATGACCAAAAAGTTTATTTTAGCACACCGAACCCATCAAAGCCTATTTCTAAGCTATGTAAAGGATATTTAGGGTATTTTTAACTTATGGTCATGTTCCGGAATGTTCGTTACAGCACAAATCAGCATACTTTCGTAGTTTGTCAAAATTAGTCCCTGTAAGCGAATAAACTTGATTTCGACACACCAAACCATCTAAAACTTATTTCTAAGTTATGTTGAGGTTATTAAAGGTATGTTAAGCCTATGTCACTATTCCGGAGTGTTTGTTGCATTAAACTGGTTATACTTATGCATCGGTGCGCTTATAACCTTCCAGAAAGCGATTTAGAGCTCGATATCGAACAAGAATTGATATGTGCAAATGATACACATATTTATACAAATCCCAAGTATGAAATACAATATTTCATTGATTTGGTATTTTTTCGATGGCCGTGGAGGCACAGATGTCACAGCTGTGTTGGGCTGATGCGGGTGATAGACAGCTGGTTTGGCCGGAAATAGTCCAAGAGACGACAGACAAGATTGCACAGATCCGAGAGCGCATCAAGGCGGCTCGTGACAGATAGAAAGGCTATGCAAATCAAAGGAGGAAACCTTTAGAGTTTCAAGTTGGGGATATGGTTTTGTTAAAGGTTTCACCCTGGAAGGGTGTGGCACGCTTTGGGAAGCGTGGGAAGTTGAATCCGCGTTACATTGGCCCTTTCAGAATCCTGCAAAGGATTGGGCTTGTAGCATACAAATTGGACTTACCTGCTGAACTTAATGGCGTTCACGATACATTTCACGTATCTAACCTGAAAAAGAGTCCAACACAAGAGACGGTGATCATTCCTGCGGACGAAATTCATATCGACGACACGCTCCACTTTACCGAAGTGTTTGTTGCGTTAAACTGGTTATATTTACGCATCGGTGCGCTTATAACCTTCCAGAAAGCGATTTAGAGCTCGATATCGAACAAGAATTGATATGTGCAAATGATACACATATTTATACAAATCCCAAGTATGAAATACAATATTTCATTGATTTGGTATTTTTTCGATGGCCGTGGAGGCACAGATGTCACAGTCTCCCCTACTTCAGGAAATTTCGTCCCGAAATTTAATTAGAGGAAACTTGTGAGAGCTCGAAACATGAAGTTGAAAAGATAAAACAACACTGGTTAGAGTTCTGAACTTCTAGTAACTTTAAATAACATCATGCTTACAATGTAAGAGGGACACTTATATACAAGTATATGAAGCACCATTGGTGCGTCCACCGTACCTCCATTACATTGTTCACATTTTGTTATTGTTGTCACTATCTGTTCTTACACATGATAAATCTTACTGGGGTTCCTGTGCACTGAATTTCATTGTTATGTACGCGTCCATAATTACGTAATTCCTTGCATAGTCCACATAGTGCATTTGATAATGTGTAGGGGAAAACCAAATGAACGAACCTGTGATGAGTGTGACTGGACCACCATAGGGTCCTTTCAGCTATATCATCAGATGCCATTCTTAACCAGATTCTGAATCAATCTTTTAACTAGACCACTCAAGGGGTCTCCTTCGAATCGTGGAATGGTACTACATATTCCAAGGGTCTTAACTACCACGTAGACGCCCATTAAGGATTTAGGATAGTACCTTATGAATATCCTACTATGAATCCCTCATATGAAGATATGGAAGATTCTATGAGGATTTGAATAACAAAAATCGGATCACACAAAAACACAAAGGAGGACACATAAACACATAATCATATAATCGCACAATTGTTTAATTTGACCTTTAATTTGTTATCTTTGGACACGGGTTTTTAAAGCATACCAGGAATCCAATCCGTGGATTTCATTTGGCACTTTAAATATTTTCAAGAATCTAACTATGAAGATAGGAAGATCTTAATAGGAATTTGGTTTGTCCTTATTGAATCGTAATGTACGTATTAAGGTGTACAAGGAATCCAATCAGGGCTCCGATTTGGGCGATAATCATCCACAAGGATTCTTAAAATAGAGCAACCTATCACTTTTCATTTCGAGTTTAAGCTCGAGTTGAAGTGGTAGCTCATATTTCAATAAGCCTTCGTTTACACAAGATCGTTGTGCTTGAAGGACACGAGATTGAATATCAGATAGAGTTTGAACAGAATGAAGCTTGACTCGCTCCTTTCGACCAAGCGCATCGGCTACGACATTCGCCTTACCAGGAAGGTAGCGAATCTCGAAATCGTAATCGTTCCAGAGCTCAACCCATTGTCGCTGCCTCATGTTCAGCTCCTTCTGATTAAGAATGTGCTGGAGACTTTTGTGGTCTCGTGAAAACCACACACTTTGTTCCATAGAGGTAGTGTCTCCAGATTTTGAGAGCAAAAACCACAACACCTAACTCAAGATCATGAGTTGTGTAGTTCTTTTCGTGAACTTTCAACTGTCTTGACGTATATGCTATGGCTTTACCTCATTGCATAAGAACATAACCAAGGCCTAGATTCGATGCGTCATAAACGACAATGAAATCATCGTTTCCATTGGGCAAGGACAAAACAGGAGCATCACATAGCTTCTGTTTCAGCGTTTGGAACGCTTCTTCTAGCTTAGATCCCCACTACAAAGGCTTATTCTTCTGAGTCAAAGTAGTGAGTGGCACCGCAATCTTCGAGAAGTTTGAAATAAAATGACGATAATAACCAGCGAGACCAAGAAAAGAACGAATTTCTGTAGGTGTCATTGGTGTATTCCAATCCTTAATTGCAGCAAACTTGGATGGATCCACATGAATACCCTGTTCATTGACTACATGACCCAAAAACTGAACTTCTTTAAGCCAAAATTCACACTTGGAGAATTTAGCAAAAAGTTTGTTCCTTCTTTAGGAATTCCAATGTTAAGCGAAGGTGTTGCTCGTGCTCGGCTCGAGACTTCGAATAAATGAGAATATCGTCGATGAACACAATAATGAACTTGTCTAAATAAGGTTTGCAGACCCTATTCATTAAGTCCATAAAGATAGCTGGGGCATTTGTCAAACCAAAAGGCATGACTGTAAACTCGTAATGCCCATATCTCGTGTGGAAAGAAGTTTTGGGAATATCTTCTTCGAGAACACGAAGTTGATGATACCCAGAACGCAGATCGATCTTGAAAAAAAACAGGTAGCACCTTGCAGCTGATCAAAGAGATCATCGATTCGAGGTAGGGGATATCGATCCTTGATGGTAAGCTTATCAAGCTTACGATAATCGATACACATTCGAAAAGATCCATCTTTCTTCTTCACAGAGAGGACAGGAGCTCCCCTCAGGGTGAATAATTTGATCGGATGAATCCTTTATCAGATAACTCTCGAAGCTGTTTTGATAATTCTTGCATCTCAGACGGTGCAAGACGATAAGGTGCTTTCGCAATCGGGTTGGCATTGGGTACAAGGTCAAAATGAAATTCGACTTGACGAACTGGAGGCAAACCAGGCAGTTCATCAGGAAACACCTCTGGATAATCCCGAACAATCGGAATATCCTGAATACTCTTGCTCTTGCCTTTCTGCTCGGTGACATGTGCCAGAAAAGCAACATATCCTTTTCGTAAATAACTTTGGGCCTTCGTACACGACATGAGCTTCAATCCACCAGAAGGTTTCTCGCCACGAACTTCCAGAACATCGCCAGACGAAAGAGGAATGCGAACAATCTTATCGAAACAAATCACCACAGCATGATGTTTGGTTAACCAATACATTCCTATGATAATGTCGAAACTCCCAAGTTGCATCGGTGTGAGGTCAAAAGGAAAAAGATGATTAATCAAATTGCCATTTCGTTTCTTAGAATGAAACGAGCACTTAGCATCTTCGAGGAAATCATGAGCGATCATATGAATGAGAGAACTACAAATACGGTTCTTTTGGTGTAGGTATCATAGGGTATGCCATACACACATGAAACTATATTTCTACATCAGAATTGCAAATAAAGATTTATTTATAAACAAAATCGATTGTTTCCAAGTTCAAAGGAAAACACGAGAGACATAAACATAAGATTCGGATTATTCAAAGCAGCAGCTTCTTCTAATCGGCCAAATGCTCATCCGTGGGTCAGATTTGCATTGAAAATCTTTGGGTATCTGTCCCTGACATAACCCGTCTCGTCATAGGTGTAGCAAATACCAGGAGGAAAATGAGCCTGTGCTGGATCTGCTTGAAATTGAACGGGGTTCTGAAAGGCTTAGTTTAGCACAGTGACTGAACGACAGTCTCGTGCCAAATGACCAATGAGTCCACAGTTGAAACATTTCCGACATTTGACACTGGCATAGTGGTGGAGGTTACACTGATTGCACAAAGGAGCAATTCCTAAGTACGGCTTCTTGGCTGGTGGTGTTGCCACCTGGCTAGATTTTGCTTGATTTGGTGTAACGGCTACGGGATCCTTTGGAGCTTTACGCTTCTTTGACTTTTTCGATGGCTCGATTCTGCATCTTTCGATGCTTCTTGGGTGGCTTCATTATTGAGACGAGACATGGCGATACCTAAATCCACAGTCTTCAGGATTACTTCGCCTATTCGCTGGGCAAATTTGGCTGTTTGCTCGGACATTTGAGTGTCGTTGCGATGAAGAGACATTCTAGAGGAAATGAAAGACATAGGAGAACACAAATGAAATGTTATCAGATAATTAAAACAGAACGACAACGCATAGAAATTGCGATCATTTGTTTGTTACCTAAGGCAAACAAATGAGATGGTGATTAATCAAAGTAAACGGGGCATATTAATGTATCACTGAAGACATGCTTGCCTATAAGTGAACACTCACCCCAAGAGTTCCCAGGTAAGAGTGACTGGTCCGATACTGCGGATTTGTACGAACACTCTAGCCTTAGACAGAAAACTCAGGGTACAGGCATTCACCCTTCCAGTTTGCATGTGTTCACATTATAAGACCCAAACTTTGACGAGACTTTGAAAACTTAGAGGGTTCAAAACATAGTAATCAATCATCCTAGAACAGATGATTGGTTTTCGAAGCGGATTTGAAATTCGTGTTCTTGTTGTGGTTGTCACCTAAGGATAAATGACGGTATTGTTTTAAGATCTAAACACAAGGATCTTGTGTTAGGGTCCTAGGAAGGTTATAGTCTAGGTCAAAGCATTACTAATAACCTAATTCCCTATAACCATGAGCTCTGATACCAACTTTTCTGTCACACCCCGACCGCGTAAAACAACAAATCGCGGCGGAATCGTCGGGGAGTGTTGTAACAGAATCATTGTTTCAAAACACACGGAAATTTGAAGTTTCGTTTTATTAGACATTAAATACTTACATCGTCTGGAAATCTAAATAAACAAGTTAAACATAGTCTATCATTGTTATTAAGTCACTAAGGTCTCGTCCAGTCCTATGTGAGCATGCATCCTTGCAATCAACATCATTCAACAACCTGAAACATATGTGAAAACAAAGTCAGCAAAGAAATGCTGGCGAGTACAAAGGTTTTTGAGAGTGTCGGATTCATGGCTAGTTTACATGTTGCAATACTTAATTGAAAAAAAAAGACTTGTTTTGAAAAGTATAGTATTGTGACATAATTAACCAACTCAAATCAAGTTGGTTATAATTTATAAAATCTCGTAGCCATGATTCTTAACCCAAAACATTTATTTAATAAATCTTGTTAATAAAACTCGTTAATAAATCTCGTTAATGAAACTCGTTAATAAATCTCGTTAATAAAACTCGTTAATAAATCTCGTTAATAAAACTCGTTAATAAATCTCGTTAATAAAACTCGTTAATAAATCTCGTATATAAAACTCGTTAATAAATCTCGTTAATAAAACTCGTTAATAAATCTCGTATATAAAACTCGTTAATAAATCTCGTTAATAAAACTCGTTAATAAATCGTTTACCCAAGTGAACTAAATAACGCCACGGTATGTAATACGATGAAAACATATATATATAGGAAGTACCAGCGGCGTATCCACCATGCTTTCATCACATTACACCTGTCCCGTTATCTAAACACTAACCAAAAACCAATCGTTTACCCAAATCGTTTAATTCGTTAAAAATCGCTTTAGTCGCTTAAATCATTCTCGTTTTAAATCGTGAAAACTACTTTTTATTGTCTCGCTAATAACATCCAAACCTTCGTGACTCGACAAACTCGCCTATCGCTTCTCGCATTAATAAACCACCAAAGGGTAAATTAACAATCACAGATTCAGTCGTTACCCACCTAACCCACACATAACCATGGGTGCAGTCTGATAACGGGATTTGTCAGATCCTATGGTACCATAACCTAATACTGGTCGGTTTGGCCAAAACTAATGGATATTATTCGTTATGTAAATACAACCAACAAGTTTGTTTACTTTATCGAAATCGTTATTAATTTAATATAAACCATTTTAATCGTTTTTGAAACCATTGTTATAATATCAAAAATTGTTTTGAAAACCATCGTTAAAACCTCGAAAACATTTAGCACATATGAATCACCCCAAAACAATTGAAAACGGTAAAATAGGGGAACTATGTACTCACCTGAGAATGCTTAAAGGTCTTGAACAACAACCAAGCAAAGCTAGAGGGAGCACGGAATTAATCGGCAACCTAATAACTATATAAATAAACCGGACCTAAGTCGGAATATCGGATAGGATGAGGTTTTGTAAACCAAATGAGTATTGGAACTCATATGGCATGGTTTAACAAAGCCTACATTCTAAATCGAAACCTAACCTAAGTGCTTTCGACCCATTGCGACCCATTAAGGTAGCTTACGCTACTTTAACGCGTCGTGCGCGCAAAGCGCGTTCGAGACATCTAACTAGTCCTATGACAAGTATTATATGCCTAAACATGTTGCATAATCGATTAAGTGACAAAAGTTTATGTTACATATGCTTAATTACCAATTATGTATGAAAAGGGCATTTTGGTCATTTACCTAAGGCATATAAATTACCTATCATACAACTAATTAACCTAAGTGACCATAAGGTATAACCTCGGAAGGTTATTCCCTATACAACTATGGTCACTAAACATGCTTGGTCGGATCCTAGTGATCGACCAAACGGGTCGTGTTCGACAGTCTAAGCGGGTGTTTAGTCCGCTTGACTTACGACTCTACACAAACACTAATCTAAAAAGTGACGAGCTAAACATGTCGAAACATGTTTAACTAAGTTAGAAAATAGGTTTGGTATCAAAACAAACTGTTTTGATACCTATAAGTAGTTTGGTTACAAAATACGCAAGAATGCGCATTTTGGCCGAAACAACGACTCGTCACTACACCTAGATAACGTGGTAATCAGTAGGTATAGTCACTAGGGACTATAACCATCGGGATTACGCTCACGTTATGAATTTCAAACGAACTTCGCATTGACCATAAACTGGTCAATGCAGAAAGTCAAACGCAGTTTGACTTTCAGAGTCGAAAAGCGATAAAAGAACGAAAGAATACTTACAAAAGGTCCCCGCAAGCTTTTATCCGATTTACTCTCAGGTATGAAGCATAAACTTCAACTTAGAGAGCCAAAATCAGATCATTGTGGGTTTTGCAAGTGAAAGGAGGTGGGTATATATAGGAAATCTAGAACCGTTAGGATCGTTCATCGTAAAACGAGCTTCAATCTCATCCGTACACATGTGCCCATGGTTTTGTGAAACCATGGGAGCCCACAGTTTCATTAAAACCATGTGCAAATGAGGGGAACAGCTGGAAAAAGCTGGAATTTAGATTTTTCATTTTGGTCCCTTCCTAAGATAACTATGGCAGAATGACAATTTTGGTACCTAAACTTCAGAATCTTGCATTTCGGCTCATTTTTGACACGTTTAAGCCCGGTTAACCTCATTTCAAGGCTCTAAAATGAAGTTAAATTATAGGGAACTCAAAACATGCTCAAAAATATCTCGGATGTCGGTTCGTTTGGTCGTACGGTTGCGTTGTTCGGTTAATTACGACGAAAGTCGTAACGAACGCAAAAACGATCCAAATTACGCGACGAATGGAATTTTATCATGCCAATCACTAAAATAAAATATTTTAATGATTACATAAAGTTTTGGATGTCCGGATGTATTCAGAACGTAAGATATGCGCGAAAATGCAAACTTATGCACTTTTGACGCTTTTAATCCCTGAATGACCAAAAAGTTTATTTTAGCACACCGAACCCATCAAAGCCTATTTCTAAGCTATGTAAAGGATATTTAGGGTATTTTTAACTTATGGTCATGTTCCGGAATGTTCGTTACAGTACAAATCAGCATACTTTCGTAGTTTGTCAAAATTAGTCCCTGTAAGCGAATAAACTTGATTTCGACACACCAAACCATCTAAAACTTATTTCTAAGTTATGTTGAGGTTATTAAAGGTATGTTAAGCCTATGTCACTATTCCGGAGTGTTTGTTGCATTAAACTGGTTATACTTATGCATCGGTGCGCTTATAACCTTCCAGAAAGCGATTTAGAGCTCGATATCGAACAAGAATTGATATGTGCAAATGATACACATATTTATACAAATCCCAAGTATGAAATACAATATTTCATTGATTTGGTATTTTTTCGATGGCCGTGGAGGCACAGATGTCACAGCTGTGTTGGGCTGATGCGGGTGATAGACAGCTGGTTTGGCCGGAAATAGTCCAAGAGACGACAGACAAGATTGCACAGATCCGAGAGCGCATCAAGGCGGCTCGTGACAGATAGAAAGGCTATGCAAATCAAAGGAGGAAACCTTTAGAGTTTTAAGTTGGGGATATGGTTTTGTTAAAGGTTTCACCCTGGAAGGGTGTGGCACGCTTTCGGAAGCGTGGGAAGTTGAATCCGCGTTACATTGGCCCTTTCAGAATCCTGCAAAGGATTGGGCTTGTAGCATACAAATTGGACTTACCTGCTGAACTTAATGGCGTTCACGATACATTTCACGTATCTAACCTGAAAAAGAGTCCAACACAAGAGACAGTGATCATTCCTGCGGACGAAGTTCATATCGACGACACGCTCCACTTTACCGAAGAACCCGTTGAGGTTACGGATTGGAAAGTTAACAAAACACGCAGGAGTAGTGTCAAACTCGTCAAAGTTCGATGGAATGCACTACATGGCCAAGAATTCACGTGGGAACGTGAGGATCGTATGAAAGAGAAATACCCACATTTATTCCCCAAGACCCCTGCATCTAGTAGCAGAACTAAAATTTCAGGACGAAATTTCTCTAACAGGGGGAGAATGTGACAACCCTCAAAATTTCAGGTATCCGTACAATTAATTAATTCTAAATTTGTGCTTAATGACTGTGCTTGATTACAACTGTTGATTTAACTGCTTACTAAATTTTGTTATACACATATGCATCACATTTTATACTGTCACTCCATTTATTACACACAAACATTAGTGACAAACTTGATGCACAAAGCACAGTTGGCACAGTGAGCGGATAACCCAGAAAACATGCTGACAATGCCAGCACATAGACAGACAATATTTTTGAGGCCAGTATGAGCCAGAGATAGAATACTACACTGGTAGGGAGTGTAGGGGAGTGAGGACCATAAAACTGCATCACTAGGTGATAGTTATAGTGTCGGGAAGTGCCTAAAACACACTTTAAATGCAGAATTCTGCACTTAATAACCAAATTTCAGCATTTAATAATACTAGTAAAGTGCAAAAACTTGGCAAAATAGTCCTAGATACTTTCCAAAGTGTTGGGAATTAAATGTGTCACTAAAAGTAACATAAAAGACACTTTATGGATTAATTTAGCACTTTAACGGACAACACCCAACCGAGCAACCGGACTTTACCCGGAACATAAAAATATTGCCAAACACATTGTTTTTACTTTTCTGAGCTAGTTAGGGTCCCCGAACACCCTAACACACTTTATATTATATAACACATCTTAACCCACTAACTAAACATTTTAAATCTAACTAGAAGGTAACTAACACTTACAAACCAACCCCATACCCCCCCCCCCCCTTCGACGGTTACATGGGGACACCCCCATGAATTCTTTCCATTATTTTATTGGTTAATGTTAGTGGTTAAAACAACATGTTACATGGTGGTTAAAGATGAAACTTGATTTATATAAGTAACCTAAGGGTCTTGAGCTTCTCACTTCACAACACAACATCAAACCCAACTCTTCTCCTCCTCTCTTCTCCTTGTTCGGCCGAAGACCACCACACACACCACCACCATCATCAAGCCTCACTCAAGCAATCTACACTCATCCAAGGGTGTAAGTGATCCTACAAGTAAGCTTGGTGTATTCGGAAGCTCAAGGACCGCTCTCGTTTTCTTTTATCCATCACTTTTACGCACTTGAACTCCCCTAGCCTTGTGCTAGTAGTAAGTGCCTTAGATCTTCATACTCTTCATATTTTTGTTGGTTAATAGTAAAAAGAATGGTGAAATATTAAGAACTCTAAAGAACATGAACAAAGTCTTGACATAAACTAATAAAGTGATGAAGAATGGTTAAAGTGATGTTGAAATCATGTTGTTCTTGTGTTGTTATGATTATTGTTGTTGTTTGCTAGTTAAAAATGATATGGTTCATCACATGAACTTGCTAGAACATGTTTAAAGGCATGAACTAGCAAGATGTGAAAGATAGAAATGTTGTGGATGATGGAACCATCCACACATAAACTATGAACTTGAATAAATGGAAGTTTCTTGAAAAATAAAGGCCAAAATAAGTTATAAACTTGTAGATCTAAAGATCTATGAGTGGTTTTTTGAAAGAACCAAGTGAAAAGTATGAGTTTTGTTAAAACTTGGGTCTTACATAAACTCATCACATTTTTAGTGGATAAACAAGTGTAGGAACACTTGTGTAAAAGGAAAATTTCACAAAGAAATATTTTTAGAAAATATGACTAGAAGTTGTAAAAGTTCAAACTCTTTAAAAATAAAGTTTTAAAGAAACTAATCACATTTTGGAAGGTAACAAGACTTACTAAGTGTGCTAGTAAGTTACTACATGTTTTTATAAATTTTTCAAGTTCATTAGTTTATGGTTTAGACTTGTTCTTGACTAGTTTGATAAATAGAGATTGTATGTTGATGATTGAGAATTGATTGAATGATTTTACAAAAGAAAATGATATGCTAGAAAGCATGGACGCCTCCGTTTACAAAGGAAACTCTGGCGAAATTTTCCTAAAAATCCAACACTTAGAAAATATTTTTCTAATAAGTGTTTACAAATATACTTCTAACTTTATTTTCAAAATAAACTTCGCCATGATTTTTATTACAAAAATATTAAGTGCCGGAGGTTGATTTTCGTAAATAAAATTTGATAGATATATATATTTAGAATATATATTTTATACTAAAACTCTTGTGTGGTTATTTGTTATTTTGAGAACTAGTTATATTATTTTTAGGATAAAAATAATATAACTTCTGACGCCATAAAAATTACGACTCCAAAATAATACTAAAACCCTCACAAAATAAATATTTAAGTTACGCAAGTATTGTTGTATTACGAAGCGCTAAAACGTAACTTATGTATATTTCAGAAAAATACTCTTATACGTATATTTTTTGGTAAAGTATTATTTTGGGAAACTTTATGAAGTAAAATATAATATTTTTGGGAAAAATATATATTTTGGAATTAAGATGTTTTAGACAAGTGATTAAAATATATTTTTCTAAGTGGGACTTAAAATATATTTTTTTTCGGAATTACAAGTGTACATGTATAAATACCCCCATCCTTGGGAAGAAAATACACATACAAAATAATTAAGAAGTGTGGATACAAAATAGTTGCCTAACTATTTTCCTAAATACAAAAGTTAAGTTAAAATAATTAATATTATTTTAACAAGTATAATATCATAGTAACGCAACTCAAAACACTAAACCCTAAGCCAAGGCACGGCACATTCGTCTAATAGACATTAGTACGTGTAGGTCGTCACGCAGCAGTTCGAGTTTGAGATTGACGTTACAGGATACGCACTTCTGTGAGTTCATGTCCCCCTTTTCTCTTAACTGTTTTCAGTTTTATAACTTCGGGGGTGAAATACATGTTACAATTATTTAGGACATTTTTATACATGGTATGGTTAGCTTAAGGAGGGTTGTGACGTTCAGATCATGTGAGTGGTGGGTACAACGCTTAAAGCCATTAATCCTCGTTGTTAGGACCGAGGGACACAAGAGTGATAGATCTATTTGGGTGTAGCGAGCCCACACCCGTGAGGTCAGGGAGACCCATAGAGGTGAATGTGTCTTACAGCCGAGGCCCGGTACAAATTTGCTAGGTTTGAGTTTTCCTGCATCATTTCACACATACCAGTGGCTTTGCAACCCATTGGTGATCTCTTTTTCCTTAATTGCTACATACCAGGAACATTTATACACTGGGACGTACTTTAACGATTTATAAACATACTCACTTTTACATGAACTCGCTCAACTTTTGTTGATTTTTCAAACTACATGTATTTCAGGAAATTAGTGGATCTGGCAAGGTATGCAATCACGTCAAGCTGCGTAAGGAATAATGATGTCATCCAGGTTTAGGAAGTGTGGCCCTTGCCTGGACGGGTTGCAAGTCTTAAACCGTATTTCTAGTCAAGTCTTTTGTCGTGTCGTATGAACATTTTTTAATTATGTCATGGTTGTATGTCATTTTATGTGTCGACTTTTAAAACAATGATGTTGTGGTAACTTTTGAAACGTAATGAATGGATGACTATCATGTGTTTTATATTCATATAGCATTTTTATGATTGTGCTATGGTATTAAGAAGTCACACCAAATAAACCCACGCTTCCGCAAAAGCCAAGGTGTGACACATTGTTGGTACGTCACATGCCTAACAGGGACATTCCCTAGGTGGTATTTTGGGGGTGTGACAGTTTGGTATCAGAGCCACTGGTTATAGTGAACTAGGTTTTAAAACGTTTTTTTTTAACCAGATTATAACCGAACAACTTCGAAAATCGACCATGACACTCAGCTCCAGATTGCAAGGTTCGTCATCTGTTACTTTATGCATTACTTGTTTAGTAGTCACACACTCACAACTTACATGAAAACGACATACTAGATGTTATGGTGACTGGATAGTGTAACCCTACTCTTCGGCTTTTGTGAATCATAATCCTATAGTACCCACTGCTTGGTTATTTGAATGCGGGGGAAACTTTTAGCGCAAGTTAAGAGGCACTGAGATGAGCATGCAAATTTCCTTATTATTATGGGTGCACACATAATAATAATGTGGGGTGCATGTAAGTCCCAGTGAGGCTTAACGAGCGTGAGAAGGGTTCTGCCCTATTGTGTGTAAACTTGATAGTTGTAGATTTTAACGTGATACTTGACTTTTACTTCATTTCGACCCTTAAGATAGTTCCCTTCTCTTATATAGAATCATGAGTGGACGTGGAGGAGGCCGAGGTGGTGGACGTGGCCACATTGCGATGACGCAGGCCGAATTAACCAACTTGATCAACACTTGTGTAGCTGAAGCCCTAGCGGCTTACCAGGCTGGTACGATATGTGCCAATTACTTTCTCTACTTGTGTCGTATACTCGAATCTTACATGTGCGTTGTACGTTCTTTCGTTTTAGGTCAACCTGCGAATCAAAACAATCCACCTGCTTGTACGTTCAAGATGTTTATGGATTGTAAGCCACAGACCTTCAATGGGACTGAAGGGGCTGTAGGACTCCTGCGATGGTTTGAGAAGGCCGATTCGGTATTTGCGATGTGTAACTGTCCTGCTGGGGACAGAGTGAAGTATGCTACGGTAAAACTCGAGGATGGTGCCCTGACATGGTGGAATACCCAGGTTCAGATGTTGGGTATCGAAATAGCAAATGCCACCACTTGGGAAGACTTTAAGGAGTTGATGAGAGAGGAGTATTGTCCTCGTGATGAGGTTCAGAAACTGGAGAACGAGTATTATAATCTGAAAATGGAGGGATCGGAGATTGAAGCATTCACGAGAAGGTCTAATGATTTAGCAACTTTGTGCCCTAATCTGTCTCGACCCCCACATCGGCGAATCGAGTTGTATCTCAAGGGCTTAGCACCAGCTGTTAAGGGGTACGTTACTGCTGCAAACCTAGACAATCTGCCCCATATCGTTCGTTTGGCACATAATATTACTAACCAAGAGGTCGAACGTGGCAACTTGCCACCATGTGTTTCTGCTACTACCTCGACTGCTACAGCTACCACACCTGCCAGTGATAACAAACGCAAGTGGAATGATACAGACAAAGCAACCAGTGCAAGTCAATCTCAGAAAAGGTCTGATAATAACCACAACCGTAGTTTCAGTCAGTCTTCTTCAGTTAATCAAGGCCAGGGCAGCAATCAGAATCAGGGCTCTTACGTTGGAAAGAAGCCACAGTGCAACAAGTGTGGATATCATCATTATGGACAGTGTGTTCGGACTTGCCGTAGGTGCGAGAAGGTGGGCCATGAGGCCAAAGATTGTAGAGCCCCACAGCTAAAGCAACAGCAACCGCAGAATCAGCAGCACCAGCACCAGCGACAGCAAAGGCAACAGCCTCAGTAGAATCAGGGTTTTAAGAAAGGGTGTTTCCAGTGCAGGGACGAGGGCCACATCAAGCGGGATTGCCCTCAGCTGAATCAAAATGCCAATAACAACAACAATGCTGGGAACAATAACAACAGGAACAACAACAATGGGGGAAATGGTGGAAGTGGTGCACACGGGAGGGTGTTCACTATTGGAGCTGGGGAAGCCAGGAATGATGGCAACGTAGTGACTGGTACGTTTTCGATAAATGATTTATTTGCTTCTGTTTTATTCGACTCGGGTGCCGATTGGAGTTATGTGTCCTTGGAGTTCAGTCGTCAGTTAGGGTTAACTCCCACACCTCTTGTAAATAAGCATGTAGTAGAATTAGCTGATGGTAAATCGATAGAGGCTTCTCATGTTCTGTGTGGTTATAAACTTGATCTCATGGGTCAAGTGTTTGACATTGACCTACTCCCTATTACTCTTGGAAGTTTTGATGTGGTTGTTAGCATGGATTGGTTGTCCAAGCACCAGGCGGAAATTCTCTGCAAGGAGAAAATAGTGCGCATTCCTCTCCCTAGCGGAGAATCTTTAACAGTTCAGGGTCATCATAGTGGTGCTATGGTTGGTATTATCTCGGCGATGAAGGCTCAGAAGTGTTTACGTAAGGGCTACCCTGCTATTTTAGCTCTTGTTACCGATTCGAAGTCTGATGAGAGAAAGATCGAGGACCTTCCAGTTGTTCGTGAGTTTCCTGATGTGTTTCCTGAAGAACTCCCTGGTTTACCTCCACATCGTCAGGTGGAATTTCAGATCGACCTCATGCCAGGAGCAGCCCCGATTGCTCGTGCTCCTTATCGTCTTGCGCCAGGAGAGTTACAGGAGTTGTCGAATCAACTCCAAGAGTTGTTGGATAGAGGTTTTATTCGACCCAGCTCTTCGCCTTGGGGAGCCCCAGTGCTGTTTGTGAAGAAGAAGGATGGATCCTTTCGGATGTGTATAGATTATCGCGAGCTTAACAAGGTGACGGTCAAGAATTGTTATCCTTTACCCCGTATCGACGACCTGTTTGACCAGCTGCAAGGGTCAAGTTTTTATTCTAAGATCGACTTAAGGTCGGGCTATCATCAGGTATGAGTTAGAGAGGAGGATGTCCCAAAGACGGCTTTTAGGACGCGTTATGGGCATTACGAGTTTTTGGTCATGCCGTTTGGGATGACTAACGCACCAGCGGTCTTCATGGATCTTATGAATCGCGTGTGCAAACCGTATCTTGACAACTTTGTTATTGTTTTCATCGACGACATCTTGATCTACTCCAAGAGCGAGGACCATGAGCGACATCTACGTCTTATCTTGGAGCTCCTGAGGAAGGAGCAGCTTTACGAGAAGTTTTCTAAGTGTGATTTCTGGATTCGAGAAGTACACTTTCTTGGGCATATTGTTAACGAAAAGGGGATACACGTGGATCCTGCTAAGATTGATGCTATTAGAAATTGGTTGGCACCGAAGAATCCTTCGGAGGTGCGACAATTTCTTGGTCTTGCAGGGTACTATCATCGGTTTATTCAGGATTTCTCGAAGATTGCTCAACCTCTTACCTCCTTGACGCAGAAGAACGTTGTTTATTCTTGGGGAACGAAGCAGGAGGATGCTTTCCAGCTCTTGAAGCAGAAGCTATGTAGCGTGCCGATTTTATCTCTATCTGAGGGTACTGAGGATTTTGTGGTTTATTGTGATGCATCGATTCAGGGTCTCGGTTGCGTGTTGATGCAACGCGACAAGGTGATAGCATATGCTTCTCGACAGTTGAAGGTGCACGAGAAGAATTATACGACTCACGACTTGGAGTTAGGAGCTGTGGTATTTGCATTGAAGATTTGGAGGCATTATCTGTACGGTACCAAATGCACTATCTACACTGATCACAGAAGTCTTCAGCATATCTTCGACCAGAAGGAATTGAATATGCGGCAGCGTCGTTGGATAGAGCTTTTGAACGATTATGAGTGTGCCATCAAGTATCATCCGGGGAAAGCTAATGTCATAGCCGATGCCCTTAACTGAAAGGAAACGAAGCCTAAGCTTGTTCACGCTCTACAGCTTATTATTCACTCTAGTCTACCTGCTCAGATTCGTTCCGCTCAGATCGTGGCATTGAAAGAAGAGAACATCGAGGCTGAGTACTTACGGGGCATGGAAAAGCGGCTTGTGGAGAGATCTGACGGCATTCATTACTTTATGGAGCGAGTATGGGTTCCTTTGTATGGTAATCTTTGAGAGCTTGTGATGGATGAAGCGCACAAGTCTCGGTATTCTGTTCACCCGGGCTCAGACAAAATGTATCAGGATCTTACGATCATGTATTGGTGGCCGAAAATGAAGGCTCACATAGCGACATACGTGAGTAAATGTTTGACTTGTGCTAAAGTCAAGGTGGAATATTAGAAACCCTCGGGTCTACTCCAGCAGCCAGAGATACCCATGTGGAAATGGGAGCAGATTGCTATGGATTTTGTCACAGGGCTACCGAGAACTCAGGCTGGAAACGATACTATTTGGGTGATTGTCGACCGTCTCATGAAGTCAGCGCATTTTCTAGCGATTAAAGAAACAGATAAGTTCTCTCAATTGGCTGCTGTTTATCTGAAAGAAGTGGTTTCTAGGCATGGAGCGCCAACTTCTATTATCTCGGATCATGATCCGTGTTTCATATCTGATTTATGGTAGTCGATGCATAAATCGTTCGGCTCCCGTCTTGACATGAGTACTGCATATCACCCACAGACGGATGGTCAGAGCGAGCGAACCTTCCAGACACTTGAAGACATGCTGCGAGCGTGTGTGATTGATTTCGGGAAAGGCTGGGAGAAACATCTGTCGTTGATCGAGTTCGCATACAACAACAGTTACCACACTAGCATTCAGGCAGCTCCGTTTGAAGCGTTGTACGGACGGAAATGTCGTTCTCCTCTTTGTTGGGCTTAGGTGGGTGACAGCCAGATCACAGGTCCTGAGCTTGTTCTAGAAACTTCAGAAAAGATTGTTCAGATCAGGGATTGTATGGCGGCAGCGCGTGATCGTCAGAAAAGCTACACCGACAAGCGTAGAAAGCCTTTGGAGTTCGAAGTTAATGATCGTGTCATGTTGAAAGTCTCACCCTGGAAGGGTGTGGTGCATTTTGGGAAATACGGCAAGTTTAATCCACGGTACGTTGGGCCATTCAAAATCCTGGAGCGGATCGATAAAGTGGCTTACAAGCTCGAGTTACCTGCTGAGTTGGGTAATGTTCACGATGTCTTTCACGTCTCGCAGTTGAAGAAGTGTTTGTCTGATGAAACCCTGGTTGTGCCGTTTCAAGAGCTAAATATTGACGACAAGTTGTAGTTTGTCGAAGAGCCTATAGAGATCATGGACCGGGAGGTCAAGGTGCGTAAGCATAGTCACATTCCAATTGTGAGTGTTCGTTGGAACTCAAGACGTGGACCGGAGTTCACGTGGGAGCGAGAAGATCAGATGAAGCTTAAGTATCCCCAACTCTTTCCTGAGGACAAGTCTAAATCTGGTAAAGCTGGCGAATTTCGGGACGAAATTCCTCTTCAAGTTGGGGATGATGTGGCACCTGGGGAAAACGTGCAACAATCTTGATTTATCACTTCACTTCTCTGAGCTTACTTGTCAAATTTCGGGACGAAATTTCTTTCAAGTTGGGGATGATGTGACAACCCGAACTTTCAAGGTCCGTATTTCTTAGTCACGCAATCCTGTGCTTCGTTATTCTTCTTTCACATTCGTTGCGACGATAAAAATCAGTGAATAATTGTAACGATAATGATATTACTAAATGTTAATACGTACGAGTATGTGTGTAGTGTGTTAATTGGGCCCGAATCATGTGTCGTGTATATGATTGGGCTACGTCCTCGTGTTCTTATTAAAGTGGTCGCTTTAATTGGGCTGCACCCCAATTCTTGGAAGCCCAAAAGCCAACCAATTACTTACGGAAGCCCCCCCCCCCCCAGTCCATCAATATATGTTGTCAAAAAGGAACAACCGCCCCAACTTTAGTTAACATGCATACGTATTATACACTCATTCTAATCTTGATCAGTTTAAAACTAAAACAAACCCTAAACCCCTCTGGTTTATCAACAGCAGTAACTATTCGTCGAAGCCTATTATTATCGAAGTATCACTTATTGTATCTTTTCATTCAATCGGTACGTTAGCTAACTGTTTATGATTATCTTTGATTGATTATTTGTGTAATGTTCATGATTGCCGATGTATTATTATGTGTATCGATATGTTCATGTGATCTACTGACAATAATTATATTGTGCATAAGAAGATTTGGTCCAATCAGATTTACGGTCCAATTAGAATTAACAACAGATAATGAAAAGTGGTTAGTGGCTCAAGAAAGCACTCGGTTATATCAATAATTATATAGTGCTGAGGAATTCATTGGAATATGCAATCAATATTGTTTGTTTCGATGATAATCATTCATGTACTTTCAGATATTCATGTGATTGAAACAGTAAATGGCATGTGATATCAAATGACAATTGCTCATGATTGGACTGATTCTAATATAATAATGCATGATTGGTGGGGTTGCACATGATGGTGGTCATGAGTTTAGCTAATATTAGTTTCAGTATGTTCATGTTAATAATTGTGTATGGAATTTGGGATGTTTCCTTGATTAGATACTTAATTGGGCCTGTTAAGAACTCGTGACCCACACATATATCTTGTGCACATCTGAATTGGGCCGCAAAAGGTTGCATTCGGAACAGGGGGTGGTCTTTGGATTTAAGGTTCTGGGCCGAGGGAATGGTTTGGATTTGGGTTTAATGCTGTGGGCCGGTTGGTATGTTTGGTTAAACACAATAAGTGGGTTACAAAGGTCATCAGGTTCACAGGTTAGTTGTTATCATAGGGCCAATTCATTTTAAGTAATAATGGACTACTTTGTCTAAAACATATGTTGGATTGGACTTGGAATGTAGTGGGCTATACGTACTAAGTGATTATGTGATGATACTGGATTAACTGCTATGATTTGAATTGCATGAGTGTATTATACGAACAATTACGGTGTATTATGTGAACATGGAATACGTGAGTTAACTGTATGCGTAACGTGTGGATTATGTGGAACTGAGATTAATTGTTATCGGTAATCATGTTAGGACGTTTGTGATCAACTATTAAGCAATTAACTAAATCTTACCGAGCAAACCAAAGGTGAGTTCACTGCTCTTTTTCCAAGCATGCATCCCGGGGAGGGATATCGGGTAACGTTCCAGGGAGGAACGCTAGTTATGGGATGTTTGTTATTACTCATTTTCTATCACATAAGACCCCTTACATCTACCGACAGTTGCCGGGGAGGCAACGAGGTTATTAGTTGCTAGCGCTATTAGGTTTGGCACCCTCACACCGTACCGGGGAGGACGGGCGTGAACTAATTTCCTTAAAGCATGACCAATGTTTTGATAGAGACATTGGGGTTGGGCAAACACATCTTGTAGCCATTTCGGTAATCGAGTTAATAACAATATCAAATCAAATTGTTAAACTGTTTTATACATGTATCTGGTAACTAAACTCGTTAACAAAACTTTGAACTCACCAGCGTCGTCTGACACACTTGTTTGCATGCTTGTAGGTCGTTAGCTGTATTGCATTGGAACTTGCTGTCTGGAGTAGCAGGAGTGGTCATGGGCCGACTGGAGGGATTTATGCTATTGATTTCTTGAAACTATATATTGGTTTTTAAACTGTTTGACTTTGTTTAACTTTGCTTCCGCTGAACACTTTGGTTTTCACTTAAACTTGTTGATGGTATTTTTATTTATAATCGAGAACTTTATTTTGAAACATGTATGGGTTCAATGTAATTAGTGGCTCATTCTTGGTACGTCACATGCCTAACAGGGACATTCCCTAGGTGGTATTTTGGGGGTGTGGCACTTATATTGTATAGAATCAGTGGTTAAGTTAGCAGTGTTTGTATAAGAACAGTGGTTAAAGGTTGTTAGGTTGTTAGATGTCACTTTCATGGTGACGTCATCTTAGATGCTTCAGTGGTTTGATTTGCCTATAAATGGAATAGTACCCTGTACTGTTACATTTGATTGAATGAGTGAGTCTATCTCCTCCAATCCTTTCATCTTGTGCGATCAACCAGGGAGCATCAGGCTGAGGGGGAGTTTTGTTGCAAGCATGCATTGTAATCTTTTGATTTGATTTGTAATCTTTCGACCTAATGAAAAGCATGTGTTTATCAGAACTATTCTCCATTTTGATTGTGTTTATAAAGTTTGTTTCCATTTCCGCTGCACTTTACATTATTTCATATTCAATCATTGTTCAAATTATACAAACAAACACAATCATGAGAGCCTCCGATCCTAACAATTGGAATCAGAGCTTGGACAGTCAAATTCGATCTAACAATCAATTTGACATAACAGTTCAGCTCAAAATTCATTGATGCTAAGGTTGATCGTATTTAGTTGAAAAACAGAGTAACGAGTAATTACGTTCAAAGTAGCTATTCAAAAACTCTGTAAAACAACCAAGATGTCATAAGACACACAAACCTCACATAACAAGTGATGTCATGCATAAACCACCTATAGTTTTCAGATCTGAAAATGTGTCTGATACTTATGGTATAATTATTTTACTTACAAAATTGATTTCAATTGTTGTTATGAAGTTCGTGCTGTTTCCATCATGTTTGCTGCTAAGGTGTGTACCTCAGGTCAACAAAAACCTATGTTCGATTAAGTAACATTAGTGTTTTTGTTAACATACAAAGAGGGAAATTAAAACTTTAGTTATTAGATCTTGTGTGTTGAAAAATAGGTTGAGAATCCTCAAAAGGACCAAATCAACTTTGTTAAAAATACATTAAGAAAATCAGGTGTTAAAGTAGTCCAAATCATATGTAATGTGAGATTTGATATAAGCATGTACAAATATAACCAGATCTCTCAAAACATTACTGCAAAATGATTCTGGAATAAGTATTCCTTCAATAAAAAACCTCCCAGTGAGTATTTCAGTACTTATGAATGGGAAGGGTAAAAAGGGAAGAAGAAAAATCACAAAAACCCAAAGGTGTGTTTATCTCAAAACTTTTGAAGTCAAAAGAAAAGAGTATAAATATAAAAACACTTATGAGTACAAAATTGGGTTAACAATGGTTATCAAGCAACTGTGTGCATTCATTAATTCAGGAAAGTTCAGGTAAAAATAGTATCACCAGTGATTAAACTTACAATAGGACTAGAAAAGTTTTTCAGAGTCATCACATGGTAACAAAGTCTATAACCGGACTTTCAAAACTTATGTGAACATGTCTCCTCATTTTTGCAATCAATTAAATAAGAAAATGGTCTCAAAACAGTGGTTATTACAATGTATTTCAAAACACTGACCATTTTCATAAAACTTGAGAGTGATGTGATTATGAGTTTAATTGGAAAATATACCAGGTTCTTTTTGATGCTGTTTTTAGAAAAACCGTTAATTATTTTTCTTGAAAAGGTTTTTCTCAAATAAAGCAGGATATATTATTCTTTATTTTTCCTTAAGAGTAATATATTTTGTACTTTTACTTGTTTTTGATAGCAAAAGTTTCAAACTCCTGTCAGGATGAAGAACCATCATTTTTTTGGTGATATTATCCTTGAAAATGGATCCAAAGGAAAGGGTACAAGTGTCAAGGTCATGTCAAACTCAAGTTTGTTTTTAACACAGGTCAAAGATTGATTGCTAATAGACCTTAAAATACTTGGGTACTCACTTGTAGAATCGAATCGCGACCTGAATAAGTCATTCGGAAGAGCTCTAGTCTGTTTCAGAGGCGGAAACTAAGAAACGGATGTAAAAACAGCTTGAATATCACTTTAAACGTCTTGTGTATTGAAATAACAGCGAATACAATCACAAGGAATACCGGCAGCACCTCGGTATCGATTCTGAATTCTGTTACAAATGAAAAGTCCACTAGTCTATTTATAACCCTCCCTAGTTCGCTTGAAACATAACCTTACTAATTCAAGCGAACCTACCTCATGACTTTCAAGCGAACTTCCTAATAAACTTTCAAGCGAACATACAAAACAAAATACATAAATCTGATTTGTGAATGCAAGATATATTTCATGTGAGGTAGCATGATGATGTCACTATTATGATGTCATCATTTAATAAGATGACATCATGCTTGATCAGATCCGCAATGCAACCCAGACTCGATATAAGACGAAGTCGACAGATGTATGCACCAACAGACTCCCCCTCAGATGTTGACGAGTCTTAAGTGTCGAGTCTTTACAATCTTCAGTCTTTATCACTCTAATATTCCTCAACTAATCTCCTCCTCGGATGATGTAACTCTCTCTTGTATTCTTCAGGATCAACAGCTGACTCTAGCAGACTCCTCCTCAAGATATGCTGGGATCGTAGTCTAGTTCAAACTCTGCTCACATATTCACAGGTTCAGGTATCGTAACCTGACTCACCTGCATATTCTCTACCCAAAACATAAGCTTCATAAAAGATAAGATATAACAAATTTAGAAACTTTGCTAATCACTTAAAGACACAACCCTGAATACATCATTTTCAAGTATCGAACAAAAAGATTTGTCATGTCAATCACTGATGAACCACTTGAATATATATCATTTTCATTTCACACATCTTCAAACAAACTTTCCCAAACCTGTTCGTCATGATTAGCACTCGGAATTTTGAAAATCAGCTTTCCAACATCAGTTGTCTAAAATCTTTTTGTATTTTTCAAAATTTATGCTAAAACACACTGAAAATCTTTTTGGATTTTTTATATAACAGAAATGAAATGCAGTAAAGAAATATTTACATACAATATTTTTTGTGAGTTTGCGTAAGAGGATCATATCAGTTTTTGAGACAAATCACCAACACCGTTAAGCTTTAATCATTTTAAGTTCTAAACGATTCACTTAGATTGTCAGTATTCTGATCCACTTAAATTTTCACACAAAGTTCAACTGTTTCGAGATACGAGATTAATGTCTTAGATACTTAAACTTATTCGCATGTCCCACCTCAGAATATACTCCCGTATCCAGATCCCAATATTCAGTCTTACAGGTGAGTATACCTAGATGATATCTGTAAGGGGTTGATTGCGAAACCGTGAGAGCTCAGGTCAGAACTTCCGTTCAGCAGAGAGATGACGGTTCGACTTTTGGTGGGTCCCCTTTAGAGGATCTTTTTTACAACAGCATTAATTAGCAATTTTATTGTCTCATCATTTATGCTGAGGGCGGCGCTATTTTTCAAGCAAGCAGTAAAGTATTCTCCGGGGACTAGGCCATTGCTTCCGCATTATCAGAAGTCCCGGGATAATACCCCACATATCACTAAGCATAAATACCTAGTATCTCAGAAAGAGGGGTCCTTCAAACAAGATTTCGGGGGTTACCCATATATCCAAGAGATGTTACCCACGATATAAGCAAGTTTGAAATTTAGGTTTATATCTCGTCACAATCTACTAAATGTGCAAAAACCTACTGGCATATCATCAGTGAGACCGTTTATCACATTTTAACTTTCCAATTCTTTAGCATGTCGTGATCGTCCACTGATGTACTATCATTTCCTCTTTTTCACAACAAAACTCATTTTTGATTTTATCATGTTTTTTGACTTTTTCAAATTTTCTAATGTTTTTGGATTTTCTGAAAATAAGTTTTGTTGATTTTAAGAAACCATTTGTAGGTTAGGGGTTCATCACATTGTTCTTCAAAATACCACTTGTAAGTATGGTCCAATCAAGTTCAACTTAATGACCTTGATTAACCATTTGAAGATGAAAACCTCTTTCAACTACTTACAGGTTCATTTCACCAACCATAACCACTTGTAAATCAAAATATAACAATTTAAATATACCACCTGTACTTTACCAACTGTACCACTTGTAGGATCATTTGCTAAGAAAGATGCCGATTCCTGCTCCACTCTTACCAACCTGGGAGCTCCGGCAAGTCAGGATTTTTAGTTTGGAAAAACTTTCCCCCAAGCCTGACCAGCATTGGGAGATTCTGGGACACATCTATCCCACCAACATTTTGATTTATAAAAATCTTTTGCAGTTTTAACCTTCCCATCAACCATCTTCCCAAAAATATGTTTTATGTTGCCATTAAACGCCTTTTCAATATCAAATTCTTTGTTACCAGCAAAGAATTGACCTGAAATCTCGGTTTTACCCACTTTCAACTTCAAATTTTCTTTTGTCAACTTGGGAAAAATTTTCATCGTTCTCCTCAGGAACGGAATTCTCAACCTTTTTCTCAACAAATGACTCCTCTGATTTTATGGAATCAGATTCATTGTCAGAACTATTCTGAGAACTTTTAACAACCCATTTTTGTTTGCTTAAATCGGCACTTCTTTTGTAAAACCGTTTTGAAGTTTCACCATCTTCCAAAGTCGATTTGTCAACACATTTCCTTCTCATATTAGAGTTCGACGAAACTTCCTGTTTTGAATAAGTGGACTCTTGGCAGTACCAAGCAATATGTCCAACTTTTTGGCATTTAAAGCAAGTTCTTCTGTCAACTCTTTTAGCAAACATTCTCACATTTTTCTTCACTTCATCAAGAAACTCCTGGTTTGACTGTTTCCAGAAAGGTTTCTTCTGTTCATCTTCCGAACTTCCACCTGCAACAAATGTTGTTTTCGGTTTATAATTTTTTCTCATTTTTATAATTTTCTGAAGAACTAAAACCAAGACCTTGCTTTTTGAAATTACCGTTGTGGTTTGATTTCTTTCGATAACCAGAACCATAACTGTAACCCTTTTTCTTGTTCAATCTCTGTTGAACTCTTGAAGTGTATTTTTTAGGTTTTTCATCAAGATTTAAATCTTTTATTTCAGAAATATTAATTTCTGTTAGTTTGAAAACCTTTTTGATCATTTCAGTTTTTACACTTCTTATTGGAAATTCCTCATCAGAATATAATTTGTCTGAATCATTCAAAGTATAAGCCACTTTGATTGATCCATCATTCAAATTAGATTTTGATAACAAGAATTCTTTATTGTAAACCCTTTTAACCGGTGAACTTTGACTCTTTTCTGACGAACTCGAACTTTCAGATTTAGACTCCGGTTTTGACTCTTCATCCATATCCAACACCTGATCGACCACTTTCTTTAACAACTCAGACTCATGATCAGTGTCAGACGCTGTGAATGTAACATCAATATTGTCTGGTAATTCATCAATGATTTCAGACTTTAACTTGATGTTGACTGCCTTTTTTAGACGCTCCTCGTTAGGATTCCTGGGAGAATAACTTTCATGGATCGGGGGCGGACATCTGTTATACTTGACACTTGGTTTCTTACCAGTATCAGTATCTTCAGTCTTTTTAACCATGAACGCTTCCAGACCTGCAACAGTAGGATAAACACGATCAATCAAATAATCACATGTTGTATAGCTCAGCAATAATCGTTTAATCCTTTCACTTTCAATCTTTTCAAGTTCCACTTCTTTCTTCAGCTTAGCACAATCTTCGATGTACTCATTGATGACGCTTTGTTTTGTCATTAATGTTGCACTCATTTTTTCCATTGCATTTTCAATCTCTGAATTTGTTCTTTTCAGACTATCAACTGTTTTGTTGAGCACATCATATGACTCCTTTACATACTTCACATCTGATAGTAAATCTTCTTTAATCTTCTCTAATTCAGCAATCTTTTTATCTTTCTCCTCATAAACTTTGCAAGATTCTGAACAATTTTGACAAGGTTTATTGACCTCGACAATCTTCTCAACTTCAACGAGTTTCTCAACTTCAACAAATTTTTCAACTTCTACGATCTTTTCTACTTCAATAATTTTCTCTACAATCTTTTCAACCACTGGTTCTTCAGATTCTATTTCAGCTTCCAACTCATGTTCTTCAATTTTTTTAATAAATTGTGCCAGATTCATATTTTCAGTTTTTCTCATTTGTTTTACAATCAACAAATAAGTTCCCCATTTTTGCTGTGGTAATGCATCAGCAAGTTTATCAATCCATTCATCATCATCTTTCTTAATGTTCAATCTTCCCATTTCCATGACTAAACGACAATATCTATCAATGGTCATCTTTGTTGTTTCATGGTCAAAAGCTACAAACATGTCAAATGACTTCTTCAACAACGCCTTTTCCATGTTTTGGTTTTCCAAAATTCACAAACTTGGACTTTCAAATGAACTGGAATCAAATCTCAAGCGAACTGGTAATTATAAACGAACTAACTTGATGCGAACTGGTTCACCTCGTGAAACACCGGAATTACCTGAAAACACACAGACAAACGATCAGTTTAAACAGACTGAATACGTAAAAGTGTGTATTGATGAAATCAATCTAAGACTCGTGTCAAATATACGTGGACTCGTTCCAATACAAGATGAATAGATGCACACTTCTTTACTCAAATGGGCCGGATAAATTCTTGCCGACACAACTCACATGAACAACAAAATGGTGGTCGACAACTGTTTATAATATGTAAAATCTCATTGGGCCGTCCACTTTAAATCACATGGGCTATGAGGTAAATGAATCGGTGACAAATCACGTGGATTGAATCAACTTCTATTAGACCTCTAACTAAATAGTGGGCGGCAAATACTTTGATTCTTGGGCCGAAAAACTTCACATGCAAAGTCTAATGAGCTGACACCTTTTTAATTGTTCAACACAAACTGATTGGGCCGTCAAATCCACTAAACCGACATTTTCAAATGTGCATGAAATCTGAATGGGCAGCACTTTTTAATCACGTAAATGATAATTTCTAGACAATCATTTTATATGCCCATGCACAAAAGTTGATGGCCGACAAAGTCAAATAACAATTAACTTTGATTGGGCCGCTTGGTCTAAATAATACTGAAAATTGGGCTGAATACTGATTTACTCTAATTGGATCTCAAATAAAAGTAGCAGACAATTTCTTTTCCCAACCAACTTTAATGATGAGAAAATGTATTCACTTGGGCTGATGTAATTGCTTTATCACATGTAAACCTTGAACGGACCACTCATGTGACCAACTGATACACTAAAGCTGGCAATAACACATGCAGACCGTCAACATTCTTTAAAGTTTCACACAATTCAATGCACTTTCACATAAAATGAGAACAACCTCGAATACAATTCAAGCGGGCACTTAATTCAAGCGGATCTAAAACATGTTTCAAGCGGACAGTATTTTCAAGCGAGATCAGTCACAAAATATGTAATTTCAAGCAGGATGTCGTTTTCAAGTGGTGTAATTTCAAGCGGGATGTCGTTCAAACGGTGTTTTCAAGCGAGATACACGGTGACATCAGCAAATGTCGAACAAATTTCAAGCGAACTCATGAATTTAACCAGTTTTAAGTCGATTTAAGTTCTGAAACTTTCCAAGATTTGTTAAAACATGATTACGCACATTATGTGAGAATTTGAGCCGATTTTAACCGTGAAAAATTATCAATTTTGTGAAAGAAGGTGTAGAAAACAGATATTGTCATGAAAATAGGTTGTTTTGGTATGAACTCCTCGTCCTGAGCTCTGATACCACTTGTAGAATCGAATCGCGACCTGAATGAGTCGTTCGAAAGAGCTCTAGTCCGTTTCAGAGGCGGAAACTAAGAAACGGATGTAAAAACAGCTTGAATATCACTTTAAACGTCTTGTGTATTGAAATAACAGCGAATACAATCACAAGGAATACCGGCAGCACCTCGGTATCGATTCTAGATTCTGTTACAAATGAAAAGTCCACTAGTCTATTTATAACCCTCCCTAGTTCGCTTGAAACATAACCTTACTAATTCAAGCGAACCTACCTCATGACTTTCAAGCGAACTTCCTAATAAACTTTCAAGCGAACATACAAAACAAAATACATAAATCTGATTTGTGAATGCAAGATATATTTCATGTGATGTAGCATGATGATGTCACTATTATGATGTCATCATTTAATAAGATGACATCATGCTTGATCAGATCCGCAATGCAACCCAGACTCGATATAAGACGAAGTCGACAGATGTATGCACCAACAATGTTCTAATTCAAATATTATGACACAAAATGAGTAGTCTTAGTAAAAGAGGTTTCCATCATATGGGGTACTAAACCACTGTCAGTAATCTATAAAAGCTTCAAAACTTGTAATTAACATGTGGCAAAACCTTGAATGCAAATTCCCATAAAAGTTGCTGACTTAATTGCCTTTAGGTTACCTTATCATTGCATTATCCCTAACCACTGTTGATAAAACTCCATCAAAAATGGATATATAACAATATTGTGTGATATAATCTTCATCCATTCCTCTACATTCCTTTTCAAACAGCTGTTGGATCATTAAGGTCACCAACAGTTGTTAGCTCAGATGATTCACATCTGCAGCCTCAATTTTGTAATAAGTCTTTTTGGTTCAAACATCTGCTTTGGTAAATGTTGTCCACTGCTGAAAGTCAATCCCTATTCTCTCATTTTCATGGTAATCACTGTTGTTTAAAATCAGTATTTTATCCACTGATGAAGTTATCCACTGATAGTTAAAATCACCCACTGTCTTCACTTTGACCGTTGCAACCACTGATATTTGCTTCATCAGTGGTTCCCTAAACAACTGTCCTCCATTATTCATCTTTTCATCAGGGGTTGGCACGTGGTCAGTTTTTAGCCATCAGATCTTTGCAACCGCTGCCACGTCAGCATTCACTTTTTCTCTTATAAAACCCTGATCAAAACCCCCAAATGGGGTTTTACACTGTCGAATTGAATTCCAAAAATTCTTTTCTCAAAAACAGTTTCCATCCTTCCGTCTCAAATCATTCTTCGTTCTTCTTCATCAAAATGACAAAATCAAAATCAAAATCATCCTCAGCTTCCAAAAAGGTCACTCAAAAGGCCGCTGAACCCATTGAAATCCCATACAAAGCACCTCACAACTACTTGGGTCTACTCACAAAACCTACCACCACCAAAACCTTCGATTCCATCATTGACACTCTTACAGCTTCAAAGTACAAAACTTTGTTGACTGCTGATGCTCCTATTTACGAATAAACCCAGAGAGAATTCTGGAAAAATGCCACACTTGAGTATCAAGGTGAAACAGTTATAGCCATTAATTCTTCCATAAAGGGCAAAAAGATCCAAATCACTCCACAATCAATTTCAGAAGTCTTTGCACTCGATGATCAGGAAGGTAAAACTTCTTTTCCCAAAAACGAGTTAAAAACTGATTTTCTGGAAAGAGGGTATGGTGCGGAAATGAAAAGGGACACCTCACAAAAAGGCTTCTTCCCTTCTGCACCAAGGTTTTTATTCCATACCCTTTTGATGTGTGTCTCAAATAAAACAACTGCTTTTAATGAAATAACATTAAAGATCCAAAACCTGGGCTTCGCTATTTTACATAATGAAAATTTTAATTATTCCCAGGAGATCTTTGATGATTTAGTAAAAAATGTTGATAGCAAATCATTTCTACTTTTTCCAAGGTTCTTAAGTTACTATCTTAAACAAAAATTTGGAAAGGAAAATGAAAATTTGCTCATCCAAGGTGAATCTTTTCAAATACATGGTTTAACATCTTAAAACATTTACTAGAATGTTAACACCTGCAAAAACACAAGCAGAGGTACCTGAGTAGACTTTAGCAGCTACCACTGCTCCTTAGGTATCTGCTGCTGAGCCCACTGCTCCAGGTGATCATGGCAGCACACCCACTGCTATGAAACCCACACCTGCCATCACCAAAAAGCCTAAAAAGAAATCATCCAAAAAGCCCCCCAAACCCACTAAAAAGTCAACTCTGGAAGATGAGATCCCAGAGCCACTGCCAGTGACAACACAAATGTCACCAAAAACCACTGCTGCTACTTCCTCACAGCAGATGGAAGAAAGATCTCCACCCTTGCCTCAAACTCCTCCTGCATCCTCACAAAAGGATCAGGTTGTAAACACAGGGACCCCACATTATGAAGCTCTGGATCCAATTGGATCCATCTTCCTCAGTCCTGGTCCCAAGGACATGTCTCTTTCAACACCCATATCTTCACCCCTCACATTACCACAATCCATAATACCCTTGTTGCATGCAGTTGCTATAGCTCAGACACAAACCAGTTCCTCTCAATCACCTATCACTAAGAGTACACTCCCACAAGTGACTGGGTCTGATGCTTATACCTCAGCTATCCCAGCAACAACTGAGGAGGTTACACTGCAGGAGTTACAAGTAATTCCTGACAGTAGTTCAAGTGGAGCAGCAACTACAAGTGTTGGATCAACATATCTACGTTTGGCCAGTTGTTTCATCAATCAGACTCCCTTGAAGGCAATTTCTTCTATAGCACCTCTGGTAACCACTAGTGACTTTGTTTTGACCACTGGTACCTTCAAAAGGTTATCAAGTGTTGAAGAAAAAAGACCCCAGAACCAAGAACAAGGGGCATCAATGGATGATTTTTGGGATTCATTTCCTAAGTCACACATTGATACAACCATTGCTGATGGGGAATCAGATGATCCCATTAACTTGGGTGACGATTTAAAATATCAGGAATTGACGGGTAGAATTGACAACCTTGAGACATTTGTTGCTGAAATAAAAGATATGATGCAACAGTTGTTGAAAGCTCAAAAGGTCTCAACCACTGCTGTTCCAACTCAAGCACCTGCTCCACCACAAGCACCTGCTGCAAATGAGTTATGGAATTTATTCCAACCCCTGCTCCAACAACAAAGACAAATGGCTGATCAGCAGCATGCAATACATGTTCAAGAGCTGAGAAACATGATGGAGTCAAGGTTTAGAAATACTCAAGCAGACATCAAGGCTATAAAATCCCACATCCTGAACACCACTGGCAAACCTCCTCCCACCGTTCTCTTCATTGATAAACTTCCTCCAAATAATGCCAAAAAGGGGGAGAAAATTAAGCAGTGGAAGAAGAAGGGAATTGAAGATGGTCTTTATATTGAACCAGAAAAAGAAAACATGACTAAAAACATCCCTTTGCCAGATGGTAGTAAGAAAATTGATGTTACCACAAATGCACTTGCAGAAGCAAAAGCAAGTGTTAAAAGAGATAGAGAGGCTAAGGATAAACCCAGGTGGGAACAGGAGAAAAGAGCTTACATGGAGCTGAATGCACAGGGTACTTCTGAGCCAAAGGATGATGAAAATCCTAAGGATGAAAAGAAGAAGCCCACTAGACAAGTGAGGCAACCCAAATCCACACCATCCAGACCCACAAAGCATGCCTCCAAACCACCTCCCAAAGGCTCCAAACCTCAAACCACCAAATCTCAAACTTCCACCCAGACAGTTGTTGTAACACCTGTTGTATCAACAACTGCTGATACCTCAGTAGTTTCAAAAACTGCCAGCCAAACACCTACCATCTCTTCAACACACACCACAACCACTACCCTACCACCACAACCTAAAATCACACCACCAAAAATCATTACTTCAACTACATCACCACCCACCAAATCACCACTTGCTGAAAAGCAGAAGACATCTACTGACACATCAGTAGTTGTAATGACAACAGAGGTTGAAACACCAGTTGTTTCAACAGGTGTTTGCCAGCCATCTACCACTGCCCTCACCATTTCAACAATCACCATACAACCCATTGTCACATCACAATCAAAACCCCCTTCACCCAAAAGGCTTTACACAAGGAAAAGGAAATCTCATGAGGGTAATGATGATATACCAGCACCTATTCCTTTATCCTCCACACCCTACAATGTTGTCGAGCCACAACCATCCACTCCACCAACTCAAGTCAAACCAATAAACCTTGCTAACCTTGTATCCATTGCTGCAAGTTATCCACTGGAATTGGAAGCTGTAAAGGATGAGATGAGACAATTCTATACAGAAGATGATCCTTCAGAAAGAAGATTTCCTTCTCTCATGGGCTTCAGGAACCCAGAAAATATGGATGCATATCTAAAACTCAAAGCCAGGCAAGCAGATATAAGAGCTAGAATTGAATGCAAAGATCAAGGTGACAAAGCCATTTCAGAAAGAATGGAATTTTTACTCACTAAGGTCAAACAAATGGAAGATTATGCAAGAGACATAAGCAAAGATATGTCAAATCTGCCACCTGGAGCCGTCCTACAAAAGGAAATGAGAAAGGATTATCTTTCATTTATTATGAGAGAAAATTTTTATCCAAATAATGAAGAACAATTCAGTGAATGGCCACTCATTGCACTAAAGCATGAAGTTAATAGAATCAGGATGATCAAGAATGATCTAGGTAAGAAAAAGACAGCTCCAAACTGGAGCAAATACAAAAAGGCCATTGATAAACTTACCTCAGAATACAAGAGGAAGAAACAAGAGCTGGTGGATGCAAAGGTTGGACCTGCCGAAGCCATAGCAAAATGGACAAGGCAATACACAGATAAGACTTATGAAAGGTTAAAGAAAAGAAGGATGACAGATCCTAGTTTACCACAGAAGCCTGAATACAAAGAGCCAAAACAGATCAATATTTCTGAACCACTGTTCACATCAGCAGATGTATCAGTCATTGAGAAAGATCAAAGAAAGAGACAAGAGCAGATTGAAAAAGAAACTGCAGAAGATATAGCTGCAGCAAATGATATCATAGAAATGGTTTTCAAACAAAATACAGCTGGAGATTCTGAACTAGCAAAAGCTCAGAGCACTGCTCAACAAATTATCACAAGGCCAGCATCACCAAACTCATCAGTAAATAAACCTCTCCCAAGAAACCCATTGGGTTCAAAAATACTAAAATGGATGTCTGATCAAAAGACCCATGTATTGACCCTGATCAGATCCAATGGAGAAGTAAAGCACATATCAAGGGAACAAGCACTGGGCCTGAGTGTTGAAGATCTACAAGATCTCCTTGAGCTTATACTGTGTAGGGATGAGGATGATACAAGTTCCATGGATTTTGAGTTGCAATTTAAAGGACAAGTTAGGGAACTTCTGATGAGACAATAAAGATCCAAAATAATGAAGAGTTTTGGCATTATCTGTTCCAGGGGAGATTGTTGGGATTGAACCCTATCAGAGGAACAGATAATAAAAGCCAAAACTGGTTCACAACAGTGGATTCATCATAAGCAGTAGTTTACACCAGGCTTTCCCTTTGAAAGTGTTTATAACATCTGATGTCCTCTATCCACTGTCCGTATACAACAGCTGCTGTCCTTCAAACTGCTGATGAAGCCCTGAAGACTGTTAAGAATTAAACACTGCTGGTTCAATCTACTGATGCTATCTAAGTATTGTTGTTGACTAAAGGACTGCCCACTCAAGGACTGATCAACTTTGAGGAAAGCACTGATAGTCAAACATCAGTGTTGATGGAAGGAGAAAGCAGTAGTTTAGTGTGTCACTTATATTGTATAGAATCAGTGGTTAAGTTAGCAGTGTTTTTATAAGAACAGTGGTTAAAGGTTGTTAGATGTCACTTTCATGGTGACGTCAGCTTAGATGCTTCAGTGGTTTGATTTGCCTATAAATGGAACAGTACCCTGTACTGTTACATTTGATTGACTGAGTGAGTCTATCTCCTCCAATCCTTTCATGTTGTGCGATCAACCAGGGAGCATCAGGCTGAGGGGGAGTTTTGTTGTAAGCATGCATTGTAATCTTTTGATTTGATTTGTAATCTTTCGACCTAATGAAAAGCATGTGTTTATCAGAACTATTCTCCCTTTTGATTGTGTTCATAAAGTTTGTTTCCATTTCCGCTGCACTTTACATTATTTCATATTCAATCATTGTTCAAATTATACAAACAAACACAATCATGAGAGCCTCCGATCCTAACACTCGTTCAATATCTTTTCTCGCACCCTCTTGATACTTCGCAATTTTTTTTCTTTTATTGTCAGTCGGGTGCGGAATAGTTTTAACGATTGTCGAGTACATTGGGTATATTCCATCTGCAAGGTAGTAACCCCGCCTGTATTCCACCCTCGAAACCGTAAAACTTGTGTCTGGACCTGTTCCCGCTACTACATCGTCAAATATCTGTGACTGGTATATGATGTTAAGTTCATTAAGCGAACCAGGTAGACCAAAAAAAGCATGCTAGATCCAGAGATCCTGTGACGCAACAGCCTCTAGAATAATAGTGGGATGACCATGATCTCCCCGAGTATACTGACCTTGCCAGGCAGTAGGGCAGTTCTGCCATGGCCAGTGCATGCAATCAATGCTCCCGAGCATTCCTAGAAAACCATGTGTTTGTTCGTGTGCTTGATATAATTTTTGAAGGTCGTTTGCGTTTGGTTTCCGCAAGTATCTCTTGCTATATAATTTGACAACCCATTCGCAAAACCTGTGCAAACATAAACGTGCGGTTCTTTCGGACATCCTTAAATACTCGTCTAATGCATCAGGTGTGTACCCATATGCCAGTTGGCGAATGGCCGACGTACATTTTTGTAAAGTAGTGAAACCCCTTTGCCACCTAGCGTCGTATCGCAGTGTGAAAAACGGATCAGACTGGGCCATGTCGTCTACGATACGTAAAAAAAGTCGACGACTCATTCGGAACCGACATCGAAACATCTCGTCCGTGTACACGGGTTCGTCGGCAAAATAATCGGCCACTAGTTTATCATGGGCGGCTATATATTTAAAACGAAAAATAAATTAAATTCATTATAAAATTCATTATTAATTTTAAATGAACATACGCTAAACAAAAAATTAACGTACCTTCTTTGTCTCGGATTAATTTTGCTCTCCTAGTTTGTCGTTGGGACGGCGCTTCAGAGTTTTCTTCCTCCGCCATGAAGATCTGAGCCGCGTAAATAATCATGTTTTCGAAAAATGCGTCATTCTCGCCCGAAGACGACGAATACCACGTCGACGAAGAAGATGAAGAAAGTGAAGAAGGTGAAGACATGTTTAATTTTGAGAGAGAGATAGGGTGGTAGTGGGTAAAAAAATTGTATAAAAATGTTGAGTTTATATAAAAAATGAAGATTTTAAGTGGATTTGGAGAATATAACCGTTAGTTTTAAAATTAAGGAAATTATTTTTATTTATTATCAAACGATCAAAAAAAGGCTTGGAAACGTGTGAATTTTTGTCATTTTCTGCTTCGTCTCCAACATCCAACACCTGACGGAGAGGACGAGGACCGGGGGGTTGTGGGGAGGGGGTGTGCGGATCGGCGCCGGGTGGAACGGTCCTGGGGATGAACCCCATACCGAGTAGCCTTATTTTCTTGTAGAGCTAGACTGCTTAATCATTAAAACTATTGATTTTACCACAATGGTTGAACATTAATTTGCATAATCATTGAGACTATTGATTCTGCGTGATTATTTTTGCCCCTAATTTGTTAACGGTTATACCAAAATGATTGAACACTTGGCTGTTGTTTTTGTTAAGATCTCGTTAGTTACTAATAAGTTGAGCATTAATGATTCGAAAAAGGGCCTCACAATTTGGTTTTTTTGGGGTTGGGTTTTTTTGTGAGTTATAGTTTTTTTTTTTTTTTTGGTGGGGGTGAGGGTGTTTAGGTTTTTTTGGTGAGGTGAGGTGGGGTGGGTTTATTTTCTTGTGTCTACATTGGTTCTCGTGGTTCTCGTATGAATCCTACCACATATATATACATGGAGAGAAAGAGAAAGTGTATCGTACAAAATGCCTTAACTTACGAAGCGTATGCTATGGCAAGTTTGCATGTTATAACCCCAGAAAGGAAATATCGCATGTTGAAAAAAAAACAAAGATTGCATGTTAAAAAAATCGCATGTTAAAAAAAATCGCATGTTGATACTGCATCTCGTACGCAGCGTACGTTAAGGTAATTTGTACAATAACCGGCTTATATATATATATAGGGTCATGATCATTTCAGAACCATAAATATTTACAGAACTCGCAGAACTCCTAATAAACAATCTTTTTATTTATATATTTTTATGTTTAGCATAATTTTATCATTTATTATGTGTATTTTTACGATTACATACATGTTAAGAGTAATTTTATCATTTTTTATATGTAATTTTATAATTACACATATGTAAACTAGTTTTTTTACATATATGTAATTAGTTATGACACATATATATAATTTTGGCAATTAAACATATGTAAACTACTTTTAACATGTATGTAATCAAAGAAATACATATAATAGATGATAAAAAGATCCTAAATACAAAAACTTATATATAAAATGATTGTTTATTAGGAGTTCTGAAAGTTCTGTAGTTATTTAGAGTTCTGAAATGAACTCAACCCTATATATATATATATATATATAGGGGAGGGTTCATTGGGGAACACTAAAAAAGTGGGGAACAGGGGAACACTTTTAAAAATTATACTTAACATGTTAAAAAAAATATTTTTCTAATTTTTTTTCGACGCTTTTTCTTATAAATACAAGTAGAAACATTTTTGATAAAAAAAATCAAAAACTAAAAATATAAAAAAAATGTTTAAAAAACAGTTATATCTTATAGAATTAACTTAACATGTTAAAAATATTTTTTTTTTAAATTTTTCAGCGCTTTTCTTTATAAAAAGGAGGAGAAACTAGTCGAGTAAAAAAAATAATTTTTCTAAAAAAAACGTTTTTTAGCCTTTTTTTAATTGTTTTTTTTAATATTTTTAGTTTTTGATTTTTTTTATTAAAAATGCTTCTACAAGTATACATAAGGAGAAGCGTCGAAAAAGATGTTTAAAAAATTAATTTTTAACATGTTAAGTTAATTTTTTAAGAGTGTTCCCCGGTTCCCCACTTTTTTAGTGTTCCCCAATGAACCTCACACTATATATATATATATATATATATATGCCAATATGGTATACCCCAAATGGTTAAGGAGTTTTCCACTAAGTGGTTTTCTCCTTAGGGAGGTCTCAGGTTCGATCGCTACTAAGTGCAAATTATATAAATATGGATGAGCACTGCTAGGGGGATTCGAACTTGGAATGAGGGTTTGAGCATCATATGTTGGCCCTTTGAAGTAAGTTGAAAATCCAGTTGGTTTGCCGTTAAAAAAATTTGTGTGTATATTAAAAATTAAATGTGAATATAATTTTTATCAATGTAATCCGACGTAGCTTGGAAGCCAATAGTTCTTCCTTACCAAACAAGTACGAGTGACTATTAAGTATATTTACCTTGCTTAAAAGTCATATTCAATCATCCCACCTCGATTTCGTTTTATTCAGATTATACTATGTGTAGTTTGAATGTAGTTTTACATTATTCAAATAATAATAAATCTTGCACTAAAGGTTATATACTTATATGTCTAATAATAGTAACAATACTTTCTTGCATTGTTATCTAGTGACATAGTATAACATAAATCTTTATATTGAAAAGGTCAATCTTAAGAGGACTATGTGTAGTTTGAATATAATTTTACATTATTCAAATAATAATAAATCTTGCACTAACTAAAGGTTATATACTTATATGTCTAATAATAGTAACAATACTTTCTTGCATTGTTATCTAGTGACATAGTATAACATAAATCTTCATATTGAAAAGGTCAATCTTAAGAGGAAAAAAGTAAAAAAAATAAAAGACGACATGCTTTATAAAAAAAAAATCATCTAGTATGGTAGAGGTTTTTTTTTTCACTCTAAAGTTTTTTTTTAACGGCAAAATTGGGTCACTGATGTATAATCGTGTCACCAGCGAAACTACCCAATCATATTCATCCCCACTGGACTATAATGACTATAAATCAATTCAGAGGGAAACCCGATAAATCTAGGAAAAACCCCTTATGGGAATCGAACTTAGTACTTACTGGTCACTAAGTCATAAACATTCTTAAGATGCCACTAGGCTATAATGCCATGTACGGATCAAATGTTTTAAAGGCCTTTTTATTTGAGATAACAAAACTTAACTATTAAAAAAACCTGACCTGCAAAAATGTAAGATTTGTATCTATGAGACATTTTCGCTTTTATGAGATATATTGTAACATGCTTAAACTAAAAATAAACACAAAACTCTTAAAATAGTACAAGTAAAAAACTTCAAACTCCTAAAAAAGACAACTCTCAATCCTTGATCCCTACCTTCATGTCCACTAAAAGTCTATAAACACCACCGGACACCATATCTCACAATTGGCCATCGTTGTGCTCAACTCTATATCTCACAACGATGACTTTGGTTTCAGCTTCGGTTGAGGACAATAACCGAACCGACTGAACCATGCACATCACAATGAAATGTTTATCCGATAACTTCGTTTTTGATGTATATATTTCACAATGATGCTACTATAAATATTTTATGAATAAGAAAACTACCAAAAATCAAGTATCGCAATGTGATGTGTCGCTACTTTCTTGTTCTTAGTTTTGCCTCTATCCCCTTCTTCTTGTTTATTTTGTTTTTTAGGATTTGTTTTTAGTATTGTGTTTTTCTGTTGGTTTTTTTTTTTTTTTTTGTGTGTTTTTGGATGTTTATATGCGATCCATGTTTGTATGTGCTTTTGGCATCATGTGTAATCATGTTCAGAAGTTGAGGGTGTGGTAGTGTAAGATAGTGGTAGGTGATGTTAAATAGTTAAACTTAACACCAAGAACATTTAAAGATAGTGATAAATGATAAAGATTACGGTAAAAGGTGGTTATTCAAAATCACAAAAATGTATATACAAGAATGCTTGAAAGAAATTAAACAAATAATTAGATCGACATAAACAAATTACATGTATTTGAGATCAAAGAAATTAAAATTTGATTACTAAGAAATGAATGGATGTATTATACTAAGGTTATGTGTTGTGGGCGTCATTCCATGACACATTATCAATACTAGTGCTCACACACGGACACCATTACACAGGAGCATGGAAGTTGGGTGTCGGGCGCTGGCCATTGCTAGCATGGGCAAACTTATTTGGGGCGGGAGCCCCCCCCCCTCCCCCCGAACTTCTCGATGCGTAGTGTTATGAACAGTAACTTCGTATAGAATTTTTTAGGTATATACGTTCCCCCCCCCCCCCCAATTTCGGAAAAAAACGGGGGGTCAAGCTTCGCCAATGATTGCTAGCGTGAGGTGAGAGTGACATTATTTTTTCACCTTTCACATGCACCAATCATTATCACTTTCACATTTCATATGAACCACAAAACACTCTAAGACCATGTGTAGTGGAAGACACAAATAATGCCCCCACCATTGGGCGTTTTGCGCCATTTGACAAGCCAGTCCGCAATAGAAAATTGTGGGACATCATGTTAAAAGAGGTGTAGTGTGGCTTCACACATTTTAAATATACATTTATAGTTGTAAAAAATGAGATAAAGGAGAGGGATGTATGAATTAAGTTCCTAAAAATATCGTATATGTACTTTTGGAGCTTGACCTTACTTTCACCATTGAAATGTACCCACCACCCTCTCCCCTCACGGAGGGTGTTTTTTCTACTGAATTGTCAGTAAACAATTTTGTCTAGGACCTGGGCAATAAACAGAAAATATCTCATTTTTCATGAAAGAAAAAAAAATGATTTATATAGAGAAAAGGTTTAGTAAATGGGAAAATCAACAAAACATGCATGTGTGGATTCAACAGGGGTTTCCTTGTTTGTGGGCTTAGGAGGTAGTGCTTTCACGGTGGGTCAGGCTGATTTCAAGGCTGCTTCGGGTAAAGTGACCAAACACGAGAAAGTGTGTCTTGACAACTAACACGTGTTTATCTCATTTGCTTTTAACACTTTTGGTTTTTTAACACCAGAGGCTGTGGAGCTACTTAGTCGAGTTCAAAGGGTCATGCATAGTAATGTTATGACCCCGAGATCTATGGATGTAGTTTTTAAAAAACTTAGTTTTGCTATTCAAAAAGGGGTAGCGGCGAAACTTCTTGTCCGTTTACCAACTATCTCGATGTAAATCTCTAACTAATGAAGCAAAAATTTCGCATTTATCTACTTCTAATTCAAAAAAAATTTGACCAAGAAATTTATAAAAAAATAGCCTTAATTATTTTAATTACCCAAATAGCTTTGACTTTTCGTCTCCCGTGTCATAAAGTGCAACACATCACTTTCCTGTGCCATCTTTAATATAAAATTATACTCATGCGCCACCCTCATGTGCTGCGCCATATGGCGCAGCACATCACCTCCTACGTCGTAACTCAGATATTAATTGTTTTGGTCAAAAATTACAAAAGCAATTAAGTGATCAAATTTAGTTTGTGAGGCAGTGTGCTATTGAGATTTGCAAAAATGTGTTGAGTTGATTAAAAATGAAAACAGTTTCAGGATACAGTTCAAAGATATCAAACTGTATCAATTATCAAACAATAAGCAATAAAAGTAAAGCTTGGCACGAGATGTACGAGGAAAGCCCTAGATCAATTTAGATCGTCGGCACAAAACCTCGGGAGCTGACAACTGCCAGCTGCCTTGTTTTTCACATTGACTGAAAAAACCAGGATACAACTTCAAGATAATGCTCAGATCAGATCTAAGTGTTACAATGATTGTGAAATGTGAGTGAGTGAATGAGTGAGTGATTGCGAAAATAGCAAGTAATCAATGTTTGTACAAGATTGTGTGTTCGAGATTGTGTGTTTTCTAGTGATCCGACACCCCTTTATATAGTTTTTACAATTTAACTAACTATCCTATAAATCCGGGATACTGAGAATATTCCCTTGTGACCGTTGTAGACCTCTTCTTCCGGCATCATCGTTCTCCTTTCAACCAACTTGAGTGATTCTTCAGGAAGACTTGGTCCCTGTGAACGTTAGTCTCTTGTAGCTGAAGTATACAAGTAAATTGTTAGTAACGAGCAAGATACTTTCGCAGGATGTTACCAATATCCTGGTTCGGTATCCTGATCACATATTAGAAACATAAAATCAAGATATACTATTAGGATATGGGTTCAAAATTCCACTCATAACATCAATCACTTCTTGTTGTTTCTCATGAGCCATCACCTCCTGTGCCACTTTTCTACTACGACATTTTTCATTCACCTACGCCAAAAAAGACATGTGGATCTTTAGTTAATTGGTAACTCAACAAATTACAAGGCTGTTTTGATAATTCCTTTGGGTAACATGGCATTTTTAGTTATTTTCCCTAATAAACAAATACGCACCGCTTATATATGTATATATTGTAATATATACCCCTTTTATACAATATGTTGAGTATCTTTATAAAAAAAAAATTAACTTAAAATATATTTATAATAGTATCAAACTATGAAAGTTTGAGAATCAGTAATTTAGGAAGATTGCTTAAAGGGTCCAATAATATCAATAGAAAATGGTAGCCAGCTCAAAAAAAATATTAATAAAAAATGTTGTTAAAATAGGATCGGTTGGATTGGGAATCGAACACTCGAACACATCACTGATTCAGTTCGAATGGATTCAACAATCACTAGTTGGACCGTTCGGTTTTTGACAACTTGTGGTTGAACCGTCGACAGATTCAACAGTTCGACCGGCTTTGAATAAATAAATTTATGACGAGAGTTTTTTTAGATTATAAACTAGGTTAGAACCCCGTGTATTACACGGGCTGAATAAATGTAATTTTATATACTAAATAATAAAACAACATATCTTTAAAAATCTCGTTTATTACACGCATTGAATAAATGTAATTTTATATATTAAATAATAAAAATTATATATTTAAGAACCCCGTGTATTGTATGTGTTAAGCAAATGTTTTTTAAAAACCTTGTGTATTACACACGGGTTGAGTAAATGTAATTTTGTATACTAAATAATAAAAATAAATATATCTTTGAAAAACCTCATGTATTGTATGGGTTAAATAAATCTAATTTTATATACAAATTTTTAAAAAATTATAATTTTAAAAACTCCGTTTATTATACGGGTTGAATAAATGAAATTTTGTATAGCAAGTATATATAGTTCAGAAGCTATATACACGTAGCTCGTCGATCTTCACATATTCTTTTATTTTCTTCAAATAATATGAATATATAAAGAAAATGAATTTTTTTTAAAAAGAAATCTTTTTAAGAGTGGTTTTGTAAAAGCTTGTAAAAAATACTTTTACTCATAAGAAAACATGTGTTGAGCAAATGTTTTTTTTTAAAACCTTGTGTATTACACACACGGGTTGAGTAAATGTAATTTTGTATACTAAATAATAAAAATAAATATATCTTTAAAAAACCTTGTGTATTGTATTGGTTGAATAAATCTAATTTTATATACAAAATAATAAAAAAAAATTATAATTTTATAAACCCGTTGTATTATACGGGTTGAATAAGTGTAATTTTGTATAGTAAGTATGTATAGTTCATGAGCTATATACACGTAGCTCGTCATTGTTCACATATTCTTTTATTTTCATTTTCATTTTCACAAATAATATAAATATATAAAGAGAATGAAAAAAAAATATTTTTAAGAGTGGTTTTGTAAAAACTTGTAAAAAACACTTTTACTCATAAGAAAACAAGAGGATGATTACTATTGACTTACTCTTTTGCATTAACCATTATGTATTAATTAAAGGTACAACTAAAAAGAAAAATAATTATTTAAAAGAAATAAAAAGTAATTCGTGTTCATGCATATGCTTCCAAAAATTTATTAACATAATTAATTAATTTAGTAATCACATCATATATATTTGCAATTACATGAATTTGAAACTTATGGATCTTAGTTTGTTATCACTTTCAATGTCTATACGATTTTTAAATATGGGATGACACAAAATAATTAGAACAAAAGCTACAATTTCAACTTTCGAGATAATCATATTATTATTGATTATATCTTAATTCTTATCATTTATTAATATTTATATAAAAAAAGTTCTTTGATTACAAAAAAATAAAAATATTTACAATTATAAAACAGATAGCTTCAATGAATGACAAGTGTCCCTTAAATGGTTTCTTTTATTATATAGTATAGATTTGAATTTGGTGCCATCGTATATAAAGTGTTCCAGCTGAGGAAAATATTGATGTAATAACTTATAATCGTCGAAATCTGAATTAAATACTCTCATGACTTCTTCAAATTCTTTTAAGAAAAGTATTATTATTTTTTTTATTTTTATATATTTTTTACCAATGGGATGGTGGTCAATTGGCAAAGACAGAGCCTTTAAACAACTTGGGAGGGGAGGTTTTGGGTTTAAGTCCCAAAGATGACAGGAATAAAAGAAATTTGTCGTTCAAAAAAAAGTATTATTTTTTTCATATTAATAAGATTTTAATTTGAAACCTTATACACACATGAAAATGTTTACAAACATACAAATCTAGTAAAATTTTGATTTTGTATTTCTTTGTAGCTACATAAAGTACTTTTCTTCAAAATAATCTCTTTGCAAATTTTTTACAAATAATATATTCATTATATAATTTTAAATATACCAATTTAACAATATAATATTTAAACTTCATATATAATTTAATATTTTAAAAAATTAATTATTACATCATTGGTTTTTAAGTTCAAACTAGTACTTAGGACCTGCGCGTTGTGGCGAAGCTGTTAGAATCGAACAAAAAACGTAAAAACGTTGAACCACGCACACACGTTATACGTGTTAAGTCGCCAAATTTAAACAGAAACATAAAACATTATCGTAGAAATGCTGTTATATTTATTTGATGTTCATATATATGAGTTCCTATTAATAATAACTAGATGGAACTCCCGCCGCGTTGCGGCCGGGGGCTTAGAAATTTAAACGCAGCATACACAAATGCTAGATGGAACCGGTTGCGTCGGTGAAGGTTAAATGACATCAAACATTATATAGAACTTAAAACATCGACCAACTTAAATTACACCAACATGCAAACATGTTTCATAATGAAAACAACATTACAGCGTAAAAGACTTGTACAACTTCGATCACAGTGCCGCATCTCAACTGGCTCAACAAAAACGAATTCAATTCGAGAAAGCCGCCTTCTTTCCATTACGACTTGCCTCTTTTAGGATTTTTGGTACTTGTTCGCTAATCAAAGACTTGTATTGTGCATTATACCAATTACCTAACACCCCCTTATCTAATGTTGTGCATTCATCGCAGACATTACTATGTGGTCTATCTGAATCCCCCCATCTAATGGTGTCATTCCTCAATCTCATATGCATACCAAGAGTCTTGCTAACTCTCAAACACCAGGTAAAAACTGTTACCAAACAACCCCCTAAACACATAATTCTCAAAAGTATAGACATACTTTCAGCTTCGTATAATTGTGGATATAACCTGAAACTGTGCATGCAACTTATATCCGAAGTCGCATACTTTCAGCTCATGTGTATGGATTCACCTGTAAGGAAGTTAATGTGTAAAAACAAAGCAACCCTCCCATGATTGTTACCAAATTGCCATCCAGTTGAAGTGTTGAGATTTTATAAAATCCAAATGAATTCCTCTTCGGTCTAGAATCTAGATTTATTTTCCTTATCAAGTTGCTACCAATGCCTTCATTAGAAGGAATATAAAAATTTGATTAGAAATCAAATCTAGTCTTATTAACACTGATGTTCGAAAAATTCAGTCACATACATAACGACAAGCACATGTGTCTTTTTGAACTGTTAAAAGTAGATGTATAATTGATCCCACTAACGTAATCATGATGCTATCTAAGAGCTATGCAATTGTATGTGTTAAAACTTCAATCATGTAGCAAATAAAAATGGGTTTTAGTTTAAAAAAAAATCTTACATGGCAATTATGTATGTGCCTTGCATATTTGCAGAAAATATGAATACAAAAACAATCTCAGTATGGAGGTACCTTATTTTTAATAACCTTTTTTTGCCTTGAGTCCTTTCATGTGTAATATAAAAATAATTATATTTTAAAGATGTTACCAAAGAGATTCAGCCAATGCTAAAACTGATTTTTTTGACCCATTTACTTATAAATGGATTGTAGCCATTACGGGATGGTAAGGGATACACGCCGGACCTGGATGAATCGATGCATAACCGGTAGGAACCATCGTTAGCTTTAACAGATTCACGCAGTAGATTAGATATCGACGATTGCATAAAACCTCTGGTGTAACATCGTAAGGGCTTCCAAACACATCGGTAACATTACATATAAATAACACCTTGGTTTAAAAAAGCGCGCTTGAGGCGCACCGAGGTGAAACCTCAGCGCCTTATGTAACCTAAGGCGGGCTGTAAAGAAAGCATAGCTGAGGCACACTTTTTGGGTTAAAAATCCACTCTGAGGCGCTCTGAGGCGCGCGCCTTATGTGCAGACCATGTATTAGTGCAGCAGACTGTGGTACATCATGTTTTTCAGGTTGTACATGTATGTAAATTCAATAACAAAACATATATAGAGCTTATTTGTGTCTAAATATTGGGTAAATGATCCTAGAAACCTATAGAATATATAAAAAAAATTATATAATCGCCTTGCGTACAAAAAGCCCGCCGCATTTGCGCTTTGCGCTTCAGTTTTAGACCTCGTCGCTTTTGTGCGCTTCGCGCTTCTTAAAACCAAGAATAATGCACAACTGGATTTTGGATTTGATCAACGTAACAATGAAGTATTACTACATGTATACTCTGCTTTGATTTCATAAAATGAATGAGACACTATACAAATATAATTACTAAACAAATTAAGAAAATTGGAAAAAGTAAAGCCAAGAAAGTTTGAAACTTTAGGGACCCCATAAATTGAAAGAAGAGAACGCAAGTAAAATTCCCAATTCACATATATAAAAGATATACTTTTAATCTTAATCCTATGATTTTTTTTATAGCCATGCAGTCCAAATCTAAACTTATTGCCTCATAACCATAGATCCATAAGTTGAACATAGTTTTATCTTGTAGATGGTGTTATATATATGACAGTAATCTATATGGTGTCTGCACTACTTCAGACAATTATATTAACTTTTTATTAATTCAATAATTGCTTTATAACTATTTTATAGACCTAAACATTGTGTATGATAGCAATAAAACATATCTGCATTTTTTTTGTTTAAAAGAAAAAGGCAAAGTTAGCAGTTGCACATTAATACGCTTAGATTACAAATTTAAGAAAGAAATAGAAATGTGTAAAATATAGTTACGCTTAAAGTATAAAATGTAAAACGGGTGAACCCACAAACTCGTCAGGTTAACCTAAACCCGTGAATTTCGTGTAAGGTCCGTAACCATTTTTTATGTAGCATCAGAAATTCACACCTTATGCATATATGTCATCGATCAGTCAAAAATAAATTCTTTAGAGGTCGAAACGGGCCAGGCTAGGTAATCTTTAATAATGATACAACCCGGGTTACCAACAATATTTTAGTTCTAATCTTATATGAAAGCTATAAATAATAAATTCATGAAATAATAAACAAACATTGTGTAAATTTTGACCCACTAAAGTCAAACATTACACTTTTATTTTCTTTATAAACTCGTTTTGCATCAAACGCATTCAATCTTGGTTCGGCTTTTGACAAATCTGTGGGCTGAAATGTCGCACATAAAATATGTTGTTTCAAAGGTTATTAAACTTTAGAAAATGACTTGTATATAACCAATAGTGGCTACCTTCTTTAAAATTATGAGTTAACAGTCCTCTTAAAGAAGAGAACTTAAAGCACGATAAAAAACAACCTCGATGAAGATTAAAGCATAATAAACACATACCTCTGTAATCATTGTTGCCAAAAGAAATATGAGAATCCGCCAAAATCGATCTAACATTGGACATGGCTGCAAACAAAAAAGTGTGATCACAGTAAACTTCAGCTACCAAGCAAACATATATATAAAAAGTAAACTAATTAGAATGTTACATTTGAGTCTATGAATCACATTTGCATGGATCTTGCAACTGAAAGCATATTAATACTTTGCAGATATCGAGTACATTGATTTCTTAGCTTCTTTTTCATTACCAAAAACACAAATGAACACCATATTAGTTCTTTGGAAATGCAAGTTCTACTTTTAGCTTATAGCGTAATGAGTTATAACATACCCACCTACCAATGCGGAAGCTAGGTTTTGTATATAAAGTTGAACAATTTGATACCGAAGCGCGTAGCCTCTTCCCGATTTGTCATGTCTCTTCGTCAGATGAACCGAGCTTGTCCGTGAACTCAAAACCACCGTTGGAATCGCCCGACTTGGTCGCTTGAAGGGCAGCTTCGAAAAGTACCTAACATCTCTTACGAACAAACAATCAACAACTAACAAAAAGTTAATTTATCAAAATAGGTCCTTATTATTGCTTATAATAGCTACCAAATCAACAGCATGCACCCCAAATTCAAACAAATAATACAATATTTCCTAATACTTTTTAACCCTTCCACATTCTACCCAAATGGAAGAAACTCATTCACTTTAATGTCGAAATTGAGTAAAGCACTAACTGTACATAACACAATTTAGCATTAATTACTAATAACAACTACCTCAAACTGGATTCATCAGATTAAGCTCCAATTGCACATAATAGATACGGACCAAAAATTCAAACACATAATATGCGATCACCTTGATTCTTTTGAAAATCTCATACATTATACTAAAAAAACCTAGAAGTTGGATCATCATTTCGGAAGATACAAAAATGATACGTAACGACATCACCACAAAAAAACCATCGACACTAGCATCAAAACCCTAATTACTAAACATCTAAGGTGAATTTCGAACTTGGAAGAGCAAACCTAAACCTGGTTTCTTGGTGGGTTATCACAGGTATCTGCAAGAGAAGTGAAATTAAACAACCAGGTATCCACGTCGCTGTCTTCGCGACTTCGCCGCCGGTTTCTTTGCCATCTGATTGTGGTGGTAGAATTGTGGCGTATAACCAGGAGGAGAAGAAAGAAGATATGTATGGTTTGGGACACGTACACCTTAGAGGACACCTGTCTTCAGCAGCAAAAGTTACAAACAAAAAAACCTATGGTACATATACCTATTGCGCAAAACACCATTTATGCAAAGGGTACATCATGTATATGCATAAACATGTTGCAAAATTATAGTTTATAATTATAATTCGAACTTCAAACATTTAGTATTACTTTTTTATTATAATAACTATTTTTATTAAAGAAGTTATGAAATTTGTTAATATATTCTCTTATTTTACATATTTAAAATTTTATGTTTATAAATGTAAAAATGTATTGAAATGAACGGTGGAGTTTGACTCATAAAAAATGGTGGTGATGAATTGGAAATTAGTAGAGGGAGGGTTAGAGTGGTGGTTTAGACTTTAGACCAATTAAATCAATAAAAAATGAATAGTATTCTTGTGAGAGGGAGAAATTTGCCAAATTAAGGATGGTAAATGTACATACTAAACATTTAACCGGTCGAGCTACTAAATCAATAATAATAACGTGATCAATTGCATAACTAATCCAATTTTTGAAATAACCCACACATTTAATGCCTAACTTTAGAAACGATAAAAAAACTGATCTATAACCGAACCAAAACCGCATGAACCGCAAATAACCGATTAACCATCAGATATACGTTCAGCGGAAGCATTTGAAATTATTCTAAGTAATTGAAAACAACTTGTTCGTAAAACATAGCATATCATCAGATAGGTTAACAACGACACGACCCATGACATCCACAGCTCCTCTGATTGCAAGCTCCGGTTCATGAAGTCACCTAATGACCTGCAAGCATGCAGAAAAAGTGTATTAGCATAAAGTTGGCGAGTTCACAGTTTTGTTTTAACGTAAAGCTGGTAAATGTTTAGTTTAAAGACATGCCAATAATAAACTCGATACCGAAGTGACGTCTGTTTGTTGGCCCTCATCAATGCCTATCATAACATTGGCCATGTGGTTAAGGTCATTAGTTCACGCACGTCCTCCCAGGTACGGTGTGTGGTTGTTAAGACTAATAGAGCTATCAACTAATATCTCGTTTCCTCTCAGGCAACTAGCTCGGTAGTAAGTAGGGACTTTCGTGATAGAGTTGAGTTTATTAACTAACATCGAAATTAAACCACAACATTTGTAAAAAGTATTCCTCAAAGGAATAATAGTTTGAAAAGTATTCCTCCTAGGAATAATTGTTTGTTTGTTTGACCACCCGGGACACATGTTTGGGAAAGAGTAGTGAACTCACCTTGGTTTGCTCGGTATGGTAACGTACTTCTATGCGTTAAGTGTTAGGTCTGTTACACGCGACCTAATGTACAGTGAATGTAAGTACGTATGTGTATAGGGTTATGTAATATCTTAATCGTCCAAACAACCGGTGTTTATTGATTACAAATTAACAAATTTAGCACACAGTACATATAGTAACACACAGTTGGATTTCTATAACATGTTAACTCAGATACATTTACATATGCCTAAGCTCGGATAGTACACAATCACATAAGTAAATTCAGATTTATACAAATTCAGAGCACATGTATCTATACTATATTATAATGCATTAGAGAGGGGTATTTTAAGATGCCCAAAAAATAAGAACTTTTCCCACCCTTTATTTATAGAAAGACCCCTAAAATGAGGGTAGTTTGGTCTTTTAAACACTATTTATTTTTTAGCCCCTAAACTTATTACACTTAAATCCCTAAGGTTTTAACAAAATTATAGATAATTAGTTACAATTCACCCCTCCACAGCAAACTTATAATTTTTTTTACGTATTGTTCACATATCTTATAAACTATATTGTTTAAAAAAAATCCAAAGATAACATGACAATCTACACATTTTTGTCGATGTTTCGGTAGTTGTCTTGTTCAATATCGACGCACGAATTAAAAGGTACAAGTCGATAATGCTTTAATGTACAAGTAATTAATACATGTGATCTAATGCGCCTAATCTACAAAGATGGGCTCCATCTATGCAAACAAAAACAAAAAGAATTAAAAGTACCGTAACATAAAATGAAGATATTATGTGTCACAATTTATTTTATTAAAACTGACTAATATCTATACTTAGATATATCTTATAAAAACTTAAAACTAACTACAACAAACTTCCTAAATAAAGGGATGACAAATATAAAACTAAACCCTAATGCACTTCTATAGTTACTATTCAATATCGACGCACGAATTAAAAGGTACAAGTCGATAATGCTTTAATGTACAAGTAATTAATACTTGTGATCTGATGGACCTAATCTACAAAGATGGACTCCATCTATACAAACAAAAAGAATTAAAAGTACTGTACCACAAAATGAAGATATTATGTGTCACATTTTATTTTATTAAAACTACCTAATATCTACACTTATATATATCTAATAAAAACTTAAAACTAACCACAACAAACTTCCTAAATAAAGGGGTGGAAAATATAAAATTAAACCCTAATACACTTCTATAGTTACTACTATAAATACATAACATGACACCCTTATATCTATTGCTAAACAAAGTTAAAAAATGGATTCAGTTCTGAATTCAATTGTTGCGAAAAACCAAGCATGCGAGATTGAAAATTCTAAGGTCAGTTCTGTTATATCGCAGCAGTGAATAATTGTTTTCTTTTATTTACTTTTATGTGAATGTTAACTTATTTGATTTTTCAGATTCAGTTTCATGATGAACATGCCAATTTAAACAACCCAGTTGTCGAACAAGCTTCTAAGGTATTGATTTTGCTGGTTTTTAAGTATTATTTTTGGGTATATCTTTCATGGGTAGGAGTTGGCTACAAAGCCTACTTTTCCTACAAAGTGCAGGAAGCGATCTCACTGTGACATGTGGCATATAGGGTTTTTTTTATTAAAGGGCATAAAGGTAATTGAATAATATCTTATTTATGGAAAATTTATATCATAAACAAAAAAAGATTTTTAAGGAAACAAGATATATCATATCAATTCAAGACCTGCAATTAATTTAAATTACGAAGATTGATTCATGAATAATTTCTTCACGTTGTGTTTTATTAGTCATACACAACACATCATATGATCATTCATGAACAATTTATTCACATTGTGTTTTATTAGTTACATGTAGTTTATGTTTTAAGAAGGACGTGTCTTTATAATTATTGATGTTATGTTTTGTCAATTATTGGTTTCATCACGATGTGTTATATCAGTTTATGATTCACAATGACATGTTTTTTGTATTTTTTTTCTTAAGATTGTGTTTTATAAATATTGGGTTCTTCATGATGTGTTATAGTGTATATAGCACATCAGAAGTAAAAACATCATAATTGGTTACTTTTGAATACACTAATGATATAACTACTATCAAACATAATATTGGGTTCTTCATGATGTGTTATAGTGTATATAACACAATAGATTTAAAATCATCATAACTAGTCACCTTTGAACACACTAATGGTACATCTACTATCAATTTGGATCCATTTTAAACAAGCAATTTAGATCTATTATATTAAAACAGATACTCAGTTTGCCCAACAACCATAAAAAGGAATGCAAACAAACAAACATAGCATAAAACACACTACTTTGAATACAACGTCCAGAAAAAAAAATTTAACAATCAGTGTCTTTGTCTTCAACACAACCCATTGTCTTCGTTTTCAACACAACCCATTGTCTTCGTCTTCAACACAACCCACTGAATACTTCAAACGCATGATCTAACAAAAAACAAGCTAAAACACATCATGTTCCCGTATAACACACTGATATAAACAAAACATTCATGTTCCCATATAACACACTGGTATAAACACACTAGTATAAACATACTTTGATCGCTTACAGAAAACACACCTTTGCCCGACGATCCCTTCTTGGAACGGTTTTTTGGAACAGATCAGAGCCTCAATTTTTTGCATTGTCTCAATGTTCTTGAATCCTTGACATGCAAGAAAATAAAAATAAAAAACACGCCGATGATGGATTTTAAACTTCCAGGACACATAAAAAATCACGCTTGTATTTGAGAGTGAATTTGTTATCTAAATCCATGATTTTAGCTAATTTTGGTATGATTGAGGGTTTCCTGATGTGTGTGTGTTTAGAGAGAGGGAAAAACCCATGAATATAGGGAGGTGGGTTTATGTTGACAGTTATATGATTGATTTAAAAACACATAATGACCAAAATAACCCCAATCTATTAAAACAATTTATTTTTAACATACAACTATTACCAAAATGCCACCAAGATGATCTCAACCATTAAACACTTCCATCCTATGGCCAAGATTGCTTCCTACACTTTGTAGGAAAAACACACTTTGTAGAGGAACCCCACCCAGGGTGGGAGTTGGCTACAAAGTCATTTTTTCCTACAAAGTGTAGGAAGTGTTTTGGTGATGACATGTGTCATCTATAGTATTTTAATAAATGGGTATAATTGTAATTGACTAAATAAGTTATTTATGGGATAGATAATTCTTATTTACTAATCGAGATTTTTATGGAAACTCTTATGTCTTAAACCCACCATTGATTTTGTACACCACATTAACAGCATCCTTCATCTAACATTCATCCCATCCTTCATCTAAAGTTCGAAACATAAAACACATTATTTATTTATTGACGTTGTGTTTTATTAGTTTCTGGTTCCTCACATTGTGTTATATCAATTTCACAATAAAACATAGCATCCTTCATCCAAAGTTCGCAAGATAAAACAAATTAGTTATTTCTTGACGTTGTGTTTTATCAGTTTCTGGTTCTTTACACTGTGTTTTATCAGTTTCGACAATTAAACACACACCTCACGCATTTCAAAACATAAAACCCATTCATTATTAATTGACGTTGTGTTTTATCATTTTCTTGTGTTCTTCACATTGTGTTATATCAGTTTTCATATTAAACACACTCCAAACATCTGTAACACATTTTTGGTTCTTTTTACCCCCAACAATCATATATAGATTAGAAAATATAATATAATCATTATAAGATGTTATCATGTTAGTATTGTTTTCGATGATTCGATGTAGACCACTAACAAGAGGGTATCGATCAAGAGAAAAAGTATGTGTTATTACTATAAAAGATTTATATCATCAATTATATACAAGGCTCTGAATCAAATCAAAATAATATTGAAATAACATCGCTAATTGCATCAAAATAACATCCACGGTATTTAATATTAAAAAAATAATAAATTATTAAAAGATAAAATCGAGTTCCTTCTAGAATCAAATTCAAAAACACAAAATATGTACATTAAAATAGAAATGATATATGATTCTGCCGACAATCGAAATAATAATAAAGTTATGTCTTTCTCTTGAAATGATAATAAATTACTAAACCCATTTAAAACTAAATAAATATTTGCATAGCCTTTGAAGTAAAATTCAAAACACATAAAAGAATCATCCACAAGCTGTGGGTTATCGCCACTTAAAAAACGTTTTAAACTAAATGGTAAACTGAAACTTGTATTGTGATCTATGATTTTAGTAGATTTTATATTTTTTTAGTATAGAAGATGATAAGTGAGAGGAGAGAGAGGGAAGTTTGCAAGATTTAAGGAGGAGTTTATGGAATGACAGTTATTTGTGTTCTTTAGAACACACCAAATGACATTTTTACCCTCCATTAATTATATCATTTCTTATTTAAAACATAAATATTACTAAAATGCCACAAAGATGATCTTAGCCATTAAAAACAATCATCTAATGGTCCAAAACACTTCCTACACTTTGTAGGAAAAACACACTTTGTAGAGAAACCTCACCCTATATATATATATATATATATATATATATATATATATATGAATTACTAGTTCGGACACCTTGTGACTTCACAAGGTCTGACACTTCCAAAAATCCCTTTTCTTCAACGTAGTGACGAATAGAAAACCCCAAATGCACAAAAATCAATCATGTCAGACATCAAATCAATCAATCAATCAGTATTATCGTACTACAATCATCAAACATCATTGCACAATCATTTGTCTACAACAACTATCACACGTTCATCAATCATCAAGCAAAACACAAATTGTTTGGATGTCTATGGTTTTGCTTTGAAATCAAAAGAACAAGATTAACAACACAAAGCATGAACACTTACCTTAGATTGATGAAGAGATGATTCTAAGAGAAATGAAGAGATCAAGATTGATGATTTGAGTGGGACATGAATAGCCAAAAGATCAGAGGAAATGTTTGAAGAAAACAACTGCCGTAGTGCAGTTTGTGGGAAGATTAGGGTTTTTATTAGATTGTTAGAGTTTCACTAATAACTCTAAACCCCTTAATAATATCACTTTTACACAAAAACCACATAATATCATGTAATTTACAATTAAAGCATATAGTTCACATAGTTGTCATGCAACACATAAGTTTCGTATAAACCATCCGTTTATAATTATTATTCGCGTTAATTGTCAATGTTCGAGAGTTATCATGTATGTGTTCCAGTAATTCCCCGAATTACCAACGCAGACTCATTTAACTAACCCTAGTTAAATGCAGTACTGTGAATGTATGATCAAATTAACCGTGGTTAGGTTACAGTAGTAACCTGAAGTTGCGGGTTGTCACAAAATCGGTTTGGAAATAAACCTAGGTACGTAACAACACAATGTAGCGCCCCTTTATTCCGAAAAAAATGTTTAAATAACAGTTGACATAGGTAGTTTGGAAATACATCTGTATAATACTATATAATACATATTAGATGGAGAATAATGTCGGATTCCATTATTCCCAATAGGGGTGAGCATAAAACGAATTAATTGAACCGTAGCCGAAATAACCAAAAAAACCGAACTGAAATAACCGAAATAACCGAAGGGTCGGTTATTTATATTCTTGATAACCGCATGTTGCGGTTCGGTTATGGTTATTCTTAGCTTCATAACCACAAATAACCGAACCGAATTGAATGTTTTAAACATGGCCGAATCCATAGGACCATAGGTTTTTAAGTTAGTGTGTAAATGTTTAACCATGACCCAATCCATATGTTTTTTTGGTGAAGTGTTTAAGTCTTTTAACCATGACCCAACCTCATTGAATTTAAAACTCTGGCCACCTTGTGTTCGTATGTATGCTTCCACATAACACGTGTTATTTTTGTTTTTGGAATTCAATATGCATATGGTAGTGAAATATAATTGATAATTCTACAAGGTTTAACTGTGTATATTTATTTTTTGCGCATGAATTTTGAATAACCCACACATTTAAAGCCTAACTTTAGAAACGATAAAAAACCCGACCTATAATCGAACCGAACCGCATTAACCGCAAACAACCTATTAACCGAAACCGAACGGTTATGATTTTTTGATAACTGAAGTGTGCAGTTATGGTTTCAGTTATAGGCAATAACTGGACCGAACCACACCATGCTCACCCCTAATTCCCAAACCCTTAAAATCTTATTGCCACACTTTTTTCACTCTATATATCTATCTTTTTTTTTGAAATGTGTGCATTATTCGCGAATGTCGGGAGGTCTAGCATACGTTGTCTTATCCGGGTCCGCGATAGAGAGCCCCCTAGCACAATAGATCCCCAATTTAAACCCCTCAATGAGAAACCCCTATCACCCAGACTCGAACTTGAGACCTGGAGGGAAAACTCACCCGAGTCCACCATATCTATATATCTATCTATATATAGAGAGACTAAGGGGAGGGTGTGGGGATATTAACCCCTATAATATAATTAACTTTATTTGAGTAGGATATCAATGTAATTTACCTTAAAGTTTAGGACGTATTAATACATTATTTAATAAACTTATAATGTTACCTCAAAAGTTTAAGACATATTAATACATTATTTAATAAATTTCTAATTAAATGCCCCTAAATGTATTTTCTCAACAATAGTTATTGCACTCATATAAATAAAATTAAAAAAAAGTAGTAGTATAACTAGATTCTGTAAAAAAAAATATTATAACTGATAAAAATATTAATAATAATTTTTTAATGTGTTAATGTTCATGTATATTGGTGTGTACAAAACCGGTTCATGATTTTTTTAATAAGGATTAGAACAGGTTTTGGCCAAATCAGTTTGGAAATAAATCTACGTACGCAACAACACAATGTACCACTCCTTTATTCAGAAATAATAGTTTAAAAACAGTTGACATAGGAAAATACAATATCTATATATACTTCTATATAATGCATATTAGATGGAGAATAAAGTAATTTAACTTTATTTGAGGAGGGTTTCATTGTGAGTTACCTAAAGTTTAAGACACATTAATACATTATTTAATAAACTTTTAATTAAATGCACTAAATGCATTTTCTCAACAATAGTTATTACATTTATATTAACAAAATAAAAAAATTGAAATATGACTAGACCCTTTTAGAAAAATCTTTCTATACTAATAAACAAAAATCCTTTTTGGACACGTGTCATTCTCTGGTAATTTCCCACCTTTATTTTTTTATTTATCTCTTTTATTAAATAATAATAATAATAATATTAAACATCAATTTAACTAAATCTATTTATCTCTTTTGTTTTAATAATCTGAAATTGATTTTTTTAACTCGAAAGTTTCAATGATAATTATATATCACATTGTTTAACATTTGAACCGTGGGATGTTTATAATATTTTATAATATTTTGATTATTTGTCATGCTTTCAAATTTCAATGATAATTATATATCATATTGTTTAACATTTTAACCGTGGAATGTTTTTATTTTTCATGGGTGCGTCCATATTTTTATAGAGCTTGGGCTCGTGCATTTCACTCAAGTATTTTATTTATTTAATCTTTACTCTATATAATAAAAGAAAATAATGTGAGGACACATGTTTTTCATTGGAGTCATCTATTAGTAATTAATATTAATTAAAAGATAATTATAAAATTAAATTTAATATAAATTTAAACAATTCGTATAAGAGATAATATAATATTTTGAAATATTTATTAGATTTCAAAATTATTTATCTTTAAATTAACAAAACAAATACACTAAATATAAATTAATATAATGTAAATGATTTATTTATTTTATTAAACTAAAATAGTTATGGGTAGAACATATTTCAAAAATGTTTACAAAAACATTAATCAATGTTTATTGGTTCTATACTTTTATTTTCGTGTTCAACTCTCAACTCAAATACGGCATTCACTATGTTTACGTGACATTTATAAGAACAATCACCACAGTCACTCTATCCATCATATATCGAGTATACATGAGGTTATTAAAAATGTAACTTTTTCATTATTTAATATATAAAATTAAATTTACTTAACCCGTACAATACACTGGATTCTTAAAATTATAACTTTTTTTATTATTTAATATAAAAAATTACATTTATTCAACCCGCGTATTGCGCGGGGTTCTAACCTAGTATTATAATAGATAAAAAATATTATTAATAATTTTTAACCTTTTAATGTTCACGTATATTGATGGGTTCAAAACCGGTTCAGGTTTTTAATACCAGTTTTTTTAATAAAGATTAGAACAGGTTTTGAGCAAAACGGTTTGGGATAAAAACCGTGTTGCTAAAAGCAGAAAATAAACCGAATCTCCTAGAACCGACAAGGGTCATAGTAAACTAAAACCTTTTTTAGTTTTTTTGTAATATTTTAGTTTTAGGTTATTTTTATTAGTGTTATTTTTACTATTTTGTGTATATTTTCATTTAAATTTCATTCAAAACCGGTGTGTCATCTGCCGCGACGCACGATGGGCCTCTTCTAGTATTTACCAGAAAATTACATAACATAAGCAACCAAACAGGTTTTCTAGTAGATTTACAAAGGGTCCTAATATTAACACTTGGAAAAAACTTATTTTCACATGGTGTAAACGGGCCGTATTTATACGGCCCGTATGGAATTTAAAAAACTAACAAAGTCTGTGCCAGCAGACTTTGTCAGTTTTTTTAATTCCATACGGGCCGTATAACATTATACGACCCGTATACACCATGTGAAAATAATTTACCTAGTCGTATACAATGTATACGAACGTTGTATACGGGCCATATAATGTTATACGACCCGTATTCTTCGAAAATTGGATTTTTCTCAAAGTATTTAAGGGGTTTAAGGTGCCAATCACACGAGACATTTTACAGTCGTGAGGTGGTCAAACCTTTCTAAAAGTAGAAAAAAATAAAACATTAACAAGTAACAAAGATTGAAGAACAAAAAGCCGCGTCGTATGACTGTAATATAATGGAAGCTATCAGCGCGGGGTTACGGGCATGGTTTTATTCTTTATTTAATATTTACAGAATAAAAGGAAGGGTACGTAGTGTTTGTTTGAGAACCTGATTCAGATACACAACGGTTCTCCAATTCCAGACCATTAAGCAAAAACACAACGGTTTTTCAATTCCAGATCAGTAATGTAAGGAGAAGCGTTGAGATAACGGACATCCATCAAGCTCAAAAAGAAAACTTGTGTTTCCCATAGTCACAAACGATTTCGTTTCAAATCAAGGGTCCCGTCATTACAACCACTTGTTTTCAACGGGGATGTAATGCAATGATTCCTCTCAATTGAATAGACAGACACTTGCTTCATAGGACTCACTTGAATCGTCTCGGAAGTACTGAACAACCGAAATAACAGCTTCGGTTTAATCAGCCTGTATCAAAGAAACCAAATTCGCAACAATGAGTCTGAGTCCATTGTTTTATCTTGAGTCATCGGGAAAACTTTTCCTCAGGGGAGGGTGAGTAGTATGAGTCTGAGTCCATGTCTTTTGACAAATCACATGCTTCCTGAATCTGAATCTGAAAGTTAACTAGACCCCTCAAGTTGTCATTCATAACAACTAAGCGTCTGGAGAAGAGTATGTTGATATAGGAGAGTTGATGCAATTTTCCAAGCATTCATAGCCACCGTTTCCGTAGTCAAAGACGGTTACGGTTTGCACATTCAATCTTCATTGTTTCATTAAAATTATCAAGGCGGTCTCGGTTGCATATTTTAGAGATACCTTTAAGTACGGATCCTACTGCTGCATTTGGAACAAGAAGTCCAACAATACGTTCATTATCTGTTGTTGTCTAAACAATATGAATGCACGCAACGAATTTGACAACTGGTCAAATCACACACTATAAAGTGTAAACTTATCGTGTGTTGTAGTTCGGAAAGATGACCGAATAGAGATCTGGATCAGGTTATGTATTTGCTTACTGATTGTTGAAAATATTTGTTGAAATCGAAGAAATGAGTAAAAAAGACTAAATGAGGCGTCTTCTGTGATGATTCGAAACATTCCAACTAACTAGTAGTAGAACACGACATGTTTTTCAAGACCATTCACCTCCTTCAACCTACCAAAACACCTCTTTCAACAAAACTTTCAAGACCATTCACCTCTTTCAACCTACCAAAACACCGTAAACCCCTTCTTTTCTTCCCAAAACCAACACGCAACGAATTTGACAACTGTTTAATATCTTTAATCTATTAGAACAATCCTTGTTTTGTCACGTACATGCGTTTAATTCTCAAACATCAGCAACCATTTTTCCTTTTCCTTCAATTTCGAGAACATCATCCCTAACATGAGAAACGAAAGAGATTTCCAGAAGTTGGTCGATGACATGATAGATAAAGATCTTGACACACGTAACATCTAGTTATATTCCTACATCTATATCTTTTGTCATGACAAACTATGTGACACGTGTCTGGTACAGTGGTCCCATAGTCACAAACGATTGCGGTTTGTATTTCACATAGCCACCGTTTCCGTAGTAAAAAATGGTTGCGGTTTGCACATTCAATCTTCAATACTTCATTAAAAGTAGAAATCACCTCCAATCATTTCCTGGTCAAATCACACAATATAAAGTTTAAAGTTATCGTGTGTTGTAGTTTGGAAAGATGACCGAATAGAGATCTAAATAACAAACTGTGGAGAACTTGTTTGTGTCGGGTTCTTCTGCTAGTTATTCGGAATGTTTCGGATCATCATAGAAGACGTGCCGGGTTCTTCTGCTAGTGGTTTCTGTAACCAATCCATTATCACCCTTGGTGGTTTCTGTACCCATCCCCGCCGATAACTAGCAGAATCGATAAATAACCAACACGAAGATCTCTACGATCGCTAAGGTTTCCATCAACGAACTGATCGGTAACGTTACTCTACTTGTGCTCTGATTTAAGCGGCGTGTTCCGATCAACGTTTATCGACATTGTTAAAGGTGATATTTGAAAAAAACATCCTTATATACGGGCCGTATACAGTTATACGGCCCGTATACATTTGGTAACATCAAAAACCTCACAAAATAAATCCATTGAGCCGTATACGTTTTACAAATCGTATACACATGTATACGGCTCGTATACATATATACGGGCCATATATAGTAAAATCAGAAAAACATTCCCTGCGCATTTTCCTATTAAAAAACATTCTATACGGGCCGTATAAGGTTATACGCCGTATACAATAGGGAGTGTGAAAATAAGATATAGGGTATGTGGGAATAAGGGGGGCCTTTACAAAATACAAGCCATGTTTCATATCTCTCTCTCCCTTTCTCTCTGTCACACACAAATCTATATAATTTTTAAGTTTTGCTATTTACACCATACTCTATTACACCTTGTGCTATATAACCCCTCAATAATTAAAAAAAACTATTTTTATCAGCAATGAAACGAAAAATATAATTTATAAAATACCAGTTTTAGATGACTTTCTTAATAAAATAAAAATAAAACATAAAAAGTTCAAAAATCAGTAAATGTGTATTTTATAAAATTCATTTTCAAAAAGTAAAATAATCAATCTTAGAAAATTAATTAAAACTTTTAATAGGGTTCTATTCTAATTTGTTTGTTAGTCAACCTAATTAATGTTAATTAAATGCTATAAAGTATAGTGTAAATAGAAATTAGAGTAGGAGGTATTTAGAATTAGAATCACCAATAATCTTTTTGTGTGTATATAATGGTGTAAGCAACTTTCTTGGCTTCAAACTCAATTATCAAAAAGAGCCTCATGTATCTTCGCCTCCTATTTCTCTCTACTTTGAGCTTTTACATATTTTCCGCAGGTTTGTGTATGTATATATTTTGATTTAAAATTGAGTCATCAATTAATATTAATCTTTGCTAATTATATTTCTGCATTTGAAGCTTTCTTAATATATTAATGCTTGAAAGTCGACATAATTCAGATATGTTGTACGTAACAAGAGCTCGAATATCATCAACGGCAGCTATGGGTGACCTCGGAGTAAATCTAAGTTTTCAAGAGAATTATGTAAGTGATTTTACTTAAATTTTTATTATTTTTATTTAAATTTTTATTATTTTATAAATCATATTCAAATATTGAAGTATTATTTTGCTTCATCAGTTTAGATCTTTTTCTCACCGGAAATTCTCACTGTTAAATATGAATTGTAAGGCTACATGATAATTGTTGGAACTATGTATGAGTTTTCTTTTAAATAATAGGTTATATACATGTATATTAGGCTGGATGGTGTGGACTCACGTCCCATCCCCATATCAACCATTACGACCCCAATAGGTAGACCAACAATAACACTCTATTTGAAGGGGGGCTTTAAAAAGTTTCACCTCACACTACCTAGCCTTATCGTAATTGATAGAAATAGATTGTCACGTTTTGATTTAATATGTCAACAATATAAAAGTTATATATTTTGGATAGTTTTAATTTTATTAAATATTTTAGATAAAATTAAACAAAATAGAAAACTGATTTTATTTGTATATAATTTAAAATAATGTCTAATGCTATATATGTTGGCCTTGAGAATGACGAAAGGTTCACGAGCCGGCATTTTTGTTTTCTGTGACTAATATCGTTTAATAAAATAAAAAGAAATGCATACAAAAGTTACATCTATGGATGAAATTTAGACTTCATCAAAACAAATATGTGAATGTGATTTGATAGTAGTTGTTGCTTATGCCATTCGTAGTTGGGCTTCATATCACGGTAAAAACAACTATAGCGCCGCCGTACACTACTACGGCCAGCGCTATAGGCTGGTCAATCTGGTTCCTCGCGAAGAGCATAACGTGGTGAAGGTTGTTGAAAGTTTTTTGTTTATACAAATTTGGTCCCTGCAAATCGGCGAAGAAGACAGATGAGGCGGTATTGGTTGATTTTTTGCTAGTCGGAAGTCAGCCGGAAAATCGGAGAAGAAGACAGAGGAGGCGGTATTGGTTTTTGAAAGTTTTTGGTTAATACACATTTGGTCCCTGCAGTTTCTCATATGTTTAAAATTGGTTTTTAAAACTTGTTTTACTCTAATTTATAACTTTAGAAATATGGCAGTTTTAGTACACTTGTAAAATAACTTTATGAAAAAATAGAAAATTAATAATTAAGTAATGATGGGTATGGGGTTTTATGACTACATTCTCTTGTGATATAAAGCTTCATAAAACCCCTCTCTTACGCATGTCGCCACTTATCGCATAACGCCCCCTAAGGGGCTTTATGACTACACAGTCTTAATAGTCTCTTTTATGCTAATTCACACATCTTTTAATTCTATTCTAATATACACGTTTTTACACAACGGAACTTGGATTCTAAAACCCATGATAAGGGGCATTTTTGCTTATAACTTTACCACTAGGCAATAAGCCTTCTGTTGTTTATATGATCACATAGCTTTTTAAAAAAAATACATATTATACAAATTTAATGTGTGTGTTTTTACTGCAAAATTGTTTTGTATCAAAGGGCATGTGATCACTAATCACGGGTTGGTGGTGGGTGGTTGGGGTGGGTTGGTGCTCAAGAAGAAAAAAGAAATTTATAAATAATTAAATAAAAATATTCCTTTTAAATAAAAAAATCAACCCTTTTCAAAAATCAAGCCCATGATTAGTCCTCTTCGATTAAAATTCTCACCACTCTCTTTACTTTTTTTGTCACTCATGATAAAACACTTAGGTTATATGGTATGGAGCATCACTTTTTTATATTGTTTTTGTTTGTAAGAGATTTTATTCTACATCACTCAAGTTGACAATAAAGTTTCTCGCTATGCACATATATGGCGCTAGTATGGCATGATAATGCCCTTAGGCTATGGGGTGTGGATGGGGCTCCATGGGGCTTTATAGGTGCCACGTAGGATCCATGTGTACCATGGAGCCCTTCTTTAATTTGGAGGGTGTGGATGGAGCCCCTATTAAACAAAATAAAAAAAAAAACATTTGATTGGTTAAAAAACCAGTGGACCCCACCTGAATGGCGTTTCAGCTCGTTACCACAATGGCGGGGCTTCAATGGCGCCCCTACCATGGCGCCGGCGGTGTGGGGGAATATGGAGGGGGGGGGGGGGGGGGGGCGCTATGGTGGTCTAGGTGGCGGAAGGGTGGCGCCCCACACCCTCCAGCCTTAGGTGGCTTTCTCCCACACCATGTACCCTTATAGTATACAATATCTTTAATAATTTTATAAATTAATTCAATTTGAATAAATACTGATGAATTTTATGCTTTTCACTGGTTGTGTATGCGTTTATTTAACTTATTGATTTTTTTTAATCTAATATATTGTTATCATTACTACACACAAGAATACATAATCTGATCAAACTAGTCTGAAAACATTTTCGAGCTCTATATAGAAGATATTTGCATAGGCTACAGGCTATGGTTTGAAGGCGGTAGGGGCTCCATTGCATCACGTCAATTAAGGGGACTCTATTGTCTCTTTTCAATATGGGATGAAGCCCATTCCCATACACACACAATAGCACCCCTTTGTTTGACTTAACACTCACACACACAACAATTTATTGCGTTCTATTGCAATGGCTGGCACACAACACCCCTCCAGTAGCTAGCATGGTATGGGAGATGGTCGCTTTTGATAATTATGGTATAAAATAGCTATTTGTTTCTTCCTTTTTAGTTTTTACCATTTTTTAATGTGATATATTTAAGTCATTTTAACATATTCCTAATTTTTTGTTCCCACTTACAAAGAATCCTTGATTTGTTATTCTTTGTGTTAAACAATCATATATTATTGTAGGTGGTAATGAGTAATGGAATAGTTGAAATCACTTTATCAAATCCAGAAGGACATCTTACAGGCATACAATACAACGGAGTCGACAATTTGCTAGAAGTAATAAATGATGAAACCAATCGAGGGTAAAAAGTCATATCCACAACTCAATTCTATACAACATCATATGGTATTACCTTATTCTGGTTTGACGTTTTTTAATATGCTCGGCTATTATCTATTTTTTTAAGTTAACTACGCAAATGGTCTTTGTGGTTTGTTAAAAATAACAGTTTAAAGGTATAATTCTGAGAGTAACGTGTGTGGTAAATGTTTATTTTACAAACCAGATGAACCATTTGTATAAAAAAATAAAAAGGAAAATCAAATTTCTAAAAGGGTATAAAAATTTGTGAGCAAATGATACATATTGTAGTGGGAGTTCCTTTTCCTTAACCGATCAATTATTAATAAATAAAATAGTGTAAAACAACTTAATAAAGGAGTTTTTGATAAAATTTAAATATTCGTTTGCATACAAAAGAAAAAAAGTCAAAATCAATTCATAGTTTTGCCTTTCGGTGTATTGATTTTAGATACTGGGATGTTGTTTGGAGTCCACCAGAAAATACTAGTAGAACTAAAGGGACATTGGAAAGGTATTCACATGTCTTATGTCTTACAAGAATGTGCCAATTTGCTTTAGTAAAATCATACACCAAATTTTTACACATAATATAAAGGCTTGCAGGAACAAGTTGTGAGGTTATAGTAGAAACCGAAGATCAAGTGGAGCTTTCCTTTTCAAGAACATGGAATTCTTCCCTTGAGGGCAAGTTAGTCCCGCTCAAGATCGACAAAAGGTTCTCATTTCGATCAATGCTATGATAATGACTCAATGGCGGAAAAATAACTTTTTAGTCGGGATCTTCTCTAGTGGTTACAACCAGGGGTCCAATTCATGTTTTTGTTAAAAGAAACTCATTTTAATATATAAAAGTTGAACAAATTCGGTGAATGGGTTAGTAGACCCTCTTGACCCTCTTGGTTCCGCCCCTAGATAATGTTGGTTAACAAAAAAGTTAGATAAAGACATAACATTTGTAATGGTCATTAACCAAAGTTATATTTTAGGTATATTTTACTTCGCGGATCATCCGGATTTTATACGTATGCAATTTATGAACATTTAGACGAATGGCCAAGTTTCAATCTAGACAATACAAGAGTTGCTTTCAAGCTTAGGAAAGACAAGTAAATACATTCTTAAACATTTTCATTGTATTAAAACTATGCTTTTATTTGAATTCTAACATCTTTTGATGCTTAGATTTCACTATATGGCCAACTCTGATGACCGGCGTAGGGATATGCCTTTGCCAGATGATCGGTTACCCGGAAGAGGTGAACAGTTAGCCTACCCCGAGGCAGTCCTCCTTGTTGATCCTATCGAGAGTCAGTTTAAAGGAGAGGTAGTAATATATTCTTACTCTACCACCAAAACCAGAAAATCTGTGAAGAAACAGATTTTCTTTTTTGAACTTCGGACCCTATCAATAGTCGTGCTAAGAGTGAGATTTTGTTGGTTATGTTATATATGTCATTGTACACTTCATGAAACTCATGTTATGGTAAAAAAATCGTCACGGAGTTGATCTAGTGTACTTTGCGATTAATGATGACAAGAAGCTTACTTCATTTTTGCACCTATAGGTGGATGATAAATATCAATATGCTACTGAGTTGAAGGATCTTCGTGTCCATGGATGGATATGCATGGATCCTCCTGTCGGCTTCTGGCAAATTACGCCAAGTAACGAGTTTAGGGTAGGCGGTCCTATTAAATCCGAGTTAAATTCTCATGTTGGACCTACAACTCTTGCTGTAAGTTTTCTTATTTTTCTTGACTCGGTTACATCATGTTGTTTCATAACATGCAACATAATCATACATTTTAGGTGTTTGCAAGTACTCATTATGGCGGAAGTGATTTGATTATCAAATTTGGGGAAAGCGAGTCGTGGAAGAAAGTATTCGGCCCGATTTTTATATATCTCAATAATGTTACAGACGAAGAAGACCCTCACACGCTTTGGGAAGACGCAAAAAACCAGGTCTAACATATTTTTTTCGTTGGTAAAGGGGTTGGTACCCGAATGAAATTTATCAAAACGAAGAAAAGAATACAAACCTATAGTCATTATCCCAACCCAAAAAATGCGAAATCTATTTTGGGCTTAGCAAGTGGCCATCGAAGTCCCGACCCAAAAAATCCTAACTTGGTCTGCATACAATACGAAATGAAATTCCGGCCCAAGCTTTCATATAGACCAATTAAGCCACATATAGCCCGATTGGATATATCAGTCAATACAATTTCTCAAAACGGGCCTATAATTGACCCATTTGGATAATTGGATCTGTTTCAGTTATATAACATGGTTTGCTTATAAAACATTATTTTCATCATATACGTTTACAGATGTCGGTTGAAGTCGAACGCTGGCCATATGACTTTGTTACATCAGATGACTTCCAATCTAAGCTTCAAAGGGGGAGTGTCAGCGGTAGATTACTAGTCCAAGATAGGTAAAATCCATGTTGCATAGGCTCGATCGACAGGAGTCTCTACAAGATCCATTTTCAGTTCAGTTATTATTATTATTATTATTATTATTATTATTATTATTATTATTATTATTATTATTATTTTATTTTGGCATGCAGGTTCATTAATTCCAAAGGTTGCATATCAGCAAGTGGTGCTTATGTTGGGTTGGCACCACCAGGAGATATAGGATCATGGCAAAGAGAATGCAAGGTGAGTCTGAGTACACAAACCTTTTAGATTCGGTATTAGATCAAGCGTTATACTAAACGTCTAGTTTGGTTCACTAGAAATACCAATTCTGGACCAAAGCAGATGAGGAAGGGTATTTCTCCATACCAAACATACTTACCGACGAATACAATGTATACGCTTGGGTCCCTGGATTTATAGGCGATTATATAAATTCTACGATTATCAATATTACTTCAGGTTCTATTTATAAAAGTTAGTCAATTTTCTGCTCATTGTGGGAAGCTTACGCTTAACGAAAGAATAAAACAACAGGTGTTAATATCGACTTGGGTGATCTTGTATACGAGCTTCCTAGAGATGGTCCGACATTATGGGAGATTGGCTATCCGGATCGCTTAGCGGCTGAGTTTTACATACCTGATCCTGACCCAAGATATGCTAACAGTTTTCTTCTCAATGATCCTAATAGGTTGGCACCCTTGCTGGTTGTTATTATTAATTTATTGTGATGATTGGCCATTAGAAATTGGGAAAATCTTGAAACTAGCCATCTTGACTGGAGAAGTTGACAAAATGAACGATTATATTAGGAAAATTATTATCTTTGATTTATTAAACAAATAAATTTAAAAAATAAAGTTTATATTTATATTTCTTATTATCTTTTTTTCTTTGGATTTAAATAATCTCAACTTTCTCAATTTGGCCGATAATAATCGCAACTCAGTTATTTGCCAATAATAATCCGAACTGGTCCACTTTTGGCCGATTATAGTCTGCGTTAAATTTAGCTTAACGCCGTTAAGTTTTTTTCTGAATTACAAACCGATGTTTTAGGGCTTTTTATTAGAACGACTATATGAGTTGATTGATGTAAACAGGTTTAGACAATACGGATTATGGGATAGATATTCAGAACTTTATCCAGACAATGATTTAGTATACACAGTTGGAGAGAGTGATTATACAAAAGACTTCTTCTATGCTCATGTTCTTAGGTATGCCATTTTGGTGTTTCTGTTCAACTGTTATTTGTGATTCAATACAAACTGTTCTTATTTTTTTATTTTTTTTTTATTGTAACAGGAAAACAAATAATGACACTTATGAACAGGCAACATGGACGATTAAATTTAGCCTTTACAATGTCAACGAAAATGAAACATATACACTCAGAATAGCACTTGCTTCTGCACATCAGTCTGATTTGCAGGTACTTGATCAAGAAAAGCGATGAATACAATATAATTGTGAAAGAATTATATGATTTCTAAAAGGCTCAAACAATCCACACCCTATCTGCCCTTTTTTTTACAAACATTTTATACAATATTAATCGTTTTAGCAAATTTTTATACAAAAATAAGTTTTCTATTATAAATAAATAAAAATAACAAGTATAGGATATGATACAACACAACACCCGTATAGGCCTATACGAGAGTTATATTATACACTATATGATACGATACGACACAATGATACAACACTCGTATAGGCATCGTATAATTAATATTAGTGTTATAATATTAATATGTAGACCCTTTCTAAAACTGATTATAAGAGTAGGCTGTTCGCTTAGTTCAAAAGCGAATTGACCTTACTCTTACCGGGAGTGGAGTATATTATAATATTTCATTTAACATATAATTTAATTTTTCTATAATAATTTGTAATATTTAGTTTAAAAAAAGTCTAAATACAATATTTTGTTTGTTTATTTTCTATTTTTCGGTCTACAAACTTATATAAATTTTATTGAAAACCGAGTTGTATTTAAAATACCATAATTTCAATACGTTTTTTTAAATACAACTTAATTTAAATCAAATTTATCTTTTATATGAAGACAAACTTAACTAATACGATATTTAAAACGCTAACTTTGTAGGTGCGCGTTAATGATTTGAACGAGGCTCCTTTGTTTTTAACTGGGAAAATCGGGGGAGACAATGCAATTGCGAGGCATGGAATACATGGTATATACTGGTTGTTCAATATTGAGATACCCGGCAACATTTTATACTCTCATGAAGAAAATTCAATCTACTTAACACAAGTAAACAATGAGAGTCGATTTCAAGGGATAATGTACGACTATATCCGTTTAGAAGTTCCCCAAACTTCAACTATTAACATAAACTCTTAGTTGTGAACAACCTTGAGGTTTAGAATTCCATTATTAACAAGATGTATTTGTTGAATTTTTAAGATTATTAATACGTCATTTAATAAAACTTATTTACTTATAAACTTATTAGGGGGGAGGGGGTGGTCACTAGTGACCATTTTTCCATCACTCACAACCTTTTTTAGTGGGGGTGGTCATCACTCACCACCACACCCAACAATTTCTCCCCAACCAACAATTGCCCTTACAAAATAAAACCATCACGCGTTAAGAAAATAACGGAATTTGAATATATGCATGTTATCACGCGTTGAATTTATAGCTGGCGGTGGAAGTTTTGTGTTTTCCACGCGTGATAAATGGCTATCACGGTGGATTAACTTGCCATCCCGCCTCCCCTTAGTGTTATTTGCAATTAAATATATCACTTATTCTTTATGATATAGGTGCTTTTCTTTTTCTCACTGGTGGTTGTACATTAAGCTACATGTAATATGTAGTCCATTTCCGTTAAAATTTTAAGTTATAGATTAGTTGTGCTTAATGTCATTACTAGAAACTAAACTTTACCGAGAGAAATGTAAGGTGCTTAATATCCTATGATGAGCCTAAAATAATCCTTAACTTGTGGCATTACTTGCGTTCCATAACGGGCTTTTGGTTAGTATATGTTCGGTTCCGTATGGTACCG